>CAWUFW010004433.1:602500-1202500 GCA_963921515.1 Calotriton arnoldi | reverse complement strand
ATTTTGGACCCAGCCATATGCAAATCAGTCTTGACCCTGTGCCCCATGGGAACAGTCCAGACCGAACTGCCAGGCCAGGTCCTCCCTGGACCGGAAACAAGCATCCTGGGACCGGTTTCAGGGTATATCACCCTTCTTCAGCCAGGCTAGCTTGAATCCAGTGGCACAGTGAGCAAGGGACCCACGTCTGAGCATACCCATCCCACTTAGGGCAAAAAGTGTTACAGCAAACAAATGATGGACGGAATGCTGACAATGCAAACATTCTCCCCCAGTCAAAAGATCTGGGTTAAATCCATCGTTCTTTTGCCCACTACGCCACCCCAGTTTGGATCCAGCCATATGCAAATCAGTCTTGACCCTGTGCCCCATGGGAACAGTCCAGACCGAACTGCCAGGCCAGGTCCTCCCTAGTAGCATTTGATTTACAGGCCCTGGCACACTCAGTGTACTTTACTAGGGGCTTACCAGTAAATCAGATATGCAATCATGAATAACCAATTATGTTCACAATTTACACAGAGAGCATATGCACTTTAGCACTGATTAGCAGTGGTAAAGTGCCCAAGGTCCTAAAGCCAACAAAAACAGGTCAGGAAAAAATAGGAGGAAGAAGCAAAATGTTTGGGGAAAACCATGCAAAAAGGGCCAAGTCCAACAAAAGCACTTCAGCGAGCCAAGGCTCTAGGTTGTATCCGAGATGGGCTCAATTAGATCCGATAGACATCGAACACGGCCCCATTGATGCTGTTGATTTAGGCAGCAAAACCTCAGAACTGGACAATGTAAAATTCCTGCCTGTGAAGTCCTCAGCCGTGTGTGAAATACTTTTAGTGTCTTCGCCTTTCCAAGTTTTCTACATGCAGCCACTTTTTTGGAGTTCATATTCTTTCAGTGGAGAAGGGCTGCAGGCTATAGCTAGCAGCAGCTCACCTTGGGCCAATCATATTGACAGGTTTATCCCGATTCTATAGAGGTCTTTGGAGCCAAAAAGTTTCTAAGTCTCATGTTTTTCAGTATGTTATGAAGTACACACTTTGACACAGTCACGGGCCCCAGGTCCTCAGGAACAGAATGTGGAGGCAAAACTCACTTCAGTAGAAGATCCCAGCATTGTAGATTTCACTGCGCCACTTTTACGAGGCTTTCTTGCGTGGGAATGCCCACCCTGCATACATTATACCTGACGCAGGTATAATGTGACGCAGGGCTTTACAACGTGACGCATCTCCCTAGACGCGTCACGTTGTAAATGTGTCGCAATGTGGCGCATTGTTTACGACGCTGCTGCGTCACAAAAGTGACGCAACAGTGGCATAAAAGTGTTGCAAGGGGCTTGTAAATCTGCCCCTCGGTTTCTATGAATCCAACTGGATATTCCTAACGAGAAGCCTCCAGAAATGCTGAATGGAGCCCTTCGGAGCCACTTCCGAGTCCGAATCGGCCCACCCAATTACGATGCATACTTCCTATGTGCCGAATCGTTCGGACCAACCAACACGTGAGAGCAGTCGGAAGGGGAGTATTTCTGCTCCAAATTGCATCACAACATGACTCCTGTGACTGAGACTGTGAAGCTATGCATCCCATTGCGCATGTCATCCCTATACTCTACATCTACAATGAATACTACAACCCCAACCGACACGGTCATCGCAGATGGTAAGTTAGACACCTACCCCTACAGAATAACGCACCTACCCCACAAAAGAAAATACAAGCGAAAGCAGGGGCGCAACTACAGTCAAATTGGGGGGGGGGGAATACTTCAAGCAATGTAGAGGCAATTTGCGTGGGGCTAATACTTCCAGCAATATAGCTCCAAATGGGGTGGTGGGAGGCTAACACTTCTAGCAATGTTGAGCCAAATAGGGGGGGCTAATACTCCCAGCAATGATGACCCAAATTGGGGGGGGGGTGGGAGGCTAATATTCCCAGCAATGCTCAGCCAATTGGGGGGTGGTGGCTAATACTCCCAGCAATGTTGAGCCAAATGTGGGGTCTAATACTCCCAGCAATATTGACCCAAATTGGGGTTGGGGGGCTAATACTCACAGCAATGTTGACCCAAATTGGCTGAGGGGTCTAATACTCCCAGCAATGTACAGACAATTGGGGGTAATGCTCCCAGCAATATTGACCCAAATTGGGGGGTGGAGGGCTAATACTCCCAGCAATGTTGAGCCAAATGGGGGGGGCTAATACTCCCAGCAATGTTGACCCAAATTTTGGTGTGGGGGCTAATACTCCCAGCAATGTTGACCCAAATTGGGGGGTGGGGGGGCTAATACTCCCAGCAATGTAGAGACAATTGGAGGGTAGGGGGCTAATACTCCCAGCAATGTAGAAACAATTGGGGGGGGTAATACTCCCAGCAATGTTGAGCCAAATGCAGGGGTTGGGCTAATACTCCCAGCAATGTAGAGACAATTGGAGGGTAGGGGGCTAATACTCCCAGCAATGTAGAAACAATTGGGGGGGGGTAATACTCCCAGCAATGTTGAGCTAAATGCAGGGGTTGGGCTAATACTCCCAGTAATGTGTCCTTGAATAATGTAACTGGTGCTCGTGCAAAGTGCCTCAATATCTCCGGGTAGAGTACAATCTGCAGAAAACAGCAGAAAAGACAAAGCCTAAGGTTACTTGGCAGGAAATGCATTCTCACACTGGGCAGCAAATGTAAGTGTCAACTTTAAGGATTGGGCAGAGTGGAGATGCTTGTGCTCTAGGGACTGTTGAAAAACCAACAAAGCCTCATCATCTAGTAAATGGTCCCTTAAAAACCTGTGAAATGCTCGGGTGCTGCTGCGCAAAGATGACAGACTAGCCACCCACAGCAGCTCAAGAACTGTATGTGTGTGCGGGGAAGCTGCCTCAGCCTGGGATGACACACACGAAGGGGTGGCTGAAGCCCATTGAGCCCTATGGGCTTTGAATTCCACTAGAAGTGTTCTGTATAGGCTTGGATTGGCAGTGTGGCCAATTGGGAATTGTTCGATGTGCTGGTGCACCAGGGTCACCTGTGGGCCTGTCTTTTTGGGGCCTATGTAAACCACACCAAGAGACTGACTTACTTACCCAGGCCCCACCAGGCCACTGCAATGTGGTGCCAGTATCTTGTTCGCTCCCCAGCTGTGCTGTAAATTGAGGCAGGGGGCCAGCCTTTGGGGCATAATCACCTTGGCGCACTGCCTCACTTGCTCTGACAGAAGCAGTGTTATCTCCCCCACCCGCACATCACTGTCAGGTCATGGCAGGTACAGGGAGGTTACGTAGTATGTAGGGGTGTCGCAGGGAGGCAAGTTTGATTTGGCCAGTCTAACCTACCCCCAACCCCCTTGAGCAGCAGCAGTGTGCTAATTTGAAACCTCCCTTGCCAGGGAAATGCACAGAGATAACAATGCAAGGGATGATCACAGAATGTGTGCCAATGACTTTTAGAATGCCCGAGCATCATTGTGATCCCACTCCGACCCTGGTCCCATATCATCTTGTGTCCATCAAATGAGGGAATGTCATCATCAGGTGGGAACAATCAGACCGCTAAATACTAGGAGAAACACACATTTGATATTGGAACAGGAATGCCCATAGCCACATTTATGTATGTATCACAAAGTGAATGGATGAGTCCACCACAACACACAATGAAACATTGCAGGGCGACAGAAATTGCCACATGGATTGTGGGTCTCTCCGATCACGTATCCTTCCACGTACCCAAAAGGAACCTCCGCCCCGCTGACCTCGCCCTGGCAGAGACCCCACGCATCCGCAGAACCAGAGCAGGCGGAAGATCCTTCTCCTACTTCGCAGCAAAAACCTGGAACGAGCTCCCAGTCAACATCAGACGCTCCCCCACCCTGCACACCTTCAGGAAAAGCCTCAAGACCTGGCTCTTCGACTGATCCGGAGCTGCACCCACCCCCCAGTGCCTTGAGACCCTCACGGGTGAGTAGCGCGCTTTATAAACCCCTGATTGATTGACTCAAGGTGGCCTAAGAGAGATACAGCCACTTGTGTTGAAGTACAAGCTCATAGGCATCATTGAGACTGGGGTGCATGAGAGGTCAATGTGGCAGGGTGCAGAATCACTCTGAGTATCTCTTGTAGCAGCCAACAGGGTGTTGAGCACTGCACATTCTGCCAGATCAAGTTCAGGTACATTCAATCCAATCCATTTAGGAATCAGGAAACGTCTACCATGCGTTCAGAGTAGGGGTGAATATATAGGCCACAACACTACACTGTGAAGGATTCATGTATGGTTGCCTGACTACTGTGCATCTGTGGCAGGTGATCCATAATCAGCAACATCTGCTCGGTTGTTGTTAAGCAACAAAGGAGGCAGGACACGAGTTGCCCTGCCTTATCCCATTCTGTGTTCATCACAGCTTGTCATGTTGCAAAGTAAAAGCAACCTAGTTGCTCAATCAGATGGGTGTAGAGTGTTTGAGCATCTATCAGCATGGTTAACATCACAGCCTGCAACTGAACCGCAGCCTATTGATGACATAGTGATGGCTCTGTCTACAGCAAAGCCCTGAGAATATTGGCCCAGACAACAGAAAGTCCCCAGACTCAGCCACTTAGTAATGATTTCAGTGATTCCCAATCCAACAGCCTAGAAGCTGTTGTGTCCCAGTCACCAGTGAAATATTTGGAGACAAAATCCATCAGGAATTTTAAAAAATGCATGGGCCAACAACAATGTAGGACACAGTCACCATGTGTGGACTGGGGGCGCTGCACACAAAACCCAATGTGTATGTATCTAGGGTCATCTTCTGAGAATGCCATTCACACCAATTCTGCATCTAGCTCCTCAGGCTGTAGTGTGTGCTGCTAACAAATAATTCCATTCTGAATGTGCAGATTGCGTACTGCAGAGTAGTAGGAGTACTCATGAGTCTCAGGACATAGGATCCACTGACAGTGTTGGAGTGACCAGTGCACAGCACAGTGTGCAAGCTGAGCTGCCACCAATGAAGAGGATGCCTGAGGGGTGGGCAGAGAGGCTTAACCTGTGGCTCTCAGACACAATTGACATAGCCATCCTCAAGCCAGGGAATATGGGTACACCTTGTGAGGATGATGGATATGTGCAGAATGAAGCTTGCTTTGTCCACATTTGGTAATGAAACACTGCACCCTAACAATTTTCATACATCACGGAGACACTCTACAAAGACATATTGCCCTCAGGCTCCGTGGCACTTTTCAATGCAGTAAATGGAACCTCATATGTACCCGCACAAGGGCTACCCTTGCCAAACCAGATTAGAGGTGTAAAAAGATATTCACAATTCAAACACTTATGGAACTGGGCGTTATGTTCCGGTGTCAAATGTTTATTTTGTGACAGTGCACTGTTTTTCCTCAGCACAACCAGAGATATCATTGCAATGAGTCCACCACCCTTGGTGTCCACATACCTCTGACATTCCAAGTCAGAATGCCATTTGTACCCATGTGTGTGTAGTCTACTGGGAAGTGTGAGGATGCGTTTCTGGAGTAGTCTGACCCCAGGTGGCCCAACAACACACATCCTTGACTTTCACTTGGGGGGCGAAAGCCCTCTAAGAAATGGACTGCATCCAAAGTTTCTGCATCATGACCTTTCAACAGAAGCAATCCCCACCTCCATCCCAGGGCAGTATCCAAGGGGAAGAATGATCAATCAGTGACAACATCTACCTACAAAGGGTAACTTGCCACTCACAACTCAGACAAGGCAAGGTTAGGTGTAGGCAAATTGTCTTGTGAGAACAATAGGTTTCGCATATGCCAGTGTACTCAAAGTGGCCATTCCAACAATCAGTCATGAACATTCAATGGCAGAGAGCAAGCTGCAGCAAACACATACTACATCCTCATATTTTATCTGCCAACTGTTTGTGCCTACTCACATACACATAATTTTCACATATGTACATTCCAACGTTACCTCTTGGCCTGCATAATCTCTACTTGTGCGGGTATGACCCCTCTCACATCCCCCTCAAAGTACATGCTCATCTCTTAAAACTATCATACATACACAAGAACGTCATAATCCCCCTCTGGGGCAGCTACCTGGAAAAGCATGTCTGCACCCAACAGCCAACTCTGACATGCACACTTAACACATCGCCACATCTCTCAACAAGACGCTTACATTGCTCAATGACAATGCCCCTAATCATTCGCATATCACCATTCACCCACCCTACTCTGCTTCAGTTCTACAGATAGTCATTTACATAAAAAAATCCATCCACAGAGTCAAATACAACATACATCAAATGGACAACACCTCACATTTCACCATGCAGCACCCTACAATTTCACAACTGGTGTATACCCTTGACATACACTTATCCACTTTGTTTCAAATGACACGTTTAACCATGTCTCACTGTGGCCCTGTCACATCCACATCTGGGTCCCATGCTCCATACCTCCATTGACTTCTTCACATTAACAACCATCTTTACTCAATGACACTAATCTGTTAAAGTCATCTCTCATTGTAGTGCCACAAACTAAAGCTCTCATCTCCTTCCAGACTCCAAACTTGTCTAGCTGGTTCTACCCCATTACATCTACCTATTCCTAGCATACCTTGCACAGGATTTAACCAGTCTTACAAGCTCACATACTCTGACTCACAACCCGCATTTCAAACCACTCACTTTGGAACAATGAGGAAACTTCACATCTCCTACACAAAAACTGCCTCTGAACTACACTCCTACATTACACTCTCTGAAAAACTCAATATTTATCCTGCCCCCATTACGTATGAGTCTCCACTCCATTCCCAAAAAGGGAACACATGTCTCTCTTACCTCCACCCTTGTTTAAGCTAGCCTAGCACATTCAACATGAACATTGTTAAACACTTCAGCAGCTAGGTCTCATATTCCAAAATCCACCTCCTCCCCTGTGTGGCAACTAAGAGCATGGGTGTGACACTGGCTCATGTAGCATCTGCACAGCAGACGGGCCCACAACACTTCTGTAAACTCACAGTTCACTCAGCTTACCACATGTAGCTCAGGGCAATCCATTAGACATAAAAGCACTCCTAGTTCAACTCTGTGTGATCTGGAACAGCATCAAGCATAGCTCAAAAGGACTCCATTGTCAGTCATGCACAAATGACAACCTACACACAAATCATATGCTCAACTACGAATGATGTGTGTTTGAAACCATAAAATCCAAGCTTGGAAAAACAAAACAATTGTCAGTTGAAGATTGTACAAAATACCTCACCGCAACTATTCACAAATCTTCACAATTGGCACTCACCCCTGTTGAGCAGTGCCCACATTTCTGCAATTACATCATGCATGTCAGATCTCAGTTGTGGGTGCATAAAATAGGATTTACCAAAGTCCATCCAGGCAGGGGCAGGTTGCAGTCGCATCCATAGTACTCACAAGTGATGTGGCCACATGCCGTAATGATGACAATGCATTGTGTACGCTGTGTATAGAGTGACCACAAGTCAAGTGTCACACAAAATCCAAGCCAGCATCAAAAATACGACATTCCAGTCCATGAACCGAAGGTGTGTTTCTGCCAAACACATTCACATCTCAGCACATTCCTAAGTGTCCCAGGTGAGGGGTGGTATGTGTTGATTGTGCTTCACCCTGATGCACTATGGATGCAACCCGAAGGGAGAGGTCTGTCCACCTGTAGCTCGTAACAGTGACAGCACACTAATGGCAGAGCTCTGTTTCTGGGCTTTGTAGTCATTGGCATTTGTGAGGCCCTGGCCAGCTGACCATGGGCAGCATCAGCATGGACTGGCACACAGCATCCACCTTGAACTAAACCACTCTGCACCACTTCTGTTACCAACAACTGAGGTTCAGACTGCTTGCATGAACCGAGCCGAGAAGGAGCTTGGCCTACAGTGGCATGTCACCTGTGGCAAGGTTTTCATTGCCACTAGGCTACCAGATCAATAGTTTTCTAATAGGGCTCCGGCAGAGGTAAAGAGGTGAACGGAAACGTCAACCAGACGATGCGAGAGAGGAGAAACAATATAAAATAAGAAATGGTAATGACATAAACAAGGGAGAATGTTTACAACTACAATTCTCATGTGAGGGTAAAAAACAAACCGTGAAATAATGCAGGGTTGTATTATACCATAGAGTGTGACTAAGGGCGAGGTTCCCACCACTACCCCGGTTTTAGATTGATGAAATGAAACTCAGGTAAGAGAATTAGACTAACTATCATCTGCATGAAATGCACAAAGTTTAATGAGCATGCACTTGGTGAGATGCGATAGGAAGGTGGTTCTGGAAGTGTTTTAACCTATGAGAGTGTGTGTAACAACAAACAATGGACAGTGAATCACAATAATTACATTGATAGATTTTTTTTAAATAATATTAAAAAACAAAGAAGTAGGGAGCTGCTGAAGTATGGGAAGTAGAGATTACTTAAATAATGTCTTTCCTGTGTAGGATATTCCCAAGATAAGAGGTCAAAGCTATCCCAATAGTAATACCGGGAAATTAAGGTACTGTATATAGGGGAGGGCATTAACAAGCCCAAAGAAGTAGTAGGGATCCTAATCCTGAGGAAGGCCGGTAGACACATGAGGGACTCAGGGAAGGCCGAAACATGTTGATTGAATAACACTAAGCTTTAGGGGGTACGGATACTAAGAATCCTGTAAATCCCCGATACACTGATTTTAACCCTGCCATGCGAAGTTAGGAATAAAGATTAGTTGAACATTCACCTAGGTAGTTTTAATCACTCTTTTTGTGTTGAGAGGATGCCCATCCCAGTAGGGATAGAGGGTTTGATTCAACCCCCTCAATTGTTGTCTTTAGAAAAAAAGAAAAAAAAATTCGCTCCATCAATCGACGTTGGTTTGCGTCTTGATGTAGATGCGGCCCTATGATGAAGCATAACACTATTTAGTGTGTGAGGGCAGTACTAAAAACCAGGTGGTTTTTCCAAAATGGGAAAATAAGCAGAGCTTTGGGACAGATTAGTCCCACTAAATCCCCTTTCCCTTCTCTGCGTTGTGTGCATATGACTTTATTGTCATACATCAAGCTGGCGTAGTCATTGTATTAGTCATGTCACACAGATTGCAGTGATAGTGTTCAGTCCTGTAACTTCGGTCCTTTACTGTCAGGTCACACATCTGACTCTTGTTGTGGAGACACCAAGGTAGTAGGCATAGCTAGGGTGAGAGGCAGGTGGCCCACAGTCTTGTGTCATCTATGCACATTGTTATGAAGATGATTCAGAATGTTGTGCACATTGCAGACAGTTCACCAGTTTCAGATGTGAACAATGGTCAACACACTTCCAAGTCTGTTGACTGCATCTCCACAATGCTTCAGGTGGAGCACTATGCCACTGGGCCTTCTGGGTGCATTGTCTGTACAGACTATTAGTAATGAAGCTCTGTTCTTTCAGAGTCCAGTCAACACTGTGTACCAATCCTGTCTAAACTGCATGAGTCACCATTTGTAGGGGCTAAGTCTGAATGTTTCTCACTTCTTTTAGACATAATGCACACTTTGTACAGCTTAAATTGCTCTTATTTACCATTCTCATTTTGTTAACAAACACCAAAATGATGCACATTTCACATCTATGAATCTGACAGTGATGCATCAAAAACATGGTTTACAAAGCCATCAAGTATGAAGAGTCAAGAGCATTTACACACATGTCAACCATTTTGAATGTGTATCAAACATCCTATCTTACAATTGCAGCCCTGTTTCCAGCAGTGACCACCTTTGTTTGACACTGAATGACATGTGTTGCCACCGTTACAGAGTCAGACACATGGACTCACTCTTTTGCATGAGAGAATGGAATCTTACACCCAGTCATGTGAAAGGCCAATGTGACAGGTGACCTGAGTTAGCAAACCTGTAATTGTCCCCTGGTATACATTTGAATACACTGAGCACCACGGCTGGGACCTAACATTGGCACACTGACCAAGCAAAACTCACCAAGGCCTCAACATAGACATCACCTGCTACTGGGTTGTATAGCATGGGCTTTTTACACTTGAGTGCTCCAACAACATACTTCACAGATTTGGTGTGACCACACTGAGAACAGTTCAGACATTAGTGAATGTGCTGACTGTCACAAGGCGAATCCGACCCAGGGGGGTATGAAACAGACATTGGACTGGTGGAGTCTGTCACCCACCGTTTCCCCTCCTCTCTCACAGCAGCAAGACGAATGGAGTTGCCCTGACATACGTGAATACGAGGGAGACGAGGAATTTGGACGCAGCTCCTTTAACTGGGAGGACAGTGCTGAAGGCCCCGCCCCCAGGGATGACGTCGACGGAACCTGGCCCACAAGAACCCGAGGATTACGGAAGCCAGTGTGTGGCAGCACCGGAGGAGACGTGGAAGAGGAACCAGAGAGGGACGAGTACGAAGCCACGTGAACGGAAACGAGCAGAGGAGCGGTGACGGAGAGGTCGAGAGACGCCAGCAAGCTAGGAGGCCAACGTCCCCGTGGTTCGCCCAGCCACGCTCCAGGAGGAGCGTGGCTCTCGCAGGTACGCGAGCGTTTTGCGGGCTGGGTGGGAAGAAGGGAGAGACCCGATGTTAATACGTAGGGAGTCCCCTCTCCCCGATATACCCTTCCTGAGCACTTCACCCTCACTAAGAGTTGGCGTGGTATTTGCACCGTGTGCTCCTTCACACCCCCTCCCTTTCACTATAAGCCGTTTTCACCCCACTGATACGACGTATCCTGTTTTGTTTTCTCCCTATACCTCATCACCCTGAATCCTGACACTCCCGAATCGACAGCTGCACGAGTTCGTTGCGGACTGGATGAGGAGAGGCTGGACCCCGTCGAGGGACCGAGATTCCAAAGATAAACCTCCCACATCTCCTTTACCCAATAGGAATCTGGTTACCCAGAGGAGACGTATCCTGAATGTAATAAAACCTTCTCTACCTCTACCTAGTCTCCTGCCCCTTTCTACCAACCCGCTACACTGACACATGTTGAGCAGTTGCATTATTCCTGATGGTTATCTCCATGCACATGTTGTTGTGATTTATTCAGATCACATGAGCATGGCACTACTGTCACTACCCTGAACATTTTTTTACTCATATGTTCCAGATGAAAGGGACATAACCAGGCATCAACATATCCTTGTGCATATGCATCTTTTAACACTGAATGGTGGTTTTGGGTGTCTTACAACCTGTAAAATGGTCAGCAGACTAAGATACTTCAATGTGCTTGGTTAAAAACATTGTGCAAAAAGGCACATACTCACCCGCTCTTTGCTGCTGTGTGGCTTTCAACTTCTCATCCAGGTCACCGCTAGGATGCTGAGCATGTGGGGGGTCAGTGTTCAGCGCCCGCCCCTCTTGCCTGGAGCTGACAGGCCCAGCTGGACTTCAGCGATCTTCTTGCTCCAGCCATGAAGGTCCTGCCAGCATTTGAGGCAGTGACGAATGTGCTAAATTGCAACCCCCATGGAGCGCACCTTCCGGGCGATGGTCCTCCACAGCTCAGCCTTCTGATGGGAGTTGACCTGTAAGGATGACATGGTGACAGACCCTTAGTTCACATGCAATATGTTTCTGAGTCAAACACTTGCACACATAGGTCATGGTCAGATTGGCAACAATGTGTAAGGGGTAGGCAAGTGGCATTATGTGCAGTTGTCCTATATTCAATGATGACTCCATCCCATGAGAACAGTGATAAGATGTTTTCCCCAGTACACACACTTCTACAGTAGTGTAGAACAGTTATCTACACATTGTTAAATTTACAAAAACACATGTTGCCTATTAGATTCCTAATGCTAGTAGTGTATGGTAATTGCAAATGGCCAATGAAAAGCAGTGTAATCATCACTCACCTGCTCCTCTTGTTTGCCATAGAGCTGGCTGTACAGAGGCAGGAGGGTGTCACGCAGGACCTGGTTCTATTCCTGGCTGAAAGCTGGAGCTCTCACATCTGTACGTGTCATAGGAGCTCCCAGAGGATGTGGACACAGCAGCAGAGAGTTGGGGAGATGCAGGAATGATGCAGGTAGTGCAGGCAAGTGAAGTCTCTAGGGAAAAGACAGACTTATATCTAAACGGCAGAGGGCATCTTCATTCCATGTGGCCAAAGCAATTGGTTTGCGTTGGTTGAATTTTCCGAATCGGTCCAATGATGTACATTGCTTGCAGACGACACGCCTACCGCGCCATTCAAAAAATCATCATCGGCCCGCGAGTGATTTTGATACATTGGCAATGAGAGGTTACCGAGTCGGTTTCCACGCTATGAGGACACAATCCAAAACCCGCATCTTTCACCATAACAACCAAATGCCAATGGCTGTGTCCGAATCGGTTAGGATGCGGCTACTGCATCCTTTAAATAGAAACCTGTGTCTGTCACCATAACAGCCAACAGCGAATGGCTCTGTACGAATGGGTTAGGATACGGCTACCGCGTCCTTTGAATACTCACCCGCGTCTGTCACCATAACAACTTGCAGCCTATGGCTCTGTCCGAATCTGTTAGGATGCCGCTAACGCGTCCTTTGAATAAACACCTGCGTCGTTCACCATAACAACTTGTAGCCTATGGCTCTGTCTGAATCGGTTAGGATGCGGCTACCACGTCTTTTGATGATTTGGTTGGCAGGGCAGACACTTCTGTAATGGATGTATTTTTGTGCATTACATGTGTGGAGGCAGTTTCTTCATGATGAAATGGACCTCAAAATGAATAGTTCATACTAGGAGCTAACCTTGAGGGGCAAATGACACACTGATTGTGAGGCTAATGCCAACATGAAACACAACTACTCCAATTAGCCTGCTAGGCTTGGTCACAGTGCCAATGATTATTTGGGGATATACACGTGCATTATTGAGATATTCACTGCATTTGTAGACTTTGTGACCCAGTGTGCAATCCGTGTGATTTCAGACTGTAAATGTTTTTTGTCTCAGTCATGGATAATGCATTTACCTTTGAATGAGTAGACCGTGACATTAAGCAGCCACATCAGCTTCTGTTTGTTATGTGATTATCTAGTGTATTTTTGTGTCCCAGACTTAAGTGGATGATGGCGTCATATATGCAATTCCTACATAGTTAATGGTTTGTGTATGTGAGTGTATGTGTATTGCAGACATGACAACATGACGGCGTCCACCCTGTGACAGTAGTGTGCATGATTTACATTGTGAGTCAGTGTGTGTATGTGGTGTCTCACATATCTGGCATTACATGATCGTATTGTGGGTACATTTTAACCATGTAATTGTTATCACAAACATATATCATGGCTTATTTAATGGGGAGTTATTTAGTATATGATGCTTGATCACATGAACGATGACACACACTAGTGAATTTTATACTACAGCACTCTAATTGCTGTGTCACCATACCTTGGAAACATATCTGGCAAGGGTCATAATGCTGTAATATGTATCTAAGGTCAACCTTATTCATTGAAACATGTATTTCCAATGTTGTGTAGTTTTATTTGTGTTCATATTTCATGTTCTGTCGTCTAAATGCATGTTGGTTTGTACATTGTGAACTAACACCAACTGTGTTTACACTCTACACATAGGTATCGCAGGCGACCTCCGGTGTACAGGCCCTTTCCAGGCCTACAGAACATGGAAGAACAGGATACCATAAGGAAATACTGTTTCACAAGGCCAATAATTGAACAGTTGTCTGAGCAGCTGTCACATCATTTGCAGCCTGGTTGTACATATCCAACTGCACTGAAGCCCAAAGTGAAGGTTATGGCAGCATTACATTTCTTTGCCATGGATTCATTCCAGTACACAGAGGCAACATCTGGTTGAATGCGCCAGGCAATGTTCAGGCATGTCCTTTGTGATGTGTTGGAGGCATTGCTCCGTCACCTGGACCAGTACATAAAGTTCCCAGCACCTGGAGAGCTGTCAGACATCAAGGGGGAATGCCTTGGGATGGATAACCCATGTCATTGGCTCTATTGATGGCACCCACGTTGCATTGATCCCATCACAGGCAAATGAGCAAGTGTATAGTAACAGAAAACATTACCACTCCATCAATGTCCAAGTGGTATGTTTGGCTGACATGTCCAAATCCCACATCTGCGCACATTTCCCAGGCTCGGCACATGATGCATATATCCTGCAAAACAGCATTATCCCCCATTTGATGTCTCAGCTACAACGTGACCGGGCGTGGCTTGTTGGTAGGTGATGTTTTAAGTGTATGTTGTGGTGTGTGTTGATTGTATGTCAGATAGTGCTCTGTTGTCAGACAACTGGTCAAATCAAATCAAAAATAGCTTTATTCGATTTTTTGATAAAAAATCATAAATGCACATTTAAAAAAGATACACATTCATTTATATCACATCATAAACTTGATTAAAAAGAGCAGTCACTACTTTCACGTTCTTCTATCTCTACATTACACCATAGGAGTAATATTTACAAAATTAATTCCAAATAAAAGAGGCAATACATGATTATACCACATAATAACGGACACTGTTTGGAAATCTTGTTTTCACCTTATACTAGCATTTCAATGCATACCTATCAAGCAGAGTAGCATGACTTTCATCTTTACATTGTTTTCCTGGACCTAATAACACTTTTTAAAAAAGAGGATACAGCCGCCATAATCATTTCATTTTCCAAAGATTGTAATTTCAAATAAGCAATTCTGCACTGTTTTAGACCCATATTTTTTAAAATTGGTATTAAAAACCTTTTCCTCTGTAGTGTATAAAATTTACAAAATAAAATGGTATGCATCGTGGATTGGTTTGAGATGCAATCACACGGACATGGATGTAAATTTCGTGCCCAATCATTGACTTCGGGAAAAGTAATCATTCTATGTAATATCCCCAGCTGCAAGCGTGTCAGGAGCATATGATCAAAGCTTCCAGGTACCTTTATCAAATAGGGCTGTAGACCTGAGTAACTTAACATCAATTCATTGTCCATCACAGTTGTTTTTTCCCATTCTGTGCTCCATCTCTTATTCTCTAAATAAGTCAGACAACTGAAGTCTTTTCTGTGTTCAATGTAGGAGACTCTGGATACCCCAACCAGCCCTGGTTGCTGACACCACTGAGCCACCCTGTCACCCCTGCAGAAGTGCGGTTTATTGAGGCCCTTGGTAGGACCCGGCGAGTCGTGGAGCGGACTTTTGGGATACTGAAGGTCCGATTCCGCTGTCTTTATCGAACAGGAGGAGCACTCCAATATGCCCCATTGAAGGTATGCCAGATTATCACAGCTTGCTGCATGCTCCACAACCTGGCAATACGGAAGGCAATACCTCTCAAACTAGGACGACGGAGACCAGCAGCCGCCAGCGAGGTAGGATCCAGGACTGGGACATGATGACAGTGGTGATGAGGAGGAGGGCTTGGATTTGAGACAACAGCTTATCCACAACTTTTTCACATGAGTGTAAGTATGCAATGAGAGGAGGTGACAAACCCCAATTGTTTGTTTGTGTGTTGCTGGTGTACAATGTGTATGTATGCCTGTGAGTGTATGTTAATTGCCCTGAGGTTTTTACTGAAATGGTTCAATTATATTTGCAGGTTAACATGTACAGTGCTACTGTGAATCATAGCTGGAGTTCACACTGACATTCTTGTGCTTTAGATGACATAGCTTGCAAAACTGAACTACCTTATTCCTGAGTACCTGACTCTGTCCTATGCTTCTCCTTACCAGGCTACTTTGTCATGTCAACAGCAGAGTTGTGACCTCACCAGACCCATGATGCTGTGACATACTCCAACATTGAACTATTGATGAAATCCCTGGCACACACTTCCTTCTGACCTGATTGTCATTTCTTTTTATTTGGGAGCATTTTGTTACTGTTTGATGTGATGTGTCTTTGGGTTAAGGCGCCAGGTTGTATTTGGAGAATAAGCCTGTGCTCCACATTGAGGTGTGCCTTGTCTGTTTTCACACATCCAAATATTTTTATGAACAAAAATGTACCATCATGAGCTGGTTTGCTGACAATGATTGTTGATTGTGGTGGCAAATGGTGATAGTTTTGTGGACAATAGACTTCCATTGAATCTGTACGATGTAATCCGGATTCTTTGATAACCTGGTTGTGTTTATCTATCATGCTGTGCCAGGTACAGTTACTCACAAGCCATTAGTAAACATTTTGTAACTGATTTGTTAACAATGTTGTAGACACTTTCTTCTTTGTGATTTTGTGTGTCATTCCAATCTGTACATTTGGGATTGAAAGTCACGACATGAGCAAGTATTTTGTGAAAAGTGATTTATTATTGTGCATGACTGTAGGAGATCATTCCACACAATGGTGGAGTGCTCACAACAAATAAATAGAAATGTGCAGATAGGAGTTGGAAGTGTTTGTAGATGAAGTCTTAAAAAGTAAATCCACAGTTATTAGAGTCTAAAGTCCAACTTAGACCCTCCATCCGATGTGGGACAGTTCGGTGACAGTCAGCAAAGTGAACGCTTGGCACACAATGGAGGATATCAGGGGCACATTGTCACTTCCTGGGGGTGATGCATAGCCATCTGTCTCTCAAGGATTCTTCCTCAGAGGACCCTTCACAAGCTTTGCAGGGGTACCCTCAGCTGCAGGCAACTGGGGTACTGGGGACTCTCCATCGGACTCCACGTCCCTCCCTGTGGCTTGTACAGATGTTGAGGCACTAGATGTTGTGTGCCCACAGGGAGGTGTGGTTAAGTGGTCTGCAATTCGGCAGAGGCTGTTACCAATGTCCCTCAGCTCCCCACTTAGATTGTCAATTTTGGTGTTGAATGCGTCCAGGCGTTGGTTCTGCGCTGCCTGCAGCTGCTCCATGTTGCGGAGGTTCCCAATGACCTGGCCCATCTCTCCCTGGTAAGCCTGGTAGGCGTGGATCACCTGGGAGAGGTTTGGGTGATCTTCCTCAGCATCACCAGCTGCATGATGGCACAGGCCCCCATGGCCCCTCTCACCACCCCTACCCACCCGAGGTGGACCAGTTGGTGCTGGCACAGTCAACACTGAGCCTCCTTCCTTGCTGACAGGGGTGTTGTTGTCCGCCAACTCCAGAGTGCCCCGTGTTGCTGTGCTGTTGGTGGTGGCTCAGGCTGCTGTGTCCGTCAGGGCAGGGGTCAGCTGGGTGTTGTCAGCTGAGGCGGGATTGGTTGCAGAGGATCCTGCTGTAGCCGCTGCTGGTGCTGTCTGGCGATCCAAATCTGATGGGCCAGGTCGTTCCTTGTCGTCCGAGGATTGTTGAGAGACATCTAACCCGGAGAGCTCCTGGTCGACCAGAGTCTGGGACTGGCTGTCCTGATTTGGTCCAGTGGTGTTCCCAGCTCGCCCTGTGGGCACAGAAATGATACAATGATTGATGTGAATGTCCACTGCCCCTCATTTTATACCCATAACATAGAATACTGAACCTAATGATGAGTGAATGTACATAGATTGGCCTCCTTCGTCCATGATGCTGGCCTATGTTTTTGGAGAACAATGTAATTTGGACAAGAAGGGATTGATGAGCATGTTTAGCTAGGTGCATAAATGGGCATGTTGTGTTTAGTTTACAGTACATGTCCAAAGACATTGACTGGTTCCTGACACCCTGTGAATGACACAGGTGGGTTGGTGTTGTCCACATCTATACTTTCACGGTGACATACGTACTCTTTAGCACCCCATGTTGGTATTTTTCATGCCTGTGTACTGGGCTTTGTCCATGTCTTTAGCAGTCACATAGGTGTGGCTGCGTACACACTCACAGTCTGTTTATTTACCCATACATTTGTGGTAATGGTGTGAGTGAGGTGCTTATTGTTCTCATCTCATTACACACAAGTGAATGTATGTGAGGACCCAAATGTGTGTCTGCTTAGCTTTGTGCCTACACAGATCAAGTATTTTGTACATTGACTCCATAGTCAGATGAGATCACAAGCTCTGCTTTCTGCCATTTTCTGGGAAACTATTTTAATGTGCTGAGTTTGAGTGTTTATGGTGTATTTGTGAAACGTACACTCCTCCTCCCACCCAGCCCAACCAGGCCATCAGGAAGAGTGTTGTCCAGACAATGCTGGGAAGTGTACTTGCAGGATGGTTGTCACAGGGGCCTAGTGTTTGTAGTACAAAGACAAATGTGGTAGTTGTGATAGGTTCAGACAGCAGTCCACAGCGTCAGGCATCTTGCTAGTACACATCAACTCACTGTCAGGTAGACATAGGCCCCTTTGAAGTGGTTGTGCTGTGTGTGTGGAGGAGTGTTTGTTGTTATTCTGAGTCCCATCAGGCCCGGTCCTACATACACATTCCCTCCCAGCACAACCATCAATCTTTGAAAAATTCTTTATTTACAGTGAGTGGCAATGTACTTGCAAGATGTCTGACACTGGGGACAGGTGTCTGCCTTGAGACCACCGCCCATCAGGGGCTAGAGCTCCTCACACCACTCCCCAGTGTCAGCCATCTTGCCAGTACATTTCCACTCACTCTCAGGAAAGTGGGTCCCAGGTGGGCTGTTTGGGATGGGTGTGAATGTGTGTGTGGTCCCAGGCATGGTGGTAGTTTTATTGATGACAAGTACTCATCCTCCACAAAGCACTGCTAAATCATCTGTGCCTATACGTACTTCACAGTGAGGGGGAGTGGACTAGCAAGTTAGATGACACTGCTGCATGATGTTGAAGTTGCAAGCAACTCCCTTCAGGGCCTTGTGCTACAAACACCATGCACCAGTGTCAGACCTCTTGCTGGTACATTTCCACTCACTCTCATTCAAAGTGGATCCCAGGACTGCTGTTTTGGATGGGTGGGACAAGTGTGTGTATGGCATTTCCTGATGGGATTTGGAATAATGGAAAACAGGACTCCCCCCACATGGCACATCCACTTAATCTGTGCCTATGGCTAACTGACAGTGAGTGGAGAATGGACTAGCAAGATGGCAGACACTGGGGACTGGTCTTTGGAGCACAAAGCCATGATGTTAGTTGTGCTCAATTCAGACACCAGGGATCACTGAGCCATCTTGCTAGTACACATCCCCTCACTGTCAGGTAGTCATAGGCCCAGGTGAGCTGTTTGGTTTGGGTGGGAGGAGGAGTGTTTGCTCTAATTCCATCTCCCATCAGGCCCTGTACTACACACACTCTTTCCACCGTGCACAAACAGCACCCCTGGAACTATGCTTTCCTGATCGTGAGTGGATATGTACTGACAAAGATGGCTGATACTGGTGCCTGGTGTTTGGAGCATAAGGCCCTGTTGGTAGTTGTGGTAAAGTCAGACACCAGTGCCCAGTGTCATGCATCCTGCTAGTACATTTTGAAACACTGAGGGTAAGCTTAGTTCCTGTTGGGCTGTTTGTGGTGGGGGAAGGTGCATGTTGGACAGGGCCTGATGTGATTTGTAGCCATTACAAATACTCCTGCTCCCTCCCAGCCCAGCCCAGCTAACTCCTTTGAGACTATAGCTAACTGGCAGTGAGGGGAAGAGTACTAGCAAGGAGGTTGACACTGCTGCATGGGGTAAAACCTGAATCCCAATCCCAACAACGCCTTGTGCACCAAACACCATGAAACAGTGTCAGCCATCTTGCTAGTGCACTTCCATTCACTGTCAGGTATCCATAGGCCCAGATGAAGTGGTTGTGCTGGGTGGGGAAAGGAGTGGTTGCCATTGTTCCAACTCCCAACAGGGTCTGTCCTACACACATTCTTCCCACACAGAGAAAACTGACCACATGGCAGAATGGGTTTCTGACAGTGATTGGAAATGGATTATCAAGATGTGTGACACTTGTGCCTGGTGGCAGAGTTGGCCACAAATCCCAACAGTGCCTTGTGCCCCACACACTAGTCCCCACTGTCATCTATCCTGCCAGTACATATCCACTAGCTGTCAGGTAAGCAGAGTTCCATGGCTGCAGTTTGTGCTGTTTGGGAGGGGGAGTGTTTGCCCTGACTAAATTCCCATCAGGCTCTGTCCTCCACACACCTTTCCAGCCAGCCCAAACAGACCACGTGGAACTATGCATACCTCACAGTGGGTGGCAATGTACTTCCAAGATGGCTGACACTGGAGCCTGCTGTGCAAACCACATGGCCAATGGGAGTTGTGTTAAAGTCAGACAACAGGCATCACTGTCAGACATTTTGGAAGTTCACTTTCCCTCATTGTCAGGACACCACTCTTCCAAGTGGTCTGGTTGTGCTGGGTGGGAAGGTGTGTGTGGGCCCAGGCCTCATGGGAGTTGTAGTGACAGCAAGCACTCCTCCTCAATCCCAGCACAACGAGCCCACCCATAACTATGTTTCCCTGACTGTGATTGGGAATGTACTGTCAAGATGTCTGACACTGGTGACTGGTTTTGGAAGCACAAGGCCTTGATTGGAGTTGGCTTCAAGTTCAACACCATGCAGTGTCAGCCATCTTGCTACTCCACTTCCCCTTACTGTAAGGGAGGCTTAGGCACAGAGGAGTTATCTGGGCTGGGTGGGAGGAGCATTTGGAATGGCTACAGCTCACATCAGGCCTTTTCCTCCACACAACTTCCCACCCATCCCAACTAGCCTCTCTGGGACTCTACTTTCCTGATATTGAGTGGCAATGTACTTTCAAGATGTCTGACACTGGGGACTAGTGTCTGATTTTTTGCACAACTCCCAACAGGGCCTTGTGGTCCAAACACCTGTCCCCAGTGTCAAACATCTTGTCAGTACATTGCCACTCACTGTCAGGTAAGCAGAGTTTCTGGTAGGCTAGTTGGGCTGGGTGGAAAGAGCGTGGGTAGGACAGGGCCTGATGGGGGATGTAGTCAGGGCAAACACTCCTCCTCCCAACCTGCACAAACAGGCCACCATGCTTATCTGACAGTGATTGGAAATGTACTAGCAAGATGGCTGATACTGCTGCATGGTGTCTGGAGCAGAAGGCCTTGATGAGAGTTGTAGTCAAGTCAAACAACAGGCACCAGTGTCAGACATCCTGCTAGTACATTTTGCACCACTATGAGGTAAGCATAGTTCATGCTGGGCTGTTTGAGCTGGGTGGGAATGTGAACGTAGGACAGGGCCTGATGGGAGTTGTAGCCATTGCAAATACTCCTCCTCCCATCCAGCCCTGGTAACTATCTGGGCCTATTCCTACCTCACAGTGAGGGGAAGTGGACTAGCAAGATGGTTGACATGGCTGCTTGGTGTCTGAAGCAGAAGGCCTTGATGGGGGTTGTAGTCACATCAAACAACAGGCACTAGTGTCAGCCATCTTGTTGGTAAACGTCCATTCACTGTCAGGCAGCCATAGGCCCAGAAGAGCTGTTTGTGCTGGTTGGGAGGAGGAGTGTTTGCGCTGACTACATCTCCCATCAGGCTCTGTCCTCCACACACTTTCCTACCCATCCCAAATATGTTACCTGGGACTCTGCTGTCGTGACAGTGAGTGGCAATGTGCTGCCAAGATGGCTGACACTGGGGACTGGTGTCTGATTTGTCCACAACTCCCAACAGTGCCTTAAGCACCAAACACCAGTCCACAGTGTCAGCTATGCTGCCAGTACATCCCCATTGACTGTCAGGGAAACACAGTTCTAGGTTGGCTTTTTGGGCTATGTGGGAGGAGTAGTGTTTGCAATGACTACGACCCCCATCAGGCACTGTCCTACACATACCTTCCCAGTAAGCCCAAAGAGCACACCTGTAACTATGCAGTCCATGACAGTCAATGGAAATGTACTGGCAACATGCCTGACAGTGTTGCATGGTGTTTAAAGCACAGGGCAATGATGGGATTTGGCTTCAAGTTCAACACCACGTAGCAGTGGCAGTCACTGTGCAAGTACACTTCCCCACACTGTCAGGTAGCCATAGGCCCAGATGAACTATTTGGGATGGGTGTGAGGAAGAGTGTTTGTTGTCACTACAACCTGCATCTAGCATGGGCCCACACACACACCTTCCCATACAGCTCAAACAGCACACCAGGAAGAGTAGTGTTAAGACAATGAGGGATAGTGTACTATCAAGATGTCTGACACTGGTGTCTTTTGTTTGACTTGACTGCAACACCCATCAAGGCCTTGTGCTTCAAACACCAGTCCCCAGTGTCAGCTATCTTTCCAGTACATTTCCACTCACCATCAGGTACAGCATGGTGCCTTTTGTGCTGTTTGAGCTGGCTGGGAAGATGTGTGTAGGACAGAGCCTGATGGGAGATGTAGTCAGTCCACACACTCCTCCTCCCACACAGCCCAAACAGCTCATCTAGGCCTATGGCTACCTGGTAGTGAATGGAAGTGTACATTAAAGATATCTGACACTGGTGCCTGTTGTTTGAGTTGACTACAACTTCCATCAAGGCCTTCTGCTCCAGACACCATGCAGCAGTGTCAGCCATCTTGCTAGTACATTTCCAATCATTGTCAGGAAAACATAGTTCCAGGTGGGCCTGTTGGGCTGTGTGGGAGAAGGAGTGTTTGCGGTCACTACAACTCCCATCAGGCCTGTGCCCACACCCACTTTCCCAGCCATCCCAAACAGCCTACCTGCAATTCAGCTTTCCTAAGAGTGAGTGAAAATGTGCTGGCAAGATGGCTGACGCTGGTGATTGGTGTTTGGAGCACAAAGGCTTGCTGTGAGTTTGTAAGAAGTATGTACATGATAACAGTTCTATGAATCATCATTTTCATTGCAGGTATGTTGTTTACCAGTATGACATACACATCACATGCTCATTGACTATATATGTTTTTCTCTAATAACAGTAATTTGTTTAACTGTATCCTTTACAGTGATGACTATAGAGGTGTAATTGGTAACTTTATTGGAATGTGGAGCAGGTACTTACTAGACTCTGGTGCTTCTGGTATTCCATAGACGCTCTCTTGCGGAAGGATGGCACGCACCATTTCCTCCCAGGAAGTGAAGTGCACAGGTGGTGCAGGAGGGCCACCGCCAGTCTGCTGGCTTTGCCCATGTTCTTTCACTAGCATTTTCTTTACCCTCCTTCGCACATTATAGTACCTACTGCTGATATCATGAGGTGCTTCAGCGTTCACCTTGTTGACTATCCTGTCCCACATCCTATTTCTTTGGGCAAGAGGGTCTGTTGGACTTGGTTCCCAAATAACTGTGGCTCTACTCTGACTATTTCCTCTACAAGCACTTCCAACTCCTTCTCTGTGAAACATGGCTGCTTCCTGAGGAGCATGGTGAGGGTGAGGGTGAGTGTAAAGGTGAGGGTGAATATGTTTGTAATGAGTTGTTTAAAGTGAAATCTGAGCTAGGTGTGTGGTGTGTGAAGTGTGAGTGTGTGAGGCAGACAGGCACTCAGCATGGAATGTTGGCTGAGACCTGGCAGCATTTGTGTTGTAGCTAAGGATCATGGTCATGTTTTTGCCCTTTATATAGGAGGATTGTTGGGCGCGGTTAATAGTTGACTTTTTTTATTTTATTTGGCGTTGCCAATGTTTGTTGTGACTGTTTTTCTCAGTTATCACTTGCCATTTGTGACACAAACCGACACGGTTCCGAATCCGCGTCGGATTCATCGTAATCTGGTTGTGGGGTAAACCGAGTCTGATTTGTAACTGGAATGCCTATTCTTTAGCGTTTCCAGACGATTCGGTCGCACGGATTGCTTTCCGACCGACTCAGTAGGAGTTTTACATGCAATGCATAGTAATCTGTCATTCGGAAAGCTCGCGGTGGGGTCGGTCGGAAACCATTCCGAAACCGAGTCGGTCAGAAGGCTTTCCGAACTACAGCATAATCGACCCCAAGGTTGTGGGACCTCCCTAAGCTATTGGTTAAAAGTTCCTGGATTATCCCTACCCACTTTTGCAGCAGTTCCTGTGTGCCCTACTGCAAAAAATCCCACAGTGCCCCTCACTGCCTAACTCCACAATGGTGAAAGCCTTCTCCCCTTGTGCAGAGCTGTGTGCCCACCCCAGACATGTGACGAGGGAAGTGAACAACCCTGCCTCTCTGGTTACTTAAAACCTGTTCTGGGGCAGATCCCTTACCTCTGGGATTGGTGCCTGATTGACTGGGGGAACAAGAAAGGGGTATGTGCAAGTGTCATCTGACATCTGCCCATGACAGGGGAGGCCCCATTGAAGTTAGTCAAGTTACAGGGCACTGCCAAAAGGGTCAACTTGCCAGAGGGACAGAATCACCTCCCCACTCCCATGCCTTTGTCCCTGTTTTGGGAACAGCTTTCACATCTCATTCGGGGCTTTGGCACCCAGAAGTCTGCAGCTGAATGTTAAGGCAAATTAACCTCAAGAGGTTTTAGGCAGGGAAAAGGTGTCTTACTAAAAATACCTTTTCCTTAACAGTTATTAAACATTCAACTTCACCAGTGAATTGGGCTCTTAGTAAATATTACAAAGAGTCCAAAATTACATTTCCAGGTGTTTCCTAGCCACAGATAGCATGATTTAATGTAGTAGTGCATCCCAGTGTTTCCACATGAAAGAGTCAGCCTTGCTCCAGTGAAAATACATTTTAGTTGCCAGTCAATGGAAAGACATGTTAACTTTAAATGTATACATGTCCTACTTTTAAATACTATGCACCCTGATGTGTGGGCTACAAAGCCTACTTAGGGATGACTTGTTAATGTTTAAAAGGAAGGTCTTCTTCTGAGAAAATGGTTTAGTTTAACAGGCCGCGTTGCAGTTTTATGCTTCAGCTGCCAGACTGCAATGTTCATGTTTGACTGGTCACTCTAATGGATGGCACGGTAGTGCCATAAGCCACTTGTGACATTTACCTTACAGGCCCTAGGTACACATGTTACTATAGCAACCATTGACTTATAGGTAAGTTAAATATGACATTAGGAGTTAACCAAATTCATCATGTTTTAGGGCTCAGAAAGCATGCACTGGGGCCTGGTTAGCAGTGGCCTAGTGCACAGAGTGAAACATTCACATAATAGGCTTGGTAGTGGACACACCACTGTAAAGTTTCTAAAGAATAGCAAAGTCCTACCAAGAGCATTAAAAATATGGACGGAAAAGCCTCACCCGCATTATTGTGGCATGCGTCATCATGCCACAGTAATGCTGGTGAGACTTTTCTGGACATTTTTATAAAGCTCTTAGTAGATTTTTGGCATTTCTTTGATCCTTTATAATTTTGAGTCCATTACCATATCTTTAGTGTGCATTGTCTCTAC
Organism: Calotriton arnoldi; assembly: GCA_963921515.1. NCBI lineage: Eukaryota > Metazoa > Chordata > Amphibia > Caudata > Salamandridae > Calotriton > Calotriton arnoldi. The sequence goes on along the minus strand of CAWUFW010004433.1, from coordinate 1,177,282 downwards.
CCAGCTCCTCAGAAGACTCCAGACCACACAGAACGCCACAGCCAGAGAAATCCTGGACCTCCCCAAATGAACCCACATCGCCCCCATCTGAGAGTCCTCCTACCACCAACTGAACTTTCACCAACCCTCGAGACACCTGCATTCCTCCTCACTCGCACACCCCCCAACATATGTTGCAGCCCAACAGTGGCTGCTCCTCCTCCTACAGCGCTGCCAAGACCTGTACAGCCCTCTTGCTGGCAGACTTAAGAAAGAGACTCAAGGCCTGACTCTTTGACGGAGACAGGGCACACTGATACCCCTAGGGGTGACAGTGTTGCGCTTTGCACTTGCTGTCGATTGATTTATTGATTGACTGTAGTGGTTTTGGAGGACATATGCTGGTATGTTGTTTCCTCTTACTCTCTTTTCGTGATAGAGACACAGAGTCAAAAACTTGTGGTTCACAAACATGGGGGAGACCATGCGAAAAAGGCACTTTTCTACAAGACAAAAATGGCTCCCTTAATCTAGAGTCAATCTCAAATTATGACAGTAACAAAACAAAAGGGAACAGGTGCTTGGTTGGATGGCTCAATAAACCATTTATATGATTCTAGACCTCAACAGTCCAGTAACATGCTTGTTGTTAGATTGATTGTTGGGGGGAATTAAAAGGGGCATACCATTTGTATTCTTAGGTAAAATTAGGCAGCTTGAATGGTTTAAAATTAAAAACATAAATTGAGGAGTGTGACCATATCAGTGAGCAAAGATGTTATGAGAGAATTGAATAAATCGCAGCAGCACATATTCCTGAACCAGTGGAGTTTTCGATTGGGCAGCACCTAAATAGTATCGCGATGACTGAATGGAGAGGTATACTTGTGTATTGACTTGTAAAATCCTAACAATAACATGTGAGTGGCTAAGATTCCTTTGCTAAATATTGGTGGATTGTTGGCAATAATTAAGAGGATAAATTAGTTTTCCACTGTAGACTTAACAGCCCCCTATCACCAGGTGCCTCTGCACTCCAAAAATAAAACGTTACCAACATTTTTAACCCTGATTGGGAGTTATCAGTTTCGAAGCGAGTGCCGTTTGAACTGGCATCAACGTTTGCCGTATTTCAGAAACTTATGGCCATGATTTTCAGGGATTTAAGAAATGTAGGTTCTTTCAAACTACATTGTAGTGATGTGAAAAATTAAAGCTAAACAAGGATGCAAAGTTAGCAGAAGACGTGAAGATATTAGGGGGCAAAGGTTTGACAGATGAGCTCAGTAAATGCACATTTTCAAGGCAGAGCATGTCGTACTTAGGGCATGAAGTAAGTTGTGATGAAATAAAAACAAAGGGGCATATTCTCAAGGAGCTATTGCCGAGTTATCGGCACTTTAACTCATCCAAAGTCGCGCTAAATTTATCGCCCCATTCACAAGCTGGTGCTAACAGCCCATAACACCAGTTTTCCTGCGAAAGCAGTCGCAAAAAACATCGCCACAGATGACCCCGGCAACTAACGCTAATGAGATGCAGAGTAGGCGTTCCCGAGCAAAAAGCTGCAACAACACCACAACGCAACATTCTCAACGACCAGCCACATCGGCGATAGGAACAAAAAACAGGCGATACAGCTCGTTACCAGCAGGAAATTAACACCTGCTCTGACCTGGTGCAAAGTCGGACGTCAACCTGCACAAGAAAAGGGAGCCCAGCCCACAGCCACACCTGAAGAACAACAGATGCCATGGAGCCACTCACCATGCACCCCGGAATCCCGAGAGTGCAACAACACCCACCACCACCACCCCCAGGACCGCCACCCCCCCAACGGACCTCCCCCACCACCCCCCTGGACCACCACAGCGGCAGCGCAGACAAAGACAGCGGACCTTCAGGAAATGCACCAGCCCCACAGACCTAACACCAGACAATGCCAATGCCCACTACAGGCCCAAAAGGACAACCATCCTCCGCATCCTGAACATCATTGCCCACAGGCTGACGGTACCAACACAGCGGACAACCAACATCCCTCCGCAGACAAAGCTGCTGGCTGTGCTGCACCTGTTGGCCTCTGGTATCCTCCCAAACAACAACCGCCCGAGTCGGAGGAGTCTCATAGCCAGCCCCATCCAAGTTCCTCACACCAATCCTGGATGCCTTCACCAGCTAGGGACCCCAGCACCCATACATCCCCCACAATGCGCAGGAACAGCTGGAGACCAAGCAAGGACTATACGCCATAGCTGGATCCCCGCACGTGTTGGGGCAATCGACTGCACACTTGTCCCACTTGTGCCCCCTGCCAACACCGCACACAATTACCGCAACAGAAAGCACATGCATCCCATCAACGTGCAGGCAATAGTGGACCACAGGGAACTCCTCACCAATGTCATAGCCAACTACCCAGGCAGTGTGCATGATCCCTTCATCTTCCAACAGTCCAACATCAACCAGTGCTTCCAGGATGGCACCCATGGGAATGCACTGCTCGTTGGCAAGTACCAAATGAACACACCACACACCTCAACCCCACAATCATGCAACTCACAACTCTGGCACTGCACACGTCACAAAATCACATACAACATGCCAAACAACATGCCCCCCCACCAGACACGACAGCACAACTTACTGTGGCAACCTTGGTTAGCCATGTACATGAGCCATCAACGGCATGGCACCTCAGCCACACAATACCGGAATGTGGGGAGAGGTGGGAACCAGGCATGTGCAAAGGAGGCAAGTGACCCATGAATGAGAATGTACACAATGCCAAGTGTGGCGGAGATGTGCTGGACAGACTGCAGTATGCAGACCACAGACATAGCCATGTCTACATGCACTGCTGGTGTTTGGAGTGTAGTGGACAGTGGATGCAGCCATGTCACCCCAGGAAGTGGGGAAGATCGCAGAAATGTAGCTTGTGACATCCCCCCCTGTAAGTGTGTGCGGAGTGACCTGTGCCGGCATATGCCAGTCCAGCATGGGGGTGTGGATGATTATCCCGTGGCTCTGGGTGTGGTTCAGTACTGGAAATGTGCAAAGGCATGTGTCTCTGTCGCAGTGTGGGTCTCTGTTGGGGAGTGTAGGTGGTCCCTGATGGGACTTGGACACCCACGTATGTGATCTAGTTCGTCTTCCATGAGGTAGTACCCCACACGCACCTGTACGGCCAGCCCCTTCTGGCAGTCTGACAGCTGGCCTTGGAATGGGATGTGTGCTTAGGTGGGCTGCTGGGAGCCAGCCGGGGTGGTGGGTGCGTCCAGCTGTGTTGTCCGTGCAGGGGGTGGTGTATCCTCGATGCAGCGGTGCTGCCCAGCTCCTGGAGCTCTATTGCCTGTGATGTCCATGGACTGTTGTGGGGCGTCGGTTTCGGAAGTGTGGAGGTCCTCTTCAGCATCACTGATGGGTTGTCAGGTCTGCTCTGCTGGAGGTGTTGTTTGTCCCTCTGCAATGTGAAGGGGAGATGCTTGTTGACATTGTGTTGGCATGTATGTTGACGAATTGTTCGAGTTTACATACAGACTGCATGACAATGTACATTGTGACTGTTGTGGGAGGGGCGGACTATTTGATGCGTGATAGTGGACATTTGGACTACATGAGGTGGGTGATGTTGTACACGTACATTTTCATCTGACAGTTTCCTGCTATGTCAGATGTGATTGGCCATTTTCTACGCACAGGCGGACCCAGTTGTGTCCTCTGTTCTGCAGTGTAAGTGTTGCACTGTGTCCCACATTGTCATCCATGTGGATGTGCTGTGATTGCTATGTGTGTGTGCTGCATTGTGTGAGAGTCGCACCTGCAGCTGTGATTTTGCTGCCCCTTATCCCTTGGAGGCGGTGTGCCTTTGGCTTTCGTGCTTTTGAGGTGCTGTGATGTTGGCGACTTGGGTCATTTGTGCTCTTGGAAGGTTTTTGTACTCTTGTGCATTGTTTGTCTGCAGATGTATTGTTGAAGTCGGTGGTTGTTTGTGCATGTGGATGTGTCAGATTGTGACCTCCTCCTTCCAGATGTGGTCCACAATCACCCACCTCAGTCTCGTGGTGTGCACAGTGTCATGGTGATTGTACTCCGGCCGTGCTGCTCGTCATGTGGTGTCACTTGCGTTGTCAGTGTGGCCCTTGCATACGCATCTTTGCTGTGTTTCGCACTGGTGCATGTGTGTGTTGTGGAATTGGTGTTGTGTGGGGGGGGACCCCTTTGGGCATATGGTGTACAAGGGCCTACTTGATGTGTGTATGTGTGCTGCATTGTGCCACGGGGATCAGGGACATGACCCAGGGTCATTGTTGGTGTGCGGTGTGCTACACGTGGTTGTGCATGTGTTCCATTGTGCCCGTCCCCCCAGTCCCTGTTTGTTACTCACCCTGTTGATGTTGTGTCAGGTCATGGCGAGCAGGGTCCGGACTCCAGACTTCTTGCACCGTCTCCACAGTAATGACTGGCCACCATTTGCTCCAGCTCCTCCTGTGGCACAGGGCTCCCATCTCCATTCGCCGTTGCCGCTTTCCTGTTGGCAGCGGGTTTCTGCTTGGTTTGGCTTTTGACATCGTGCCAGCGCATCTTAGCCTCCTCGGCACTCCGACTGCATTCACGATGGGATGGCATTTTTCCGTCTGTATTGCCAATGACACGGTGGTGGTGACGGACAGTTGTTGTTGGTGCTCTGTCACCTCCGTGACGACGATCGAATTTTCCTGCGGACTGTACCCCATCTTCCTCTTCCTCTTCTCCTTGGCCTTCCCCGAGGTTCCTTGCTGGTGGTCTTTGGGGCTTGTGGGGTTCGCTTTGACCTGGGCACTTGTTCCGGGTGCATCCATGTTGCTGTGCAGTTTGATTTGTTTATGGTGTGTTTTTCTTGTTCAGCTTTTATGGTGCATTTTCCCGCCAGACGCGTGGGAATTGCAAGACTATCGCTGGTTGTCGCTGTTTTTTTTTCGAGGTTGGCCTCATCGCAACTTTATTCGCGTTGGTGTTTCAAATTCTTTCGGCGTCACGTTATTTTTAACGTGGTCACGTTATTTTTAACGTGGTCATTTGACATGTTATCGTGGGACTATCGCATGGTGACGCCAGGTTGAGAATGCTACGTTAACACAGCGTTGTTTTCCCGCGATGGACTGCGATGTGCAAAGTTGCGTTAAGCTAAACTTGCGGTGGTTATCACACGTTCTTGTGAATATACCCCAAAGAATTGATTAAGGCCATGACAAATGCAACTCCTCCTAAGAAGAAGGATGGCATGAGAGCTCTCTTGTAATGGATGCTATCTACACTAAATTTGTGGAATAACTTTGCTGAAAGAACAGATGTCATCAAACAACTACTGAATTATAGGACCACGTTTTTGTAGTCCACAGCGTGCCAGGATGATTTTTCTAAATGTAATAATAACATTTCTAATGCCCCTCCTCTTCTGGCGTGTGAGCCTGCTAAAAAGAGTGTTTCTACCATTAATGTTAGTGGCAACGGTTTAGGATGAGCAGTTTTGTTCCACATATAAATAAGAAGTAAAGGTGTACTCATTCTGTTTGCAGTCACTAAACCTTACGAAATAAAAATACTCTTTAAGCCAGCAGCGCACATGGCGGTGGGGGTTATAACATATCTGCCAATTTATATGTGGCTTAATGTGGGGTTAAGTTGTAACCATAGACCATTCACAAGAGTGCTTGCTACCAGTGGATTCTACAATGCTTCCCCACGCATTGTGTGCATGTCCATGTAGTTGCAAGAGTACAATTATGAGGAGGAGTTTGTGCCAAGGGTGAAGAACAATGTAGCTGATTTTCTTGAGTTGTATGCTGATACCTGCAAATGAGATACCAGTAAATTATTAGGGTGATTGCCATGTAGTGGGCTGTGACACAAGGTGGTGAATGTCATTGGTTAACAGAATTGAAAGGGGTTGGATTCAGACGACGATTATTGGAGGTAAATAAAATGATTAAGGCTGCAAAGGGTGAAAAAAGGAGAATGTATGTTTTCAGAACCATTAAGGGTGGAGAAGGTGTTGTTCAATTCTGCTTTGTTAAGTGAAGGAAAGCTGTTGTATAGGACTTGCTTGTCTAGATGTAAGCAGGAGGTCAATGAGAAATAGCAAGAAGAGAAAAGGTTTAATTGTTTAGAGGACGAGGATAGAGAGTGTGCTAAACTGTGTGGAGAAGGTTCAGGGCAGAATGCATTATTGTTCTAGGTCAGGAAAGATGCCAGTACTTCATATGGTACCACCCAAGCAAGTAAAATTGTGAAAGGATGATTTGGTCTATTGATTGTTAAACTTAAGACATTGGAAGGTTATGTGTGTGAGTAAATCATCAAGCAAACACAAGGAGATGATGGAAGGAGCGTTGAAACTTTTCAGACACTCACCCCCACTCGCAGATCTGGGTTGAATCCATCATTGTTCTTTAGCACACTTCGCCACCCCAGTTCAGACACAGCTATATGCAAATCAGTCTTGACCCTGTGCCTCATGGGAACAGTCCAGCCTGAACTGCCAAGCCATGTCTTCCCTGGACCGGAAACAAGGATCCTGGGACCAGTTTCGGGCTAACAGCCCTCATCAGCCAGGCTAGCTTGAATCCAGAGGTAAAGTGAGCAAGGGACCCACGTCTGGGCATACCCTGCCACCTTGGGGCGAACAAAGCAAACACAAGGAGATGATGGACGGAGCGCTGACACTTTTCAGACACTCACCCCCAGTCACAGATCTGGGTTGCATCCATCATCGTTCTTTTGCTCACTTCGCCACCCCAGTTCAGACACAGCTATATGCAAATCAGTCTTGACCCGGTGCCGCATGGGAACAGTCCAGCCAGTAAATCATAACACGTCTCTGGTCATGTAAATTTTTACAAGAGTATTGTGCAATGGATACATGCATATTTGGTTCCCATGTCATCTTGGAAGTGTGTCGTACATGTTGCATTGGGCTGAAGGTATGCAGTTGCAAGGAGTTCAAATTGCAAAATTGAACCTATGCAACAGCAATTTGATCTTTGGTCGGTAAAAAAACCAAATTGCAATTCAGTAACATGTTACTGAATCACAATTTAGTTTTGCAAGTACATGCCGAATCTCTATCTGAAAGGGGTGAGTTTAGGGCTTCCCTTTCAAATAGTGATTCACAATGGGATGTATAATGTCTTGAAATTGAAATCCAGCCTCAAAATATTATCTTACAGATTACATAAAGGTAGTGGTAACCCATTCACAAATGGGAAGGGGCCCCAAGGTATCCCTACCCCATTGTGGATGTTGAAAAAAAAATATCTTCGAGGACTAGCCCGTGATTCCACTACCAAGTTTGTAGAGTTTTTTCATGCTTTTTCTTTTATTTTGCTTAAAGAAGACAGTCTGCATTTAAAAAAAAAAGATTGGTTTATCTAAAATCAATCACAGATGAAAGACATGGTGGTCTGCTGACCTCAACAGACCACTATCACTGTAATGGCAGTGAATAGCAATGGGTCACAATTTACAACCAAATATGCATGATGTAGTTTGAATTACGACCCACAATTTTTTGTTTTTTGCAACCCGACCTATTAGTACACAGGTCAGATCACAAAATATTTTTCAATTGCAACCACTTTTAGCAAATATAATTTGATTCATCTGGCCCCTAGTCCTTTACATTTTTCTGTAATCATTGCAGTTGTATTTTATTTTGTGTTAAGGGGAAAGTATGTGTATCATAGGTTTTCACTACATGCTTCACCAGTGCAGTGTAGTCAAGTTTGTTGTATATTCTGCATGCAAGTTCTTAGCTTTTACCCTTCCCTGCAGTGGCAGTTAGTGAAACCCTGTGACATGAGGCTCACTGTTGGCAAGGGCTGTAGCAAATGGAAATTACTGCTACTTCAAAGTGTCTTTAAAATGCCCATCCTCCTGCCTGCTTCTCCACAGGGGTGGAAGACCTCTCCTCTACTATCAATTCTTAATATAGTGATTCCAATTATATTTTCTGATGCCATTTCGGCCACAAAAGATGAATACATACCACTACGATTAGGTATTTGGAAAGGACGCCCTAAACACGCCCCTTCCAAATACTGAATCAGTATTAAGTCGCAAACCTAAATTGCGGTTCTTTAATGTGTTACTGAATTGCAATTTGAGCTTGATACATTGGGAAAAGCATTTTTTGCATTCTCAAACGGCCCATTTGCGACTGCAAAAAGGCTTCGTATATCTGGCCCATGGCCCTAGGATTTTCTTTGACAGACTTTCTTAGCAGGGAAATCATGGAGTCAGTTGTGGTGAGCAACAAGGTCCCTGTGACTAGAAGCACCGTTTATTGAGCTTATTGGTGCCTAAGGATATTTTCCTGGCACATAGGCAAGCAGTAGCTGGTACCTTCAGAATTAGCAACGGTTTGCTCTGTTTTGTTCTGGCTGCCAGTCATGTGGCCTCTGATATACGGGATGGGTGCTGGCGGATAGTAACACGGACATCATTCAATGATTTATCTGCTAATACTAAACTCATCTGAAAGCTATTCAATTTAAACAATGAGCTCTTTAAAACCCCAACATTATTTTTCGTTTGCCATGTTAATTTTCGCATTTGTCTGCTTTCACACAGGGAAGTGTCAAGTGCGACTATTAACTTTCACGCCTAATGTTCCTTGTTCCACTAATGCATCAAAGTTACTATTGTGTTTTTCAACTTAGATTGACTTTGTAACATGCCAATAATGCTGATTGAAGGTTATTCCAGCAAATGCGCAGATGGAAAGGGATTGAAAGCTTGCTAATTGAGATTTAAGAGAATTGTCAAGATGATGAGATGAATGTAATATGGCCTATTTTGTGTTAAACTGGAACTCACAATGCAGGGACTGAACGAATGAGTTTATTATATAAATTAAATCAACAGGCATTAGTGGAGGCTCGATACTTGCTTCCCTTTAGAAACTAAAAATTGCACTTTTTACTGCACACGGAGCAGCGGTGCCATATTAATTGTTTATTTGGAAATATATATAGCCTCAAACAGAAACTCTTTTTAAGAAGCAAATATTCAGCTTGGCAGATCTAAAGAGCATAGACGCCAGAGTGACAGTTGAGAAATGTATTTATTCATTGAAACTGAAGTTCACTAGAAAGAAGAAATCCGTATTGCATTATGGCTTCCTTCCATAAAAGTGACTATTGTAATAAGTGAAACTTTAAGAAGAACACGCGAAAAAGCAGACCACGGCCAGCCTCTAGTAAAAACAATAATGTTGGGGGGCGTGGTCTGGCGCCAGAGAAGATGGCGGCTGCTTGACGCCGCTCCGAACCGAAACCCGAGGATTTTTGAAGTGACGGGCGATGACAGCGCCCTGTCACCTTCGAAATTATAAGGACTCACTGTGTGAACATCTATGGACTCCAGTAAGGTGTTTTTGCAGCCGCGGTAAGCCCGATAACACTTCTTTTTTTGCTAAAATGTGCGGCGCTTCTCCGTGACTGGATTCGCGGCCGCAATTTTGTATTTGCATAATTCTCGGCGCGTTATCAGCCCCCTTGCATTTTTCTACACAGAGGCATGATGAGATACTGGAATTTTTCCTTTCTTGTTTACTGGTAAATGTGCACCCACCTGGGACTCCTGGCAGCTTTTAGCACAACAAACAGCCGTTTTTCACACAGGACTGCACTCGTTTGAGAACATTAGATTATTGTGCAAAGACAAGGGTTCAGTCCTAGTTACTTAAGGAACACCCCTTTATATGAACCTGTGTAAACTCTGCTTTTCCACCATTTTTGCTACATTTGCCACCTCTCTACAAATCCTACTTCTCATGGATTCTCCAATTACGTTATTCACTGCTCTTCATTAATGTTTTTCTTCTTCTACACACGGCCAGGATGTGTTACTCTATGACAACATTGCTAATGCTTTAATTTTATCAGAGTTGATGGTCCTTCAGAAATATATCAATATATTTGTCCTTCATCTTTGCTATTTAAGTGATACTGTTTTATCAATCAATTGCTTATCTGATCTTACAGCACCTACTCTTCTACTATTGCGACACACATGTCTATGAGAAGGATTAAGTCTGGGAGAGGCGCTGCTTCAATGTCCGTTCCACCTCCACATGCTAAATCCACCGCAATTCATACCTCAAATCCTTTCTCGGTACTGCAGGGTGACATGGAGGAATTAGACCAAGCTACATCTCCCCATTTCATAGAAGCAACGGCCACTTCACCTACGTTTACTACTCCTCTTCCACATTCCTCCGTACCAAATGGGAAAAATGTTTCTAAAGTACCTACTTCTTTGGTGTCATCATCTACTAAGAGGATTAAAAAAGACCCTCCTTCACCGGCTACATCTCCACCGCCGACATCCTTGGGAGCACTTAAGCCTTATATGGAAGAAAAAAACATACGTCTACAAAGCCTAGAGGATAAGTGGTCTACCCTTGATAACAAGATTATCTCAATGGAACGTCAGATGGACTCTTTACAAATTTACTCTCAACAAATCCTCCCCATGAAAGCAGAAATCTTACAGCTAGAAAAACAAGTGGAAAATCTTGAAAACCGAAGCAGACGCAACAACCTGCGAATCTATGGTCTGGCTGAAGGATTGGAAGGATCCAATCCCATTTCTTTTTTCCAATCTTTTTTGTCACAGTTTCTTGAATTTCCTGAAAACCCGGCATTGTTATGTTATTCGGGATTTATAGAGAGCACGGCTACTCGATTGAGTGTCCCGGCGCTAAAACAACCTGGACGTGACTGACAAACAGGCGCTAAGCTTGCTGAGATGAGAGTACTATTGCTGAAATAACCATGTTTTCAATGACTTCCTAAAGGACAGAAGGTCCTGTATCAGTCTAAGTGCCAGAGGGAGACTGTTGCAGAGGTGCGCTGCATGCACCTGAAAGGAGCGACCCCCTATACGTGCCCGATGGAGTTTTGGAATACACGCAAGATGCAGCGCAGAAAATCTCAGAGCACGAGGTGGGCGGTAAAATCGGACTCTATTCCTGAGGTATGGGGCCCCCGAGCCGTGGAGTGCCTTAAAGGCCAAAACCATTGCTTTAAAGGTTATCCTCTTAGTGATCGGGAGCCAGTGCATAGCATTCAGGTGGGATGTGGGAGGTTTTATGTTTTATGTGAAGGCGCGCCTAAGGCAAGCCCGTCTGCACCCGTCCGCGTCCCGGAGGTGGCCGGCGCCGGCCATTTTGCCAAATTTACCTCTGGGTCCGGTAAGCCTTTATGTTATAGCAGGCTGCAGCTCATGTCCATAGGTAGGAATGCGAGCTACTGCTCTTTTATACCTACGCCCAATCGCTCTGACACCTTGGCCTGTTCCCATTGCGGTTGGTTGTCCTCGAATATAAATATGGGGGCGACCTATGAAATGGGACGTACAGGCGACTCTCATCCCTATGAGATTAAGCCCGTCAGGATTAAAAGTCATCTTAAGGCCTCACTCTTAAACACCCGATCTCTGAATAAACATGCCCCCCATATTTATGATCTATTAGTTGATAAGAGCCCAGATTTCCTCTTTTTAACTGAGACTTGGCTCAGAGAATCATCAAGTCCCACTATTGTCACAGCCATCCCCCCGGGTTATCTGATGATCAGGATGGATCGGCCGGGTGGCCTGGGCAGAGGCCTTGCCATAATTTTTAAACAACACTTTTCTTGTTCCACGGTCCTTACAGATGATATAGCGGGTGCCGAAAGTCTGGGGTTCCACATAAGGGTATCAGCACACCAATCCTTGGCTGGTATCCTTATCTAAAGACCCCCTGGCCCTGCGGCCAGTTTTTTGGATTCCATCTGTAATGCGGTCTCCCCTTTGGCCAGCAATTATAAACAATGTATAGTTTTAGGAGATTTTAACATCCATATGGATAATCCCACAGAACAGGAACCTACCAGACTAAGAGAGTCAATGGAATTGTTTAAAATGTCTCCTTATGTCCATCAAGCAACCCATGAGAAGGGCCATACCTTGGACCAGATTTTCTCAACAGATAATATAGTGACTTCTGCCCCAGTTCCCTTAGTATGGTCAGACCATTTCATCATTGATTTTATCATTGAGAATATGCAGCAGCCGCGTGAAGTACAAGGAAGGCCCCACTCCCGTAGTTTTCGATCTTATAATAAAATGACCACCGAGGCCCTTGCCACTGCCTTAATCAGCCACCCGATCCCCGTCAGCAGTACTTTGGAGGAGGATGCGGTCGGTCTAGACAACTGGCTCCAGTGCCGTTTAGACGAGCTTGCCCCCTCCTGCGCACGACGCGCTAAGGTATCGTGTGTCTCAGCGCCATGGTTCACGGCGGCCTTTAGGGAAAGCAAGAGTGCTTGCAAACATCTAGAGAGGACATGGCGAAAAAATTACGACCCCAACGACAAATTAGCTTACAAGTTGGCGCTTAAGGGGCATTATAAAAGAATCTAACCTAAGCAAAGAACTTTTCAAAACAGTTAAAGTGTTCTCTTCTCCCAGCGCGGTTACTAGGCCATTTTTGCCGACTGAGGCCTGGACGAACCATCTAGCCTCTTACTTCTACGAGAAAATAAAAAAAATTCAAGACACTTTTTCCCTGCTGCATCTGGCCGATGGTGATAACCAAGCTGTCGCCTCCCTGCCCACTTGGCCAGAAGGCCCTCAGCTTTTGCAGTTCCCCCCTATACCCCTGGAGAAATCACTGGATATCATGAAGACCCTTAAATTAGGTTCACCGTCTGACCCTTGTCCAGCCAAAGTGCTGGCATCTATAGCAGAAGTAATTAACCCTGCGTTAAACCGGATCCTAAATGCCTCCTTGGAGCTGGGAACTGTACCTGACAGGTGGAAGAAGGCCAAAATTCTCCCCCTGTTAAAAAAACCTCGGTTAGACCCTGAATCAGCAGCCAACTATAGGTCAATATCTCTGCTTCCTGCCTTCTCTAAGGTCCTGGAAAAATATGTCAACAGCGTTATTAAATCATATGCTGAAACTAATCAAATCTTCCATCAGAGCCAGTCCGGTTTCAGGTCTAACTTTAGCACGGAAACCGCGCTTCTAGAAGTCTTGGAGACCATCAAGGAGACTCTAGATAAAGGCGGGAAGGCCGTATTAATATTACTGGACCTATCCGCGGCTTTCGATACCGTGCCCAATGATCAGCTCCTCCTGAGACTTCAGGAGTGTGGCTGTGGGGGCACGGTACTTCGGTGGTTCTCCTCCTTTCTGAAAGACCGTCAACAAACGGTCTGGGCTCCGCCATTTGCAGCATCCATCCCCGTTCTAAAGGTGGGGGTTCCCCAGGGCTCGATTCTGAGCCCCACCCTCTTCAACCTTTATATGACCCCCCTGGCTTACCTAGCTGAAGCCCTTGGAGCCAAGATAGTATTGTATGCTGACGATACACAACTTCTTTTTACCTGCGACAAGGAGGCAGCCTTTAGAGGAGAAGTGATAAACACCTGCCTCACTGAGGTATTCTCTTGGCTCCAATCACATCAATTGAAATGTAACTCTGAGAAATCGGAGATTATGTTTTTTGGCTTCCCTACTGATAATATCTGGCGTAACTGGTGGCCCCAGGATATGTTTCCCCAACCTCCTCAGTGAAAGCGGTAAAAAACGTAGGGGTCAGGCTTGAGGATTATCTATCTATGAACTCTCAAATTCAATCTGTAGTGGGCGTATGCTTTGGAATTCTTAAGATGCTCAAGCAGTTCCTTCCCCTGTTGTCAGTAGCACACAGGAAAATTGTGTTCCAGGCCCTAGTTACTTCTAGGCTGGACTACGTTAATGTTCTGTACTTGGGTATCCCTGAATACCTGTTAAATCGACTACAGGTAGTACAGAACGCAGCAGCTAGGGCGATACTCATGCTCGGCCCCAGGACTCCCTCCCACTTCGCATTAAACATAAAACGAGCACTTAGACTTGGCCGTCCACCTCACAATTCATCTATCCAATGCAATCCGAGAGGTGTCATACTCTATTTTTCGGAATACACAGATTTGTTGAAAGTCCTACATGCAGCTAAACTCAAACGTCGTATATCTTGGCAAGGATCTCAGTTATTCTTCTCACAGGACTATGCGAAAATCACAGCAGACAAGCGGAAAGGTTTCCTGTCCATGCGTCCAGCGCTACGTAATTTGAACGGCAGGTTTGGTCTTCTTCATCCGTGCCTCTTTAAAGTGACTTATAAGAACAAAACAACCACCTACGATGATCCAGCCTTACTTCAACAATTTCTTGACAGCTGTAGAGAGGACTCCATGGAATTTGCTAGATCAGCTTCTACTTAATCATTTTCTCTTCTCTTACTAATGTTGATTGTAGTTTTGCAAATCTGCCTCTCCTATACATTTTGATTGTCTAATCCTCCTTTCTTATGTTTCCTTCCACTAGGTTCCGTCTCCTTGATTCATCCATTCTTGTGTAGTCCATTTGAACTGATGCCTCCTCGTGGTCTCTCCCGGAGTCTCATGATTGGTTGTTTGTCTTCTCTGTGTGGCCTCAACACCCTCCACCAATGTTTGAGTTTTCGGTATGTGTTCTTATTGTTTCTGTCTATCTTTTTTCCTCTTTTTCTGTCATCCCTCCTCTTTCCTTTTTTCCTTTCCTTCTCTTCTTTCTTTTCTTTATTCTAATATCTTTCACTTCATATCTTATCTCCTTTCTACTGGAGTGCCTGTTTTTCACTTCTCTAAATATTGCAAGCTTTTTGTTACATCCTTGTTATGCTGTAATATTCCACAAGTTCTTATTCTATGTAGTTGATTAATGACATTATGTGTTATTTCATGGAATGTTAAGGGTTTGGGTACGCCTATTAAAAGACAAAGGGTACTTACCCATTTATCTGGTCTTAAATCAGATATTGTGTTTTTACAAGCATCCCACTTAATTGCTTCAGAAGTTCTTAAACTCAAGCAACAATGGGTGGGACATGTTTTTTCCTCTCCAGGTACTAGCAACGAAATGGGACTGTGATTCTCTGTCACAAGAATCTTAAAGTTTCCCTTCTATCTCAGGACTCAGAAGATGAAGGACCATGGTTAATTGTTCACCTTAAAGTCAATAATATACCTATTACTTGGTTTAATGTATATGCTCCTACTAAACCTGATGGTAACTTTTGGACACACTACCCTTTTGATGTCTATTTCTACTCCATATGTTATTTTTGGTGGGGACTGTAACCTTATTGTTGATCCTTACATTGACCGTATTTCCAAAACACTTGTTGCTTCTTCTCCAATGCATCAACACTTTACCACTCTCATCTCCCATAGATCTCTTGTTGACTCCTGGAGATTCTGTCACCCAC
This sequence comes from Calotriton arnoldi, assembly GCA_963921515.1. Classification (NCBI taxonomy): domain Eukaryota; kingdom Metazoa; phylum Chordata; class Amphibia; order Caudata; family Salamandridae; genus Calotriton; species Calotriton arnoldi. The sequence goes on along the minus strand of CAWUFW010004433.1, from coordinate 1,161,977 downwards.
AACTCAGTGAGTCCACTTTTTTCTCCCCCACTCATCTCTCACAATCATGCATAGACTATTTATTTGTATCTAAAGCATTAACACAATCTATATTACAAGCAGATATTGGTTCTATATTGATTTCTGACCATGCTCCCGTAATATTAGACTTAGAACTACTCCCAGTTAATGTCACCAGTAGAAGATGGCATTTTAATACCTCTTTATTAGCTGACCAAACTTTCTCTTCAACTTTTGAAGACTTCATTACTGATTTCTTTAAACGTAACATATCTTCTGTTTCATCTTTCTCTACTGTTTGGATTTCTTTAAAGCTTCAGCCAGAAACTTCATTATTTCTTACGTTGCCAAAAAGAAACATCAACACTCCCAAAAAGCGAATGAAATTCTTAAAATTATTAAATTGCTAGAGTCACTTTATACAACATCTAATTCTAAAGCTGATCTCGATAATCTAATTAAGGAAAAGTTTAAATATAATAAGTTATCCACAGAAAATGCTTCCGCTTATCTTCTTTGAGGTAGTGCTCGTTACTATGGCAGCCAAAACAAAGCGGGCAAACTCCTTGCCTCTTATCTCAAAATCAAAAAAGATCGTGCTAATATCGATTATGTATTAAATTCTACATCCTCTCCAGTAACTAAAAATTTGGAGATTTTGAAGGAATTCAAAAAATATTATACCTTTCTTTATACCCCTGAACTTATACCGGATCCTATAGACATACAAAATTATCTTGCCTCGGTACAAAAACTGTTTCCCACTGATATTGATTTCTCACCATTAGAACAAGATATTACTATAAAACATATTTCCCATGTGTTAAAACTTCTCAAAACAGGGAAGGCTCCTGGTCCAGATGGATTCCCTGTAGAGTTTTACTCCCATTTCTCCAAATTCCTCCTTCCCGATCTTCTTTCTTTATTCTCGCAGTTCATTTCCTCTAATGCCTCCAGTGGTACTTTTCAGGATGCCCTTATCTGCCTTATGCCTAAAGAAGGAAGAGACCCTCATCTATGTAAAAACTGTAGACCTATATCACTAGTTAATTCCGACTATAAATTGTTTTCCAAAATTCTTGCTCATGGCCTGGAACCTCTTTTACAATCCATTATTTGTAAAGAACAATCTGGCTTCATTAAGGGACTGAATATTGCTGCCAATACCAGGACTTTCTTTAATATACTGCACAAATCTAACAAATACTCCCATTCTCTTGCAGCCATTTCTCTAGATGCGGAAAAAGCTTTTGACCGTATGGATTGGTCGTTTATTTTTAACACATTATCTTGGTTTGGCTTTGGACCCAAATGTATTTCTTATATTTCCCTACTATATACCTCATCCAAAGCTTCCATTTTTACCAACGGTTCCATTTCTAATTCCTTCACGTTACAAAGAGATGTCCGTCAAGGATGTCCCCTTTCCCCCCATCTTTTTATTCTTGCACTAGAGCCCTTTCTGGCACAAATCAAACAAAACCCTAACATATATGGCTTTCAACACGATAAACTTCATGTTAAAATGAGTGTCTATGCGGATGATATTCTGCTATATTTATCTAAGCCAGAACAATCTATCCCAGCTTTCAATGCAGAGGTCAATGCTTTCTCTTTAATTTGTGGTTATAAATTGAATCATGATAAATGTGAAGTTCTCCCTCTTAATATTTTATGTTTTAAACAAGACTTTGCTTCTACTAATTTCTCATGGAATTCCCCAAAATTTAAGGGCCATATGCACGACCGTGGAAATAGCTCCTCGCAAATTGTGAGTTTTTTGCGACTCGCAATTTGCGAGGCGCTATTTCCAACGTACAACAGTGTTGTTCACACTGTTAGCAATTCCCAATGGGGTCGCAAATTGAGAGGCTCATGAATATTAATGAGCCTCTCGCAATTTGCGACCCCATTGGGAATGGCAGGCCCTCCCAGGTATGGTGGCCTGCTGGGCTCAGCAGACCACCATGTCTGGGACTGCTTTTAAATAAAGCAGTTTTTTTTTAATGCAACACTTTTTCCTTAAAGGAAAATGGGATGCATTTAAAAAAAAAAAAATGAAACGTTTTCGTTTCATGTTTCAAGGGCCGGTAGTGGTCCCTGGGACCACTGCCTGCCCTTAAAAAATATTTTCCCCTGCATTTTCAAAAGAGAAGGGGTCCCCTGGGGACCCCTTCCCTTTTGCGAGTACATTACCACCCTCTTGAAGAGGGTGGTAATTTGCGAGTGTTTTGCGACCGTAATTGCGTTCGCAAAACATTTGTACATGGGGTTGCGCTCGCTATTAGGAAGGGAACGCCCCTTCCTAATTGCGACTCGCTATTTTGGAATGGTACATACCCCTGTAGGTTTTTGCATGCGCAAACGGGTTCGCAAACCCGTTTGCGCATGCAAAAACCATTGTACATCTGGCCCTAAATATTTAGGTCTCTGGTTTGCCTCCTCCATCAAACAGACTCTATCCCTAAATATGACTCATACTCTCTCTACATTATCTACATCTATTTCTAAATGGCATCCTCTATACTTATCTTGGTGGGGCAGACTTGGCACTATTAAAATGATGCTTGCTCCTATCATTTTTATATGATCTCGGCTACCCCTCCCAGCTTTCCCACATATTTTTTCAAAAACATTAACACTATTTTATCAGTTTTTTTATGGAATAAAAAGAAACCACGTATATCCCTACTCATGTTAAGCACCCTAAATCACAAGGTGGAGTTAACTTTCCTGATTTTCAACTCTATCACAATGCTTTTCTTCTTAAACAACTTTTTAAGTCCTTAAACCAACCTGTCTCCAACCCCTCTCCGTTGTGGAAAGATCTTGAGCACTCTTTCCTATCTCCCTTCTCCTTCAACGAATCTCTTACCTTCACTCACAATACACACTTTTTATCCTCACCTATATATAACACTACCCATAAGTTATTTCATTCCTTTCTGATATCACATCTCTCAAGTAAAGAACAATTTCTTAACTCCTCCATTTGGCACAACCGCCTTCTTAAAATTAAAAACAAACCTATCTTTTGGAAGGCTTGGCGAGATAGGGGTCTACTCTGGCTCCATCAGCTTTACTCAAATGATTCTTTTCTTTCTTTTTCTGAAGCTCAATCACTTTATAAGTTGCCAAAATCATTTTCTGCCAAATTTAAGTCATTGATCCAAATTGTATCCTCCTCCCTATCTTCAATATCTTCTACACCATCTCCCTCATTACCTCATCGTAATATTCTCCCCATTTTAAGTACCCAGTCTAGTGCTTCATATACTTACAAATTCCTCAATACACCCCCTGAACACAGAGCTAAAACTAACATAGAACTTCAATGGGTACGTGATTTCCATATTTCATGGTCCACTGCTTTTTTGGATAAGTTATGGCTAAAACTACGTAAGACTTCAAGATCTGCTAGTACGACACAAACACTTTTCTTTATATACAATCGACTTATGTTTACTCCAATGTCCCTACACAAATTCAAATCCACACTTTCCTCAAATTGCTGGTCATGTAACACTACTCGCGCTGACTTATACCACATACTTTTTACTTGCCCCCCCACACATCAATTCTGGCTGAAGGTATGGTCCCAAATCAATGTCATCTTTCACACTCATTTCCCCAATCGACATCTTTCTGGGTACATTGTCTGATCACTGGCAAACCCTCTCTTATAACACTGATGTTGTGGATTTATTAATTGCAATTGCTTTCCAACAAATAACAGAAAATTGGAAACAATCCATACAACTTTCCTTTCAAGCTTGGTGGTATTGTGTCTGCTACAAACACCGACTGGATCGTGCTTATGTCTCCCCCATATCTTTACTCCTGAAAAGACAACACATATGGTCCCCTGTAACTATTATCTTGGATACATCTGCAAAAAAATGTACCCAACATCATCCATCACTGGAAGAAGTCCCCAAACCACCATGATTGGTTTTTTATTGGTATATTATTTATTTATTTACTTGTGTATTTACATATATAGTTTCTTTATTTTCTCTGTTATAATTACATTTCTTTTACAGCTGTTATTCCTTAAAGTGATGATATCCTTTATGATGCATTAAGCTCTCCTACTCCCATATTATATATTTAGTCATGTTATTATTAAATTTTCTCCCTTTTTCTTTTCCCTCCCTCCTTTTCACAACTATTGTAAGCCTTTTTATATAAGCAACTACGTTCATTTTTTCTCACATCTCTTTTTCTATAATATGGCGTTAGTTCACTTATTGTTAATCCACATTTAGATACTTTATTTGATTGTTTGTACCTAGCTGCATCTCTTCCAAAATAAAATTCTTTATTTAAATTTAAAAAAACAATAATGTTACTTGAAAACTGTCAGGCAAAAATAATTTTGTGCAGTGCTTTTATTACAGTTACTAATATCCTTAGAACTATTGTACAGAATCCTGTCTTCTTGAAAAGCACACATAATTGGTGTTTAAGGTATTTTTACTGTATTTATTAAGGAGCAACAACATTTCAAGACAATATGCCGTACAGAGTAAAGCAGTGACATATAAAGTCAGTGCGTATTTTCTAAGGTTCAATGTAAGAAAGTCCTAATCTTTGCTGTCTTGCTATTTATTCCCACAGTAGCCACAAATTATACACAACAAACAAATTTAAAAACAAACTACAATACCCAGCAACCACTGGGTCAAAACTACAAATATGCATAACTAAGTGTCACGTCAGTCTAATATCAATAGGGGCTATGATGCGATTTGTTGTCACACTTGTGTTGAAACGGGAACAGGATGATAAAGATGCTAATGACGAAAGACTGGAAAACTGCCAACCATTCATTATCTTAAGATGAATAATCAGGTAGCCTGAGGAACTGTAGATGTTGTGACTACAATAAACAAAGGGAGCGTGTAGGGATAGTTAGATATAAATCAGGTAGCTAATAAAGTGATGGGATAATCCTCATTCCTTGTCTTTAATAAAAATAGGATTTTTTATACTAAACCTTGTGAAATCCACACTTTTATGTAGACCAGAGGCACCTATTTTGCATGTTTTAAGTCTATCAATCATGGGACAAGATACATGAGAAACAGATTTTTAATAATAGGTTTGGAAAGTCGAACCCAAAGACAATTCAGCTGTTTTAAGGATTTATTTTAACCTAGCTCCAGGAAAACAGGCTTTGACCGATGGGCTTTGGAGACCAATGTTCCTCTAGAAGAATGAGCTCCCAAAATAGAAATAATACACCCAGTTTGAGACAAGAGCTATTTATTCCATCTGGCAAAGGTGGAGTTGAAACTGGTAAGTGGGGCTTTCTGAAAGAAATAAGGAGCTGAGCCGAAAACGCCACGTCTCCTCGATGGTATGACGTAAGGACCAGAAGCACTCTCCCTAGATCATGAACACTAAATATCGGAAGAATGACCCAAATCTTATATGACGAGTGGTCATATCAAGGAAATACACAAAAACGCATATTACGACAAGGACATTGTGTTTTTTCAAAGGAACACCAGCGAAGCCATGGGGAAGTCTGCTGTGTTTTATGCAGCGGGAGACGAAACACGTGTTGGCAAGGCAAGGGCGAATTTATGAAACCTCTGCAAAAATAAAGATGCTACTACTAACTGCTATATTTGGAGTGCTCGGAGATCCTATCTTGTTTCATTTGGACCTGTTCCAGCAGATGACTCTTCCTCCTCCTTGAGCACCGGACACTTATGAGAACTCTGGAGTGTGTGCGCTCTCTATTGCAGCAGCCTAATTTTGTTGTCTTTTGAACTGAGCTGAGAATGTTCTAATATTGGCTGTATGAAATTCTTATTCTTTGAGACATGGAACAACAGTTTTTGGATGAGCGGAAACCGAAGAATACTTCACAGAAGATGACAGTGACAATATTTTTGTTCACCGAGAGATAGAGAAAAAGTCTCCTGAGGGAGCAAAGCCTCTCAGCAACAAATCCAAATCTCTTACATAAGAAATTGTTTTAAATTAAATTGAACAAAGTAAAGTAGAACATTTTGCAGGTAAAGCTTTAAGGTTGAGAAGAGAATTATCTAGCCATGATTAAAACAAAACAATATATTGATATCCCAGAGAGAAGAATATTTGTAAGAAGGAGTAATACTCATTCTAATCCCCCAACATCAGCATAAAAATATGTTGACTTATCGGTTTATCTCTGATGTGGGTATGAGTCAACAAAATAATCTTTTTATAAGACATATCTGAAGAAGCCAAGTTGTTCAGGGGATTTGCTATAACTGGAATATCTGCTGGAAAGGCATATGTAGACACCAGAAAAACCAGGAGGACAATGAATATTTATGCACTCTCATTGTACCTAGGGCCCAAGTGCACATTTTACTTGAGCCTTATATATTCTGGCAAGAATCCTGGGACAACTCAGGTTTACCTTCCATTTACCAAGCCATCTTCTGAAAATTGCCCAAGAGAATCATCTGTTGAAGCTGGTCTGAAAATTTGTTAGCGATCTAAGCACCAAATATGGGATAACCAAAATGGAATTTTTATCACAGAGATGTGAACTCTCTCTTACATTTGAAGAGAAAATAAGAAGATATCAAAAGAAGAGAAAGCATATGGGAGAATTTTATTTAAAGATTGGGGATAAATATCAGTTGCTAGAACTAGCAAATCTGGCCTCCAACCAAATAAGAGAGGCAGTTGATTGTTGAGTCTATAGGCAAAAAGGTCTGTTACAAGAGGATCCCAGATTTTTTGTAGATACTTAAATACTGTTGTGTGGATTTCCAATTCCTTTATTCCCTGAGATGACAGGACAACCAGTCTGCTTCTGCATTGAGATAAATAGGAAGATATACAGCTGAAACATGGTGGAAGAGGAAAAATTCCAAAATTGTTTGCCTAGAGTCTCCAAAACTCTTAAATAAACACCTTCTATATTATTATATATTTATCTACTGTCAGATTTTTTCAGCGCTCCAGTCTCTTTCTTTTTTTTTTCTCTGAACACTCCGGGGCATATTTACGTTCCCTGGCGCATCCCTGCATATCAGCAGGGATGCGCCAGGGAAAATGCGTCACGCAAGTTTACCCTTGCGCCACGTCCGATGCGCCGTATTTACAATGCAGCGCATCGTGGCGCAAGGATAAGCAGATGCGTGATGCATCTGCCGGCGGAAGGTTGGCGCAGTGCTGAAGTTGTGTCGCAAGCGCGACGCAACTCCAGCACTGTTCCAACCTTCCTATCCCTAACATGGTGCGTCAATCCTTACGCCTGCTTGAAGCAGGCGTAAGGATTTGACGCACCAGCGTCGGAAAAGTGACTGCGTGAAATCTTGTAGATTTCACTACGTCACTTTTCCGAGCGTTCCTGCGCCGGAACGCCCCCTGCGCCGGTACGCCCACATGAAACCTGATGCAGGTTTCATGTGGCGCAGGGGTTTACTACGTGACCCATATCCCTAAATGCGTCACGTTGTAAATATAGCGCAACGCGGAGCATGGTTTGCGTCGCCGCTGCGTCACATGCGTGACGCAACGGCGGCGCAAAAGTGGCACAAGGGGCTTGTAAATATGCCCCTCCATGTGTTCTACACCATGGGAACTCGCATCAACAGGAAGTGAGGATTACTTTCAATCAGGGGTACCGGATTAGCGGTCTAGCACCCCAGCCTTTGCTCTACATCACGAAAACTCTCGTAAACAGGAAGTGAGGATTGCTTTCAATCAGAGGTGCCGGATTAGCTGTCCAGTGCTTTTTACCAATTGGGGTGTCTTTTTGGCGGAAAACTATCAATTAAGATCAGTATATAAGGATACAACCCGCACTGGCTCAATGTTCCACGGAGCCGTGGCGAGGTAGTATCCTGGTGAGGAGGTAACCTTGACAATGTAAGTACGGCATAGCCACTTTGCAACAGTGAAACGCTGCTAGTTTAGGAAGGAACTTCTCCAAACCAACGGCTTTTTTCCTGCATTTCTCCTGTTCAGTGTTTGACTATAGGTACCCCTTCCCTCCCGTTTTCGAAGGCCTCATGAGGCATTATCAGGGCAGAATCTAAGTACGTGAAATAGCCCAATTTGAAGGCTTCTTTTTCACTTGGCATGAGATAATGTTTCTAAAGATATATTTTACTGAGACCAATGGTTATACTTATAATATGGACACGCACACCACACGGTCCTCAGATATAGAGTGTGTGCTTTACGTTATGTGGTTGTATGTCTTTGTACTGTCCTATCTCGCCGGTATAACACAGCACCAGCTAAGTAACGGATAAAGATAAGAAAAATATATCACGCAAAATATATCACTTTTCTTTACAGGTCACCACCACTTACGGTGCAGGGTGTATGTGTTATATATTTTTAATTCTGTTTTTATTCTTCCAGACCCTATCCAGCATATACCTATTGGGGTATAGTATACTGTGCATGTAGATAGTTAGGTGCACCACTTAGTTATTATTATATGTAAATACACCTTTTTAATCTATGTTATTATTTTTTGTCATTTCGAGTGTAGAAGGGATCTTTTTAGGTCCTGATGAGAAGCCAGGGGAGGGCTTTGAAACATGTCGACACAGAAGAGGCTGCACATTAAAGCATAGTATCTCCATTTCATTCCCCACTTTGAACAATACCAGCTTAAAGGAACATTAAAATGTATATTTTGCACTAAGCCAGGTATTATTTAACTTTTCACTCTTTACACTCACTTTTGACCCTTCCACTCACACTCCTACACCACACATAGTATTGTTTTGTCAAAATCAGTGCTCCCGCATAGTCGTAGGTCGTAGTACGCCCAGTCCCGCAGCGGGCGGGAAGACCCCGATGATGAAGCATGCCACCAAGGGCCCTTTTGGTGGGTGAGGGGTATTTAAACAAAGCTGTGTGCTTTCCACCATTGTAGGAGACACACGTAGTCTGGAGGAACACGTCTGAATTTTCTCATAAAGGTGGATCCCTTTGTTTTTTGACGTATTGATTTGAGGAGGACGTATCCACCTCTTATGCTCCTTGAGCATTACCTCTTCAATCCCTCCTTTGTTAATTTGGTTATAAGGCTATTAGAACATTCTGCCACTAGAGGGCAGAATGTTCTAACAATTAAAACAAAGGCATCTCGAAGCCTGAGGGGGTTTAAATCCCCTCGAGCTCCGAGAGGCCTTTGTAAAAACATTGGAATGTTGCTTTGCGGGCCTTTACCTGCCCGTAAAAGCACGGAGCACTCCATTGTCTTTAATGGAGTGCTCCACAATCCAATGTTCTAATATGTGTTATTTCCCTCACTGAGGGAGACTGGAGAGAATTACCATGTTTTGTAAAAAATGCTAAAAGTCTGAGAAACTACATGTTGAGTGTGATATATTGAGGCCAGTCAATCAGGCTGAGGGAGGTCTTGTTCCTACTGATAGAAACCTTAGATGAGTAATATTCAAAGAATATTGTTACGTATCATTCCTTTCACTCAAGGAGTGATGTCTGTAACCAAATGAGAAGTACCCTAAAGTGTAATTTTGCTTTCATTTGCTTTCCAACTCTTCTAACCCTGCACCCAGTTTATCTCCTGTAGACACGTTGAACAAACAGAACACCCAGACATGCATGTGTGTTACCCCCATGCTCAGGAGACCAAAATGAACTAAGGGACATATGTTCAAGGAAGTGTCAGAGCGAGGCGTTTGTCTTCTTAGCTTAACGCCGCGCTCCACCACTTCTGAAACGCAGGGCTGCACCGTGTTTACAATAATACAGTGCAGCCCTGCTTTTCCACTATGCTGGTGCTATACTTGGCTGCCTAGCGCCAACGCAGGCCCCCTTGCACCATAGTGCAAAGGTGCCTGTGTTGTGGGGAATGATTTTTTATGTGCAGTAAGTTGTCCCTTCCTGCACATAAACAATCTTGAATGGTGATTTTTAACTTCTGTGTGATGCTTTGTGCAGCACATAGAAGTTGAAACTCGTCATTTTAAAATGATTGTTTAAGTGCAGGAAGGGACAACTTCCTGCACATAAACATCATGCATGGCTTTTTGCTGTTTTTATGTGTGCTGCACAATGCAGTACACATAAAAACAGCAAAAACGAGGAAAAATAATGCATTTCTCCTCGTTGCACCCTGTTAAGACCAGGTATTCCCTGGTCTTAATTTTGATGCTGCCCCATATTTACGTCACTCTTGCAAATATGGGGAAGCATCAAAATCAATGGGGGTTGCGGCAGAACGCCCACCGCAACACCCATTGCCCACCCCTTTCACGCTAAGTATAGCGTGAAAGGGGGACTTATTTACAAGGCAGCGTTGATCCACGTTAAGTGGCTTATCGCTGCCTTGAAAATAAGGTGAAGCCCATATCGCCACCACAACGTCAATAAAAGTGACGTTATGGTGGTGATAGGGGCTTCTAAATATGCCCCTAAGTTGGGTGATCAAGACTTGGTAGCCTTATGTTCCAATGTGAGGGAAACTGCAGTGACCTACATGTTTTGGATGTTCAATGCCATCCCGTAGTCAACCAATCAGGTTGAGGGAGGGTTGGCACCCAGTGATAGAAACTTTAGGATGTTCAGATGGTAGTGGTATATTTCCATGTAGCCCTGGAGTGATACTTATTACCATAAGAAAGGTACCCTAAACCATCATTTTGCCTTCAGGTGCTTTCTAGTTTTTCCAAATGCACAGCATCTAGTTTATCACATGTGGACACCCCATATTCATGGGAAATCCATATAGCAATTAGCAATTAGCATAATGACATGTTTCGTGGTCAGGGCTTAGGGTTGACTACATGCAATGTGGTCTATGTGTCATGGATACCTTTAATTCTGAGTGAAGGGGTATCTTTCTTTGTGCACAAGTTCCTTTCGGTGCTTTAGTCTTTGTGTCGATAGATGTCTATAGGAATGTTGCACTTGCTGCTGCAAGATCCACTCAACCTTCCAACTTGGCGAGGATTTATGTTTTGTTCTCCAATACATTATGATGTCCATATATGGAATCGGATATTAGGCAAGTAAGGCACAAGTGATAGAGCTGGAAAGGCAACGGAGGTTGTATAAAAATGTTGAGTGGAAAGGTGTGGTAAGGGTGTAAATCAGAGTTGGCAGACAGTTAAACTAGGAGTGATGTTGAAAAAGGGAGAACTGGATGAAATGGAGAAAAAGAAACTTGTGGACTATGAAATACTAGAGAGGGGTAAAGCATGAGGGAGTAAATGACCAAAGGAATGCCCAAAGTCAGTATTATGAATGAAGTATAAAGATTGCATAAACTTGTCTGTCTTGATCGACCAAAAATACATTTGGGATTACTTCAGTGACCCGTAAACAATTCACAATGAGAATTAGAATTTCTAATTCCCAAGTTTACAGATGACTGAGAGTAATATTAAAATAATAGAGAATATTATTTTTGTTTTTGGAAGAGCATGTGGATGTTTTGCTGTGACTATGTCACAGAAGTTGCACCATGAAAGCAAAAATAATAAAGCAAACTCTATTACAGGGGAACAACTTGATTGTGCACTTTAATATTATTGTAGTCTTCCCATGAAACAGTATCATAGCCAAACAACTGCCTACTTCTATTACTGTTCATTGAGTTTGATATGGTTCCACTCTGGAATAATGTTGGTCTCTCAGTTCAAAAGTCTAAAGGGCAAAAAATGACCACAAGAGCAAATGTTAGAAAACAGCATAATAATCATTCATGTGGAGAATGAACTAAAGGGGCTTAAAAATTGTACATAAAAAATAGTTTGAATAGTAGTAAAGATGCCACCCTATAATTGCTTTGAATGCAGCTAACCTTCAAATGAATGATAACAGAAACTTTAACAGCAATTTATATTTCCATCAGTTTGCTTCAACAACCTGAAAAGGCACTTAACCGAAAAGCATATTGTATTGTCTCTGGCACATTTGAACATAATAATGTCTCAAAGAATGGGGCAAATAAGATTATGTTAAGTATCTGTACACGCATTTTTATGACATGGCAGTAGAATTAAATATCGTACAATAACACATGCTATTTAGGCCAACTGTACTAATAAAGACACATTCGCACATTTATTGCTAGAGAGTGCATAAGTCAAAGTATATTAAAAAAATACAGCGATAAATGAATTTGGATGAATTGCTTGCAGATGCTTTATGATTCTCTTGGTGACAAATAGGCAGAGACCCTTGTGACCCAATTCAAAACTTGACTGCACAAAACATTCACCTTTATCCCATCTCAGCGGTGAGTAAAAAATGTCTGTCACAGTCTCTCTGGATGGGTGTTCACTTCCTCTGTTGATGGACGTATGACCTCTGTTGATGGACCTATGAACTGGAGTCTGCTGTTTGTTAGATCTGCTGGCTCTGATGATGGGACATTGGATCTTATGTTCAAAGAATGAGTTTTTTAAAAGTGGTTGCAATTTGTATTAGAACATTGGAATGTGGAGCACTCCATTGAAGATAAAGGAGTGCTCCGTGCTTCTACGGGCCGGTAAAGGCCTGCAAAGCAACATTCCAATGTTGTTTTCACAAAGGCCTCTCGGAGCCCGAGGGGATTTAAACCCCCTCGAACTCCGAGAGGCCTTTGTTTTATTTGTTAGAACATTCTGCCCTCTAGTGGCAGAATGTTCTAATAGCCTTATAGCCCTTCGTAGCTGGGCTATACCGGCTATTAAAGTCCCGCTCCCTTGTTAAATTCCCTTGCCTTCGGCTCGGGCCTTTAACGCTGGAGCGGGCCTTTAATAGCTGGTATAGCCCGCTACGACGTGCTATAAGGCTATAATATGTACTAATTGGTCGGTTTTCAAAATACAGAATCGCGGAGGACCTATCTTATGAATATGAAAGAGGTAGGTTGAAAATTGCGATCTACTATAATTAACTGACATCACAGGGACGCTGGCCTGCTAGAATCCGAACACCACCATACCTGTGCCTGCTTTCAAATTAACCAATTATGTTTCTTAAATGCAGCCCGTTTTCCTCAAAATTGAAAAGTTTCACAAACTATAGACCATTGCCTGCTACTAAACAATTGTTTTTGTTCACATTCACAAAGGGGAAGGAGTCTCCTGGGGACCTCTTCCCATTTGCAAATTGGTTGCCACTTCCTTTGAGGTGTCAGTAAATTATCAATGGTTTGCAAATGCTATTGCAGTTTCAAACCATTGATACATACCTTAAGGAATCACAAATTGAAAAAGATACCTTAAAACCACCCCCTTCCAATTTGCGATTCGGTATGTACTCGGAAACATATTTTGGGGATTTGGTAATGTGTTACTGAATCACAAATTTTGTTTTTTACATACCCAAAAGCTATTTTGAAGTCACAAAGGCTCAGATTTTAGGAATCAGAGCCTTTGCGAGTATGAAATAACTTTGTACTTAAGACCTATTGTCTTTTTAATGACTTGCAACTCTGAATATCATTCTCTGTTCAGATTTGGGCACAAAATGGTGTCTTCCAAAAGGTGGGCTCCTTGTTTCTAAGCGCAATAGACTTGTTTTTGGAAAGTCTGTCGTCTGTAACCAATCATATGCCTCCTTCCTGTTATTTCATGTTTATGGATTCTCAAATCCTGTGTGGATTGACCAATAAGCATATTTCTGGACAGCAAGTCTTTTTCGAGGTTCACAACTCTCATGTGATTGCAGAGGCTGGGCTTCTGTTCCGAGTACTCCAAATCCCAAAACAAGTTCTGTGTACCTTCTAACTTTCAAAACAAATAATGTTTAGTATGAAAATAAATTGCAATGTGTTCTTTGAAAGTAAGGGTTATTTAACCACAACTAAAAAGTAACAAATGGAGTGTTACATTTAAATTTTCTTCATTGTAGGCCTTCTGGAAAGTTGTAGTACTGGGAGCTGGCCCGCGAAACCAGCTTGTGGCGGAACCACTAATGCATTTTTTAGGATTCACAGAGGCTCTACAAACCCTCCTGGATCCTTGCAGGGATGTGATTGGTCAAGGAGAATGTATTGCTTCACATTCAACTAGTTCTTGGGTACCTAACAGAATTCACTGGATGCCTTGCTATTGCAGAGTCCTGCAGCAAAGGACACTGCACAGTTTTTTGGCTGTGGTTTGCTTTTTTGATGAAACAAGATTTGTTGCAAACTATCCCTCACTCACGAAACACTGTGTTCCATAAAGGTTGGGAAATTGGCTTGATTAAGTGAGTTTTCATTTGTTTTAAGGAAGATGCGGGAATCACCGTATATAGCTGGAACTGGAGTACGTATGTGAGTCCATGATCTGCGCCAGGGGGTCACGTGTATTTTAGATAGCAGAGGAGATAATGAGGAAACTTGCAGGACCCCACATAGAACATGCTGCCATGCAGATTCTGAGGAACTCATTGTAACTTGATATTTTCTGCCAGAGAAATGATCTGATCAGTTCTACAGTGGTGTCAGGCATTCATTCGCATTATCTCCATCCACAGAGGAAGGTTTGGTGATCTACAGTCTTGTAGTTCCTTATTTTCTATGAAGTATACAGTTATTATGCATGGCTATTGAATCAAACCATTGATTGAAATCACCCATAATTAGAACTTTGTGGCTTGTGATTTCAGATGCTTTAAAGGATACTGTTCAGGACTTCATCTAGGGATGTGGAGGTGGTACCTCTAGGCCTGTTAATTGTAGCCCAAAAAATTTAAATGTTTGCACTGATTGTGCATTAGATGGACAAAGATTCAAGAAATGTTCTTGATGCTGGAGATCGCCTCACAAATGAGATATTTAAAATGAATAATAATCACTTCTCTGCCTGTACATGTAATTCTATTTTTGTCGATAATGTTATGGCATGGTGTGGGAAGTTCATCAGGTATTGATGGTAAATTAATGAAAAATCAAGCTTCTCAGATTCCAGTAGATTTTAGATTTCTAATGATGATTCGACAGCTGATAATGAGTTGTTATTATCTATTTTATTGAGATTGCATGGGCATACATGTTGATAGTCTCTGGAAAACATCAATGTAAAAAAGAGAGTCCAGAGCCAGATGGTGATTAAGTGGTGATATAAATACACAGGCATTATAATGTATAACTAGTCTGCGGAAGGGAATTCCAAAAGGTAAATGAGGCTAGACAAATAATGGTTTATCAACTCACAATGGAAGGGACGCTGATGACAGCACAACAGTTAACTTTACTAGTTCAGCCTGATAGAGTAACTGTGATGAATGCTACAAATATGTTTTAAAAGGTGAGGTTCCTGGAGAAGGATCTTTAGATCCAGAGACATCAATATTTCTTCAACCATGACATTTATGGGAGATAAGTCAAAATTTCGAATTTAAATTTCTTGTTAATTGAGTGGGAAGAGGGACACGGTTGACAGAAGATGCTTGTCACCTCTTTGTTACTTCACAAAGGATTGGTGTTCGAGCGGTTGTGTGGCTAAACTAGACAAATGACAATGTTGGGAAACAAAGATGGCTACTGCTAAGGATGAATCAAGATGGAAGGGTGGAATTATAGTTGTTGCAACTGCAGAAGGAAAAACCATGTGGAGCACCATTTGAAATTTGCGGAGCTTGCATTCCAGATTCGCTCCTACTTGTGTTTCATTAGGATCGAATAGCTGGTTAAATTTACTGTTTTACCAGACCTTGCCGCAGGTGCCCCTGTGGAAATTCTCCATCACATTTGATTGGTATTAAGAAGTTCCACTCACCTGTGAAGCTTGAATCGTGATGAAAGACAAAGGACCTGGCTATGGTAACTATAATCCATGGGACAGAAGTCTGTACTCTCAAGCTATTGATTTGACTGGCAGCAGAACACAACTAGTGGAGACATGCAGCGACTGAAGAGGTTACAGTTTGAAGGGTGGGAGAAAGAAAACTGTCCAGTTTGTGCTGACGGCCACAATTCAGGCATTTAAAGAAGTCTTGAATCCCTAAGTCACAAGTAGGCACAGCACCAGGAATGCAAGTTGTCACAGGTAGACACGTGCAAGTACAAAGCCAGTAGAAAAAGAAATAACCCTTGTCCCATAGAATAAACATAGAATATTGAGGATGAATGCCATAATAGCTTCAAGATGGAGTCGTAGCAAGTGGGACCCAACCCTGTAGCCTTTTGTCATTACAGATGTCCTTTACTTGTTGACCACTGTCACATCCAAGCTCAGCAACATTGTATCATGATTGCCCAGCAAAGATGATGTGGCCTATGAGGGAAATAGTTATACCCAGATGTCGAAGATGACATTCGCTTCTCCAGTCTACATGAGAGCCTGCTTGTAAATGTAGTTTTTTGTCAGGATGCTGTTGCTTTGTACATTCTTTGTACATTCTCTGTACACAGAATGCGTCAGTCCAGACATCACTGATTCTCTGCAGGGACTGCCAGCCCTCCCTTACCCCAGGTATGACTCAGGGTTAGCACCTTCAGAGTACCATTTCCCTGAACTCACCAAGTTCCAAGCAGTAAGCGCAACCTCTGACACTTCTTCCTAACATGGATGATCTATTTGGATTCTTTTCATTGCATAAAATGCAGTGGTATAAAAACAAATAATTCATTTGGAATTGTGAAATATTTAAAATATTTTACACTTCCCTGTGAAACATGGATTTTATCATCTCAATGTGAAACCCATTATAATGCGGTAAGTACTGCCACCAGAGTATCGCATACTTCCCTCTGGCCCTCATCATCATTTTATCAACCATTCTTTCATGATAGGTAAACAAAACATAAACATTCTAATTCTAATCTATGCCCATTGTTATCTGAAATTTCATAAAAACTGATTTTTCAAGGTAATTACCCAAAATAAACATGTAACATAAAAATACATAATGGGTGACACATAAAATGATCCTATTTTGCCATCTCTGGGTTCTGGTGACATTTACAAGGCACTCAGACTTTGTCTTTGTGATTTATATTGTTACCAAAACCACTCAATGACAATCTTGTACCATATAACATTGTTGTCTGTTATGTAGTCTATATTTTGCCATACAAATTTTAATCAATAATCTTGCAAGGTCAAAGTGCTGCACTGTCAATGAGAAACCCTGGCCTTACACCTAGGTGATAGTTATGAAGCAATCAAGAGGACTTTAGATGTGAATGTTTATTTTTTTGTTACAAAGCACTCCATAACTTCAGAGGCATGATTTTCCAGGACTTAGGCAAAATCTGAGGATGGCTGCAATGGGAAGGAGATCAGGTAAGCCTTGTGGGTCAAAGCGGGGTTTAAGATTTAACTTCAGACTTTGGGGCAGATTTACTAATCCTTTATGTCAGATTTGTGTCACAAAAGTGATGCAATCATGTACAAAGTGCTGTTTTAGAACCTAGATTCCAGTGCAAATCCTGATTTGCATTGGAAAGTAGCCTCAAATTAACACAAGTAGTGAGCCCTATCTACTAAAAAAGGTATAAAGCCCTGCGTAAAGTTTGAGAAAAGTTTTCTTTTTCAAAACTTGACTAATTTTACATGTGTGCTGCACTTCGAAACAAACATACAAAGTGGAAATATGTTAAACTATGTCTAAGGGCCTTATTATGAGTGGGTCAGTTAATTCCAACCCATGTGTAAACCCCGGTTTAATTATAGGTCAGAATTACGAGTTTGAAGGTATTTAATGCATCCGATAATTATTGGAAGCATTAAATAAAGCAACCTTTGTTAATTTTCAGCAGGTCAAACTCGCAGAAATTTAACAGGGGAAAAGTATCAGGTATTTAAGGTATAATGGGGATTTTGGTGCATTAAACACCAAAATTTGCATGTTGTTCTATGTAAATAGGTGCCATTTATCTTTCCCTATAAATAACATACCCCGTAGTGTCGTTATTTATCAGGTGCAGTAAATAAAATCTAAACTCACAATCAGGCCTAAAGCATAGTATTGAAGGTGTGCCCACATAAAAATGCCATGCACAATGTGGTCAGGAGCCATTGCACAGTTGAAAAATCTTCACAGGAGTTGGCTGCCTGTGGAGCTGGAGGTCATGTGCAATGTGGGTTGGTCACTCACAGATGGTTCAGTGCATGGCCTTGTCCTGGGACTAACTCCCTCTGTATATGGCCAAAGGCAGATTTCCTTTGGATGGTATCATCAATGATATAATAAGAAATGCAATCAATGTTGTCATTTAACTTGTCATGAGTGACATCTTATGTAAGTCCTTACAACAATGTGATGGGTGGGATTCTTGACTTAATCTCAGCTGCTGGTAATTACTCAGAGTGGCACCTTAGTCTACATTTTTTACTCCACCATGCCACCTCAGACAGTGAACCAGTTATATGCAAATCAGCCCTGTTCATGTCCCAGTAGTAACAGTCCAGACTGACCTGGCCAGGCCCCCTCTCAATTGAAACCCAAGCAACCCCAGCCTGGTTTTGGCCTATTTTGGCCTCATTGTAGGGTGCAATTTGGCTCCAACAGTCTTTGTGCCCCACTGGGGCCTAAAGTATCTCCAACCCTACGGCAAGAGAGAGAGAATTTGGATTCTTTTGTGTACAATTTTAACAGACATATGGGTGGGTAGAAAGGGGGTAAATGCTAATTTTCTCTCATTTGCCATAGTGAATGGCTGCACTATCTAGGCTCTGGGTCATTCGGCGACAAAGAGAGTCCTAGCAACCCTGGTATCCAGGGTGATGTAGCTTGTATGGATCCCAGCATGTTTTCTCACATAGAATGCTTTAGAAACTAGAGAAAATAGATTAAAAAAGGCAGTTTTTCGCCTTATTTATATGAATGAAAACCTGGGCAATTCCAGTCAATGGTAAAAAATTGTACCAACATGTGTTCTCACACTTTCAATTAAAAAGCTGTCCTCCATGTGTGGGTGGACCCAATACATGTAATAGGAATGGACCAAAACTGTAACCATGTGAAGACCACATTGACTTCACACGTTCAAGTTTTCACTGGTTGTTGTTGCGGAAGACAGCACCACTCACACAAGTGAAGTATAATTTTTGTGTGGAGAAATTTGAAACTTTGACTTACAGAAATGTGAGGAAAATGTGTGAATTTAGCCAAAGCCTGACATTTACTGGGCTTTCTGGATAAGAAGACAAAGTGGAATGCATACAACTCAGACAACCAAGCACTTCCCTTAGTGTCTAGTTGTGGAGCCTAGCCCTGGCTGACTCCCCTCCAGCTCCAAGCATACAAGGGAGGTAGGGACTTTGGGCCATATTTTCTAGAACGGGGGATAACTTTATCGCCACTTTAGCGGCAGGAAACTGCCGCTAAAGCGGCGATAAGGGGCTTGATAATATGCCCTATAGAATTCCAATAGAAGCCCAGGTTTGATGTCCTTCACACCAGAACCTGGGCTTCTATTGGAATTCTATAGGGCATATTATCAAGCCCCTTATCGCCGCTTTAGCGGCAGTTTCCTGCCGCTAAAGCGGCGATAATGTTATCGCCCGTTCTTGATAATATGGCCCTATGAGTTCTATTAAGGCCCCTACCTCCTGCTTATCAAAGTTGTGGACTCTCCCCTTACTAGACATAATACCAAACAAGCACACTATTACAACTATGCTTATAACTCCACTCCCCAAACACCCCTTAACACCCAAAAACTAGTAAACCCCTAGTAAACCCCTAAAAACCCCAAAAGGACAGACAAATATAAGACTATATGCAATACTGAATTAGATACATAGAAGACAGATACAATACAGATGCCACTTTAAACAATACAAACAAATCGCACAAAGCACACAATCTCAATCACCAGCTCCTCTCTCAAACACAACAACAACCACCTTGCACCAAGCACAAAGAGAAAGTGAAAGTAATTTCATACATTCCTGATACATGGCCACACTCATTGGGTGTTTGTGACCGATATACATATATTTGCGTCACTTTTTCTACACAAAGCTATGCAAGTCATGTATACTTTACGCATCATCGTTATAAGCAATGTATCATCATGCAGAGAAGGGCTGTGTTGCATTTCGCTTGAAGAAAACAATGCAATGATATGCAACTCAACAACTTACAGTCCATGGCCCAGACAATATCATGTTTTAAGGAATGCTGAGCAGCAAGACAACTTGCTGTGCTGTGTTGTGCAAAAGGAAGAGAGCGAGTGTGCTAAATACAGGCTACAACAACGCAGGCACCATTGTAATATAGTAGAAGGGTGCCAACATTACAGGCATGATTGTTTTTGTGCAAGAGGTCATACCTTCCTGCACAACAGCAATCCTTGGAGTCTCTTTACACTTTCTATGTGTTCTGCATTGGCAGTAAACAGAGAAAGAGGAAATGAAGAGGATATATTATTTTTTTCCTTGTTACGCCCACCCTCTGGAAGGCATAGGCATTTCATGCACTCTATGATTTAAAAACTTTGTAAATCTGGGATTATGTAAAATCAATGGGTGATTGCAAATGAACGCTCATGCTCTGCACATGTAAAGGCTCCCACAATGAAAAGTAATGCAATGTAGCTCAAGCAGCTGTGTTCCATAACCTTTTTTACAAAGCCATGCAAGGTTGGACTAATCACTCCTTGCATGGCTTTGTAATTAAAACTTACAATTTGCATTGTGGCTGCACCACCAAAGTTGCACAACAACAGAAAATATTAGTAAATAGATAGCCCAGATATTATAAAATTGGTGTGGGGTGACTTGCTGGCCAGTTTGTCGCTGGTGTAGTACATTCCCTTATGTGTACATGAGTAGAATGTGCAGAATTTAAACATCAATGTATTTAACATATGAGATTTTTGTGTACTGTATTATGTTATTGTTGGAAATGACCCTTTCTGCAGGGTCACACTCAAACCTTTGTGCCTTCCTCCAGCCTTTTTTTCTCAATTCTTTTTTGTTGGCTTCAGGATTCTGGGCACTTTACCACTACTAACCAGTGATAAAGTGCATATGCTCTGTACTCTAAACATGGTAACATTGGCTTATCCACAATTGGCATATTTAATTTACTTCTAAATACCTATTTAAGAGCACTATATGTGCCCAGTGCCTGTAACTTAAATGCTACTAGTGGGCCTGCAGCACAGATTGTGCCAGCCACTTCAGTAGCCCTTTAAACTTGTGTCAGGCCTGCCACTGCAGATCCTGTGTGCACAGTTTTAAACTGCCATTTCAACCTGGCAAGTTAACTTACTTTCCAGGTCCAAACCTTTCCTTTTATTATATATATGTTACCTCTAAGGTAGGTCCTAGGCAGCTCTATGGGCAGGGTGCAGTGTATTTAAAAGGTAGGACATGTACTTTTAGTAGTTTGTTACTACTGCTAGGCCTATCTCTCCTATAGGTTAACACTAAGACTGCCTTAAAACAACCATTAAGTGTAATTTTCAATTGGGAAAATATAGAGATTTGGAGTTTGGTATCACTGGACTCACAATTTAAAATCACAACTTATGGTGAAGTCAGATTTTAAATTTAATTCTGAAAATGCCACCTTTAGAAAGTTGATATGACACAGGGTTACCCCATTAACTTTAATAGTACTTTTAGAAAGTTGGCATTTTCTTACTTTAACTATTCTGTGGCTTTGCCTGTCTCTAAAAAAATATCTGGGTTGGGTGACAGCTGGGCATTGGGCATTCTCTCTAGACAATCACACAACGGGAGCTGAGATGTGACGTTTGCATCCTGATGGCCCATTACCAGGCTGATGGGCCTTCCTGAGGTAGATTGAGAGGGAGGAGTTGATTCTTGCACCTGACTACAGCTGTGCTTGTTCCCACAGAAAGAGCTGCATATCCCCTATAGTGAGTCAGGAGCCAGGGCAGGAAAGACAGGGACCTTGTGATCTTCAAAGGTCTCTTTAACCCCTTCGATGCTCATGACGAGCTGAGCTCGTCATGCTGCGCGGTCGGCGTGTGCGCATGACGAGCTGAGCTCGTCACGACCACGCCCGCGATCGGAATGTCCAGCACCTGGGCGGAATTCCGATCGCCGCGAAGGTGTTAAAGTCTCCCCTACTTCAAAGCCACATTTGGGTATAAGTACTGGACACCTGACACCACCGAATCAGAACTTTGCTGGAACCAAGGACATTCTGCCTGGAAGAAGAGCATCTGTACTGCAGGAGGGAATGCCACTTTGCTAACTGCTTTGCTGTGTTTGCCTGCTGCCTGCTGATTGCTATGCCGATAGGAAGGACTGATACTTGTCCACCTGTTCTGCTGTGTTGGCCTGCTGTCTGTTGCTTCTTGCCTGGTAGTGAGAAGAACTGGACCTGCTCTCTACATTCTTGAACCTAAGAATCTCCAAGGGCTTGCTGGCTTGCCCCCTGTTTTTGAAGTCTCAGGGCCATCAAAGATTTCCTTCAACTCTGCTTCAGCTGCTGGACTCTGCCATCTACGAGTACTCCCTTGCCTGATGCGCCCCTCCAGTCCTGGGTCACAGCAGTGGATTCTGCAGCTGGTTTGCTCCAAAATTGGTGCATCGTCACCTTCGCGCCGATCCGAACTGATGCAGTGCCCTTCGACGCCAATGTATGCTGATCCAAGGTCATCCCTTCACGGATCAACAACGGCGTGGGACCTGTTTGTGAGGTTCAATAATGACCCAGGGCGGATCTGAGGTCCTGACTGTGAGGCTCAATGACGATGCAGCGCCGATCCAAAGATACCGATGCGAGGCTTAACTTTGACACATCGACCCGACTGTGCGAATAGGAACCGACGCACTATGTCTTCGACGCCGACTCCTGCTCATTTCAAAGGTACTTTTTCAATGGGTCCCGCATAGGTCCTGTAGCCGGCCTGCCCTACATTGCGGTCGACCTGAACTTTGGATGTACCCCGGTCTAGCATGACCTCAAGTAACCTTTTAGTGTTATTGACATTTAAGAACTGTTTTTAGAGTTAATGTTAAAAAATGTATATCTCGACTTCTTATTGGATTTTTGTTGTTTAAGTCTTGTTTTGCTCAGATAAATATTCTCTATTTTTCTAAACTGGTGTGGGGTCTTTTTGTGGTATTTTCACTGTGTTACTGTAATTCAAGTGTGCACAAAAACTTTACACATTGCCTCTTAAGTTAAGCCTGACTGCTCTGTGCCAATCTACCAGAGGGTGAGCACAGGTTAATTTAGGTTGTGAATCAGACTCACCCTGACTAGGATTGTAGTCCCTACTTGGACAGGGTGCAAACCACTGCCAACTAGAGACCCAACGTCTAACATTGGGGATCAGTGGTGAGGAATGGACTTTTGTTTGTGTAAGACCTTATAGCAATTTGGTGTATATTACTATCCACCTCTAGACCAATTCAAATCAATTGTCTCAGATCCCCATTGGCATTTTCTTCCTACTTTCTTTAATTGGCATTTAAAAAATTTCAGTTCTCGCTGATTGGCATTTTTGTATTTTCCTAAAATCATGTCTCTGATTTGAGGTTCTGCAGCTGCACCTGCAGGAATGGAGTTTGAGCTGGACAAACTTGAGGGTTACACTGTGGCCCAGCTCAAGGATTTCTGCAAGGACTTTGTACTGCCTGTAAAATGCACCACCAGGAAGGTGGAGCTGCAAACCTGGTCTGAAGCCCATGCTTCATTGAATGACACCCCAGAGGAGGATGAGAATGAGGAGGAGGATTTGGACCAGGTCCTAAGAGGAGACCTTGGGCTGCTGTCTGTGGAGGAGGAGGGCTACTTACTTCCAGGAGTGGGTATTCCTTCCAGGGCAGGGAGCAGTTTGTTACCCAAAGGCCTGTCCCCTGAAGAGCTAGAGGACAGGAGGAAGGAAGAAAGTTCAGATTGGAGCTGGCCAAGCTCAACTTTGAGAAAAAACAAAAGCAACTGGCCATAGAGGATGAGGAGAAAAGGAAAAGGTTGGCTGTGAAGGAGAAGAAAATGATGTTGGCTCAGGAACCGAGCATGAAACAGCTGGACATCAAAGCCAGGAGGGCTCAGTCCAGACATGATGGTGGCAGCATTTCTTCATTGCCCTTTGACAGAAGGGTTCACATACCTAAGGGTCTGGCATCTGATTTTGTGGTGGGAGATGACATAGACAGACGGTTTGAGGCCTATGAAATTGCACTCCAAATGCACAAGGTCCCTGAGGCAGATTGGGGGTCTAGTCTTTTGAGAGATATTGCTGGTGAGGGGAGGGACTCTCTACTGGCCTTAGAAGGAAGTGACAGGATGAGCTATCCCCCCATGAAGGAGGCCCTAATCAGGAAGTTTGGTCTGACCCCAGAGCAATACAGACAGAAGTTCAGGGACAGTCACAAGATAGCCCAACAACCTGGGTGGATTGTGTGGATTTCTATTGCAAGGTACTGGATGGTTGGGTGAAGGGCAGTGAGGTAAATGATTACCCGGGCTATATAATTTGTTTGCAACAGAGCATATGTTCAGTCTTTGCTTTCCCGATCTGCACCAAAATATTGTTGACAGTAAGCTCACTGACCCCAGAGAGATTTCTAAGCAGGTGGACCTCTGGATCAGCACCAGCCTCCAAAGGAAGGTACCTGTGAGTGACCCCAAGAAGGGTGATGAAGACTCCCCCAGCAGAGTGATGCGGAGGTCAAGGGAGACACAGACGGGTCCCAGGATAAGGGGGTAGGAAAGGAATCCCATGCCCATTCTGAGAAATAGGGAGGATGTTCTGGTGTGTGGTAGCCCAGGGTGCCGCATTTCCAACCCCGCTGCTTTGAGTGTTCCCAGCTAGGACACAAGCAGGGGGACTCTCTCTGTCCTATGAAACCACCCACTGGTGGTGCCTCTACAGGGGTAGCCAATGTGTCCTTATGGGTAAGTAGTCACAAGTGGCAGGTCATAGACCATGCCGTGATCCCCCTTAGTTGTGAGGTGGACTCAGAGGATGAGTTTGTGATCCCTGAGGGTGGAAATCATCACTTTTACCAGGTGACAATGAATGTGGTTCCAGTCAGTGCTCTGAGGGTCACCAGGGCTAGCCGGACCATGGTTGTGGAAAGTCTAGTTTCCCCAGACGAGTATACCATCCAAGTGTGTAGGGTAGCTCCAGCCAATGGGCAGGACTTCTTCCGCTCTATGGCCCTGGTATCCTAAGAGAGGAGTGCGGAGGTGACCCAGAGGAGAGTTATAGTTAGTCCCCAGATGCCCATAGACAGCATTCTGGGGAATGAGTTGCCCCCAGTTTCAGGTGAACTGGGAGGGGCGGCCACCAAAGGTGCCCTAACAGTTCAGTTTTCTGAGGGTACCACTCCCAAGCAGAGGGTACAGGACCCCAGATGGAGGAGTGGTGTGAGGGTCCCCCTGTATCCTGTTCAGTCTCAGGCTGCAAACCCTGGGCTGGGTGATCATTCTCAGGATACACCTCTGAACTTGTGGAAGGTGAAGTGGAAAAAAGGTGCTAGACACCTGGGGCTAATGCCTCCCACTTTGAGAAACCACAGAAGTAAGAGAACTCTGGATGTCCTGGGCCTGGCTCTTGACACTGACAGCTATCAGTGGCCTCTGCTGGTTGTTGTCCTTGTGGTCAGAGTTTTCCCTGGATTAAAGACAGATGTCAGAACCAAGGAGTGGAATGGGCTACAGCACACTGTTGGCCATGGTGGTCCTTTCTGCCTACAGGGTACTTCTATGAGCAAAGTAAAGTTAGGGGCTGCACAGATGGGGTCCAATGTGAGGAGAAGGGTTCCCCATGGGTTAGTTCAGTGGGCCCGAGAGTAAAGACAGAGGGATCCTATTGGGGTCAGAGAGGCATAGAATTGGCAAGTGTAGCGGCAGTAGTGGGCCATTGTCCATGTTCTATCACCCTAAGCTGGGAAGTCCATCAAGGTATTGATTAGACTCCCCTGGCTTTATGCTGGAGGGGGGTTGTGTTGGAAAGGGCCCTTTCTGCAGGGTTACCCCCCAAACATTTTGCCTTCCTCCTCCCCTTTTTGCTGAATTCATTTTTGTTGGCTTTAGGATTCTGGGCACTTTACCACTGCTAACCAGTGCTAAAGTGAATATGTTCTGTACTCTAAAGATGGAAACATTGGCTTACCCACAATTGGCATATTTAATTTACTTGCAAGTCCCTAGTAAAGTGCCCAGGGCCTGTAAATTAAATGCTACTGGTGGGCCTACAGTACTGATTGCGCTACCCCCTTCAGTAGCCCTTTCAACATGTCTCAGGCCTGCCACCTCAGAGCCTGTGTGTGCAGTTTTCAACTGCCATTTTGACCTGGCAAGCTAACTTACTTGCAGGCCAAAACCTTCCATTTTATTATATATAATTCAACCTTAAAGTAGGCCCTAGGCAGCCCTGTGGGGAGGGTGCAGTGTATTTATAAGGTAGAACATGTACAATTGCGTTTTATATGTCCAGGTAGACTAAATTAGTTTTTCCCATAGGTTCACATTGGGATTGCCTTAAGACATCTTTTAAGTGTAATTTCCAATTGGGAAAAGTTAGAGATTAGGAGTTTGGTCTGGACTCACATTTTAAAATCACAATTTATGGTGAAGTTGGATTCTAAATTGTAAGTCTGAAAATGCCACTTTTAGAAAGTTGGCATTTTCTTACTTTAACCATTTTCTGTCTCTGCCTGTCTCTGAATACACGTCAGCGCTGGATGACAGCTGGGCTTTGTGAATTCCCTCTAGGCAGTCACACAAAGGGAGCTGGAGTGTGACATTTGCATCCTGATGGCCCATCACTAGGCTGATAGGCCTTCCTGAGGTAGATATGGAGGAAGGAGCTGACACTTGCACATGAATAGGGCTGTGCCTGCCCCCACACAAAGAACTGCATACTCCCCTTTAGTGAGTCTTGAGTCAGGGCAGGAAAGGCAGGGACCCTGTGATCTTCAACTTTGCTAGAACCAAGGACATTCTGCCTAGAAGAAGAGCTGCTGTGCTGTAGGGGGGACTGCTACTTTGGTAACTACTTTGCTGTGTTGGCCTGCTGCCAGCTGATTGTTGTGCTGTAGGAGCAACTGCCACTTTGCTACCTACTCTATTGTGTTGGCCTGCTGCTTCTTGCCTGATAGTGCAACGAACTAGATCTGCTGCTTGCCCCCTGTTCTTGAAGTCTCAGGGCCATCAAAGGATTCCTACAACTCTGATTCAACTGCTGGTGTTTGCCATCTGTGAGTCCTCCCTTGTCTGAGGTGCCCCTCTAGTCCTGGGCCTCATAAGTGGGTTCTGCAGCTGTTTTGCTCTAAAATTGACAATTCGTCACCCCTGGACCAATCAGAACCGGTGCAGTTCCCTTGGACGCCAATGCAGTGCCAATCTGAGGACATCACTGTGCAGCTCAACAACAATGAGGGACCCAACTGCGAGGTTCACCGATGATGCAGCACTGATACGAAGTCCAGACTGCAAGGCTTAATGATAATGCAGCCCGCTTTGAAAGATACCGCTGCAAGGCTTGACTTTGAATCATCAACCCGACTGAGTGAATTGGAACCAACGCTTCGAGTCTTCAGTGCCTGCTCCATCCAAAGGTACTTTTCAATGGCCCTTCGTGGGTCCTGTAGCAGGCCGGCCCTCCATCGCGGTCAGCCTGAACCTTGGATTCACCCCGGTTTAGAGCAACCTCAAGTAGCCTTTTAGCACTATTGACTTCTAAGCACTGTTTTTGGAGTTAATCTTTTAAAATTCATATATCGTCTTCTACATATTGAATTTTTGTCATTTTTGTCTTGTTTTACTCAACTAAATATTCTCTACATGGAGTCTTTTTGTGGTGTTTTCATTGTGCCACTGTAATTAAAGTGTGCACAAATACTTTACACATTTCCTATTAAGTTATGCTGACTGCTCTGTGCCAAACTACCAATGGGTGATCACAGGTTAATTTAGGTTGTATATCTGACTTACCCCGCCTAGCATTGTGGTCCCTACTTGGACAGGGTGCAAACCTCTGCCAACTAGAGACCCAATTTCTAACAGTTATTGATAGATATGTGTCTTATAACAACAAAGTGGATATGCTATTGTATAATTAATTCAATTTGTATATGTGTATGTGGTTGCTTAGACTATGAGCCTGATTACAAGTAAAGTGCTATTTATCACACCTGGTAAATAATGATTCCCTGGGGCTCGTTATTTATCAGGTGCGTTAAGTAGGACCTATTACGAGTTATTGGGGAATAACATGCATATTTTGGTATTTAACACATCAAAATCCACATGGTACCGTAAATACTGTACGCATTTACTCTGTTAAATTTAACAAATGTTGGTTTCGTTAATGCATCCAATAATTATCAGATGAGGTAAATAAAACCAAACTCATAAATTCCATCTCACATGTAACAGAGGTTTACACATGAGATGTAATTAACCACCCAACTTGTAATCAGGGCCATAGTTTTGAGTTGTGTGTATATGTACATGTTAGGTTAGATGAGGTATCATATTAGTGAAATAGCATTTGAATCATATACATTAAGGAACTGGCTGAGAGATGGAGGCAAGGAAACTGAACAAATCACTGCATTCAATCAATCAATCAATCACAGAATTTGTAAAGCGCACTACTTACCCGAGAGGGTCTCTAGGCGCTAGGGAAAAAAAGGGGGGGGGGTGCTGCTACTGGTCGAACAACCAGGTCTTGAGTAGCCTCCTGAAGGTCAGCAGGTCTTGGGTCTGTCGTAGGCTTAGTGGAAGGGTGTTCCAGGTCTTGGCGGCGAGGTGGGAGAAGGATCTGCCCCCGGTGGTAGTTTTTCGAATGCGAGGGACGGTGGCGAGGGAGAGGTCGGCAGAGCGGAGTTGGCGGTTGGGGACGTAGAAGAGGAGTCGTCTGTTGAGGTAGGCTGGGCCAGTCTTGTGGAGTGCCTTGTGTGCGTGGATGAGGAGTTTGAAGGAGATTCTCCTGTCGACGGGGAGCCAGTGCAGGTTCCTCAGGTGGGGGGTGATGTGGCTGTGGCGTGGTACATCGAGGATCAGGCGTGCGGAGGCGTTTTGTATGCGTTGCAGTCGCTTGATGAGCTTGACCGGGGCTCCCGCGTAGAGGGCGTTCCCATAGTCAAGTCTGCTACTGACGAGGGCCTGGGTGACTGTTCTTCTTGTGTCTGTCGGGATCCACCTGTAGATCTTGCGAAGCATGCGGAGGGTGTTGAAGCAGGAGGATGAGACTGCGTTGACTTGCTTGGCCATGGAGAGCGTTGAGTCGAGGATGACTCCCAGGTTGCGTGCGTGGTCGGTGGGTGTCGGGGCTGCTCCCAGCGTCGTTGGCCACCAGGAGTCGTCCCAGGCTGAGGGGTTGGAGCCGAGGATGAGGACCTCTGTCTTCTCCGTGTTCAGTTTTAGATCTTCATCCAATCGGCGACGGCCTTCATTCCTTCATGGAGGTTGGATTTGGATTCCAACAGAATGAATAGAGTTCCAAGCACGGCCCTGAAACAAAGGCTCAAACTCCTTTGACGAGCATATAGGAAATTAGTAAGAATAGTGCAGCTAAAGAAAGATAAACTCAATTGGGCAAAATTGCATGCAGTCATGTAAAATAGGGACTCAAGTATATTCTGGGGTCTTGTTAACAGCCTCGCATAGAGAAGAGAGAAAAGAAAAAGAAATTGCAACAGAGTGGGGAAGATACTTAGAGAAACTACATAAAATGACAACTCCTGTATCGACCTTGGGCTCAGTAGGAGCAAGAAAGGAGAGCAACCAGCCAAGGTCAGAAAATCAAGTGCCCCAGGGCAAAACGGGATCCCAGAGTCAGATACATCAAAGGTCAGGGATACAGGAACCGAGACTCCGGAAAAGAGGGTCCACCTAGCGAGTGAAACTAAGGGGCAGATTTACAAGCCCCTTGCGCTACTTTTGCGTCACTTTTCCCATGTTAAAAGTGACGCAACAGTGGCGCAAGGGGCTTGTAAATCTGCCCCTAAGCCTCTAGATGGCATTCTCCAATGGCCCAGTGTAAAAAGCGTTCAACGAATGATAACCACACTAAGGGGGTTAGGCACCCCGGGCTCTAATGGTGTGCCTGCTGCCCTTTTTAAAGCAGACTTCACTATTTGGGCCCCAATATATGCAACTGTTTTCTCACAAGTTCAGCCCCAGGCAGCTGGAGGGTGTCTATTCTGACCCCAATATATAAGAAGGGCTGCCGACAAGAGGCAAGTAATTATAGAATGATAGCACTTCTGGATGCAGATGGTAAAGTATATGCCCGACTCTATGGGCAAGCACAAAACAACTGATCCCCTGGTTTCAACCTGGTTTAAAAAAAATTGCCACATAGAGGACAATCTGCTAACCTTGTCATGTCTGATAGAAAACTAGACCGGGTCAAAGGCCACGCCATTATACGTGACTTTTATTGATTTCACCAACGCCTTTGATAATGTTCAAAGAGCAAGGCTATGGGCCAAGTTGAATCACTGGGGAATTCCATCATGCCTACTTAGAGAATTGGAGTCCCTATACAACGAGACACAGGTAAAAATGTAATTGCCATCTAACTGGTCAACTTCAGAAAAAATTTACTCAGATAAAGGCCTTAAACAAAGATGTATCTTTGCTCCCTTACTATTTAACATGTTTATGGCGGATCTGCAAAGCAACTTGATTAACGTCAGAGCATGTCCCCCACGCTTGGCTGACCAGAAATCTTTGATATTACAATATGCCAACAACATGGTTGTTTAGGATCACACTTAAGTAGGCCTTCAAAGTATTCTTAATGGCCTAGTCCAAAGTTGGTCTCAACAGGTAATATTTGTAGGCAAATATGTAAAATGTAAACAGCAATTACAGTTGAAAGCAAAACAAAGAGACATCAATGGTTTATGAAAAATGTATATAGCGGTCTATATTTAAAAAATAATGATTGCAATTGGTGCTTCAGCACTTTTTACATTGTATGAAGGTGTAACCCAAACATTCGGGTGGACATCAGTGATCGTGCAGGAAGTGAACGGCGCAAGTGACATGTGAAATAGTGTTATAGACAGTGAAAAAAGGCGCAAGAAGTATGATTCAGTAAATGGTTGCAAAATATCAAAGTTTCAAGAAAACACAAAATTGTCAACAAGTTTAGGAACCAAAAAAGGCAAAAATTTGAGTGGTCGACGGCGTTTCAACCTACATGCAATCTTCAGGTCCGGGTTACAAAATAATCTGTTGGTGCTGTAGTGGAGTAAGGTGATTGTCCATGTAAATTGGTACATCAAGGGTTGCACACAAGCAACGGTGTGCAAAAAATACCCAAGTGGAATGGTACCTTTAGGGGTGCACTCCCGATCTGGTGTGCACTGAGAAGAATCGTATGCAGACCAAGTGAAAGCGTCCGGGTCGAGGTAATTTAATAATCCAGAGGGAAGTAGTGATGTGCTCAGGCCATCAGAAGCCGGCATCAGAGTGAAGGAGTCCTGGTTACTGTAATTCAATTATCTGGAGGAAGGTGGTGGCACTAAGACAGATCCAGCCTGGGCCGGCTCTTCCTCTAAGGCGGAGGAACGTCGTCCAACTACCTTTCAGCACAACAGAAAAGGAAAAATAAAATGATAATAATGCAATGTTATTTTTTTTTGTGGGGTGGGGCTAGGCTGCACAGAGGGGAGGAGTGGTGAATGTTTGACTGGCTCCCTGGAGCCAGCCAAACATTCAAGCGCACTTTGCATGTTCTCCACTCATGCTGCATTACAGCCTGGGTGGAGAACATGCCCAGGCTCCCATTCCCCATCTGAGCACCGAACCACAGCGCTCAGACCAATCACAACGCTGCATTGCAGCATTGTGATTGGCTTAGGGGAGCCTATCCTGGTTCCTGCTTCCTGTTTGAAGAGAAGCCAGGAAGAAGATGGAAAAGATGGAAGAGATGCAGCGGCTGGCCAGTGATTTTTTAAAATCTATTTTTTCCTACCCCCTCCTTCCCCCCTCCCCTCCCCGCCCCACTACTCATTTACTGGAGCAGCAGCGACTGGATCCAGCGTGCGTCTGAGCGACTCATACATATGTCGACGCCGCTCTGACAGCAATTAGGAGGGTGCTCCCATTCGTTGGCAGGGCCTCATCATTTCCAGATACTGGCTGTCTGCCTGATTGGTGGAATTCAGTCTGTGGTTGAGGTAGACTGGTCCTTTGTTGCATAGGGCCTTGAAGGTGTGGGTCTTCAGTTTCAACTGGCAACCTTTTTGGATGGGGAGCCAGTGGAGCGCTCTGAGGTCAGGGATGATGTGGGCTTTTCTTGGGAGGTCGAGTTTGAGCCTGGCTGCATCATTTTGGTTGGTTTGCAGTCTGCTCAGTAGTTGTGAGGTGATGCCCACGTAGAGGGAGTTTC
Organism: Calotriton arnoldi; assembly: GCA_963921515.1. Classification (NCBI taxonomy): domain Eukaryota; kingdom Metazoa; phylum Chordata; class Amphibia; order Caudata; family Salamandridae; genus Calotriton; species Calotriton arnoldi. The sequence goes on along the minus strand of CAWUFW010004433.1, from coordinate 1,129,762 downwards.
CATAGTCCAGGTGGCTGGTGATGAGGGCTTGGGGGCAGTGCATCTGGCGGAGGGTGAGGAATCAGGCTTATGAATCAGCGTTTATCTGCTTCTTCATGGTGAGCTTGTCATCAAGTATAATGCCGAAGTTTCTGCCATGGTTTGTGGGAGTGGGCGAGGGGCCCAGTTCCACTGGCCACCAGGAGTTGTCCCATGGGGAGGTGTTGCTCCCAAAATTGAGCACCTCTGTTTTGTCGGTGTTGAGTTTGAGGCATTTGCTTTGCATCCAGCTGGCTAAGCTGGTCATGCACCTGTGGAAATTGGTTTTGGTATTAGTGGGGTTTGACGATAGGGAGAGAATGAGATGAGTGTTGTTAGCATATGTTATGATGTTCATACCATAGGATTTGATCAGCGTGGCCAGGGGGGCCATGTATGTATTGAACAGGGTTGGACTCAGTGACAATCTCTGGGCAAAGCCACAGATTATGTTCTTTGGGCCTTAGGTGTAAGGCGGGAAAAGGACTTTCCCGGTTCTTCTGTTGAGGAAGGAAGTGATCCATTTAAGGGCATTTCCTTGGATCCCCATCTGATGGAGTCCATGTAGGCGGGTGTAGTGTGACACAGTGTCAAAGGCTGCTTAGAGGTTGAGGAGGATCAGGACTGTGGTCTCGCCCTGGTCTAGGAGAGAGCGGACGTCATCTGTGGCTGCGATTATGGTGGTTTCTGTGCTGTGATTAGCGTAGAATCCCGATTGGGATGGATCCAGGAGGTAGGTGGTTAGAGAGCTGTCTGTTTATTGCTTTCTCCAGGACTTTAGCCAGGAACGGGAGCAGGGAGATGGGGCAGTAGTTCTTGAGTTCTTCTGGGTCAGCTGTAGTGTTTTTAGCAGAGGTTTTACTTCTGCATGTTTACATCCTTCGTGGAAGGAGGCAGAGTTGATGGATAAGTTGAGGATGGTGGTAAGGTCCTTACTGAAGGAGTTGCTCCCCAGGTTGAACATGTGGTAGGGGGCAGGGGTCTCTGGGTGCTCCTGAGTGGATGGAGCTCATGATGGTAACAATGGTTTGTGTGGTTAGTTGATCCCACATGGTGATTATAGTGTTTGAGGTAGATTCGCTGCGATTGAGGAATTTGTCGAAGTTGTCGCTAGTTGGTTTGCATGTCAAAGTGTTCATAGATGGTGGTGCTTTTGCTGTTGAAGAATTATGTGACGGTGTTGCAGAACTCCTGCAAGGATGTTAAGGTGCTCTCGGTTGCTGAGGAGTTGCTGAACTCTTTGATGATGCTGAAGAGTTTCATGGTATGGTTGGAGCTAGCTTCGAGGTGGGTGGCTAGGGCTCCCTTTTTGGCATTTTTCAGGTGTATGTGATTTTTATTGAGAGCCACTTTGAAGTTGACTCACTCACTGGGTGTTTCGTTGGTGCACCAAATTCTTACCAGTGTTTTGCAATTGCATTTGGACGCTTTAAGTTCAGGAGTGAACCAGCTGGTGTGTTTGCAGGGTCTGCCTTGTTTTGCGAGTTTGAGGGGTGTGACTATGTTGGCATATTTGGTGATCCAGGTGTTGAAATTTAGGCAGGACACCTTGAGGTCAGCAGTGGTGTCCAGGGGTGAGGAGTTGACGGGGTTGGTCCATAGATTTTCCGTTACCTTGCTCCAGCTCCTATGGGCAGTGCTGGTCTGGTCATTAGTGGTGTTGGTGGAGATGGAGCAGTGCACGATTGAGTGGTCGGACCAGGTGATCTCCGAGGTGTGGCTGTATTTGATTCTGTTGCTAGCTGTGAGGTCCAGGGTGTGTTCAGCTATGTGCAGGAGGTTGGTGACGATTACATTGAGGCCGAGGTTGTTCATGCTCTCTATTAAGTTTGCTGTGTTGGCGTCGCTTGGGTCGTCGAATTGGAAATTGAGGTCACCAAGGAAGATGAAGTTCTCAGAGCAGATGGCCAGAGGGGCTAGGAATTTGGAGATGTCTTGGCAGAAGGCGGGGCGTGGTGCTCTGTATGCCAGGGTGCCCCTGATGGTGGACTTACTGTCTGTGTTTAGTTTGAAATAGAGGTGGTCCATATTGGGGATGGTGTACTTTGCGGCTGCTGTGCAGTGGTGGGGCTCTTTGTGGATGATGGCCATACCACCTCCATGTTTGTTGACTTGGTCTTGGTGTATGATCTTGTAGCCGCTGGGAGTGGCAGTGGTGATGTCTGGTGCAGAAGCAGGGTTGAGCCATGTCTCGGTGAGGAAGATGACATCAGGAGTGAGGTAGGTGATGGCGTCCCAGATTTCTGTGGCATGTTTGTGGAGTGATCGGGCATTGGTCAGGAGACATTGGATTTCTCTTTTGTCAGTGGGTATGGGCTGGGTTCAGAGGGAAGGGGTCGGTGTTGCAGGAGAATCGGCAATGTCAGCAGGGGAAGGGTCACATCGTTGAGCGAGGGGGAGTGAGGCTGCTGAGGTCGCTGTGGGGTCCTGTGATCAGAACAGTTAACTCAGCTCTGGAGGAGCTGTGGGTGGTTAGAGATCCAGGGGCCCTGGCGCTGGGCGTGGTCCAGGTGTGGATGGGCTTGCCTGTGGCCAGGACGCTGTGCAGGGTTAGGAGAAGGCGAGAAGTGGGAGATGAAAAGAGGTTGAGTTTAGGTGGGAATCAGTAAACACAATTAGGGAAAAGATACAATGTTAAAAACAGGGGGAAAAGTGTCACAATTGGTGGGAGAGAAGGTCACAAATAGGCAAAGAAGGTTATGGAGGCAAAAAGGAGGCAAACGTTTTATGAGACGGGAGGAAAACAAGGTTTATGGAGGCAAAAGGTTAAATTTAGGTGCAAAAATAGACTCTTTATGGAGACAAAAAGGAGGCAAAATGTTAAGTTTAGGCAGAAAAACAGACTGTTTAAGGTGGGAAACAGGAAGGAAAAGTTCAAGTTTAGGTGGGAAAAAAGACTGCTTATGGAGGCAATAAGAAGGCAAAAGGTTAACTTTAGGCGGGAAAAAATGGCCGTTTATGGAGGCAAAAAGGTTACGTTTAGGTAGGAAAAAATATTTTTTCTGGGGCAAAAAGGAGGCAAAAGGTGAAGTTTAAGCGGAAAAAAAGACTGTTTATGGAGGCAAAAAGGAAGCAAAAGGTTAAGTTTAGGCAGGAAAAAAGACTGTTTAAATTGGCAAAAAGGAGGGAAAAGTTTAAGTTTAGGTAGGAAAAAAGACTGTTTATGGAGGCAATAAGAAGGCAAAAGGTTAAGTTTAGGCGGGAAAAAAGACTGTTTATGGAGGCAAAAAAGAGGAAAAAAGCTTACGTTTAAGCAGGAAAAAATACTTTTTCTGGAGGCAAAAAGGAGGCAAAAGGTTAAGTTTAGGCAGGAAAAAAGACTGTATGGAGGCAAAAGGGAGGCAAAAGGTTAAGTTAGGGTGGGAAAAATGACTGTTTATAGAAGCAAAAAGGAGTCAAAAAGGTTAAGTTTAGTTGGGAAACAAACAGTTTATGGAGGCAGAAAGAAGGCAAAAGGTTACGTTTAGGTGGAAAAAAGACTGCTTATGGAGGCAAAAAGGAGTTAAAAGCTTAAAGTTAGGTGGGAGGAAACAAAGTTATGGGGAGAGTTGAGAGCAGAAGTGAGGTGTCTGGCTGACAGCGGTTACAGGCTTGAGCGGGTGCTCAGCCTGCAGCAGCGGGGGGAGCTGGCCCATGGACCTGCTCAATGGGGTCTTGCTGCTGCCTCCATTAAGTAGGTTCTTGGTAGGGGGTGGGGTGCTGGGCAGGGTTAAGAGAAGGTGGGAAACAGGGGAAAAGAGTCATAATCGGCAGGAGAGAAGCTTACAAACAGGCTGGAGAAAAAGAAGGTAATGGAGGTAAAAAGGAGGCAAATGTTTTATTAGGCGTGAGGAAAACAAGGTTTATAGAGGCAAAAAGGTTAAGTTTAGGTGGGAAAAAAGACTGTTTATGGAGGCAAAAAAGAGGTAAAAAGGTTACGTTTAGGCAGGAAAAAATATTTTTTCTGGAGGCAAAAAGGAGGCAAAAGGTTAAGTTTAGGCGGAAAAAAGACTGTTTATGGAGGCAAAAAGGAGGCAAAAGGTTAAGTTTAGGCGGGAAAAAATGACTGTTTATGGAGGCAAAAAAGAGGTAAAAGGTTACGTTTAGGCAGGAAAAATATTTTTTCTGGAGGCAAAAAGGAGGCAAAAGGTTAAGTTTAGGCGGAAAAAGACTGTTTATGGAAGCAAAAAGGAAGCAAAAGGTTAAGTTTAGGCAGGAAAAAAGACTGTTTAAATTGACAAAAAGGAGGGAAAAGTTTAAGTTTAGGTAGGAAAAAAGACTGTTTATGGAGGCAATAAGAAGGCAAAAGGTTAAGTTTAGGCGGGAAAAAGACTATTTTTGGAGGCAAAAAGAGGCAAAAAGCTTACGTTTAAGCAGGAGAAAATACTTTTTCTGGAGGCAAAAAGGAGGCAAAAGGTTAAGTTTAGGCAGGAAAAAAGACTGTATGGAGGCAAAAAGGAGGCAAAAGGTTAAGTTTAGGTGGGAAAAAGACTGTTTATAGAAGCAAAAAGGAGTAAAAAAAGGTTAAGTTTAGTTGGGAAACAAACAGTTTATGGAGGCAGAAAGAAGGCAAAAGGTTAAGTTTAGGTGGAAAAAAGACTGCTTATGTAGGCAAAAAGAAGTTAAAAGCTTAAAGTTAGGTGGAAGGAAACAAGGTTATGGGAAGAGTTGAGAGCAGAAGTGAGGTGTCTGGCTGACAGCGGTTACAGGCTTGAGCTCTGATTGTAACTGCAACAAGGGTATTCCCTGCAGGATGGACAGGTTACCTTATTTTACTCGGGCGAAAGATTATACAATTATGAATTGAGCATCGAATTACTGTTGATCTGTTTGCAGTTATTTAAACTGTATGGGTGAGGGGTGGGGGAATGGTTAAATTATTATTTTTACTGTAATGATTTTAACTGATCGATCTGTAATAAATTCTAATTCTATAAAAAACATAAAAATAAGAGCCTGATTGAGAATTATGCATGCTGTATACTTCGTAACAATCCTAACATATACCTTGCACCCCGTATTACAAGTGCATTATATCCTGTGGCACTTGTAATACAGCGGACAGGATATCCTTTACCTTTGTGACAGAGTATCATGTCTGCAAAGTAAAAAAAAAAGCAGGGACTACTTCTGGTAAGTTGTACCTTCTACATGTAACTAAAAGTGAGGTAGGTGCATCTTTATGGCTACTACTGCCCTAACACCCTCAAATACTTTTGTGATGCTGGGTGTTTAACTCATGCCCATCCACTTAAATATCAATCAGTGCACACAATATACAAGCATCTGCTCACAGTGTGCAAAGTGGGACACTCCATATGCAATCTTCTTTTCCACTGGTTAGATATGATGTTGCATGTGCCAGACATGTTGGTGCATCTGGGGGGAAACATCATTCACAACGCATTCGATACATCGCATGCCATTACAACGCATGTCGTTACAACGACGTGTTGTTACATCGCATGCCATTCAATCAATCAATCACAGAATTTGTAAAGCGCACTACTTACCCGCGAGGGTCTCAAGGCGCTGGGGGAGAAAAAAAAGGGGGGGGGTGCTGCTACTGGTCGAACAACCAGGTCTTGAGTAGCCTCCTGAAGGTCAGCAGGTCTTGGGTCTGTCGTAGGCTTAGTGGAAGGGTGTTCCAGGTCTTGGCGGCGAGGTGGGAGAAGGATCTGCCACCGGTGGTGGTTCTTCGAATGCGAGGGACGGTGGCGAGGGAGAGGTCGGCGGAGCGGAGTTGGCGGTTGGGGATGTAGAAGAGGAGTCGTCTGTTGAGGTAGGCTGGTCCAGTCTTGTGGAGTGCCTTGTGTGCGTGGATGAGGAGTTTGAAGGAGATTCTCCTGTCGACGGGGAGCCAGTGCAGGTTCCTCAGGTGGGGGGTGATGTGGCTGTGGCGTGGTACATCGAGGATCAGGCGTGCGGAGGCGTTTTGTATGTGTTGCAGTCGCTTGATGAGCTTGGCCGGGGCTCCCGCGTAGAGGGCGTTCCCATAGTCGAGTCTGCTGCTGACGAGGGCCTGGGTGACTGTTCTTCTTGTGTCTGTCGGGATCCACCTGTAGATCTTGCGAAGCATGCGGAGGGTGTTGAAGCAGGAGGATGAGACTGCGTTGACTTGCTTGGCCATGGAGAGCGTTGAGTCGAGGATGACTCCCAGGTTGCGTGCGTGGTCGGTGGGTGTCGGGGCTGCTCCCAGTGTCGTTGGCCACCAGGAGTCGTCCCAGGCTGAGGGGTTGGACAACGACTTGCTGTAGGGGGCAGAAGGTGTTGGATTTGTTGGATTTTCAATCCAATACCTTCCCTACTGTTGCACACACTGGAGTTGGAATAGTAAATTATACTATTCCAAACTCCAGCACTCCCCCTACAGCAAGTTGTTGTAACGACTTGCGTTGTAATGGCATGCGATGTAACAACGCGTCGTTGTAACGACTTGCTTTGTAATGGCATGCGTAGAAAACGCATGCGTTGTAACAAGTGCTATTTGCATCTGGGGCTTGTGGAAACAGGCCATCTAACATTCTATGATTTGTATGTATTAAATGTGAAGATTGATTGAGTCAACATAAGGCTCAACAAATATTTATTTTGTGCAAGTTGTGTATTGACATGATGTAACATACAACATTGTACTGGATTCATGTCTGGGATTGGCACATATTCCTAAGCCATTGCAATTTGCTTATTTGTAACAGCAGATGTGCATTTCCAAAACATGTTAGCAATAAGCCAACACATTTCCTCAAGTTTTGTAGCTACACAGCAGAGTGTTACACATCATTACACGTGGCACATAGAGATATTAGTCTATTGAGTATGTTTGCTGTGTATCTATTGTTGCTGCCACAACTATCATTATGTTTATAGATGTGCTCATGTCCCCCATGAATGTTATGATTCGATAAACGTTACAGACACCTCAGAAGCATTTACTGATATAAGGTAATGTACATATGTATCACACACTTAGGTATGTGTAGGATAACCCGAATGAAAACGTTGACTGTGTGCAGGATATTTCCTTTCTATGCCCTGGGTACCTGAGTACCATATACTAGAGACTTATAAGGGTACTCTAGTATCCAATCTGGGATGTACCTTATTACTTACCACAACAATTTAAGGGAGAAAGCAGAGAGACTGGGGTCCTGATTAGGAGGATCTCAGTCTGACTATTCAAAAACAGGCAAAAAGTGGTGGTAACCATGCAGAAGGATCCTACCTTCCTACACAAGTGGTTCTGAGTGTGCCTTAAAGGAAGAGGGAGGGTATTCCAGAGGGCATGGGCTTTGAAGCGAAAAGACTGATTGCCCGCCCTTGCTCTTATAACGCGTGGCACACAGGTTAAATTATGATCAGCAGAGCGTAAGGACAGTGATGGGAGATATGGAATCAACAAATTAGATAAGATGGGATCCCCCTGAGAAAAGAAGATCTTAAGAGCCATGCACAGTGCCTTAAACTGAATATGCTTATCCAACTGGAGCAAGTGTAATTTACAAATGGCATCTGCAGCTGAGCAGTATTTAGGAACGGATAACAGCAACCTTGCAGCTGCATTTTGAGCCAACTGAAGCCTTCTAATTACAGGCTTGTTTGCTCCCAGGACCAGAATGTTGCAGTAGTCCAACCGGGAGAGAATAACAGCCTGAGCGATGACTTGATGTGTGTGGGGATTGGAAAAAACCCAGAATAGGTGAAACAGTATGGAAAGTGTTGGATAGTGGAGGGGTAACATTTACTATTCCCACTCCAATAAGTGCAACATTAGGGAAAGTGTTGGATAGCGGAAGGATAACATTTACTATTCCCACTACAGTCAGTGCAACATTAAAAACAAACAAAATATCTTGAACAAAATAAAAAAAATTTTTTTTAAAGTAAATAAAGAAAAATATAAATATGGGGAATAAAAATTACAAATATATTTAATATAAAAAAAACTTAAAAATCATAAAATATTCCAATGTTAAATACATATCACAAATACCAACAAATATTATTATAATTAATACGAACATAATTTTCTTACAAATAAACATTTTTATTTAGACATTAGTGATTAACAAAAAAATATTTATTACATAAATTTAACTTAGTTACTTCCCACCATATATCCCACAAAACTCAAAACCTGCACCTAAAACTAAACTTTAAATATAAATATTTATCGACAAACCAATAATCATTAATCAAATCTTAATTATTAGTCAATTATAATGAATATTACTTCCCATAATATACCCACATAAAACACACAAAACACACAGAAAATGATTTACCCAATTAACATAATTAATTATCAAATAAATAATTGATATTAATAAAAGCATAATTATTAATTACTTACAAATAATTTACTTCCCACCCCATGCCACTACAAAAACCACAACTCACATAAAAAAAATAATAATAATAATTGTACAATTAACATCATTAATGATCAATTAACAAATATTCGAATTTTCCTAACCCGTGTCCAAACCCATGTTTCCGACCATCTCGGAAACATTTCCGACCAACCGATTGCGATGGAAGGTAACCATTCTGTCATTCCGAATCGGTTCCGACTGGCATTCGGAGACTCCGGGTTGGTCGGAGCTGAATCGTACAGCTCTACGGACCGTGTTTCCTACCAATGTATTACGATGTCGGATTCAGACAGCCTTTCTGAATCGCTCTGTCCGACACGGAACGGCTGTCGGAAACTGACTGTAGGGGCCCATAGCAGGCCCCACTTCACCTCCGGTTGGGGCCTGTGGGGGCACCCATGAGTCTCCTCTCTGTTACCATGCGCAGTGTGGCAGGCACCATGGGGTGCCTGCAACAGGGTGCAAGGTTTTCCGCAGCCACCCTTTTTTTCAATGGGAGCCTGTGTTGTCGGTAAGAACACAGGCTCCCATTGAAGTCAATGGGAGTCCGACCGAACAGTGTTTAAAAACATCTTAATCGGTCGGTCGGACTCTCCAAAACCGAGTCGGTTCAAACCGATTCCAACAAGGATCGGTTGTTTTGCTTTCGTAATGAGGCCCTAAATATTAAATTGTTAAAATTAATTAGCATTCCACCCTTTACTCGTATGCACCCCACAACCCTCACTCAAAATTAATTACATAATTAAAACATTAGATATCAAATAAATAATTAATATTAATTAACAACTGATTAATTAATTAAAAATAAATTACTTCCCACCTTTTACCCCTGTATCCCACAATCCGCTCCTGGAAAAAAAATACAAAATTAACGTAATTAATTATCAATTCATTAATTAATATCAATTAACAACTAATTATTAAATAGTTAAAAATAAATCACTTTCCACCCTTGAGCCATATAAACCCCATAACCCGCACATAAAATTAACATAAAAAAATGAATAGCACAATTAACATATTTGAATATCATTTAAAAAAATAATATACAATTTAAAAATAATTAATTTAGTATAATTAAATTACTTCCCAACCTATACCCCTATCAACCCTCAACCCGCTATAAACAGAAAATGTATTTCAATTTCATACGTGCTAAACAGGTAACACATAAATTACAAAATATAAACCATAAATAACCAAAACAAATTACATTCTATACATTTAAAATATATACTAAAATACATAACAATAATAAAAAAATTATATTTTTAACAACTATGGGCCCCATTACGATGGCCACCGTAACGGAAAACGGGACCGACCACCAGAGGTGCGGCGGTCCCGCCAGGCCAATTAGGACGTGCCCGCCACATTGGCGGGCGCATCCTCGACTTTAACATTGCGGCAGGCGGAGCTGTAAGCAGCACCCGCCTCAATGTTAAAGTCCATGTTCTGCATTGACATGCACAACGTGACAGGCACCGCGCGGTGCCTGCCACCTTGTGCATGGCAAGTACCCACCAGTGCAGCCACCCACCCCCCAATCCCCCCCGGGGGCCCGCAATGGGCCCCCAAAGTAATTTCCTGCATGCCTTTCCATGGCGGAGTCTCCGCCATACTAATATGGTGGGGGTATAACAGGAACAGATAGCGGGCGGATTGCCACCGCCTGGCCGGCGGTGGCCACTGCTGGCCCGGCGGTGGCGATCCGCCCGCCATCCTAATAGGCCCCTATGTTTGTGCAAATGATATTAAGGACTTCGATATTTTAGAAATCGATATTACATACCCTAAAATCGATATTCTTATCATTGATATTCTTGCTGATGATATTTCTTTGTCACAATATTTTAGACTCAGTTTAGGTACGGCAATATCTTAAACTCAATATTTTGTCTGAATACCCAGTACCATAGGTACCCCCCAGTGCAGCCACCCACCCCCCCAAACCCCCGGGGGTCCGCAATGGGCCCCCAAAGTAATTTCCTGCATGCCTTTCCATGGCAGAGTCTCCGCCATACTAATATGGCGGGGTATAACAGGAACAGATAGCGGGCAGATCGCCACCGCCGGCCCGGCGGTGGCGATCCGCCCGCCATCCTAATAGGCCCCTATGTTTGTGCAAATGATATTAAGGACTTCGATATTTTAGAAATCGATATTACTTACCCTAAAATTGATATTCTTATCATTGATATTCTTGCTGATGATATTTCTTTGTCACGATATTTTAGACTCAGTTTAGGTACGGCGATATCTTAAACTCAATATTTTGTCTGAATACCCGGACAAATAAGGTCGTAGATTGCACAAGACCTAGAGGGAATGCCCAAAAGCCAACAAAAGAAGCCCAAAGTTAGCCCAAAAGAAGTCTCTAGAGAAAGGGCGGAGTCGATATATCTGGTGCCACAAGAGAGGATCAGGTTGCACACTGCATGCCTGGAACTGAGAAAAACAAGTGATCTTGCAGCACGTTGCAAAACTCCAATAACAGTGACATGCCCCCTCCTTGCACAGTCCAGCGCATGTGTAGGTGGAGAGATGCAGCCCACACTGATGGCACCCCTCATGCACACACCAAGAGAGACATGTTCTTGGAAAACTGGTGGTGCCCATAGAACCCTAGCTTAAAACTGATGCAATTCATCCTTATGATCAAGACCACTCAATTAACATTTCAGACAAATTCAAGCACCTAGTTGGGTATGAAAAAAATGGAGGGGGGCTCAATGGCTCATAAATAAAGATTTAGGCCCTGATTTCGAAGTCGGTCAGAGTTACCATAGGTCGGCTGTTCTGCACACCTCATTACAATGCAACCACACATGGTGCAGTCGCAAACACCCATTAAGAAATGGGAGTTTGTGTAAATCCCTGCACCGTGTGACAGGCACCACACGGCGCAGGGATTTTCAGGGGGGCACCATAGGCGTCCCTCAGGGCCACAACCAGAGGACCAGGGGGAAGGGGGCCCCGCTAGGGGCCCCCAAAGACACTTTCTGACGGCAGTTCCATGTCATAAAGGCTGACATGGAACAGCTGTTGGAAAGTGCCATTATAATCCTGACGGCGGAAACGCCATCAGTTAGGGATTGTGAGGACAATGTGATTGGCTGACGGGCTCCATGAGCCTATCGGAACCGAATCGGAATCCCCGGCCAGTTTAGACTCCGACCGCCGTCATTGTAATACGGTGGTCGGAGTGTAAACCTACAATCTCAGTCAGAAAGCCTGGTTGGACGCTTTCCGACTGACATTGTAATCGGGCCCAAATTTATATAAATCCCAATAGGCCACCTTTAAGTTTCAATTATCAAAAAGATACCACGACTGGGGCCACCTTCCGGTGCCTCACTAAAATTGTTCAATTGGAGTGTGGATCACACACCCCTATGGGAATACAGGAACCTCAAAGAAAAATCTTCAACAACAGCGCAAATGCAATGTTTTCTAAATTAACAAATGAACAAAGTTCTTATCCAACAGGTCTACAATTGAACCTCCAAGTGCACCACCTTTCAACTGCCACATCAACACCCCAACACGAATCTCAAAGAATGCAAATTAAGATCACAAATTGCACTGTGAACTTTTTGTTTGAGCTGTTAAACAAGAAACCCCAATCACCAGAGGGCCACAGACACCTCCCCTGGATCCATACCAAGACATGCAATGTTCGATAAGAAGTTATATATTATTGCACTTCTATGTACCCTCTGTTTATTTTGGGTGCTGTCACAACTATTCACTGCTAAGGGCCTGTCCATTTAAGAACTATTACAGCACTTGCACCGGGATCAATCCCATGTCTACAATTACACTGAACAAAACACTAGCATCCCACATGCACTACACAGTGAACTCTTGCACAACACGTGGTATCAGCACATGACCACTGTGGGCTCTCAGACATCAGCCATGTCAGGTCTGTTCAAATGCTGTAGGCGCAGACAGCCTCTATTTGTCCTAAGAGGTATCCCCAGAAAAAATAAAATGCCTTCTCCACTTATACTCATGCAGAATTAGGGCCAAAGTAGCGGCACCATAAGGATACTGTTTAGCCCTGAGACTGCCTAGAGAAGAGACTATTGGAGGTAGCGAAATCTCCCAGCCCAATGCACAAGCACATCCGCTCCTGCATCCATTTGTGTTACAAGGGTGACCCTTAGCATATCTGGGGAAGTCTTCTTTAACAACAAGTGGACCCCAGCATGGAGTTCCTGTGAAGGGTAATCCAGCTCAACGATACAAAAGGGAAAAGAGTCACACAGGGGAGGGTGAACAAATCTGGGATACCGAGGTGGGTGGAAATACTTGGCTAGAAGGGAAGGGGGAACCCCTAATTGTATGGAAACTTACGCTGTATTCCTTTAGTTTCAGATGTAATGGAGCTCTTCTATTGGGCACGAATGAGAACTGCAGCACAATCATGCACATTCCGGATATGCAATGGGGCACCTCCATGCTGATGGATATCTGCTGGCAGCGCTGCAAGTTTGCCTACACTCAGCTCGTCCCTTGACGGCACTGACTCTGTTACCTGGTCTCCATACACACCCATACCCTGGTCCTTCCCGGACAAGAACTGTTGGATTGGTACCAGCACCCGCTAAGGAAGAAGACACCCTTGCTGCATCCGGCTTGTGAAAAAAAAAAAAAAAGTGCAGATTATTTTGGCTGGGCTCAGTACAAGGACATTCCAGAAGAGTTCAGACTGTTCACCGCCACACAAGTATTAGCTGGAGGGTCCATGCATTTCTTTACCTTGTTGAGAAAAGCTAATGCCCACTAGCTCCAAATAACCAGGTGGGAAATACTTAAAATGATGAACAACACTGAGCTCAGCCTTAATTCAATCAAGGAAGTACCAAGAGCAATCTGCCTCACTGTAATGCAGTATTGGTATGTGTAGACCTAATGACTGCGATGGAGGGAGGGGTGTGTGCCAAGATCAGTGCTGCCTGCTGCAAGTTTATCCCAGGGTATGACATGGATAATGGAAACTTGACTCTTGCCATCCAAGAACTGGACCATTTACAAAGAGAAATGAGTGAGGAGGGAGGTGCCCTGGGGCAGGAGTAGTTCTCAAATTGGATTTCCTATCTCCCCTGGTGGATCTCTGGTCTGTGCGCGTCATTGTTGCCAGTTTTCATTATGTTCTTGTTTTGATGTGGTTCCGTGCAGTTGGGGATTTCTGCTGTAAAAACACAATCCTCAAATTGGGTGGAATGCAAGTAACTAGGAAAGTAGTAATTGTCAAAAGTGAGCTTAAAGAACAACAGGCCCCAATAATGTAACTGTCATGAAGTATGGGTTAGATAGTGTAGTTGAAAATTCAACTAGCGGGGGAATGTTAATACTGAGCAAGTTTATGTCAATATGAATAACGATACATTCATGTATAAAAACGAAATTACATCTTTATTAACAAATTCACCCATCATGAACTCCACAACCACCCTAACTCAGAAATGCATAATTAGACAGGCTCTAAGACACAGGCCTGAGGTCACTGATTGACAGATCACAGGTGGGATGGCACGTAGCTGGCAGTCAAACACGAACAGGAAATTCCAGATCATTCCCACAGATAGGTGCAGCGACACCACAATGGTCCAAGAAGATTGGCACCAATAGAGCACACATGGCTAAAGGAGTATGCAAGCTCCCAAAACACCATAAGTCACAAGCCACTTAAAGTTAGGAACATATAGTCAATCAGGACACAGCACACACAGTACACACAGTGATCACGTGCTCCACATGATGGACATCTGGAAATGTTACCCACTGGCTGCATTGTGTCCACGGAAGGTCTTGGCCCACCTGGATTCCCTATCAGATACAACAATTTATAACTCCACAGACAGCAGTTCACATTCCTTACCAAAAAGTATCCGCAGAACTATTTATGGCATACAATGAATTGTATAAAAACCCATTTCAGATTGATTGCAAGTTGAGACATTGCTCAAACCCTATGCCTGTGTCTATTGTCCCGGCTGCACTTTTTAATTAAACAAACTGTTCCTGTCTTGCCAAACACCTCTTGTCTCTTGTTTTTTTAAGATATTTCATGTTCAAGCAACATTTGGATCCACGCAGTAAACCTTGCACCATTGTTCTGCTTCTTAGAAGTGTTGAAGGGCAGTGGTGGCTTCAGGAACACAGCTGCATTGTATTCCGTGCTCTTCTTTTCTGCCATTGAGAGCATGTGCTGTTCAGGCAGCTTTCGCTGTACCCAGCAGCACATGCAACTTCTGCAAGCACAACCCCTCTGCCTGGACTTGGGTCACCAAGCCCAATCCAAAGTCATAATATTCTTCACTTGTCGTTTATGGTGAGCAAATTCTCTTTTTTCTCAAACCTGGTTGTCGCTAGCATTATTTTTTTGCTTTGTATGAACAGTTCCTCCGTATTTGTGGCATAGCGCATTTGTTTTGTTGGTGGCCATTTGAAAGTGCTCCTCTGCAGGACTTTCACTGTCTTCTTTGTGCATATATGGGCTGGAGCAGGGCCTTGACTCCACATGTACCAGTCACTGACTGCTGTGCATCGATTTAAGGCACAAGCAGTTTGCCGTACCATTTAAACCATTAGGGAGAGCAGCCTCGTGGAGAGGTGTGGTGCAGCGGCCAGGGCAGCTGACTTCGGAGCAGAGGGTTCACGGTTCGATCCCCGGCTCCGGCGGCAGCTCAGCTCAGCACCATGTGACTCTGGGCAATAGCTCACTTAATTTCCACGACGGCCCCCAGCGCCTTGAGACCCGTAAGGGTGAGTAGTTCGCGCTTTACAAATACGGATTTAGATTTAGATTTAGCCTCGGTTTAAGGCACAAGCAGTTTGCCATAGGATTGCAAACCATTAGGGAGAACAGCCTCGGCTTCTTTGGGGCATTTATCTCCTGTTTGTTGTCAGATGAAGCGTCTTCCCAAGCCCTGGAGCATACAGATAGATTACAACTCACAGGAACACTTCTTTATTCCTGAGCATACACTCACGTACTGCACATTATCTCATACTTAACGTTAACCACAGCCTAACACCTCCCTGCATATGATGTAGTTCCTGTGCATAGTCCACCCGAAACTACGAAGGTGCCAGTGTGTATAACATCAAAATGCTCCAAGCAGAATGTGAACAAGGATGTTTGTGAGCCTCTTCTGTCTCAAAGGCAATGCCAGAAGCCACATACTGAATGGCTAAGGTAGCAGCTACTACATTTACTGGCCCCCAATGGGTATTAATGTTTTGTGATAGTGAAAGGTCATGCATTAGGATGGGATGCAGAGATAGGCATCCAGTGGGAGTGTTTTACTTACCAGCAGTTGGGTATTTGCCGTCATGACTTTCATCCATATGATATAACTGGCTGCTGAACGTTCTTTAGCGCCTAGTGTGGGACTTTAAGCTGCAAGGTAACACAAGTGTTTCAATGTTTTGTCCTGTTTTGAGGAGCTTTTTTTGCTTCCTCTTCCCTTTTTATTAAAAATGCCCAAGCCCTGCAGGTTTCAGAATTCCTGAAGCTGGAAATATTTTAAAAACAACTACAATTTGAGGGGACTCATCAGTGTTACAAAGTTGAGTCACAAAATTGGCAGGCTATGTCGAGATGGGCCCCTTCCGTTTTGGATGATGGTGTCGAGTCTGGTAAACTGCATTATCTCCACACTAGTAACATTCACAAAGATGGCGGCAACGCCATGGTGAGAGTAGGTACTGCACCTACAGGAGACCCTGAGAGGGGAGATTCCGGCATAGTGCCCTGTATTCTCCAGGCACTCAGGGAAACCTCAGTACTCAGTGAGGTAGGGGAGGCAGGATGAACTGGAGACAGTAGTGTGCCCGAAAGGAGCAAGTTGGCTTTCCCAGCACACCATGGGATTTAAGCCCAACTGCACTGTGACAACATGCCTAACAAGAGAATGGGCATCCAGATAAGGTGGCTCATCCCCCTTTTAAATCCTTTGGAGAAGTGCTCCTGCATCTCCTTCAATACTACAAGCAAAGAGTAACCATTAAGTTTGTAATAATAATAAGCAGAAGGGACTGAATAACAAAAAGGACTTCTTTTTGCCCAAGCCAGTGGCTGCTAGGAGAATATGCAGGGAAGAAATTGAAATTGTGGACCCAAATGCCTCAGGCCGTACCCAGGGGGCCAACTCTTTTGATGATAGTGCAGCAGGACCTTCACCAGAGGATATAGGAACTGAAAACAAGATAAAGGTCTTGTTATAGCTTCAAAAAAGACTGGAAGGGGAATAAAGTATTGCATTTTCCAGCCCGAGGCAACACATGACTTTCTGAAGTTTCATCTGAGCAAACATAATGAAAACAGGAGATTGATGCAGCAGCACTTCTGTGTTTGTTGTCCCTTTCATTACAGTTATGAAGATTTTTCATCTATGCTGTTCGGTCTGATGCTAGTCATCCATATTTAGGCAAGTAAATGGAAGTCTGGGCTTCTCAGGCATATTATTCTTGAACCAAAGAGTTGCATGCAAGATATTGAAAACGTGTCCGCTATATAATGGTGCGGGAGCAACATCAATGTATAGGACTTTAAAAGGAAAACAACTAAAAACACTAACAATGACTGTCTGCAAAGCTGCAATAACTGTTGGCAGCGTAGCTCACAGGCCCAAAACAATGGCTGGGTTTCGGCAGCACAGAGAGACCTAGGCATACTATGGACACAAGTCCTTTTAAATCTTTTAATTCTGGGTAAGAAAATCATTTTATACTTGTGCTGGGTAGAGACTGGGGCCAGGAGGAACTTGAAGAGAATGTTGCAGGGCAACACCTGAGTTAATGAGACACATTGAAACAATTGCAAGTTTCCTGTGTGTCAATCCCCAGCAAATGAAACAATTGCAAATTTCATGTTTGTCAAGTCCCCAACCAATGCAATCTTGAGCTGAAATGTCAGAAAGCTGTGTTTTTTTACACCACAGAACAACCGTTGTCACACCCTGGGTGTAAAATCCGCTCCGCTCGCGGAGTTTGCGGATTTTTGGCAACTCTGCATCCCGCGTAGAACGCCGAGTTACCGAAAACTCAGAGCGCCGCAGTGGAGCGGAGTTTTTTTTATGTTCGCGCTCTCAAAATGTGTTTTCGCATGCGTGGGAGCGACTTACCGGGATGCCTGCGATTGCCGACGAAATTTCTCATCTGTTCACAAGCGCCACGAAAATTGGTACCCGGCCGCACGTTCCTGCGAGAGTGTGCGATTGCGAACACGTCATTCGGGCGCCCCATTGGACTTCCGGCGGATGCTTTGCATAACCGTGGGCAATAAACTTCGCTCCGCTAGCGGAGGTTGCGGAGATTTGCTAACTACGCATTACATTGAAAACACGGAATTCATGCAAAATCTCCGACTCCGCCACGTAGCGGAGTTGGCTACTGCACCTACAACCCTTTGATAAAACAACTTTAACTTTACATGCTAAAAAGCATATAAACAATTCACAAAAGTGAGCTTTGAAAAATATCAGGAAATGAATATTATAGTATTAGCTCTCAGCTGAGCCGGGAGAGCCACCCTTGAGGAATGTTTTGATATTGGATACTGTAATATTCACTGCCCTCTAGAATCTCGTCCCATAATGCTTTGCAGGGCCTTTGGTTGGGATTGTATTTTTGCCCATAACTGTGCTTGGGGTGGTCCTAGGAGGATGGGACCACCACCGAATCGTTCAGCATGATGTGCTTTTTGTGTTCAAGGCATCTGCTCGGTTCTCTCCTAGGTTAGGGAGGACCCCAAAATCATCACCTCTCTCACTGCTTCCTATATTTTCACTTTTGTGAGATGACTAAATGCATTTTAGCATGTAAAGATAGAGTTACTTGTTTTATCAATGGTATGTGAGGCTTCTGTTTTATTAATTGGCATGAGATGGAAAGGAGTTATGGAGCGTTTCACTGAGTTTTTGTTCAACTCCGCAGAATTCCGCATAGTGGTACTCCGCCAACTTCACCCACCCTTAGTTTTGCGAAGCTCGCGATCCCGAACACGCAGAATTTGCAATCTGGAGAAGAATCTCTCTCAAGCAGCATCAAAACCTTCTCGAAACGGTGATTTGAATTAAAAAAACTCCTCAGATTGACATTTGGCTGTACTTTTTTGTGCAAGGAGTCCTTTTTCTTTTTTTACTTTTTTTTAAGCGGAAGGAAGTGCCCCAGAGTCTCCAACTTCCTGTTCCTGTCCAGCTGGCTGCTCCCAGTGCTTTGTCCATCTCCTGTTCAGTTTTCATTTGGATTTGGAGCTAGAAGGATCACTCTTTGTGGCTGCTGCATCATATATCATTGGATTTGAGGACTTTTGAATCTGAGATTTCACAAGTAAGTTGGAACATTGGTGTTGTTTGTTTGATTGGGGCATTGCACCTACATTTTTTTTGTACTTTTCATCGTTTTTTTAAAATTTATTGTGGTGGGTGGCCTGTAGTTCAGTAGGAGCCTGTTGTTTCTTTGTAAGTAATTTTTCATCTTTTATAAAGGAAACATGTTGCACAGTTCACTGCATTTTCTCCAACTTTTGAAATTAATTTGCAAAATGTATTTAATTCACTAGCCCAGTAGTCTGCCAATAGGCCTCACAGCCAGTAGGCCCAGAGCTACTCATGGGTGCATGAAACAACTGTTTCTGTGGTGTCTGTTGAATTTAAACATCATTTAGGGCATGGATGGCATTGGATTGATTTGCAAAATGTGTTTTTTTGGGAGTATTTCACTTTTTTTGTGTGTGTTAAATAAATGACTTTGTTGGATGTGTGTGGTGTGGTTGTTGTGTAACTTGCAAACCTTTTTTAGCCCTGTGGATTTTCGTTTTTGCATTGCTGCATTAAAGCTGTGTTGTTTAGAATGCCCCCTTTGTCTGGCCATATAGGCCTGCTTGAGTTCATTGTTTTCCAGGCCTCCTGCTTGTTGTGAGTGACCATGTGACTGGTCGCCATTTTGTGGTGGTAGTTAGTGTGCTGCTTTTGCCATAGGCCTGCATGTCTTTCCTTTGTTCCTCTTGGCTTACTGCTTCTTGTGGCCTGGCCATGTGGCTGTCGGCCATTTTGTGAAGGCAGCCAGTGTGCTTTTGCCATAGGCCTGCATTGTCTGTCTTCCCTTTCTTGTTGTTGTGGTGGCCTGGCCATGTGGCTGGGGGCCATTTTGTGAGGCAGCCAGTGTGCTTTTGCCATAAGCCTGCATTGTCTGTCTTCCCTTTCTTGTTTTTGTGGTGGTCTGGCCATGTGGCTGGTGGCCATTTTGTGAAGACAGCCAGTGTGCTTTTGCCATAGGCTGCATTGTCTGTCTTCCCTTTCTTGTTGTTGTGGTGGCGGGGCCATGTGGCTGGCGGCCATTTTGTGAAGGCAGCCAGTGTGCTTCTGCATTAGACCTACAAGCCTTCTTTGTGGTGCCCATGCCTTGTTGTTGATTTGCATGCAATTTTTTCTTCTTTTACCCAGAAAAAAATGCAGCACAGTTCACCACATTTTCTAGTACATTTTCAATATTATTTGATTGAATTGATTCACTATGTGGCCTAGTCTGCCAATGGGTTTTCCAACCAATAGGCCCAGAGCTACTCATGGGTGCATGAAACAAATGTTTGTGTGGTGTCTGTTGGTTTTAAACATCATTTAGGGCATGGATGGCATTGGATTGAATAGCAAAATGTTTTTCTGGGGTATTTCACTTTTTTCGTGTGTGTTAATTAAATGCCTTTGCTGGATGTGTGTGGTGTGGTTGTTGTGTAACTTGCAAACCTTTTTTAGCCCTGTGGATTTTTGTTTTTGCATTGTTGTATTAAAGCTGTGTTGTTTAGCATGCCTCCTTTGTCTGGCCATATAGGCCTGCTTGAGTTCATTGTTTTACAGGCCTCCTGCTTGTTGTGACTGTGAGTGACCATGTGTCTGGTGGCCATTTTGTGGTGGTAGTACTAGTTAGTGTGCTGCTTTTGCCATAGGCCTGCATGTCTTTCCTTTGTTCATCTTGGCTTACTGCTTCCATCCACATTGCCAGCTGCAGCTCCATGAATGCTGCATCCCACGTGATGCACAATGCCAAACAGGTTCCATTACATTTGTATTTTTGTTTTTGTTCTTCTTCTTTCCTCTCCTTCCTGAGTGTACACAGTACACCATGAAAGCCCTTGTTGTCAAAGTTTCGCAAATGGCTACACTGTTGTTATGTTTTTTTAATCACTAAACTGAGTTAATAAAATGTAATAATATTAATAATAACACTAACAAGTGTGACCACACACTAAGTTATATATTATTATATTTGTTTGTTTGTACTAGTAGTAATTGAACCACAACAATAAATGACTCGTTTCACTGATGTTCTTCTGGCTTCTTTGCTTTTAGGTGCACAAAAGACTGAGGAGGAGGTGTCATCATCACCCGTTGTACTGCCAGACAGAAGTCCTGCTGCGCACGACGTCACGTGACGTGTGACCACAGACAGACATCTGTTCAACTTGTGCCACTGCGTGCTGCTGACATCTGAAGAAGATGGCCCCAAAGAAAGGTACCAGGTCCTCCAGTACCAAGAAATTTGCGAGTGAGAAGAAGGAACTGCCACTTACCAAGACTGGTGTGCCGCCCAAGATGTTTTTTGGGGAACAAAAAACTGCGCCTGCAGAAGCAGTATCCGGGGAGCAAGCTGGGAGCAGCACCCCTGCAACAGTGGACCCATCCCTTAAACCTAGGCCCAAGCCCATGTCTGTCACAGAGGTAGCCAGTCTAATCACGACAACGCCGACGAGCAGTGATGTTGAAATTGACTTATCGTTATCACAAAGTAGTACCCAATCAATGCAGGAAACTCAGATAAGTGGACAACAATAGCCACAACAACAGCCGCAACAACAGCCGTAACCACCGCCCTCAATAGTAGTTGTTCCTCCCGAAGTAGGGGCAGTTCAGGAGCTAGAGCTAGAGGAAGAAGAGCAAGCCACTCTTTCAGAAGATCCATTGTCTCCAGATCCCTAGCAAGGAAAAGGAGGGCTAGTCCATCGAGTTCTTCTGCAAGCCCCCCTTCTGATGATCTAGATGCCAATTGGATGCCACCACCTCAGTCTGAGAGTGAGACACGCCACGAGAGAAGGCTAGGGAAAGGAAGGTTCCGGAAAGCCTTAGAGTTATGGAGGTAGATGTAGAAGAGGAGGATGATGACGAGCCAGTCATCATCATGGACATTAGTCCCCCCCCAGTGGAGACCGACATTACCCCATCCCAAATTCCTATGAGGGATGTGGCACGGATACGATCAACCCAGATAACACCAACACCACCTGCAGCGTCCTTATTTGCATTTGCAAAGGCCCGGCAGCGACCTACATCCAGCACAACCACCTCAGTAGAAGTAGGTACTGCATCTGCAGAGAGTCAGACTCCACCACGCCCACCTTCCAGTTCATCCGGCATTGCAAGTGGCACCTCCTCCAGCAGCACCAGAAAGTTCACCTCCCCAGTTTGGGACTTCTTTTCGGTTAGCAGTAAGGAGGAGAACGTTGCTATATGCTCCATTTGTGGACAAGGTGTTAGTCGGGGTAAGCTTGGTACAAACTATGGTACCGGAGGCCAAACAACCCATCTGAAAAAACACCACTTGATCCAGTGGGAGGCGCACCTTAAAGGCCAAAAAACTGCACCCATTGCTGTTGGTGGTGATGAAGAAGTAGAAGATACGATTGCGGTGGAAGGTGAACAAGAGGGAGACATTTTCTCTGGAACACAAAGTAGCCCTGTTCCCAGCAGTGCAGTGGTACCGCCCACTTCCTCATCAGCCTCTGCAACATCTCAGTGGCACAAGAGTAAGAGTCAGGCTGAGACACTAAGGCAAGAGAGTACCGCAACGAAAAAACGTGCGGCGTCGTTGAGCCTAACAACATCTGGCGGCAAGAAGTCACCTGTATCAGTGGCAACAGAAAAGAAAAAAATCTAGCCTACCATTCTCAGCATGCTTAGGTCGGAGGGGCAGTACGAACGCAACCACCCAACGGAACGTTTGTGCAATAGAGAGCTGGCTAAAATGTTAGCGCTGGACCTCCTCCCTATTTCTTTTGTGGAAGGGGTGGGTTTTCTTGAATTTGTGACATCCATCTGCCCAAAATGGAAGGTTCCCAGCCGGTCCTATTTTGCCAGAGTTGCTGTTCCAGCACTACATCACGACGTGTTGGAATTGCTTGGACAAGCTTTGCAGCACAGTGCTGTTCACACTATCCACCTGACAACAGACATGTGGACCAGTTGCCAAGCCACTGATTACATGTGCATCACTGCACACTGGATCTCTTTTGTGGGGGTTAGAGAAAAGATATCTGCAGGTGTTGACACTGCTGAGATTTTTAATGCCACTCGGAAACATGCAACTGTAGCCATGTTCGCCATGGAGAAATCTCATACTGCTGCAAACATTTTGGAAGAGTTTAACAGCAAGGTCTTTGAATGGCTGCACCCAAGAGGGCTTAACATTGGTTTTGTTGCCACGGACAATGGCAGTAATATAGTTAGGGCCATGTACGATGGTGGCTATTTCAGGGTCCTGTGTTTGGCGCACTGCATTAACATTATTGTTCAAGACTTTCTGAAAAAAGAAGACAGAGTCAGCAACTTACTGACCACCTGCAGAAGAATCTGCACACATTTCAGCCATTCTATTAATGCCCAGAAGCAGCTGAGGATCATTCAACGTGAGCATAGAGTGCCAGTTAAAGCACTCATCTAGGAGGTGCCAACACATTGGAACTCAACTTATTACATGCTTGAACGTCTGTTTAAGCAGTACAGACCAATCAATGAATATGTCATGCAAAGAGGGGATGCTACAGTAAAAGGCATGACCGTTGAGATGGACCAATGGGGCCTAGTTAAATGCCTGACAGAAATACTACTTCTTTTGAGCTCTTCACACGTGAAGTCAGCAAGGAGGACTGTACTATGGGCCAAGCTATCCCATTGCACATGCTACAGGAACAGCTGAAGGGGTGTCTGCAATGTACGCACGTGTGAAGGAAAAAAAAGAAGCATATGAGTTGGTGGAGAGCTTAACCCTTCGCTTATCCGAAAATAGAAGGGTGCAAAGAGACATTGTTTCATCCAACCATTACATTTCTGCCACAATTCTGGACCCACGGTACAAAGCAGTACTGAACACTAACACATTGATTCCTTTTTCAGAAGTGGATGTTGCCAAGTACAAAACTTGGATAGCTGTGGAAGCCAGTCGCTTAGAAAAAGAACGGCTGGCAACTAGAGGACCGCTACTCCAGGCCACAACAAGTACTGCAGGGCAGCCGGCATAAAGTTTAACTTCAGAGCCTGAGGGCAGTGCGGTTGGCTCACAGCAGCCAAAACCACCAACAACACCAAGAACAACATCAACAACATCAAGAACAGGAGCATCAGCCCCACCAAAATCGGCACAGAAATGGTTTCTACAGCAAGGGCTTGTTAGGTCCAGTGCTGAAGCTAAGGCAAAAGTGGCCGAGCAAAGCGGAGCACCCCTGAGCATTGAGCGGACGGTCCAGGCCTATCTGGATCACCTAACAGAGGTCTACATTGATCAAAACCCATTGCTGTATTGGTATGGGAAAAGGCGCCAATGGCCAGTGCTCAGCATGCTGGCGATAAACTATCTGGCTTGCCCTGTCGCAAGTGTCTCTTCTGAGCGTGTTTTCAGTGCTGCTGGTGCCGTTGTAACAGTGAAAAGGACCAGTCTCTCGCCCCAAAACGTGGAGAGGTTAACCATGATCAAAATGAATCAGCACTTTATACCACCGGATTACACCATACCTGAAGTAGCACAGCAGGAAGATGATGACTGCGACTTAGGTCATGGAAGTAGTGTGTTAGATGACCTACTTCTGGGTGAACCACCAGAGTTTGAGGAAGAGCTCTACTTTCCTGACAACTAGGCTTTCAACTTATTACTTCCTTCCTTATTTACTTTTATTATTTGTGTGTGTCTCTGTCTTTCTGGTTCGAATCACAACAAATCCATCACCATTGTCTTACTCTTTTTATTGCCGTATTGGAGTTGCAACTGTGTGCATTTATTAAAGAAGTAAGTCCACTCCTCCGAGTCCTGCTCCATCCTGACTCGCCCTAAATCCATTTCCTTCAAGCCAGACATTGGATGGAGAATAGTACAAGAAATGTGTGCCTGCCTTGTCGAGTCCCTCCAAAGAACATGACTATAGCTCTCCTCCTTTCCGAGCCGAGAGGGACTGCCCCTTAAGAACAACAGGTAATGATGGATGGCATGCCATGCATTGGACGCTGACTCTGAGTGATTGGTGTTTGTGTTGATGTTGTACATGAAGTGTACTAGTATTTAATCTACACAGTAAAAGTGACTCAAGTCAATGTGTCCCTTCTTGTTGTTTAATAACAAAATTGTACTTCTACTGCAGGCCGATCCATTGCATTTTTGAATATGGAATCTGGACTCACTAGGTACACTACAGACTGAGTTGGACACCATGATGATGATGACCATACTAAACTCATTGCAGTCAGTCAGTAGGATCGGAGATGAATGATGGAATAACTCGGGGCGTTTCCTGAAGTGGCCTAAAAGGTAAACAAGTCAACAACAACCACAGCAGACCTACATGTCTGTGTAGTGGTGGAGGCGAGTGTAGTGGTATGACTGACAGCGGTGCATTGATTTAGTTACTTAATTTGGAAAATGTTATATTGCTGTATATGTGTACTCGGTCTGGCTCAAAATGTAAGCTAAGTGGAGGTTGGGTGGGCACCGTGGGCCTGCTCTGTCCTGTTGTTGTTGTAGGTTAATGCTGGAAACAGATTAGACATGATGATTTAGCCATGCCGCCTCTGAAAGTGTTCTTGTTGCACTCCTCCGTAATTTATGCATTTTTTTCTCCTTGATTTTTCAATATCCCTTTTGTTTTTACATCTATACTTACAGGCCGGCCTTTACCCTGTGCTGCTATACTGGGAAAAACAACTCACACTTACCTTACCAATCCGCATCCGCCAAGCAGGCAGTGGCACCCAAGATTGATGGACGGGAGGACCAAGAGGAATGCCGAGATGAAACTCCCCAATTTGACCAAAACATACAGTAACTTAGTATCATTCATCATCTTTTAATTAATTTGATTCATTTTTTCTCTTCAATCATTACGACTGTGTGTTGTTGTTTATTATATTTGCTCTTTGCTTATAATTGATCCCTATAGTTATTTTTTTATTTTCTTTGCTAGCTTTAAAAGGAAGCCCAGTACAACAGAACATAAAATGTATGTAATTTGGGTCTCTCTGAGGGCAGACAGGCAAGGCAATTGCATAATAATAATAATTAATAATATACTTCTGCCCTGTACTGTCTACTAGTCTAGTTAGTACTACTTATCATTAACCATCAAGTCATCATCATGCATGCATTTCCTTTTTCTCCCTTAACAGATTTATGAATATGATGGTCGTCTGCCAAGATTGTGTGTTGTCCATGTGTAGTGTTTGTCTTTGTCAAACCTTTCCCTCAAATACCCCTTCCCAACCATTCATCAAACCCTAAACCTCTTCCCCTGGGCTGTGTGATTTATATTGAGGTGTGACTAAATTAAATTAATTTACACCAATAATTGATCACACACTTGCTGGGGCGGATGTGGTGAAGGCAGCACTAACTCAAGGCAGGGCGAGGATCTTCTTCTGCTTGCCCACCCATGCTCAGTATTTGCAAGTCAATTTTTTTTCCAGAGTAACATAATCCATCATAATTAATTGCCGGCATCGATTCATCATCCTTACAGCACTAAAGGTTACGCTTGTCCACTTCATAGGTTGAGTCGACTACAGTTTGTAACTTGTACTAGGCTATCCCCACCACCAATATGTTTTATTTTACTTTAGAATTGCTAATCATTATGGTTTCTTGTTTGGCAGTCTTCTTGTGTCCTGTACTTTGTTCTACTACTCCTTCCCGAGTCTCCCTCAGGCGACTGACTGTCTCATTTTCTTTTTTTCCAAATGCTACTGCCAGTGTCTACTACTACTACCACCACCACAATGGCATCTTGGGAAACCAAACCATCATCACCATGCAGCCATCGCTTTGCTTAAGTTTAAATAAACATCAATCACAGGTAAGAGAAGAAGTTTGGGGGAAGCATAAATAATATGGACATTAATTCATTAATTCACACACCCACACCCTTCCGAGTCCAGTTGCAGACTGCATAGACTAGGAGGAGACTGACAGTACTAGTAGGACAAGTCACTCACAAGTGAGGGTACCGCATCTATCTGTTCATGTGTTACACTATAAGCAGATTATTTAAATCAAAAACTGGCTGCGGCCCTGCAGCAGCAAAGGAAACCGTGTGAAGTAAAAGAGTAACCCCCCCACAAAACATTTACATCGTATGTAAAGTTTAAGTATAAATATAATTTATTCCCCAAACAAAATAAACTAATGTAAAAATCCCACAAAACCTGGCCCACCCCTCTCCCTAACCCCAATGTCCAAGGATAAAGAAAGAGTCCAACCCATGTCCGGTCAATTGTCCATAATAAATATTAAATATAAACCCCAACTTTTCCCCAACGACAACGCCCAATTCCCACCCACCAATAAAAGATTAAAAAAGGGGCAATACGACGGAGTTCTCTAATGGCGGGCTCGTCGCTTGTTACCCTCCAGGACCTTTATCCCCTCCTCTAGGCACGCCACCCGGAGGAGCATGCAGCGCTTGAAAGATTTATAATTGCATCCACAGGGGGGGGCAACAGTGTTGAAGAAAGCGCAGCGGGCGGCTGCCAGACCGCTGCGACTTACTACTTGGGGGGCCTGGCTGGGGCCCGAGGCATTGGAGGAGGCTGCAGCTGCTGCCACCTCCTCCTCCTCCTCCGCCAGGACCACCAGCCCCCGATATTCCTTGCAGATGACCTCCAGCTTCCGGCGCTGGGCCATGGCTGCCAACTCCTTCCTGTCTGGTTTTGCTTTTTTTGGTTGGGAAGGAGTAGCTATATCAAGAAAGAAAAAATACTATTGTAACCAATACTCTTAGCAAAACAGTAACACAAAATTAATTCTACACATAGTGGCACAGTAGCACTAGCATAACATAGCATAACAGTACATAACATTTGTGGTATCCTCCCACTTCCTCAGCCTCTAACATTTGTGGGAGTTTCAGGCATTACTACTACTAGGCACTATGGAGTACACCAGTCTTCTTCTTCTCTCTCTTGTTTAGCTAAATTAACCTTGTTGTAGCCGTCATGCCAGCTTAGTCAGCTTGCGCCCTAGACAAACATACTTGTGTCGCAGACTCACGTTATTTTTATTTACTACTGTCTGCAGGTGGGGAAGCTGTAGACTACAACTACACAATCATCTTATTTTTCTATTATGGGTGGCCATACTCTGTTACATCAAGGGCAACTGCTCAAATTCACTTTCACCCTGACTACTACAACAAGGCAGATGATATCTGATCCAAATGATCATTGATTATATATGGGACGACACATGAGGTACATTTGATTGATTGTGTAACCATGCAGCCGATAGGCCACCCATGGCAGGCTGACACAGTCGAAAATAAATGACATAGGTAGGGAGAGGGCTTCGGAGTCGGAGGGAGGCGCCTGATAACATACATATACAATATAAATGCTGTGCTTGCAAACTACTGTGAGTCAAGGGAGTATTCTGAAAATACAACCTTGAATCAAAAACCTTGCATAAAAACAGTCCTGTTGTTTCTCTTCCCAGCGATTTTTCCATTTATCAATCATTGCATTGCTCTTATAGCCTCATATTTTTTCAATTCTAATCTATTATTCTCCTTGGCTTTGCTTCTCTGGTGCAGTTTATTTTTCTTTTACATTCTCTTCAACGACTCTTCATCCAGTGACAGTCTCCACCTATGCTATGATGATTGAATACCATCTAGGCATCCATCCAATCAAAGTAAACATGTCTATCATTCTTCTTAATCTCTCAAGAATCCTTAGTTTCACCAACAACATACATTTTCTTTTTTTTTAAAACCACCACCCATGCGTCCTTCCTTCCTTGCTTGCCTTTGAGTTTGACCCATGAAACACCCCGGAGGATTCTTCCTATCACCAATACAGTTTCACCCACCCAGGCAGGCATCTTTTCTTTCACCTTCCACCCATCCTTCAACCACCCATGCATCTGATTCCTATCAGCCACCAATGCATCCCACGCATCCTTCTCTGCCAGTCATATATTATATCTCGCCCGTCCTTCCTCCTTCCATCTTTCTTTCCCTTTTCGTTCAACCCATCCATCAAGGTTGTCTGACTCTTAGTCTTGTCCATAAAACTTTCCCAGCTGACTTGAAGTCAGATAGAAGAGGCCATTAGTTACTGAACTCCAGCCGCTAATGCTATTGCTCTAATGCTAAGTAAAGGTTGTCTTCTTCTTCAACCGTTGTTCACAACAACTTAGTCCCTCTCAACATACAGTGTACACCATTGCAGCGAGTGTGTAACTATTGTCAATAAGTAAGGAATATAAGTATAACTTACCACCGCCTGCCACTGCTGCTGGCTCACCCACCCCTGCAGCAGCTGCTGCATCCGCTGCTCCCTACTGGCTGGCCCCGGCACTGGTGGTCGGTACGCCTAGAAAACACATTACACATTTTTTAGATGCCATATACGCCTCCCCCTCTTTATTCTTTTTTACTAGCAAGTTTGAAAAAATAGTTAAAATACATACATACACCACATACATCACTAGTACAGATTGGGTACTATAGTAGTATACTAGACACTAGTAGTAAGTAGTATGTCCTATCCTATCAAAAATAGTAAAATATCTGGTTGGGCATTTTGTTGGTGGCAATTGTCGAAAAGCCTCTCAAGAAGAT
This sequence comes from Calotriton arnoldi, assembly GCA_963921515.1. NCBI lineage: Eukaryota > Metazoa > Chordata > Amphibia > Caudata > Salamandridae > Calotriton > Calotriton arnoldi. The sequence continues at coordinate 1,100,503 of CAWUFW010004433.1, read as the reverse complement.
TAAGAAGACTAGAAGAGGACAACCCAAAGGACTGGCCTCAGTGGCTAGAGCTATTGGTGAATCTGAATTTTAAAACTTTTTAAAAATAAAGAGTGGCCAACTGGGCAAGCTTAGCTACAGACAGACTAATTGTAGTAGTACAGAGAGTCAGAGCAGAGGCAGTTAGAGGCAGGGATAACAAGAATTTAGAAACAGATAGATCGAATAAGATTTGGTAAAAAATAGAATTAGGAAACAGAAATAATAGTTCGGAAAAATAAGGTGCAGTAAAAGTTAGGGAAATATCATTATTAATATTAACAACAGGAGGACTTACTGGGGCCAGCAGCAGAGCCCTCGGTAGAGGAGCGGCCCTGGCCTTGGGGGGCATCTTCTCCAGCTCCCGCCTCAGACCCCGTCTTCTTGCCCCTGGGTGCTGATCATGTAAGATATAATAAAGAAAGAGACAAACATTGATGATTGGTGTGAAACAAATAAAATATTTTTAAAAACGCTCCAAAAAACATTTTTGGAAACAACAATTGCAATAAAATTGACCTATCTAATCTGATCGACTAGTAGTATTGCGGGATTCGCGGACCGTCTAGTTATTATTTATTAACTAATCCAGTGTTCCATTCTGATTCCAGAATCCTAAACCTAAGTAACACCTGACCTAGCCCACCTATTCCAAAGACATTGGAAATGAATTGCCAAAAATATATTTGCTTCTTCTATGTTTCAATCTCATTTGAAATCATCAATGAATAAAGCCCCTTTGACAGGCCAATTGTTCACTAAGTCTGCATTTCCATTTATTTTAGTCCTCAAAAATGCATAGATGGACGCATGCATAAATTTGCAAACACCAAATTGTTGGTTGGTTGCTGCTGATGTGCTGATGATTACTTAGTTGCTATATTACTCACTCACTAACAAACTACAAAAGGTTATACTAAGGACTGGAGTCAGCAGTGCACTCAGCAGCACGTGACGTGACGGAGGATGCGTCACGCAGACCGCTAAAAAATTACCAACTAATACTAAGGAACTAAAGAAACTACCTATCAATCCACCACTATCTTAGTAACAGGAGGACAAAGGAAAGGACTAGAGTCTCTCTAGCAATACCTAACTTAAGTTCTCTAAACTCCCTTACATAATCAGCCCAAGCGAGCGTAAAGTTGCAAACAAGTAAGATTAGTAGCGCCTAGCACCTGTCTAGTGTCTAGAAGAATAACAATCACAGAAGATTTTTAAACGTAACTTACCTGCATGTAAGCAGCAGCATTCTTGCTATTTGGGAAATAAAAATTCACAATAACAGTAACACAGAACAGAACACACAATACTACTATAAATAGCTACTTACCAAGCCCCGCAACCTCAACACTTAGCAGGTCCAGCTGGTCCTGCTCCCGGTCCAAGATGTCTGACCTCGGGTGGGTCAGTTGGTTATGGGTGCGCCGGACCCCAGAGCAGCGAAACACCGCCCGGCGCACCCTTGCCCACCGGCGGTGACTCTCCTGGGTAGCGTAACCGGAGCCGGGCATGCCGCCTGCTGCCAAGGTTAATGGGAGGTGGCGCTGAACAAAAAAACCAAGGGCGGCCACCTCCGCCTCAGTGAAAAGGGCCTGGGGCTGCACCCTTTCCGGGCGCTGTCTGCCACAAGGAAGGCGGCTCTTGGGTGTAGGCGCCTTCCCCTTCCCCTTACTATTGTTGAACAAAGCGATACCAAAGGGGATGATGGACGGAGCAATTGAGCTAATCAAACACTCACCCCCAGTCAACTGATCTGGGTTTAATCCTTCATCATTCTTTAGCTCACTCCACCACCCCAGTTCAGACATGGCCATATGCAAATCAGTCTGACCCTGTGCCTCATGGAAACAGTCCAGCCCGAACTGCCAAGCCATGTCTTCCCTGGACCGGAAACAAGCATCCTGGGACCGGTTTCTGGCTATTCAGCCGTCATCAGCCAGGCTAGCTTGAATCCAGTGGCAACGTGAGCAAGGGAACCACGTCTGGGCATACCCTGCCAACTTAGGGTGAACAAAGCGATACCAAAGGGGATGATGGACGGAGCGTTTGAGCTAATCAAACACTCACCCCCAGTCAACTGATCTGGGTTTAATCCATCATCATTCTTTAGCTCACTCCACCACCCCAGTTCAGACACGGCCATATGCAAATCAGTCTGACCCTGTGCCTCATGGGAACAGTCCAGCCCGAACTGCCAAGCCATGTCTTCCCTGGACCGGAAATAAGCATCCTGGGACCGGTTTCTGGCTATTCAGCCGTCATCAGCCAGGCTAGCTTGAATCCAGTGGCAAAGTGAGCAAGGGACCCACGTCTGGGCATACCCTGCCAACTTAGGGCGAACAAAGCGATACCAAAGGGGATGATGGACGGAGCGTTTGAGCTAATCAAACACTCACCCCCAGTCAACTGATCTGTGTTTAATCCATCATCATTCTTAGCTCACTCCACCACCCCAGTTCAGACATGGCCATATGAAAATCAGTCTGACCCTGCGCCTCATGGGAACAGTCCAGCCCGAACTGCCAAGCCATGTCTTCCCTGGACCGGAAACCAGCATCCTGGGACCGGTTTCTGGCTATTCAGCCGTCATCAGCCAGGCTAGCTTGAATCCAGTGGCAAAGTGAGCAAGGGACCCACGTCTGGGCATACACTGCCAACTTAGGGCGAACAAAGCGATACCAAAGGGGATGATGGACGGAGCGTTTGAGCTAATCAAACACTCACCCCCAGTCAACTGATCTGGGTTTAATCCATCATCATTCTTTAGCTCACTCCACCACCCCAGTTCAGACATGGCCATATGCAAATCAGTCTGACCCTGTGCCTCATGGGAACAGTCCAGCCCGAACTGCCAAGCCATGTCTTCCCTGGACTGGAAATAAGCATCCTGGGACCGGTTTCTGGCTATTCAGCCGTCATCAGCCAGGCTAGCTTGAATCCAGTGGCAAAGTGAGCAAGGGACCCACGTCTGGGCATACCCTGCCAACTTAGGGCGAACAAAGCGATACCAAAGGGGATGATGGACGGAGCGTTTGAGCTAATCAAACACTCACCCCCAGTCAACTGATCTGGGTTTAATCCATCATCATTCTTTAGGTCACTCCACCACCCCATGTTCAGACGTGGCCATATGCAAATCAGTCTGACCCTGTGCCTCATGGGAACAGTCCAGCCCGAACTGCCAAGCCATGTCTTCCCTGGACCGGAAACAAGCATCCTGGGACCGGTTTCTGGCTATTCAGCCGTCATCAGCCAGGCTAGCTTGAATCCAGTGGCAATGTGAGCAAGGGACCCACGTCTGGGCATACCCTGCCAACTTAGGGCGAACAAAGCGATACCAAAGGGGATGATGGACGGAGCGTTTGAGCTAATCAAACACTCACCCCCAGTCAACTGATCTGGGTTTAATCCATCATCATTCTTTAGCTCACTCCACCACCCCAGTTCAGACATGGCCAAATGCAAATCAGTCTGACCCTGTGCCTCATGGGAACAGTCCAGCCCGAACTGCCAAGCCATGTCTTCCCTGGACCGGAAACAAGCATCCTGGGACCGGTTTCTGGCTATTCAGCCGTCATCAGCCAGGCTAGCTTGAATCCAGTGGCAAAGTGAGCAAGGGACCCACGTCTGGTCATACCCTGCCAAATTAGGGCGAACAAAGCGATACCAAAGGGGATGATGGACGGAGCGTTTGAGCTAATCAAACACTCACCCCCAGTCAACTGATCTGGGTTTAATCCATCATCATTCTTTAGCTCACTCCACCACCCCAGTTCAGACATGACCATATGCCAGATCAGTTGACTGGGGGTGAGTGTTTAATTAGCTCAAATGCTCCGTCCATCATCCCCTTTGGTATCGCCTTACTATTGTAGGCGGTACCCTTAGCCATGGTTCTGGGTGGGCGGGGGGCGGAAAAGAAAATGTAGGAGTAAAAAATAAAGTCAGGAGTAGAAGTAGGAGAGTAAAAAAGCAAGTAATATAAAACAGTAGAAAAAGTTAAAAAAACGCAGTAAAAGTAAAAATAAAACGCAAAATTTACACTTAGGGAGAGAGAGGGATAGAAAATAAATAAAAAAGATCAGAAAAACAGTGTAAAAAACAAAGGATTGAAAAGATTAGAGAGGGATGAGAAACAGGCCCCAGAACCATGCAAAGAGTAGGAAAACAAGACGGCCGCGCCCATTGGCGACCGCGTGGTGAAGTTCGCGCGATATTTCCCCCCAAACACGCAATCCGCGTTGCCGAACGTCAAAAACATCTCGCGAGCATGCGAGAGCATACGCGAGCATGCGGAACAAGCAACTCCGCATGCTCGCGTAACTCCGCGTAGCGTTGCGGAGTGTTTTTGAAGATTCGCGTAGCCTCGCCTAGCGCGGCTACGCGAACTCTGCCCGGGGTTACCATTTTCCAGGGCAATGGACCTGACATCCTTGGCATGGTTTCCCCTAGACGTTTTACATTCAATCCTCCTGTTTTGCTGACTTTGTTTTTGCTGGCCTGAGGACTTTGCGCACTTTACCACTGCTAACCTATGCTAAAGTGTTTATGCTCTCTCCCTAAAACATGGTGATGTTGGCTTCTACTCGATTGGCACATTTAATTTACTTGTAAGTGCCTAATAAAGTAGTACTACCTGTACCCATGGTCTGTAAATTAAATGTCACTAGTGGGCCTGCAGCACTGGTTGTGCTACCTACTTAATTAGCCCTTTTAAGCATGTCCCAGGTCTGCCATTGCAGCTTAAGTGTGCAGTTTTAAACTATCATTTCGACCTGACCAAATAAACCTTTAGCCAGGACCAATCCTTCCTTTTGAATACAAATAAGTCACCCCTACAGTAGGCCCAAAACAGCCCATAGGGCAGGGTCAGTGTATTAAAAACGTTGGACATGCACTTCTAACTTTTACATGTCCTGGTATTCAAAAACTCTTAAATTTGTTTTTACTACTGCACAGTCTACCTCTCCCATTGGATAACACTGAATAACCTTATTATATTTAATAATTGATATTTCAATTGGGACCAGGTAGGAATGTCAAGTTTGGTGTATAAAGAATTGACATTTAAACCCCTCTTTAATGGTAAAGTTAGATTTTAAGTCACAATTCTGACAATGCCACTTTTAGAATGTTTTCTATACAAACAAGTTCCTGACCATTGTCTTTGTAAGGCTGTTCACTGATTAAACAGACTCAGAACATTTTATAAATCAATTGGTCTCAAGTCATTCATCTACTTCTCTTTGTGTCATTTTTTTGGTCATTCAAACATTATTGAAACATGTCTTTCAAAAAGACAGACCGCATAAAACATTAAACATATATACATACTGTGTTCAACATTTTGAATTAGACATACATTATATAAAAAGTACAATATAACATTGCACTACAACCAGTCAATTTTGAACTCAACAGCTAATAGAGTGGTTATTTATGTGCAATTCATCACAAATGCTGCAAAGGCTGTTGCCTGCTGGGTACACATTTTCAACGTCTGACGGGCAACATTATTTCAAACGGGATACTCCACACTGTCAAACGTTATTCAAAAAGTATGTTATCCCAGCAGGGGTAAACGCCGACGTGTTTCGAGCCCCTAAACAATTTTTGGGGTTCTCTTCAGGGCTTTAGACTGGATAAGATCGGGCATTGAAAAATCCAGAGACATTTTATTGTATTTTAACAGCTCTCTCTTAATCATTTCTTGAATACTACATTCTATTCTCAATGATGTAAAATTGGTGCCTGTTTTGAAGACAAATAACACCAGGCCTTCTTTGTTAATTAGAGACTGATGTACACTTTATTTGACTTCAGATTCTGGTTATTGGTTTGCGCATAAACAGAAAACCACGCTTTAGATTTCTAAAATATTGGGGACTTTTATAATGAAAACAAGTGTAAGCAAAGTAGTTTTACTGAACTTATGATCAAGTTCTTTCCATTTCAGTAAGCTAAATCATGAAAAGGCGCGGCAGGCCGTGACTGGCTTGACTCATTCCATCTCGAGTAGCCGCTCAGCGGTCTCGAATCGTGATCAGTTTAAACATTGTATCACATCACTAAAATATAAACGGACGCACTGTTAGTGATACATTGTTACCGCGTGTGATTTCAATGTTTCTGCGGCTTTCGCAGCAGCGTGCACTCACTTGTTGCTGAAACTTCTCCGTGTCCAGGTATGGTCGATCCTTCCGCACTGCTGAAGCCTGGATTTCCTGTATGGCTGTCTTTCAACCTTATCGCGTAGCATTGGATTCTGGGCATTGTAGTTTAAGGCTGAAGAAGGAATTGAGTATACGAATTTGGTGATATTTCATGTTGGCCGATGGCGGCATTTGATTGGAAGTATGAAATGTGTCGCTATTATTAATATAAAAAGTCCAGTTCATTGGCATATATATTCATATGAGTTCAAGGGCGGTATGGAATATTTACGCTGTTATTGGTATGAAAAGTCCAGTTCATTGGTATATATATTCAGAAGGGCTCATCGAGTTATACATTGAAGTTCAGAGTTATGTTCTCCCTATTTCTGACATTTCATTAAGACCGTGTACTGTGCTGTCGATTTTAAGAATTAAATAGGCCTCTTTTCTCAGGAGTGCTGTTTCAGTATCTCCTCCTCTTGATTTAGGCTTGATGACACATAATACTGTCCATCTGAAGTCTCTTTCACTGTGATTTATTTCAACAAAATGGCTGACCATGGGAGCAGTAGCTACATTTGTTTTAATCCTCGACCGGTGTTGCACCAGCCTTTGTCTTATTTCCTGGTTGGTTTTTCCTTTATACACTTTTTGACATGGACATATCACTGCATATATTACGTTTTTTGTTTTTTGTTTGAGAAATCTTTCTGTGTCCATTTGATGTTGTGGTGTACAAATTCCAAACCTTCAATTGTCGTGTCACATACCGAGCAATTACTACACTTATGGTGTCCAACAATGGGTTTCAGGTTCCACTGTGATAGCAGATCCCTTTTCTTGGTTGTGGGGGAAATCTCGGCTCAAACTATTTGCTGACCTATGCTGGTGTTCTTTCTCATGGCAAGTAGAGGTGGCTGTAGCGGTTGTTCCATGTTGTTTAACAGGTGCCAGTTTTGGAGTACAATCTGGCGAAATTTGTTCATGTGGGGACCAAATGTGGAGACACAGACCAACTTGTCGTCAAGTTGTTTTTCTTTCTTGAATAGTAAGCACTCTCCCGGTGTATAGTGAGCTCTTTTCATTGCATGTTTAAGCAACTTATTAGATACCTGCGTTCTCTCAATTGATCTTGAAAGACTCCTGCGTGCGCAGCGTAGTCATCTTGACGTGTACAGTTTCTTCTTATCCTTAGCAGTTGTCCATATGATAAATTATCATTCAGACTGCGAGGGTGGAAGCTCTTGTAATGTAGAATGGTATTTCGGTCTGTTGGTTTTTGTGTAAAGTTGTAATCAAAATATTTTGAGTATTTTTCACTTCCACATCAAGGAATGTTAGACTGTTTGTGCTCTTAGTTAGAGTGAATTGGATGTCTGAAATTAACCCATTGGAAAAAGCTGGCCAATTCTTGTTCCGTGGCATCCCAGAGGCACCAAATGTCATCTATATAATGGTACCACTGTTTCAAATGTTTCAGATAGGGGTTGTTATTAAAGATGTATTTGTCCTCATATCGTGCCATGTACAGTATGACCATCTCCGGGGCGAAGGAACAACCCATCGCAGTCCCCTTTGTTTGTACATAAAATGAATCTTCAAATTTAAAATAATTTTTCTTTAATGCTATTGAAGCCAGTTTCAGAATGAACTAACAGGCACATGCATCAACGTTTTTTGCGAGCGCAAACGGTGCGATTCGCAAAAATTGGCCGTTTGCGCCCGCAAAAAGGGCTATTGCGATGCATCAAGGTGTAAGGCACTCGCAATTTAAGAAATCGCAATTTATTGCGATTTCTAAAATTGCGATTGCATTTAAGGAATAGCAATTTGCGATTCCTTAAATGCAATGCAATAACCACTTTTAAATAGCGATTTCGCTATTTGGAGCCGCAAATTACAGAGCAATTGAACTGATCGGTAATTTGCAAAAACTTTCATGTTGCACACACACACACACAGAGCTGGCGACCTCTAAATTAAGTTAGCACTCAATTTCTTTAACAATGGAGAAAATGCATCTTTTTTCCAGGTTTTAGCAAATATGGAGGAAGCAAAGATAGATGATAAAGTTGGGTAATAGCTCTTGAGACCACAACTTTAAAAACAAAAAACAATCTTATGGTGGGGGCATGTACAGCATTGGTGCTAGGGCAGCATACAAATGATTGTTTCTGTTAAATTTCCCCATGGACCCCACTGATCAGTGTAGGCACAACATACCTCTCCCATGCTTCAGACCCACAATCACAAAAAAGGACCAGGCAGGCAGTGGAGGTGTTTTCAAGAACATTCCAACATGGTTTTATTATGAATGTCACAAGGAATGAGAGGCACTCTTTGTCAGTGGTGGAAATCCCGGGTGGGACACTCGGCCGAAGTAGCTTGAAATGAGGCTGGCCTGAATAAAGCAAGCAACTAGTACAAGTAATGTGCAAGGAGACTCAAGTAAGCAACAATGGGTCTATTGGTCTGTACGAGCAGTGACAAATGTGGTGGAAGGCATCCCAGGCCTCTGGGCTTTCAATGTGGAACCCTGTGATGATGAAAGAAATTGAGAGGCTCTGGGGCAGGTTGGGATCATACTTTGACTTTGAGGTCCCTTGTCACTGGGGGGGATTCCTGGCTGCATCCGTATCAGAGTCGGTTTAATGCATTGGCTGCACTGTCCTCAGCAAATTATTGGTGGACATTCCCTTAAATGAGAAAACCCAAAGCAGTAAATAAATAGAAGGGGCTCAAGGAGTGCTGGGGGCTTGGTACTGAAAGGTTAAGCAGGGCTGAAAAAATGGCATCATAGAAGTTTGAGTCCCCACTCTTCCTGACTAAAGATGATATGCATTGTTGGCTCACCAAGGTGCATAAAAAATTAGAAGATACTTTTGCAGCACAACTCCAAACATTGAAAGCTAAAATGATATCCACCCGCTAAAGACATTCCAGCGATGGGTGAGAAGGTGACCACCAATGAGGAACACATAATATTCCTGAGTCAGGAAATGCAATGCAGGCAGGAGACATGCACTATGCAGGAAAAAGATTTGAGTGAATTAAAGAACAAGTGCACTAACTTGGAGTACAGATCCAGATAGGACAATGTCAAGACTTACCACCTGAAGGAGACAGAGGAGTGTCCCGACATAACTATTGTAGTCCGTTCAGCAAGAAGGCCCTAAATTTGAGCTTGCTATTGTCAGGGCGCACAGAGTAGGGGCTCAACATGAAGATCATGGGGCCTGTCTGAGAGATATCCTGGCAAAACTTTGGTCATCCCAGTTAAAGGATAGAATCATTAGGAAAGCAAAGAAAGTTGTAACGGGCAATACAATGACTCTTTCAAGACTTTTCTCAGGCACCCTGAATAAAAGACCCTTGCTTCTACAGCTTACCACGGATATTCCCAAAAGGCAAATTAGATATAGGTGGACTTTCCTGTTTAGACTGTATTTTAATTGAGTTATGCAACACATGTAATACACTCACTGGATGAAGGCAAGCTAGGTGCTGGGCTTGGGCAAGGAACCTAATACTGAATACATAAGCAGCCAACAGGAGTCGAGATTGAACTGAAAAGAGAATTCGGAATTGCAGCAGAAATCAATCCAAAAGATTTTTAAAATAGGTCCTGACGTGATTTAATTGAATTTAGCTTCACACAATGAAAATTTATGGAAGCTAACCCCAACCTGCAACAGGCAAGCTGTCCGGGGCTGTATGGACTCCATCTGGTATGATCATATATGGAGAGGTTTTTTGAAGTTGTGGGCAGTACAGAGTAGACCTGATAGCCGGGGCCCCTGGGGGATCTTGGAGGGATACAGTTCATGGCATGCATGATTGACATGCAGGAGATGTCTTTTTTTTTTTAATTACTTTATTTCGGTGTAAGCCATAGAAGTGATAAATAAATAAAAATACATTTCATACATACAATGCAATATTGATCTCAAAAGAATCACTTTTGAAATCATATCCACATTCGCATTTTACAACAATTAATTCACCATTACTCGAAAATATCCTAAAATAAACTCATGATATAAAAAGTACGAATAAAAGTCATTTTAAAAGTGTTCGCTGCATATTATTTTAAAAACCTTAAAATCATTTAGCAGCAATACGGGCCCTCTTTTTTGCCCACATCAGCCCTAAAAAGTTTGCAACTGCGCAAACATACAGTGGAAGTCGATCCGAATGTAGTATTCTTAATGCTATTAGATGGCTTGGGATGCCCAGCTGCCTGCACACTGTTGCAATCCAAGAGGAGCGAAACTTGGCGTACACAGGGCATGCGAAGAGCACGTGTAGCATGGTCTCCTTTTGGCCTTTGCAAAACAGACAATCCTTACTAAATACACCCTTCCACTTCACAGTGAAAGTTTTTACAGAAAGTTTGCCCACTCTAATGGGGCGGTATAGCTTCCTATCAGGTAGGGCAGTGATCAAATCCCAATACTGCTCTAACTCATAACAGATCTTAAAAACTGCAAATTCTGCAGTCAGCATTAAATCCCCAATCATGTGCTCCTTCCTCCGCAGAGTATAGCCCCAATAGTGTTTTTTTAACACACTCTTTGAGGTCATTTTCTCAATCTCAGGTGGATCCCTAGGTCACTAAAACCAATCCCCTTTAGTAGCTGCTTAACTGAGGTCAGCCATGGAACTTTGTTGGCTTTAGACAGCTTAATTATCTCACCTAGTGCCAGCTCTGGAGTGACCCAAATCCTTTGCCAACATAATAGGGGGGCAGGTGGGCTTTAAGGGTTACTTTCTTCATACCCAAATCCATAAATGAGGGATGCAGTTGGGTGATATTTGTAAGCAAAACCAGTTTTCTTCCAAATTTGTTCTCTGATTTTGCTAGAGCCGAGATGTCACCATATCCCCAGAGCACTGCACCGTTCAAAGCAGCTCCTAAAGCTTTGGCTTCATAGATTTTCAAAGCGGGTGCAACAGGCCTATTGCAAGAAGCACGCTGTTCTTTTAAAATGACACCAGCTCTCTGCCTATGCTTTATTGTTGCAATGTCAATATGCTGACCCCATGATAAATTGGGTGAAAGTTTAATGTCCAGAGATGTAAATAAGTCTGCCTGTTCCAGTAGTTCACTCCCCAGACGTAGCCTTCCCTTAAACTTCTAACAATGGTTAAATGCCATACATTTTGTTCTGTCAATGTTTATTTCTAGGCCACACTTCGAACAAAAGCCACTGAAGCTGGCCAAAAGTTTTTGCAGACCACTAGGGACCAGATGTACAACGTTGGAAATAGCGCCTTGCAAGTTGCGAGTTTTTTGCGACTCGCAATTTTCGAGGCGCTATTTCCAATGTACAACAGTGTTTTTCACACTGTCAGCGATTCCCAATGGGGTCGCAAATAGAGAGGCTCATGAATATTAATGAGCCTCTCGCAATTTGCGACCCTATTGGGAATGGCAGGCCCTCCCAGGTATGGTGGCCTGCTGGGCTCAGCTGACCACCATGTCTGGGACTGCTTTTAAATAAAGCAGTTTTATTTTTAATGCAGCCCGTTTTCCTTAAAGAAAAACGGGATGCATAAAAAAAAAAAAAAATTTAAACGTTTTCGTTTCATTTTTTAAGGGCAGGCAGTGGCCTGCCCTTAAAAAATATTTTCCCCTGCATTTGCAAAGGGGAAGGGGTCCCCTGGGGACCCCTTTCCTTTTGCGAGTGCATTACCACCCTCTTGAAGAGGGTGGTAATTTCCGAGTGTTTTGCGCCCACAATTGCGGACGCAAAGCATTCTTACATAGGGTTGCGCTCGCTATTAGGAAGGGAACGCCCCTTCCTAATAGCAAGTCGCAATACCCTATTTTGCGAGTCGCAAAAAATTGCGACTCGCAAAATAGGGTTTGTACATTCCCCATGCTGTTTTTGCATGCGCAAACGGGTTCGCAAACCCGTTTGCACATGCAAAAATGGTCGTACAGCTGGCCCTAGGTGCTTTAGAAATTAGCAAGGTGTCATCTGCAGACAACAATAACTGTATCTTGCCCTGTGCCAGGAATGTGGCATCTCCCTCAACTTTTAAGAGGTGGTGTTCCAACCGTACAAGAAAAATAAAGTAGGAGCCAGTACACATCCCTGCCGGATGCCCTTTAACACTGGGATTCTATCAGTTAGTTGTCCCTGCGAGCCCCACCATACCCGGTCAAAGTTGTTATTGTATAGTCTAACCAGTACAGATCATATATAAGGAGGCGTCCCAATTGCTTCAAGAACTGACCATAGCCTTGAATGTGGCACCAGATCAAAAGCAGATTTAAGATCTACAAAGGCGACATAACAGTCACACTTGCCGATCAACACCGCCTTCCAGTATATTATAGCAAATCTGAAGACCTGATCAAATGTTGCTGTCTTGGCTCTAAAACCTGCTTGCAGCGGGCTTATGTTGTCGTTATTTTCAAATCATTGTTGGATTTTTACTAGTACCATTCGACAAAAGACTTTCTGTAAGCAGTCGGATAGACTTATGGGCCCGTAGTTGGCTGGAAGACTCATATCCCCCTTTTTTTACACAGGAACCACCTCTGCTCCCTGTCATGGTACCAGAATAGGAGCCCCCATAGCTATCTCATGTGCAATAGCCAATATGTGGTTTACCCATACATCTGTATCCTGAAGATAAACATCCACTGGAACGTGATCTGGTCCAGCAGCTTTCCCTCTGGAAAAAGTGGCCAGCGAGCTAGAGGCGTCCTCCCTAGAGAAGGGTGGCAAAATAAAAGTAATCAAAGTGGCATTCAGGGGTGTTTTACCCAAACCTCTGGCGTCATCATGGTGCAGGGCTGAAAAATGTTTGAACCAGTCCAAGGATGGGACATAATTCTGAGGTTCGAACCCTGCTGTGTGCTCTCCAAAACCGAAAGTCATCCTTCGATGCACATGTCTCCACTAGGTCTCGCCATTTCTTATAATCCCATTCTTTTTTGGCCCTATCCAATGGCAGCTTATACGATGTCCTGGTGGTTGCTATCAAAGGGGAATTTTTTGCTTTTATGTCCTCAGCTAGTATACGCCTTAGCTTTCTGCATTTGCTGTTTAACTAGCTACTACCTTCACCTAGGGCCAACTTTTTACCTACACGTGGAGTTATTAAGTAAGTGGAAATGTCCTCAAAAAACTTTGTGTGCATCTCGATAATTTCTTGTCTACCTATGTTTGTCTCCCTGCAGTGCATTAATTTAGGCAGGACATCTAAAGCATTGTTCTTAATAGTAACTAGGAGCTCCAGTTTCCTACTTACTTGCTGCAATTTAACGCAGTGTTTATCTGCTGCGTGTTCAATGTTCTTGGTTCTAGTAAGAATTGATAATCAACCCAGAACTTGTTAAATAAATCCGCCATTGTGAGGCATAGAGGGTTATCATCACTCTATTCCCTTTCTTCTATAAACATGTCTTAAACTAAATGTCACAGTTTCAAATCAACCATTTCATGGGCAATGCAGCTTTTAGATTTATGGTTGTTATTCCCTCCATCCAGTCAGATTTAGTCCTTCCATTAGTAGCTCCAAGTTCAATAGTGAGAGCCAAATCTTTCATCCTCCTCCCCTGTGAGTTCAATGTCATCCCTATCAAGGGGCTCAAATGTAGTTTTGAAATCACCAGCAAAAAACCAGCAGATTAACACCAGGCTGCTGCCTATCCAAGAAGGCTTCCAGGGATTGAATTGTTGGTGAAGCATCCCTACCCATTTCCACTCTCACATAGATATTATAGAATGACACGATAAGCTTTCTACCACTACTTACTTCAATATCTAGTATATGCTCATTATCAATTTTCAATTTTGCAATTTAGGGAGGATTTAACCCATGTTATCAATCCACCTGCTGGTCTCCCCCCTTTCCTCAGCCTTGCCGGGATAAAGTATGTCAGATAGCCCGGTCTGTATACAGGACATGTACACCAAGTTTCTTGATAGAAACTTATATCAAAATTGTTGATAAAATGACACTAATGAGGAATTAGCAGCTTAGCCTTAAGTCCTGCTACATTCCAAGAGATTAGTGAAGTTATTGATAGAAAGTGGTTTGATTAATTGATACCCAAAAGACAGTTAATGCCCTCAGTGGGGATTTCTAGAACACTTGGAGAGAAGGGTCCTGCCTAGGCATTACCTTAAGATGTTAAATCTACCACACCTTGGACCCTTCCTAGACAAGAGGGGCTGTTGTTCACAAGGGAAGTCTGCATATCTATGGTTCTTGAAATGGTAAGATCCTCAGCGGGTTATACTGCCCTTTGAACAATTAACAGGTCATTTTGCCCCACTTTGCTACATATTTTTAGGCCCCCCCAATGGCAATGCCTGATGGTTATTTTGTGGATGTATAACTTCAATTGCCCCTTTTATTTGGGGTAGATGTTGAAAGGAAGTGCCTAAGCCATCCTGTAGTAAGTCATTGCTATCAAGCTCGGATGCGGCATCTGTCAGAAGAGCAGGTTTGCCTGATGACATCGGTCCCCTTCCCCGTGAACCTATGCATTTGAACTGTGTGCTTGTGTTTATGGGAGGCCAGGACCGAATGTCTAGTGTGACAAGACCATCTACGATATGCCTATCCCTGAACACTAGTTCAATTGTATCGAAAGGTGTTGCCACATTGGAGCATCTTCTGGCTCCCATGATGTCATCCCTAATAACTGAATAACATCTTGTAGTATGCTTGATCCAATGGGCTACTTTGTTCTTTAGCAACAATTCATCTTCGAACATCCTAGAATCCTTCTCGATTAGCTGATCTATCTCATTTAAAGTTTAGCTATCAATTCGCTGAGTAGCTTTGCTATGTTTGGCAATTCCTTGCGCGGGTTGAACCACCTTCCATTTTCCCATATTACCAACAGAAAAGCGATTTTAATTCCTATTAGCCAAACTCAGGTCAGGCTCCCTGTTGGGGTGTTAGCAAGGTAAGTATAAAGAGCTAGCACCCCCCCAAGCCTTAAGTGAAAGTGCACCCTACGTGAGCCCTTGTTCAGACTTGTCTCTGGTGATCCTTACTTCTACTTAACAAATGCGTAATTTAATATCCCACACACCCCAACACAGAGCAGCGAAGCCCATGTGCAAAACTTCTAGCACCTTTTACAGCCGGTTAACAGATATGGGCCCAGCGGCCAGCGGCTAATCAGACGCGTGCTACTAAATCAGCTCAGAAACCATTTCAAACGAGTAAAAAATAAGATGACTTTCTTGGTTCCAAATGCGGGTTGTCTCTGTGCCCCAAAGAACCAATGTCAGCTAGGGAATCGAGTCAACAATAATGGCTGGTGGGCAGGCTTTCTTGGTTTATCGACGCATGATCTAAAGCACAATCAGTCCCATGTGTCAATAAGCAATAGCAGCAAGAGCTCCTGTGGCTCTCCTGGATCACGTTGGCCCATTAGTTCACCACCTGGGGACCCACTTCTATCCTCCAAAGTGTCAGGTATGAAAACTGGACCCCTTGTATATATCTAATGCAGTGAGACTAGCAGCCAGTAATATTTATTTTATTTATTTATTTTATTTATTTTGAAGGCTTTATATAGAGCGAACAAGACCCTTGCGGGTATCAGAGCGCTTTACAGGGGTAGAAATAAGAAACAAAAGAACACTGAAAGTCATAATTAAGTTTTGATGTACAAACAGCCATTGTGGGAATTAAATAAATTGTTCATGTGAATTTCCTTAAGAGTAGAGACTTTACTTCTTTCTTAAAAGCGGTAGAAGAGGGATTCCGTCTGATTTCAGGGGGCAGTGCGTTCCATATCCTGGGAGCGATTCTAGAGAAGGCACGGTTGTATGTTTTCTTTTTGGCAAAACGTTGTGGTTTCAGAAGAAGATTGCTGGAACTTCTAGAGGATCTGTTGCCACAAGAGAGCACAAGTTTCTGGGCCAGGTAGCTCCAAGTATTGTGATGTAGGGCTTTGTGAGTCATGCAGGCGATTTTTAGTTGAATTATTGCTTCGAATGGAAGCCAGTTAAGAGCTCTGAGGTCAGGGGTAATGTGATAATTTCTTTTTGAGCCCATGATGAACCTGGCCACTGAATTGAGTGAGGCTTTTCGAGGGGCCGTTGTTGATCTGGGAAGACTGCAGAGCGTTGCACACCTGTAGTCTAGTCTTGGGATTACTAGTGCTTGAACTGCCAGTTTGAAGTCACTTGCGGGAAGGAAGGGTTTTAATTTTCTCAAGGTGTTCATCTGAATGTTTGCTCCTTTTGTTGCGGCACGGATTATGTTTCTGCATGTTTAGGTTTCTGTCGAGTGTTAATCCCAGCGATTTCGCTGAGTCAATAATATGAGGTTGGCAGTTGAGCGCTCTTAGTTGTTGAAGCCAGTCTTCAATGATGGTTGTTTGGTTGGGTGGAGCGATTAGGAGGAATTCAGTCTTGAGGGTATTTAGTTTCAGGTGATTTTCCGCCCGCCAGAACTGGGTTTTTTGTAGAGTTGAGTTGAGAGATTTGATGTCCTCCAGAGAGGTGATTTTTAAGTATAGTTTTGTATTGTCTACGTACATGTGATATTGGATGTTTGAGGAGCTGAGAATTTTGGTGAGTGGTTCCATGAAAAGGTTGAAAAGTGTAGGTGAGCGGGATGAGCCCTGTGGTACTCCTAATGTGACTGGGACGGCCATAGATAAGGATTGATTGACCTTGAATCTTTTCGATCTATTTTGGAGGAAAGAGGTGAACCGATTTAGAACTGATCCTGATAAGCCCATTCTATATTTCAGAAGGTCCAGAAGATTGTCATGTTTGACGGTGTCGAATGCCGAAGAGAGATCAAGCAGGATTAGCAGACAGGCTTCGTTTTGATCTAGGATTTTTAGTGCGTCATCTACTATGTGGGTCATGGCCGACTCAGTACTATGCCCTGCGCGAAAGCCGGATTGGTATTGGTTGAGCAGGTTGAAATGGTCAATGTGGTTTCCCAACTGGATGTGTACGCATTTCTCTAGGAGCTTAGCTAGAGTTGGGATGTTAGAGATAGGGCAGTAATTGTTTAAGTCCATGTGGTCTGCCGTTGGTTTCTTTAGGATGGGGGACACCTGCCCAGATTTAATGTTTTCTGGAATGAGTCCTTGAAGCAGAGAGGAATTGATAATCTTGGTCCATAGTGGTAATAGCAGTGGTATGAACTCTTTTAGGTAGTTTGCAGGAAGCGGATTAGTGAAGTGGTTAGAGGGGTTCAATGACGTGAGCACTTTTAATATTGCATCTTCAGTATAAGTATTGAAGGAGGACCATTCAGCATTATTTTTGATGGCGAACTTTGGTGTGCATAAGCTAGGGGATGCTAGAGAGGGATGTGGGGTGCCCTTGTGGGTGTCAGTGTGAGTTACTAAGGCCTTAAGTAGGTCCGTCTTTATGTTTTCTGTCTTCTCAGTGAAGAGGGAGGCAAATTCTTCGCAGCTGGGTAGTGCGCTTGGACTGACGTGGGGGGGGGTAGGGTAAGCCCTTAGATTGTGATTTGACTAGTTCAAATAGTTTTTTGGGTCAATTTTTGGCTTGGTCTAATTAGTGCCTGAAAAAGATTGCTTTAGATCTTCTGATATTTCTATAGTAGGAGTTTCTGGTAGCTATTAATAGCTTAAGGTGGTCAGTGGATGGTGATGATCTCCATTGGCGTTCAATTAATCTTAGGGAGCGTCTGTCCTCATTGAGTCTGCTGTCATGCCATGGTTTGGAGTCTTTGGAGGAGAGCCTCTTCAGTTGTAGGGGAGCAACTGTGTCTATGACCGTGGTTATAGAGGTAAAGTAGTGATTTGTCAGAGCTTGAACATCAGGTAGGCCTTCAGGGGGAAGCAAGAGGTTGGCGCTAGAGGATGTAAGTAAATCCGTGCTGGCATTTTTTAGGTTCCTTTTCCATATTTTGGGTTTTGTGGGTTGGGCTGAATATAATTTTACTGGTTCATTAATGAAGAATATGATGGTATTGTGGTCCGACCAATCACAGGGGAGGATTTTTTTTTCAGTTTAATTGAGTCGGCATTGGAAATGACCAAGTCTAGGATGGAGCCCTTGTCATGTGTGGGGCTGTCACAGATTTGGGTGAGGTTTAGGTCCGTTAGGAATGCTTTGAGGCTATTCACTGCAGAGTCGTTAAGGTCATTCCAGTGAAGATTGAGATCTCTGAGGAATATTTGGGTGCTTTGTTGTCCAGTATTTGTAGTCACGATATCCATAAATTGTTCGACGAAAGTGAGGTTGTCACCTGGAGGGTGGTAGAATGTATGCAATGAACAGATTGGTTTGTTGTTGCTTGTGATATCAATACATAGGTATTCACATGAGAATAATATCGGTGAATGTGATCGGGTCACTGAGAGACTGTTCCGATGAATGCAGGCAATACCGGCCCCTGGTCTGTCAGTTCTGTCTAGCCTGGTGATGTCATGATTTGGGGGGATCGGAATATCTAGGACAGGCGCAGACGATTCATTTAACCAGGTTTCGGTCAGAATTAAGAGGTCGGGTTCATGAGTGAGTATGAGGTCCACTATCTCAGCTGCATGTCTTGAGGCTGATCTACAGTTAAGTAGAATACATTTGAGATGTGGCTTGATGAGAGCTATAGGTTCTTGTGTGGGGGGACTTGTATAAGATTGTCTTTGTATATTCCTCTAGGGTTGTGTTTTGGAGCTCTGTGTGGATTAGAGGGGATGGTTTGGATTAGGGAATGTTTATTTATGTTGTTTGAGCACTCTGTGTTCTGGGTGGGATGGGGAGATCATAAGAGCGGAGTAGGGAGTGTATATCATTGGATGATAGAGGGTCCTTCCTTCGGACAAGGCGGGTTGTGGCATTGGGGTAAGGAACTGTTCTCCATCTTGGGGGCAGATGCTTTGTGGATGGAGAATGGATTTGGTGTGGGTATGGGGGCGGTTACT
This sequence comes from Calotriton arnoldi, assembly GCA_963921515.1. Classification (NCBI taxonomy): domain Eukaryota; kingdom Metazoa; phylum Chordata; class Amphibia; order Caudata; family Salamandridae; genus Calotriton; species Calotriton arnoldi. The sequence continues at coordinate 1,081,429 of CAWUFW010004433.1, read as the reverse complement.
ATGGTCTTTCGTGCAAGAATCCTGATCATGCCTTCTAATCTTAGGTGGGTGGAGAATCAGGTCCCATAGGAATTGGAGGTCATCTTTGACTTGTTGCAATGGCAGTAGAATTTCATCCAGTCTGGGGTCCAGTGTGGGTTGTGAGTTTAGTGTTTGGTCTGGTGGTAAGGGAGGTGTGGGTGGGCTTGCGGGGTTAAAATAGCCTGAGTTGACGTAGTGAAGCCCGCATGAATGATTAAAGGGCGATGGGAGAGGAGGAGTGGGGGGAGGTGGAGAAGAATGTATCAAGTAGATGTGAGGAGGGGTTAGGGCTGAAGTAGTGTTCAGGGTAATTGGAGTCAGATTGGGAAGGATGCTACTTGTTCGGATATTAGGTGTAGGCTGGGTGCTGTTGGGGTTAGGGGTGTGGTTATTGTATCTTAGGGTATCTGCTGGAGCTGGACTGGGTGAATATAACCGTTGGGTCGTAAGAGGTGCCTGCCTTGTAGGGGCTTCAGAAGGGATGTTCAGCAGCGTTCTGGAATTGGGAGAGCCTACGGAGGGGGGATAGGGACTCGTGACTTTTTCCTTGATGAGAGGACAGATATTGTTGAATAGGAGTAAGGTGCGGTCTGATGATTGTATGAGAATGATTCCATTATGGTAAATGGTGATTGTGACTGCAGCTCTGTAAAATGGTGATGGGATGATCGAGGTCTTGAGACCGATCGAGAACAGGGCGAAAAAGGCTTTTCTCCATTGGGCTCTTCTCTTCGTGTAAAAGATGAAGTCATTAGTTATATATCCTTTATTAGTTGAGAAGTAGGGGTCCAAGATAGGGGTCTCAGGGTTTGCTTTTAGCAGATTGTGTTTGAAGCCCTTGGCTGCTTTTTTTGTGAAGTTAGGGGGGTACTTAATGATATAGGTATGTTGTCCTGTAGGCTCCATAATGGCGTCGATGCTTATAGGGAAGGGCAGGGAGGTGAGGAAAGTGGGTGAGAAGGGTGATAGTAGGTGGAGTTTTGGGGGAGGGGAAGTTATGGGTGGCCGTCCGTTTGGGCCAACTAAGGGGCGTAACTTATGTAAGGCAGGGGTGGAATTGGGTAAATTGCTGTAGAAGATGGTAAAGGGGTGGGCAGAGGGGTGGGTCTGGAGGGGCATGAGGGGTGGGGGAAGGAGAGAGGGGAGACTAGGGCTAAGCCCAAGCAGGCGTAGGTATGGCAGTAGTACTCGCCTGGATAGAAGAGATGGGCCTAGGTAATAATCTCACCTGTGTGTTTGTGGGTTTGGCTGTCGTAGGATGATGTCTGGTACAGCTAGGGGTAAAATCATTGATATTGAGGGGTAGTCCTATAGCTCTTTCCCTGTATCGATCCTCTCTAGGACGTAGTCCTATGTCACTTTCCATAAACAGTTTGGAGTGATTGGTCCTTTCTTCCTTTTTGGAGTCCTAACTTTACTACTCCTAAACTGAGAAAAATCCTAACTTTAAGACTTTCGGTATTCACAGATGGCATTTAGGAGTCCTAAAGTTAGGAGTCCTAACTTTACTACTCCTAAACTGAGAAAAATCCTAACTTTAAGACTTTCGGTATTCACAGAAGGCATTTAGGAGTCCTAAAGTTAGGAGTCCTAACTTTACTACTCCTAAACTGAGAAAAATCCTAACTTTAAGACTTTCGGTATTCACAGAAGGCATTTAGGAGTCCTAAAGTTAGGAGTCCTAATTTTACTACTCCTAAACTGAGAAAAATCCTAACTTTAAGACTTTCGGTATTCACAGAAGGCATTTAGGAGTCCTAAAGTTAGGACTACTAACTTCTGTGAATACCGAAATGAGTAAGTGCCTTCTGTGAATACCAAAATGAGTAAGTGCCTTCTGTGAATACCAAAATGGTAGTAAGTTTAGGATTTTGTCTTAAGTTAGTTCTGTGAATCGGGCCCTATGTGTGGGCCACGGTCATCAGACATACCACAGGAGGTGGAGCCAGCATTGTGGAAGGCAGGCACAGCCCTATTCAGGCCCAGATGCTACTCCTCCCACCACTCCCAATGCAGATAGGTTTATTCAGCCTAGTGCTGGCTCACCCTGTCTCCTGGAGCCCCCCAGCCCCTGTCACTCACAAAACCAGACATACAATACACAAGCTAGCAGAGGCAGGCTGGATGGTTAGGCAAGAAAATACCTACTTTCTAAAAGTGGTATTTTCAAACACAGAATGTTAAAACCAACTTCACTAAAAGATGTATTTTATCATCCTGAGTTCAGGCATACTAAACTCGAATTTCTACCATGTTCCTGGGTCAGTTAGGATTATAAGATGTTATAATCAAACTGCCCATTCTGGCCTATGGGGACAGGTAGCCTTCCAATAGTGAAAAACGAAATAGGCTGTAATTGACTATCAGGTCATGCCACACACATCAGGGCATGACCTACCTTTTACATACAATGCACCCTGCCCTAGGGCCTACCTTAGGGGTGTCTGATATGCAGAAAAGGGAAGGTTTAGGGACTGGCAGGGGGGTGCACTTGCCAAGTCGACATGGCAGTCACAGACTGCACACAGGCTCTGCAATGGCAGGCCTGAGCTACACTTTACAAGCTGCTTCTGTGGGTGGCACAACCAGTGTTGCAAGCCCACCAGCAGCATTTGATTTACAGGCCCCGGGCACCCATGGTGCACTATACTAGGGTCTGACAAGTGAATCAAATAATCCAATCAGGGAGTCACTAATCAATACATCAATTTAACAAAGGGAGCACTTGCACTGTGGCACTGAATAGCAGTGGCACAGTGCCCAAAGCATCTAAACCAACACATATCAAAAACAGAGGAGGCAATCAGTGAAAAAATGGAAGGAAGACTCACGCCAATGGTACCAGGTCTAACATGCATCTTGTTAGGGACATATTTAACTTGTGACTTTCTATCTAGGAAAGGATAAACAATCTGATTAAAGTCACCACCAACTAAATTTGTATTTGAACAAGAGCGTAGAACAACTGACATTTGTTCCCAGAATTGAATTGAAATTAAATTTATAAAGCGCAACTAATGCCCAGAGGCGTCTTGGCGCTATAAACAAACTAAGAACAAAAGAACATTAGTACAGATAGTGATCAGGTAAATTCCTTCAGGTGGTCTGTGCAAAAAGCCACGTTTTCAGACCTTTCCTGAAGCTCATCAAGGAAGGTGCTGTTTTTAGGGAAATAGGTAATGTGTTCCACAGCGTTGCTGCTGATCTAAAAAGGCTCCTGCCTCCCCAAGTGGCCTTCTTGAAGGGGGTGGTTGCCATGTTCCTGGCCATTCCTGACCGTAAGGTTCTGTTTGGGACATACCATTTTAATTTATTCCTGAATTGTATTGGTCCTTGGTCATGTAGTGATTTAAAAGCCAGGCATAGGACCTTAAATTTACATCTCTGCCTGACTGGAAGCCAGTGTAATTTTTTTATGGCTTCTCTCGCTGATACATTTTGGGGATTTTTAAGATAAGACGTGCTGCCGCGTTTTGTACTATCTGAAGCCTGTTAATTAGGCCTGAATTAATGGTAAGATAGAGACTATTGCAGTAATCTAAACGGGAGAGGACCAAAGCCAGAGTCACTGTTTTTAGAATTGTACATCTATACCAATGGGGCCATGAATATTTAGCATAGGCCTTCCGCATCTCTTTCCTCTTTCTCTACTACCAAGGGAAGGGATTTGTGAACAAGAATAATAACCCCATTTTTATGATCAAGAGCTGGAGAACAAAAAATGTGTCCGACACAATTTTTACGCAGTGAGTTTAAATCCTTATCAAGTAGGTGTGTTTCCTGTAACAAAGCAATATTGCATTTAAGCCAAGCTAAAAGGGTCAGAACTCGCTGTTTTTGGATAGGATTATGCAAGCCCTTGACATTCCAAGAAATGACCTTAAGAGAGTTTACCATTGTGATACCCTAACACATATATTGAGCCAATGCATCCATAAAAGGAAATCAGAACAACAAACCATCTGAATATATATAACTGATAAAATGTTCCAATCATCGTATTCAATGAAGAATTATAATACGTAATGAGATCAATAAGAGAAAATATAAAAGAAAAAAAAAGAGAAAGGAAAGAAAAAGAGATAGAGTAGATGAAAAAAAGAAGAGGAACAGTAAACTCTGATAGAAACAATAAAGATGACAAAAAACCAAAAAGCTTTAGTCATGAAAAAAGAAAGACACGTCCAGAGTACGAAGAATATGATGGAGGGGTAGAAAAGGGCAAGACCAAAGACAAACAGCAGGCACAAATCCATTTAAATGACAGAACAATAGCGACGGAGTCAGTTAAAATATTGGAAAAGAAACAGAGAATAAAAAAATAGAGGAAAAAGGAGAACAAGGCACTACAACAATCCACGTAACTATGACCCATAAGACAACAAGACAGATAAGTCAACTTATAGGAATAAATAATACATTATTGTTCTATAAAAACAACTTACCAAACACTAGGATAATATGGAAACAGTAGCTCTAGGAGGAAGGTAGTTGGGGAACAACACACCAAAAGAGGGAGTCCAGATTAGACCACAAACAGCTACAAGAAGGAACAAATGAATAAAAAGGTTAAACAAGTACACCAATTGGGTAAGGACAACAACCATAAACAGACACATAACAATTGAACATGGTACCACTGATGATGGTATAATTAGTCATACAAGTTAAAATATGTATTCAATTCAGCGACAAGGGTCAAAGACAAAGTCTATGACAAGTGAGACGACATTCAAACAAAGAATTCAGAATTTTCCGAAATCCATTGCTTCGCCCTTATGTTGGAGAATAAATGTCTTCAGGTCTTCACGACATTCGAATGAAAAGGTTCGGTCTTTATATGTGACTGTAAAGAAGCACGGATGCACAAGTCTATATCTTGCATTCATAGCTCGTAGAGTTGGCCAGAAAGATAAAAATTCCTTCCGTTCAGCAGCAGTTGCACGTGCTACATCTTGGGAAATAAAGACCCTCTGATCAGACCATAGAATTTTTTCCTTTGTTTAGCTGCCGTTAACACCATAAGCAGCTCAGTATAAAAGAACAATTATTCCTCTAGGACGGCCAGAACCTGAAGCACTTGCAGATTTAGGGCCAATGCGGTGGGCATGTTGTAAATTGAGATGAAATCCTTCTTTAAGGCCCACCAGTTTTGGAATATGTACCCCAAGAAAAGCAAGCATGGCTAACCCCTCAGCTGCTTCCTGAATGCCATAAATTTGAAGATTGTTATGCCTGTTGCAGTTTTCTAACTCTTCTGTCTGTTGCTTCAAGAGCGCTATCTCTTTAGACATACCATCAGTTTTGACAGCCACATCCTGCACATCACTAATCCATTGTTCGACACTTGACATCCTGGACTCTAGTGTAGACCACTTTTTCTCAATACGTTGAAGTGTAACGTTAGTCTCCATGTCAAAGGGTTTCAAATGCTTGATCTCCTCCATAAGGTCTTCCAAAGTCAAAGGTAGAGGAGACTTAGTAGGAGAACCAGGGTCTTTTTTTTGCCTCTTGGGCGGAGCGTTTGAATCTTTGAGAGCAGTGGGCGTGATGGTAGATGTGGTAACAACTTTCAGAGAGGACTTCATAAGCATGCAAAAAATAGTAAAAACAGCAGTGAAAAAGTCCTAATGCCACACACAGAAAAATATCTAAGTAGTAAGCTTTGCTCTAAAATATCAAGTGTGGCCCCTAATAGTTAAATGTTGAGCAGATTAAATTGCTATGAAAGGAGCGGATATCAAAAATAATCCAAACTGTGAGCCCACCTGTTTACTAGATAGCCGGCATGTCAGTTTTCTCTGAAAATGCAGCGTTTAAACCAAGCAGATAAGCATTTATAAGCAGTTTCTGAAAAGCTTGCAGTCAAAAATTTCTATCTCCATCATATTTTAATTAACAGGAGCTGAGTACAATGCCATGAATGTAATATACACCTGGCATGGCAGGTTACAGTAGACTATCTCTTAGAAAGCGGCAAATATATTTTGAGATTATGTTATCCAGGCTTCTCTGCCTCCTCTATAAACTTGGTAGCCGTGTATATCTGTGTATATCCTGGCACGACCTGGTACACGAAGCCAGCAACAACGCGCTTTATGGTAGACAAAATGGTGGCCACAACTGCCGAATCTGAGGGACGGGACGTGGGGAAGCAATGACAGGGTAAATGGCTAGAAAATAGCCAAAAAAGGGAAAATACCTTGTCTTCCCGTGTTCGTGCACCAAAAGAGAGGAGGCTTTTTCTAAATGCATTTAGGGGTTTGAGAGGAGCAGGGTCGGTGGTGTTTTTTTTTTCTTTTGGGGGGTAGAGGAAGAGAGTGTCAAGCGCCCCACCAGCCTCAAACGGCGCAGAACTGTGCAGACACGGAGGTGGAGACAGCGTGACATGTCCAGCATGAATCCTGAATAGTGAGTATTCGGTGAGGGTGGAGGCAGAATAGTTGGGGTCATAAAGGGCACATGAGAAAGGTAGGGAATTAGGGAGAGGGAAGCACATTTTGTACATTTTCTACAAGTAGTGATTATCAAGCTTACCAGTAGGCAGGTTTGCCCCTAGGAACTGAGCTGACACCGGCACCCAAATCCCCCTTAACTACAAGAAATGAAGCATTGACAGGCCCTGTGCACCTGCCGAAGGTGGAAAGTGGGTGTTTGTCATCTAACAGATAGGATCGCGACATGTAAATGCCTGTTGTAAGGTGCTTATCTGACACGTCATATAAACAGGACAAATGTTTATCCTCAATTTTATACGTTGCAGGTGTAGCCTCGCCAGTTACTGCCAGCTAAATCATGTTGTCCATTTGTACAGTGTGAGTTTTCTTTTGGTGGAACAGGTTGATTGTATGTAATGGAAATCTGCGTCCCAGATTTCTTCCAGTCGCCTGCTTCTTGAGATATGTGTCAGTAGCAGGTATATGAACTCACTGAGCTATCTCGCTGGTGGGTATTTCCTTTGTGCCTCGAGTGATCGGTGTTCCTACCTTCTGTTCCCAAGTGGTGTCTCCAAACAACCACTTAATACGCCAGATACCATTCCTAACTTCCTACTTATCACCCAGCTCTTTTTACTATTTTGCAATTAGAACCTTCTTGAAAGTAAAATTACGCAATTAGCTTGTTGCCATTTGCACATTATTGTTGAAGGTCTTGTCAGTATCGAGTCAAAGTTGTCATGTGTCAGCTGATTTCGCTCCCCCCTCCCACACACACACACACTTTCTGTGACCTGGAACGCAACACTGCTATGCTAGAGAGTTTATTTGCTTTGCACAGTGTTTTTAGCGAAACCGGAGCACTTCATTTTATCTAATTGTGGTTGGATGGCCATATTTTATAATTAAGTGACTGGTGGCCTTTGGTACTTTCAAAAGTATTGAAGAGGAAATGAAAACGGAAACGAGTTTTCTTTCGAGCTCTTTGTGAAAACCTGAATAGTTGCAGATAAGGTGAATTTAGTCAGATCTTGAAAAGTTGGTAAGCAGTCGATCCTGGCTGCATCGTGTGTTAATTCCACTAGTGAGCCCAATTCAAGGCCCGTGTTATTCTTGAAGTTGAGGTTTCTTTACTAGTTAAAGTGAAAGTTGTTGCTTCAAAGAGTGTTAATGGACGTCCTGGGAAACGTTGAAAAGCTCTTTGTTTTCATTTCACTGCTGCGTCGCAGCAATTGTACTGTAAATATGTTCTTCTAATTTAATACTAAATTATAAGATTTTTTTTAACGTAAGTTTAGTTCCAAAAGGTTCCAACTCCGTAGCTGGATCCAGCTAACTAGGACTCAATTTTAATTTATTTGATTTAGCTCTCTGCTGAGAACAACACATTTTCGAACAAAACATTTGTTATAAGACGATGTACAAAGAACTTTCAATACAAGTTTTAAAAAGTTTTTAAAAGTTTAAATAGGTTATGACACACAAATTCATCTGGGGGAGATTTAAAAAGCAAGATCAAACTCTGCACAGATGCCCAATTATATCTAAATTGAACTACTTTTAACCCCTTGACCGCGATCGGAATTCCGCTCGTGTGCTGGACATTCTGATCGCGGGTGTGGTCGTGACGAGCTCAGCTCGTCATGCGCACAGCGCTACCGCGCAGCATGACGAGCTGAGCTCGTCACGCGCATCGAAGGGGTTAAATAGCGCCTTCTGGCCTCAACCAATATCGCAGCAATTGTACTGTAAATATGTTCTACTAATTTAATACTAAATTATAAGATTTTTTTTAATGTAAGAGTAGTTCCAAAAGGTTCCAACTCCGTAGCTGGATCCAGCTAACTAACAATCAGCAATTCCCCAAGTGTAACCTAATTCGTCCTCTTTCCTAACACTGACAGAGGCATGCCACAACCGTTTCATGAATGGGCAACAAAGCATAATAAACCGCCACCCCCAAAGAACAACAATTATAACCATCACGAAGAATCCTAAAGCATGTCACTCCCTTAACTGCTGATCTATATAAGGCCTCAGTACACAGGTGGCCTTCGGTTTATCATAGTACATCTTACATCCTAGTTCTGTCAGAAATAATCCAGTAGTATCTCTCTCACTGCCATTAATTATTTCTTTCTCAGCACAAACTTAGCTTTTTTTACCCATCTGCAGAACATTTCGGCAACTTGTCTCTCTGTACAGCACTATTATCAAGCATATCATACAGTATTGCCTTGAAAATGGTTTTCCTTTGTCAGTTTTTCAATACATCATATTTCCTAACTGCTTTTTCACAAACGGAGAGAGTCAAACTTGAGCAAATCGTCTAAAAAGGGTTATTTTGGGAATCATAAAAGTAGGTGAGGTTTGAGACTATTCAGAGTGGAGGTAGAGGATATATTGAGAGATGTTTAGGGTGCCTATAAACTGCCTTTAAAAAGCTTTAGCAGTAGCTTCGCCAGAGCTTCTATGTTTGTCAGCTGTTTTGTATCATCCATTCTGATATGTACAGTGTGTTTTAGTATTAAGTACTGTGTGTTGGTAAAACGTGTATTGTATATAGTTTGCGAATAAACGAGGTGCAAAATTATAAGCATTAGCTTTGGAACTAATTTCCCCTGTCCCTCGTTTTGTACCAGAGGTTGTACCTGTAGGTGGCTGTTTGAGGTAAAAAGTACAAAATGAGTATCATCTGATCCCCAGTGTTTCTGTTCATTTGCCATTTAGCGTGGTGTGTGTGTGTGTGAGAGAGAGATAGGAGAAGCCTTTGCTAGGCCTCATTTAAGGTAGATCACAGAACCAAGCCAAACTTAAAAGTGCCACCACGGCAGAACAAGCACTTAACATTGTCTAAGTGGAGAGAATCACTAAGCAGCTATGCAGTTATGTCGCAAATGAATAGAAAAGAGTTTGCTGTTTGTTCACAAATACCTCAAAGGAGCAGCTCCTGCATCAGTGAAACATAAACTCTTCATTATATTTTATGGAGGTTATCTTTCAGTATCAATGTATATGGTATTACAAGCATGTGTTTTGGTCATGCTACCATTTTTAACAGAATGACAATACAGAGCAACAAGTGGCGTATAAGAGCGGTAACAGGCTGAGCAACACATCAACTGATATATGCCATTTTCTTTTATCAAGAATACATGGCTGCATTTCCAACCACTGCACTCCAGCACTGACTGATTGGCTGCCTATCCCAGACCTAATTTCACAGTTTCTATCTCTCCTCTTATTCCCTCGTTCCTTCCTTCCTTCTTGGCCTCCGTAATCCCCCTTAGTTACTTCCTTCCTTCCTTCTTTACCTTCCTTCCTTCCTAACCCTCCCTCCTTTTCCCACTCTTTATTACTTAAATAATATCTTCCCCCTTCCTTGATTCCTCCATCCCTCAAACCTTTCCTTCCTATGTGCTTCCACTGTCCCTTCTGCCTATCTTCCTCTCTGCCTCCCTATCTTTCTTCATTACCTCCTTTCCTCCTTCCTCCTTCTTGCCCGTCTTAATCCCTCTCTTCACTCCTTATTCGCATACCCAGCCTTATTTCCTTGTCCCTTATTTCAACTTCACTTATTCCAGTCACTCATATCTTGCCCTTCTGCCTTTCACTAAGTCCTCTATTTTTCTTCTTGCTTTCTCTCCTGTCCCTTTTTCCTCTCTCTCCCTCACTCCGTCCTTCCCTCCCTCTCTCTCTCACATCCTCTCATCTTTTCTCACTTCCTTCTCTTAATTCCTTCCCCCTTTCATCCCTTCCTTCCCTTATTTCTCTATCACATTGCTCTTTCACTTAACGTCACACTGTTCCATGCCACACAATTCAACTCCACACATTTCCATTCCACACTGCATAATTCACCAACAAACCACATAATTCAACTCAACAGCACAATTACATAACACCACATACATCCAATCCAAACCATATAATTCCACATCATGCTACAAAATTCAACAGCACACCACATAATTAAACTCCACTACATACCATTCCACACCCCAAAATACCGTCGCACATAATTACACACCATCACACCCACTCCACATAATTCCAATATGTTCAATACCACATAATTCCTATCCACATATTTCAACTGTATACCATGCCACATAATTCCACTACACAAATCCAGTCAACGGCACACAATTCCACGCCACACAATTTCACAACTAACAATTCCAATCCAACTCACATAATTCCACTACACACCACTTACATACCCTCTACAACACATGGGTAAAAGACATTATCATTTACATCACCAACAGCTCTAACTCGAGCAAATGCGGGAGCTATTGCATTCCTTTTTGGATCACAAAAGTTCAAAAAGGCACCTGCGTCATTTCATGTGGTAATGCATGCATGTGCCTACAAAATAATGTGGCCAGTCTTGTTCATTATAACTTTTCCACATGCTGCACAGCAGCCACACTGCTCTACAACATAGCTTAAAAACAAAGGCCAAACCAAAATCTCCTGCTAAGCACTTATAAGGTCCCAAAGGCAAGACCTATTGGCTTTGCCAATGCTTGTTATAGCTTTGGGGGCATGTAATACTCTCAATTGTCACTCTTATGATGGTTAGGAGTTGAGTTGGTACTGACATTGGCAGCACTGTCAGGGGCAAAGGGTGGTGTAAGCTGCAGTGGTCTGCTAACGAGGGCACTTATCATTTTGCATACAAAGCACTGACTAGTTCTAATGTTTACTTAAAAAAAACAACTAAAATACTGTTGAAGAAAAGAATTTTGATTGGACAGGGGTTTAATAATGGGGATCCACAGGTAGCAGTTTGCAATTTAGCCTGCATAACATTTTATTCAATCACAGTAAATTTGTTCAGACTTGCCTGGTGTAACTGAAAGCTGGGATTTACAGACTGAATCAGCCAGAAAAGCAGCATCAATGATTTTCATTTTTGCAAATAAAACATTTGAAGTAACTCACAGATTATTGTGAGGCTGGAGTGCCAACCAGGACACATATGATATGGGATTAGAAAGTTATTTCACAATAGCAACGGCTTGTTTAAAAGGATCAGGTTTGGATCTTGATCAATGTGAGAAGTGCTCCGAACAAGTTTTATTTAGACTGCAAGCAAGAAAATATTGACTTATCAACAACAGCTCAGTAGTTATTTCTCAAGTTGTCCTGTCTTCAACTATGTTCTACAATCCCACTTAAAGTTCCATAAATTTTAATGAAACCAATCGATATGTAGTGATTTCTTGGGGCCACGATTCTTCATAGGCAAAAAGTTGAATTGTTAAGGAATGGTGGTTCATGAGTCGAAATCTTTGAAAGGAGAGTTCAAGAGGGTTCAAGAGTCAAACGCTGGAGAGCTATTTAGGCCCAATTTTCATTTTATATTTTAAGAAGAACTGCAAATGTTTTTCTTGACAGCTATATTAGGTGCCAACAGAAGGAAAATATTCATACCCAGATTCAGTAAACCCTTGCATTGCCATTACATCACACACGATGAGGCAAGGCAATGCAGGGTTTAGGTGACATTACCCTATTACTTACCAGTAATATTCATCACTTACTCATTCATTCCCGTTGCCCTTACTTATGCAGATGACCATCTCCTTAACAGAAAAAAAGAACAGAGGAAATGCTGGGACCCCTAACTCCACACCCTCCCAGTGGGAGTACTTAACCAGTACTTACCTAGCAATCAGCCTGAACTACCAAGACACCAACAGGAAGGCCAGCCGTCGGGGAGGGAGGGAGGGGCGTAAGGAATGGGATGAGGACAACGGGACCAGGAGTAACGAAGATTACCGGTAAGTAATAAGACATTACCTCAGGTCCCTCCAGTCCTTGTCCCATTCCTTACTTATGGAGCATACTAAAGCCAGGAACCCAGCCTTCCGAACCCCCAAAGAACACCCAGGACACCACATCGAACAGCAGCAGCCCTAAGTGAAGCAAAAGGGAGAACCACAAGACAAAACAGGCAGGAGCACACAGTCCGCAAAGCCCCCAACCAAACAACAAGGAGGAGGAGCACCCACCAAGGAAGCACCAGAGACCTCCCACAGCAGAAGGACTGCGAGGAGGCCCTACACGGAAGAAGACCCAAGGCGACCAGAGACACCAGGAAGCCATGGCCAGGCCAACAGGGACCCAACCAAGGTCTGGAAGAACCAGCACCCCGGAAGTAGAAGGCACCAGTGGCACCCAGAAGGCAGCCACCCACAGAAAAAAAGGGCCAGCAGGGCACCCAGGCCCCGCCGACCCTAACCCCCAAAACCGCCAAGCGGAAGGGAGCCAGCCATGACGACAGCAAAGCTAAGAACAACAAAGCCCAAGCCGGAAAGTAGTCAAACCACAGAGACCCAAAGCCCAAATGCGAAGCCCCCGAGGGGCCGAAGCAACCACTAGAAACAACCAGCACAAGGAGGACCAGAACAGCTGTAGCACCCCACAGGGCACGAAAAACCAGGAAGGGGGCCCACTGGGCCAGAAGGCCACAATGCCCAGCACCACCAAGCAGCCCCCCAGACCCGGCAGCAGAGCGGACAGAGAGCATGCCCAAGCAGACAACAGAACAAACGTCCAGCAAAGATAAAAAGATCCACAACAAACCCCAAAAGAGAGATAAGGGAAAGCAAGGAAAGACCCAACAAGCCCAGCTCTGACCAGGAAACGAAGGGCAGGACGGCCAAAAACAGGACCAACCCCAACACTACCGGGGAGTCCTACAGCAGCAAGCCCAGAAAAAAGGGGACAGGGCCAGCCAACAGGACCAAGGCACAGATCCAGAGGACCAACCAAGGGCAGGGCCACACAGGTCAGAGCAGAAAGGGAGGAACCACTAATCAAGAGCCAGTCCCACTAACCGGAAGGAGCCAACCACTACAGAGCCCAGAGGCTGAAGGACACCACCATCGAAAACCCCCAGTGGAGGAACAGGCCCCAGGGCAGGAACGTCCAGCACCAACCAACAGAGTCAACACAGGACAACTGCCAAAAGACCCAAACCAGGAGAAACATGGACAGGCCAACAGGCCAACAGGTCAGGACCAAGGCACCCACAAAGAACGCAAGGGACACCAGGACACAAACCCGGAACCCCGTCCAACAAAGGCACGGCCAGAAGGAAGCAGATCTGACAAGCACCAGTACACCAGCTGCCTGAAGACCAACCAGAAGGACCAGGCAGCCAGAAACACAGACCCACCTAGACAGGAAACAGCAGGGGGAGAACCAGAGGCCAGAACCCCGTAAGGCACAACCCCCACCAAGAAAGAGACCAGCAACAGGACCCCGCCCAATGAAAAGCAAGGGGTGGACACTAGCAGACCCTGAACCAGACCAGGGCACAGCACCAAGAGTGGGGTGAGAAAAACCCCCAAGGCCACCAAGACCAGGGGAACCCAAAGACCAAATAGGTCCACAGGGAAGACCCCGTCCCAAACAATATACACCAAGGACAACAACCACAGACCCGTGGGTCGACTGAAGGTAAAAAAGACAGAAATGGGGAAGACCAAGCTACTGGCCATGAAAAGGAACCCAGGAAGCCAGAAGGGAGGAAAATCCCCAACCAAACTACCAGCCGACCAACAGGCCCAGAGGACAAAGGATAACACCAAGGAACCACCCCAAGCTAGTCCCAAGACCAGCCGTAGAAGGGCCAAGACAAAACCCCATGACAACCCCAGAGCAAACGGAGATGCAGACAGCCACCGGCCCCAGAGCAAAAAAGTCAGGAAATAAGAACCAAGCCAGGACCAAAAGAACAGGAGAGACAAACAGGGTGGCCCACAGCCCTACCCCGCAGACATCCCCACAGGCCAGAGAAGCCAGACAACTAAACAACAGACATGCCAGCAAAGACAAGAGGCCACCAACATGGTGCCCCCACAGGCCCAGAAGGAGCGGCACAGAAGCAGCAGCCGCAACCCAGAAACCCCCAACCACTGAGAGCAGATTAAAAGATGCTGGAACCAGCCACAACCAGGCCACAAAGGGAACAAAATAGCAGCAGGAAGCCAGGGCGGAAGCTAAGCAACTCGCACCGCACGCCAACACCATGGCCCAGCCCACAACATGGGAAGCAGGTGCAGAGTAGAAGCCAGAGGAAAAGGCAAGGAGGCCGGCCCGGACCCCAGCAATGCCAGACGCAGAACCCCAGACCACCAGGGGCCCGAAAGACCCACACCCAAACAAGGCACAATGTAATCAGTGAGAGGGAAGCCAGAAAAGGGTAACAGGCAGACACCCATAAGGTGACCCCCAAGGCTCCAAGGACTCAATGGCCTTAGCCGCATACCTCCCGGAGGCAAGCCCTGTCCCACAACCAGGAAGGCCCCAAACAGGAGACAAGGGCAGAGAAGGCACTGCCAACCCAAGCGGCCCAGGCCAACGAGGGACCAAACAAAGGCACAGCAAGGCCACGACAAACAGAGGCAGAGCCAAGTCCCCACAACTAGACTGGAAGACCCGTGGCGATACCTCCACCCAAGGAAGAAGGAGCCTGAAGGGCACACAAGTGCACAACCCACTGAGGGGGCAGAGACCAGAAGAGGGACTGGGCAGAAACTGGACCCAAGCTGACACAGCAACAGCAGGGCCACCAAAAATCCAGGAAGACAAGGGACCGGAGACACCAGAGGCTCAAAACCAGCCCCTGATCCAACATGCACCGGCCAGAGAAAAACAGCAGGAAGGAGCAGGGAAACACCAATGGACCAAGCCCAAATGGCAAGACAAATCTCCAAGCGGAAAGAGTCAGGACCCTGCCATCACCGCAGGGACCCAAACCTGGCCACAGATACACCAGTGACACAGCAGGCAGAAACCCTGCCACTGAAAACAGAGACTGCGCAACGGAAGCCAGGGACTCCATGACACACCAAACACAAATGCCCCAGACCCAAAGCAGTCCAAAGCAGAAAGAAGGGGGAAGAAAACTTGCCACGCGAACACAACTCGGGACCAGCAGACCCCAGACAGCACCACCGCCAAAAGAACGGCCACACTAGCCAGCCCATGTGTGTCCCAAAGCCAGAGCTTCAGGGCAAAGACAAAACTGGCCCAACGGCAACCAGGCACACCAGGGGTACCCCAAGCACAACCCTCGAGCCGCCCGCCACCAAAGAGCAGCTGCATAACAAGGTCAGAGAAAAGGCACAGCCCGGCAAAGGGGAACAAATAGGGCCCCCAAGTGTGAGCAAAACCAGGAAAAGCAGTGAAAAAAGCAGGGGAAAACTGCAACGTGGTACACACACTCTGGGCTGGCAGACTCCAGCCCACACTGTCTACCACACCAACACCCCCACCAGCCAGCCCAGGCACGCACCAAGCGCCACAGTGCCTGGCAAGCATGCAGGCAAACGACCATACTGGTCACAAGACACTCCAATGGCACTACCAGCACAGCCCCTGAGAAGCCAGCCTTCCAAGGGAAGATGCCATGCCAGGCATGAGTAGAGGGCCAGGAATGTGAAAGCAAGCAAAACAAAATGAAACAAAGACCCCTACCCCCAACTCGGTTTGGAGAACACAACAGAAAGCACATAAGCACATGCAGTCACAATGGAACAACAGAACACAAAACAGAATGAGAGAAATAAAACGCTATGTGGTACTCACCCCCGGGGGCTGGCAGATCCATACAACCTTTTCTGCCTTGACAAGAGCCCCCATCAGCCAGCCCAGGCACGCCTCACCAGCTCCAGTGCCTGGGCAGCAGGACACCCAGGACCACACTCGCCGCCGGGCACTCAAGGGGCACCAAAAGTACAGCCTCCGAGCAGCAATCCAGGCACCTCAGCGCATCTGCTACTGGCCCAGCCACCAGGAAGACGTGCTCACCCTAAACTAGAAAACATCGGGAGGACAGGCACACCAGCCGCAAAGGGCTGGCCAGCAACATCTGTGCCTCCTTGCAAGCCCAGCGGGCCAGGAGGCACCGAAGACCAACCCCGTCCAGGACAGCCCAGCAGCCAGACGGGGACCAGGAGCAGCACCCAGCAACAAGCAGGAAGGCACCCAAGATCCACCCCATCCAGGACCTCCCAGCAGCCAAAAGGAGACCAGAAGCAGGAGAACAGCACCCAGCACCTTGTCACATTCCTGTCAAAAAACAGAAAAAACAATAGGCGGAATGCTGGGTAATTACTGGTTAAGTACTCCCAATGAGAGTGGGTGGGGTTAGGGATCCCAGCATTCCTCCGTTCTTTTTTCTGTCAGGTTGATGGTCATCTCCATAAGTAAGGAATGGTACGAGGACTTGAAGGACCTGGGAGTAATGGCTAAGTCACGCAAAGCCATGTTGCGTGACTCTGCTTGGCTAAGTAAATCCAGAATGACGCAAGGCAACGCAAATCTCTGCCTTGCGTCACTCAGCGTTTAGAAGACATTACATGGGTGGAGTGTGGGCGTTCCCATTCGTCCACCCATGAATTTTGGTGTATTGTCACATTTAATAAGGGTAGCAAACTAGGGAAAGTGCCAAATTGCTACGCCATCCCAACAGAGGCATAACAAGGCGAAATATGTTAATGTTTCCTCGTTATTTCCTCATTTATATATAAATGGCTCTGTGAATCCGATACAGTGGAAAGTGTCTCGAAGTGGAAGAGGCTAACCAAATATTAAACTTACACGACACATGGAATTTAATTTGAAGAATAACAAGTTCTGTCTCTCTAAAGTATGGAATAGTAGTTAAAGAAATAATTATGGATGCTTTGTATATTATCTCTAGATCAACTCCTTTCTTTGAATTACAACAAATTGCAGCCATATTTTGGTGGTGAACAATATGTCAAATGATTTTTCTTCACTGATCCTGGGAGTTATAATTTGAGTTTACTAGGAGATTCAAGATTTAAAAGGACACATGAATATGCATGACGAGATTTAGGATGATGACATAACATAAATGCACGTTAACCATCAGCCCTTGTGGCTTGGTTGACTACTTCACTGAAGGGGAGCAAGCATGTCTGTAGGAATGATAGCAGAATTTATCAGAATCTTTATTTAAACTGTAGCTTGGATTGTGAAGCGACAGATTACAAAGATGGACATGCCAAAGCCGCTTCTTTAGGCTGCCAGTGGTTCACCAGTTTCATGCGGCGGCCTTGGCTATCCACAAGCTAATCAGGTTTATGGTCGTCATTTATGGGAGACAGAGGGAGAGTGACCAAAAGGTGCTAAGCAAACCCACATATGTCTGCGATAACAGAGGCAATGGAAAGAGAAATACATTTATATGAATTGTCAATATAAACCTTGAAATCAAGCAAAGTCGCTCCTAGTATCAGTGATAAGCTCACTCAGCTCGTGACCAGCAGAATTAAAAGAATTATTAGAATCTTAAAAAAAAAAAAAAAAAATTAACTAAGTAAGGAAATGTGCCTCCAGCTCTAAAGCCTAAGATATGTTCAATAAATAAAACGGGCTAGACGGAGACATGAACGTACAAGCATATAAGAAAATTAAAATGGTCAAACAAAAGCTAATACAGCAAAAGCTTTAGCACAGTGTAATGGCGGAGCACTCAGGAGTGGGTTTATCAACACTTTGCACAGCCGCAAAAACCATGCAAATTGATACAAAGCAGCACAAATTATTGTTAAAGTACTTTTTGGAGGAAAGTAGCCTTAAAACAAGGCAAATAGTGCTTCAGGTTAACTTGTACTAAGGGGACATCCCATGGGTGGTAGATGGCCGTCCCTACACTACCACATATGTCCTATCTGCTAAACTTGTTAGACAGGGCTTTGCACCAAAAAATAACATTTCCTTGATGCGAGTGCAAAGTAGAAGAAATATTTTAATTTCTCCTAACCTGCACATTACAGGACACATTCAATATGTGAAAAGTTTAAATGTCTGTCGACGCATAGGGCCATATTATCAAGAACGGGCAATAACATTATCACCGCTTTAGCGGCAGGAAACTGCTGCTAAAGCAGCGATAAGGGGCTTGATAATATGCCCTATAGAATTCCAATAGAAGCCAAGGTTTGATGTCCTTCACACCAGAACCTGGGCTTCTATTGGAATTATATAGGGCTTATTATCAAGCCCCTTATCGCCGCTATAGCAGCAGTTTTCTGCCGCTAAAGTGGCGATAATGTTATCTCCTGTTCTTGATAATATGGCCCATAGTATTTTGTAGAGGCAGCATTATGCGCTTTATAATTTTGTATATACTGGACCACGCAAATCTAACCAAAGTGGCTTTGTGTTGCTTAGTAAATGCCAAAAAAGATTTTGCATTATGGCTGTGACACAAAAGCGATGCGACCCCAATGCAAAATCTTAGCAAATTTGGGTACTTGTTTGTGAGCAAGTGCTAGAGAAGTGGGACCTGTGCCATATCTTAGAAATCAGGTGAGAGGACCGAGCAATGGCAAATCATTAACGCATCCAGCACAGCCCTTCCCATTCGCTATTTACTGAAACTCAACATATTCCTTTATAACTCAAACTCCTTCAGCAGGCGGTTTGAAGATTTAAGGATTGTGACCAGAGTAGGTTGGATTTTTGTTTTTTAGTGTTCAGACGTGTTTTCTTACTTTGCATATACTAATATTCGTGCTACAACATTGACTGTAGTTGCCATGCTATATTGTGTTACAGTGTTTTACCTGTTGCTCATTTGGCCTGACATTTTCACTCCTTTCACTGCCAGGGTTTCTTGCATTTCAATGCGTTTCATTGACATATACCTAACAAGGGCAGCAAAAGGGCTACTACAACTGGTGTGTACCTCATTCTGTGCACGAAAGGTAGGTGGCTGAAAGTGTTAAACAGAGATCCAAAAAAAGGAAAACATACACACAGGCCACAAGATACAAAGAAAATAGGAACAAACAAGGACATATTAAGGATTTTGCGGGCCCTGGGCCAAGTGTATTTTGGGGGCCCCTGTTCAGATCAGCTTTGAATTTATGATCCAGTTTCAGCTTTCATGCCCTCTTTGGCCAAGTCACTGACAGTGCACAGGCACACTCGTCCAAATTTTAAACGTGTTTAATCTAATATTCAGGGATAGTGATATGTGTTTTCAATATTGTAACACAGCAGCAGCTCACTAATATCATGCAAATATTCTCTGTAACACCTTCCCATTTCTCATATGTGAGATCCTGTTTGGATCTAAAATAAACTTGTTTTAATAAATATTGCATGAAAAATAAACAACATTTGTCAGCAACACGTCTGTAATAGACTCTCACACATTACCCAGATTTAAAATAAATTAAAGGAAAATGCTATTTACAGCAACTCTTTAAGAATTATTCAGAGTCACCAGAGCAAGACTCTCTGCAAAATAGATCTGGTTATGTAAGGGGGCTCCCTTAAAGATTGGGGCCCTGGGCCAGAGCCCACTTTGACCATGCCTTAAAACGTCTCTGGACAAATTCTGGTCAGGATTTCGATGGGCAATTTAATCAAACAAATGGTCACAGTAAAGTTTTTTGTTTTTATAGAATGTGTGCTTGGAGCCGTATGGACACATTCAAAGAGTGCCCAATAAAAAACATGACACAACATTTACTGCTCATATTCAATAGAGAGAACTAAGACGTACATGTCTACTTTAAGGCATACTTACAGAGAGGAGCAAGACGCATGCTCCCTGGGTTTTGTCTGAAAAACATATTCTTGATCCAGCACAACGAAAAAATGGTATCTAATGACCTCGTCTGAAATGCCTCAATAGTCGATTTATGTCAGCGTCCATCTGCTGTCTCTTCCGAGCCACGATCTTGCCATAGAATCAAAACATACTGTGGAAGCAGTCTTTTAGCTATACTTCATAACATCCCCGAGGATGCAAGTATATTTTCAGTGACAAATCCTTTATCCTGTGTGTGTGGCGCGGAGAAGTGAATTGTTGTTTTGCTTCGGGCATCTTTTCATGAAATGGCAACGGTCGTTGTATTAATTCTACAGAGCACTTATGCTTGACAGGAAACTTACTTCCGTTTGACTTCTTGTTTAAAATGAATTCCATCACACTATAAGGATGTAACAAAAATAGTAACTTTAACCACACTTTAAAGCTGTACAAATTCTAGAAACATTCCCGCATTTACACTCGGAAAAACAAACGGAAAGACAGGGCATAGATTTGATAGAATATTGCTCCTTTCTACCTGCAAGGCAGATGCCAGTGTTTTTTGGGTACCCTATTTGTTCTGCATTCTATTGGATAAGCAACAGCCTCCAAAAAAGCAAAGAGAAGACTATCGAGGCATACATATATATATATATATATATATATATATATATATATATATATATATATATATATATATATATATATATATATATATATATATGCCTCAATATATGCCTCGATATACTATATATATATATATATTACCTACTGGCGGTCGCCAGTTGGTAGTTATACTTAGGACCTAGTTTCCATAGGAGAAGCGTTTTTTGATTTGCCAATATCTTTGGCGCCGTTTGACGAATCTTCGCGAAATTTTCCAAACTAATGGCCCGCTCAGGACAGCTTTTGTCTTAAAAGTTTCGGGGTGATTCATCAAGCGGTGTTGAGAAAAAAGGGGGGTTCCAAAACGCGTTTTCTCCATGTTAATTTCCATAGGAAACTTTAGGCAAAGCTACAGCCCAAAAAGGTAGCTCTTGGTTTAGAAAGCGTTCTTTTTGTTAAATGGTGTAAATATGTTCAGTAGTTCCTGAGAAATTCAAAAAATAATATATATCGATATCTGGTGACCCTGGTGGATCCCCGAACCCTCCAGAGCACGAGCTGACTTCTGATTGGCTGCCAACACTCCAAATCAAAAAGTGTTGGCAGCCATCTTGTGACTTGTTTGAACCGAGTCACAAGAAAAAGGTAAAAAAAAAGGATACAAATCAAGAAAAGGGGGCAGGGTAGAAACACCCTGACCCCCTAGGCCTGCTCAGGGGGTCCCACAGGGACCCCCTGGCAGAAAAAAACATTTTTTTTTAAAAAGAATCGGCGGGATTCGCGCTGGGTGCGCAAATCCGACAGATTTCTTTTTAAAAAATGAAGCACGGTCCCCCGCGCTTCGTTTCTTTAAGCCCCCGGGTGGGCCAGGTCCCGGGGGCAATGTCACATTAGCATGCAAGGCCCCTGCTCCCCCGGGGACCGCCACCTCCCCGGGGCTTATTGTTTAAAAAAAGGGGGGGGACTCTTGCCCCCCCCACACAGCCCCAGGGACCACCACCTCCCGAGGCTTTTTTTTTAAATTAAAGGCATGGGCGGCTCCTTCCCCCCCACGCTGCCCCAAGGACCGCCATCTCCCCGGGGCATTGCTATTATGTGTGGGGGGCCTCACAGGCCCCCCAAGTCCCAGGGACCACCACTTCCCGGGGCTTCAATAATAAAAAAATTAAGTGGGGGCTCCTGCCCCCACACTTCCCGGGTACCGCCACCTCCCCGGGGCATTTAATAAATAACATATGGGGGTCCATAGCGGACCCCCAGCCCCAGGGTCCACCACCTCCCCGGGGCTTTAATCATGATGGGAGGGGGGCCGTGCGGCCCCCCTCCTGGAGCCCTCTATGGCCCTGGATACCGCCACCCCCCCGGGACATTGCAGTTTGCTATCGCAGGGCGGGAGCACGGCTCCCACCCTGTCATTACAAACACTGCTTTGCTTCGTGGAAGCGAGAGCAGGAAACCTGCTCTCACTTCCACGAAGCAAAGCAGAACTGCTTTTGGGCAAAGTCAGCATGTCAGCAGCTCCCTTTGCCCAAAAGCAATGCCGGCTCCCGCAGGAGGCGGGGAGACAGCAGGGACCGCGGGGGCATTGGGGCTCCCCCTGCGGTCCCCAACGTTAAGGCCCTGGGGGATGGGGTCCAGGCCCAGGGAAGGGGGGCCACACGGCCTCCCTTCCGTGAAAATAATAAATAAATGAATAAATAAACGAGGCAATGCCCCAGGGGATGGGGTCCCCGAGGCCTCAGGAGGTGGTCCGAGGCCTCGCCCCTTTCTACACCACTCTGCAAACGGATGCAGTACTTGAAAGGGAGGCGGCGGCAGACAAATTATTTAACAACTTGCCTAAAGTATCTACAAGTGCACAGAGTTCTCATGCAAGTACAATTGGTAAAGACGACGATGCCAAAACATTACTAAGAACTTTAGAAAAACTAATGAGGAACGAAATCACTAAGTGGTGGGAACACAAATCACTAACTAAATACGAAGAAGTGGGGAGAGTCCCGCGAGGGCTGAGAATTCTGCTGGCACCTAGCTTTGACAACCCAAACTCCAGCATGCTCAAGGGATGGGATGAAAGCAATTTAACAGCCTCAATGAACTTAGTGCGAATTCTGATAAAATATGCCGAAATAGACCGTCAGGCGCTGATGATGGAAATTGATAAAATCAATGAAGAATTGAATAAATCTGAGCAGACAGAATACATAACTAAAACAAGAAATGAAATAAGAGAAAGACTTAAAAAACATGAGGAGAAGATAAAAATCCGCAAGGCCCATAAATTTGCGCGCGACAAAGTCGACTATGAGCAGGGTCAAATATTTACGTTCGCGCGCAAGTTTGAAACTGCCAAAAGACTGAGATTCAATGACAGATCTAGAAACAATGCAGCAAATGCAATATCAGAATCTGGAAACACAGTCACTGAAGGAATGTCCAGCATAGGTGCAGAGTCACTCACAAGTGACACAGGCTCAGAAGGCGGCAGTTTCAATACAGCAACAGAAAGAACTAAGTGAAGCCTAGGCGAGGAAGTCGATTTTTTAGCCCTAGATTGCCGGCAGACCCTGAGGCCGAGAACTCAAAAGAAGCCAATAGAAAAAGAAGGAATGCAAGGAGAAGGGCAAGGCGCAAGAAGCAAAAATCCAAAACCAAAGAAAGCTCAATGGCGCAAGAAGCAACGATAGATGATAATACTATCATAAATCTATCACCTACCATACTAACCCAGGCAGAAAAAGAAATATCTCTGGGACTGAATTTTTGTCCAGAGAGTAATTTTAACTACACAAAAACAAGAGTGGATGTGTTCTGCTTCATTCGTAAACTTAAACTCAAAAAATTCTTCACCATCAAAAATGGCCTGGAACAAGTAAAACTGGCGCAGCAACCTTCTGAGGGAAATGCAGTAACGCTTCAAGTGTCTGACATACCAACGCTGTTGACTTTACAAGCACTCAGCAATGAAGCAAGCATAACCAATCAGGAATCCAGCGATTTAGATTCTACTCAGGAGAGATTGCGAAGTAATAACATATCACAAAGAGGTGCGGGAAACAGCCCATTTAAACCGAAATCTACATTCCTTCCAGTCATGTCAAAAGATGCCATCAACATCTATCATGAGCGAGTAACTGAGGACATAAAAAAACTATACCATCAAGTCAAACACAAAAAATGCAACAAACAGTACAACAAAATAAAATATGCCAAACTGGTTAAGAAATTGAAAGATAATCATGAGGTAATTATAAATAAATCAGATAAGGGCAGGAACATTGTGTTATGGCCCAAAAAGGAATATCTGCAAGAAGCCAAGAGACAACTAAACAATGAAGAATGCTACAAGAAAAGTAGCATTAAGGAATATAACAACGCAAAGGAAATCCTCAAAAAAGATCTGCAACAGTGGAAAAGGGAGGGACTGATATCAACTGATGAATACAAATATATGTACATTGAATATCCAGTTGTCCCAAATATATATTTTATCCTGAAAGTCCACAAGAACATTACACCCATACCAGGCAGACCCATTATCTCTGCGATCAATAGTATGGGGGAACATATTGCACAATATGTGGATTTCTTTTTCAAGACATTGTTAAAGGGCTACCCACCTATGTAAAAGATACAGGGGACTTTTTAGTCAAACTTGGTGGTATAAAATGGTCAGATGATCTATCAATCAATCAATCAATAAATCATGTCACTTATAAAGCGCACTACATACCCGCGAGGGTCTCAAGGCGCTGGGGGAAGAGGGGGGTGGTGCTGCTACTGATCGAAGAGCCAGGTCTTGAGGAGTCTTCTGAAGGCCAGTAGGTCTTGGGTCTGTCGGAGGTTGGTGGGGAGGGTGTTCCAGGTCTTGGCGGCGAGGTGGGAGAAGGATCTGCCGCCGGCGGTCGTTTTCCGGATGCGGGGGACTGTGGCGAGGGCGAGGCTGGTCGAGGCGGAGCTGGTGGGTGGGGGTGTAGAAGCTGAGTCGTCTGTTGAGGTAGGCTGGTCCGGAGTTGTGGAGTGCTTTGTGTGCGTGGGTGAGGAGCTTGAAGGTTATCCTCTTGTTGACAGGGAGCCAGTGCAGGTCTCTCAGGTGGGGTGTGATGTGGCTGCGTCGGGGGATGTCGAGGATAAGACGTGCAGAGGCGTTCTGGATGCGTTGCAGCCGTCTCAGGAGCTTAGCCGTTGTTCCTGCGTAGAGGGCGTTTCCGTAGTCCAGCCTGCTGGTGACGAGGGCCTGGGTGACTGTTTTTCTTGTTTCGGTGGGGATCCACTTGAAGATCCTGCGGAGCATTTGGAGGATGTTGAAGCAGGATGAGGAAACGGCGTTGACCTGCTTAGTCATGGAGAGGGTGGGGTCGAGGATGACCCCTAGGTTGCGTGCGTGGTCGGTGGGTGGCGGGGCTGTTCCCAGTGATGTTGGCCACCAGGAGTCGTCCCAGGCTGAAGGGTTGGAACCAAGGATGAGGACCTCCGTCTTGTCCGAGATTCAGCTTCAGGCGGCTGGTCCTCATCCATTCGGCGACGGCCTTCATTCCTTCGTGGAGGTGGGCTTTGGCGGTGTGAGGGTCTTTGGTGAGGAGAGGATCAGCTGGGTGTCGTCGGCGTAGGAGATGATGTTGAGGTTGTGCTGTCGGGCGACGTGGGCGAGGGGTGCCATGTAGATGTTGAACAGCGTTGGGCTGAGGGAGGAGCCTTGGGGTACGCCGCAGATGCTCATCACATTAGACATTGAATCCTTATACACAAGTATTGAACACCGGACAGGCCTTAATGCAGTCAAGCATTTTCTTGACACAAGACCCCTGATCTGTTATAATCACAACAAAATGTTGCTTGACCTTATCTCATGGTGTCTACACAATAACTATTTTATGTTTGGCAGAGAAATGTATAAGCAATCAAGAGGCGTAGCCATGGGGGCCTGTTTCTCCCCCAGCTACGCATGCCTGCATGTTGGCTGGTGGGAGGAACAGGTCCTGAAAAAGGTCCATCAAGACATATACAATCGACATGTTATGCACTGGCTACGATATATTGATGACGTCTTTATAGTGTGGAAGGGTAATGAGGAAAGTGCCAGGGAATTCATCCAAAGAATTAACATTAATTCTGCCAACCTCAAATTTACCTCACTTATGAGCCAGATGAGTATTGAATTCCTAGATGTAAGGGTGTACATAAATGAAGGAAATATAGAAACAGCGTTATTCTGAAAGGAAACAGCGGGCAATGCCACGCTACATGCTAGCAGCTCACACCCAATGCACCTCAGAAGGAGTATCCCTTATGGGGCACTCCTCAGTTTGAAACGAATTTGCAGCGTACAAAAGGACTTAGAAGACTGCACACAGGAAGCACTCACTAGACTCAGGAAAAGAGGATATAGTGAAAGAATACTGAGGGAAGCAGAATATTTTTTTTATTTTTTTTAAATCGGCAGGATGCGCTCAGGGAGCGCGAACCCTGCCGAAAAAAAGAAATCGGCGCGGTCTCCGCGCTCGATGTAGTGGCCCCGGGTGGGCCAAATCCCGGGGGCATGCTGGGGGGTTCATTTTATGTGTGGGGGCCTCTAAGGGCCCCCCAAGCCCGGGGACCACCACCCCCGGGGCTTTATGGATAATGGTGCGGGAGGGCTCTGAGCCCTCCCGCAGCCCGAGGACCACCACCTCCCCGGGGCTTCTTTTTTTATATTTGAAAAACCTGTGTGGGGGGCTCCAGCCCCTCACACGCCCAGAGACCACCACCTCCCGGGGCACTAAGAAAAATGAAAATGGGGGTCCGTTTTGGACCCCAAGCCCGGGGACCACCACCTCCCCGGGGCTTTCTCGATGTAGGGAGGGGGCCGCGCGGCCCCACTCCTGGAGCCTGTGGTGGCCCTGGGGACCACCACCCCCAGGGCCGGCTCCTGCAGTGTCCCGGGTGCCTACCCCGGGACACTGCTGTTTGCAATGACAGGACGGGAGCCTCGCGGCTCCCGTCCTGTCATTGCAAACTTGCTTTGGATATTGGAAGAGAGCAGAAGCCTGCTCTCTCTTCCAATATCCAAAGCCGATTGCTTTCCACATGGGGAGCTGCATCTTAGCAGCTCCCCATGTGTAAGCAATGCCGGCTCCCGTAGGACACGGGGAGCCGGCGGGACTGTGGGGGGATTGGGGACCCCCACAGTCCCCAACCAGAGGCCAGGCCCCGGGGATGGGGTCCCCGGGGCAAGTAGTGGCCCGGGAGGGGGCCACGCAGCCCCCTCCCAAAGTAAAAAAATTAAAAAAAAATTAAAAAAAAGTGCAAGGCCGGCCCCGAGGATGGGGTCCCGGGGCCTTAAATGGCCTGAGGAGGGGGGCCACGCAGCCCCCTCCAAATAAAAACAAAAGAGGCCATGCCCCGGGGGATGGGGTCCCGGGGCCAATACAGGCCCAGGGAAGGGGGACCACGCGGCACCCTTCCCGTTTTTTTTTTATAATTAAAAAAAAGGGGTAAGGCCCTGGGGGATGGGGTCCCCAGGGCCTAAAAATAGGAAAAAGGAAGGGGGGCCACACGGCCCCCCTTCAGGGGGGAAAAAAAACAACAACAAAAAACAAACGATCGGGCCCGCAGGCCCCGCCCCTTCCTTCACCACTCTGCAAACGCGCCCCTGGCGCGTTTGCAGAAGAGAACAATTCCCTTGAATACTGGGGGTCCCTGGGGGCCAACTAGCCCACCAGGAACCTCCAGTATGTGCTGAGGAGCTGCCTTGCAGAGAGGTGTACAGAGGCCACGCCCCTTTTTACACCTCTCTGCAACGCAGCTCTGTGGTGCTTTTTGGAGGAACATGGTGGGCTAGTTGGACTCCAGGGACCCTCAGGATTCAAGGGGAGTTAATCCCCACGACTTAAAACGCGCCACGGGGTGCGTTTGCACAGTGGTGAAGGGAGGGGCGGGGCTTCAGGTGACATGTGTGCAAACAGGCCCCGTGGCGCGTTTTAAGATGGGGAATTAAATCCTCTTCAATCCTGAGGGTCCCTGGGGGCCAACTAGCCCAACAGGTACGTCCAGAAAGCGCGACAGAGCTGCGTTGCAGAGAGGTGTAAAAGGGGTGTGGCCTCTGTACATGTCTCTGCAACGCAGCCCCTGGCGCATACTGGAGGTTCCTGGTGGGCTAGTTGGCCCGTAGGGACCCTCATGATTCAAGGGGACTTAATCCCCCAATTTAAAACGCGCCACGGGGCGCGTTTGCACAGATGTCACCTCAGGCCCCGCCCCTCCCTTCACCATTGTGCAAATATTCCTCTAAAATCAGCCGAAATACGAATTCCGATTTACTCACCTGTTATCAGGAGAGACCTCAGTGCTGCATCTTTCAGCCCAGTACTGATCCTCAAAAGTAATTTTAACCGTACTTACCAGTAACTTGAATTTCCTTCCATAGGATATCATTGCCTGCTTTTTGCTGAAAAAGTTTCTAAGTGTTGATTTTTGAAACATACAAATATTCCTCTAAAATCAGCCGAAATCCGAATTCCGATTTACTCACCTGTTATCAGGAGAGACCTCAGTGCTGCATCTTTCAGCCCAGTACTGATCCTCAAAAGTAATTTTAACCGTACTTACAGTAACTTGAATTTCCTTCATAGGCTAACATTGACTAGTTTCACTTGGAAATTCTTCTAATTGTGGAGTTTTGGAACTTTAAAATATTCCTCTAAAATCAGCCGAAATACGAATTCCGATTTACTCACCTGTTATCAAGAGAGACCTCAGTGCTGCATCTTTCAGCCCAGTACTGGTCCTGAAAAGTAATTTTAACCGTACTTACCGGTAACTTGAATTTCCTTCATAGGCTAACATTGACTGGTTTCACTTGGAAATTCTTCTAAGTGTGGAGTTTTGGAACTTTAAAATATTCCTCTAAAATCAGCCGAAATACGAATTCCGATTTACTCACCTGTTATCAGGAGAGACCTCAGTGCTGCATCTTTCAGCCCAGTACTGATCCTCAAAAGTAATTTTAATCGTACTTACCGGTAACTTGAATTTCCTTCATAGGCTAACATTGACTGGTTTCACTTGGAAATTCTTCTAAGTGTGGAGTTTTGGAACTTTAAAATATTCCTCTAAAATCAGCCGAACTACGAATTCCGATTTACTCACCTGTTATCAGGAGAGACCTCAGTGCTGCATCTTTCAGCCCAGTACTGATCCTCAAAAGTAATTTTAACCGTACTTACCAGTAACTTGAATTTCCTTCCATAGGATATCATTGCCTGCTTTTTGCTGAAAAAGTTTCTAAGTGTTGATTTTTGAAACATACAAATATTCCTCTAAAATCAGCCTGAAATCCGAATTCTGATTTACTCACCTGTTATCAGGAGAGACCTCAGTGCTGCATCTTTCAGCCCAGTACTGGTCCTGAAAAGTAATTTTAACCGTACTTACCGGTAACTTGAATTTCCTTCATAGGCTAACATTGACTGGTTTCACTTGGAAATTCTTCTAAGTGTGGAGTTTTGGAACTTTAAAATAGTCCTCTAAAATCAGCCGAAATACGAATTCCGATTTACTCACCTGTTATCAGGAGAGACCTCAGTGCTGCATCTTTCAGCCCAGTACTGATCCTCAAAAGTAATTTTAACCGTACTTACCGGTAACTTGAATTTCCTTCATAGGCTAACATTGAATGGTTTCACTTGGAAATTCTTCTAAGTGTGGAGTTTTGGAACTTTAAAATATTCCTCTAAAATCAGCCGAAATACGAATTCCGATTTACTCACCTGTTATCAGTAGAGAACCCAGTGCTGCATCTTTTAGCCCAGTACTGATCCTCAAAAGTAATTTTAACCGTACTTACCAGTAACTTGAATTTCCTTCCATAGGATATCATTGCCTGCTTTTTGCTGAAAAAGTTTCTAAGTGTTGATTTTTGAAACATACAAATATTCCTCTAAAATCAGCCGAAATCCGAATTCTGATTTACTCACCTGTTATCAGGAGAGACCTCAGTGCTGCATCTTTCAGCCCAGTACTGGTCCTGAAAAGTAATTTTAACCGTACTTACCAGTAACTTGAATTTCCTTCCATAGGCTAACATTGACTGGTTTCACTTGGAAATTCTTCTAAGTGTGGAGTTTTGGAACTTTAAAATAGTCCTCTAAAATCAGCCGAAATACGAATTCCGATTTACTCACCTGTTATCAGGAGAGACCTCAGTGCTGCATCTTTCAGCCCAGTACTGATCCTCAAAAGTAATTTTAACCGTACTTACCAGTAACTTGAATTTTCTTCCATAGGAATCCATTGTCTGGTTTTCAGCAGAAAAGTTTCAAAGTGTCGATTTTCACAAACTACAAATATTCCTAAAAAATCGCCTGTATGACTTAAACGCATTCTTTCAACTGTTTACAGGAGATGCACCAGTGCTGGATCCAGGATCCAACACTGAGTAAGAAAAAGTAACGATAACAGTTTTTAACTTCTAAGTGAATTTCCTTCCATAGGATAACATTGGTGATTCTATGAGAAAAAGTTTCTAAGTGTGAACTTTTAAAGTACAATAATATTCCTTAAAAATCACGACTGTAACCAAAACGCTTTTACTGAACTGTTTACAGGAGATGTCCCAGGACTGAATCTAGGATCCAGTAATGTTGTTAGAAAAGTAATCCATAAAGTAACTAATTGCATTTAACTAGAAATTCACATTGAGCTGAATGTTGCATTGTGTTTGAAAATGTGTTGCCCATTGCAACAACTGTAACTACTGTACTTAAAAGTCTATTGCCTATGTGCAAAGTAATTAAACTAAAGTAATTCATTCTGAGAAAGTATTTTTGTAATGTAATGTATAATGTAATTACAATGTAATTTAAAAAATAAAATATGTAAAAAAAATTGTTTCTAAAAAATTTGGAAATCAGTATGAAAAAAATTTATATAACAATTAATACATTTAAAAATTGTCATTTACAAAACCTTTGAAATTCACTGAAAAAACTGTAGGTTTCAGACATGTTATAGTTACAAATTAGCATTTAAAAAACCTTTGAAATTCACTGAAAAACCATAGGTTTCAGGGACGTTATAGTTACAAATTAGCATTTAAAAAACCTTTGAAATTCACTGAAAAAACCATAGGTTTTAGGGACAGTTATAGTTAGTTGGACATTGCACTCGTACAAAACCCGTGAAATTCCCCGTTATAGTTAGTCCAGCTAACTATAACTCGCGCCCGCAATGCACTGCTGATGACGTCCCATATTACATCACTCATGACATGGTCAGTGACATCACTGATGACATCTCAAATGACATCACTGATGACATCATCCACGTGATAATCTGATGCACCTCCTCACACTCTAATATAACCTTTGATACACCCACTCTAAATTACAGACTGCCATTCGCAAAACCATAGACACTCCAACACCAATAACTACATACCCACTCACTGATTCTTAGGTCTACGCACACATCCACTCACTCACCCGTACAGTCACTCATACTTACGGTCACTCAGTACAGGACTATCATATGCACTCATACTCCTATATAGACACTCAAACACCGCCACTCATCCATAGAGGTACTCACACACCTAGTCAGTCATGCAAATAATTAAACACACTACCATTTACTCACCTATACAGTTATACACACACCAGCTCACTTACTCATACAAATAGTAGCACATTCTTACGCTCTTATACAATCACTGATACAAGCACACACTCATCCATACAGCCACTATCACAATCACTCACTCTCGCTTATAGCTATTTATATACTCCAACACACATATATACTGCCTTTCACATATGTAGTTACTCACACATGTACCACTGGGACATACATTCACTCACTAACACACTCTTACACACACTTACCCACCCATACAGTCTATCACAGTTGCACTCTTGAAACCATCCACCCAGTGAATCACCCACTCACACATCTATGCACAGAGTTGCACACACCCCTCCCACACAAACACTCAGGCACCCATACAGATACTCAGACAAGCATTCAATAACTCATATAGACACTCATGTAGCTATTCACAAACACATGCAGCCACTTACACAGCAACAGACAGACGGATACAGACATTCACCCAGTTTAGTCACTAACCCATGCATTCAGTAAGATACGTTAAATCACTCACTTATAGAGTCAGTCACGCACCTACTAAATCATCCATACAGACACTTACACACCCACTCATTCTTCAATACGTCTTTTCCTATATATATTAAAAATATTTAAACTTTACAGAAACACACAGTCACTGGATGATGTCATCAGTGATGTCATCAGTGATGTCATTTGAGATGTCATCAGTGATGTCACTGACCATGTCATGAGTGATGTAATATGTGACGTCATCAGCAGTGCATTGCGGGGCGCGAGTTATAGTTAGCTGGACTAACTATAACGGGGGAATTTCACGGGTTTTGTACGAGTGCAATGTCCAACTAACTATAACTGTCCCTAAAACCTATTGTTTTTTCAGTGAATTTCAAAGGTTTTTAAATGCTAATTTGTAACTATAACGTCCCTGAAACCTATGGTTTTTTCAGTGAATATATATATATATATAAATCACCAGAAGTCCCTCGTCTGCTAGTAGCGTTCCCAGCGCTACTTCCGCCACAAAGGACTCGCGAACCACCAAAGATGCAGGCAACACAAATCTTTATTGCTGTTTCCTTATTATGCGTTTCGGGCACCACTAGCCCTTGTTCACACAATCAGCAAGTAAAAAACGCCATTCTTTTGAACAATGCTTACACCACGTGATAGAACACACTTGATAGATATAGAAAACATACATATATGCACAGACATCTAGTCTTTCTTTCATTTTCATTTCATGTTGTGAATATTTATTTCCACATATTTCTTTATTTTTTCTCCTTTTTGTCCCTTTTGAAGGCTTCTGTGTCCATATCTAATCGATACTGTGATCCTTGTGTATATCTTAGTCCATATGTGGGTGATAGGTCCCAAAAATATCCTTATTGGCCGTATAAATACATTGTTTCACTTGATGATTCCACATTCATCTAGAATACCGGAGAATTTAAATATAATATAAATACATAAAAATATTTTTAAATATATTAAAATATCTTAATTCATTCATTATTTATATGTGCAAAATCTTGCCAATACAATGCGTAATTGCAAATTCTTCAACATATGAATATTATAAAAAGCCGCCACTTGATATAAAACAACTAGTAATAAACTTAATTCCTGCCTAAATGCAGTATTATTTACGACCACTTCTAGAACCTACTCCAACCCTTCTCCTAATAAATACCAGACCCCACAGTATCATCTATCCCACTATGCCTAAAATGCGATCAAAGTGTCAAATGCATATTAAAGTGCAAAAATGGTAATGTTAAAGTGCAAACTACCCTAAGTGTACTAATTCTAAAAAAATTCCTAAGACATATTAAAAACGTTTACAAAATATAGGTCACAAGTACTAAAGTGCATACAAAACTGAATAAAATCCAATCCTGACCGCACCTACATACTGTAGACCGCTGCTCAAATAAATACTTCTATATACTTATATACAAATAGACACAGAAATGAGAATATGGATACCAGGGGGCCAATAATATTCTATGGTCATGGATACATCCCATTAGTTACCTAAAGAAAGTTATGCAGATCTTCTGTATTATTCAAACCATATGGAAATTTGGTGTCAAGCTCTAAAATCATTTTTGATTCCAGTTGCCTCAGGGCTTTCTCACGATCCCCTCCCCTTCTAAATTTCGGAATAGCTGCCACCACAAAATAAGACAAACAACTCAGATCATTATTATGTGTTTGTTTGAAATGGCGGGCTACTGGATACGTGGGGTCGTTATTTACTATGGCACGCAGATGTTGTAATATCCTGACATGCACCTGCAGCTTTGTACTGCCCACATATCTAAGTCCGCAGGTGCATGTCAGGATGTATACCGCAAACTCCGTTCTTCATGAGAAATTGCCCCTAATAGCTATTTCGTTTGGGCTGAACGGCGAAGAATAATGTGTAGTGTTCTTCCCAAATTTGCAAGCTCTACAAGTGCTACACTTCGTAAAGCCATTCTTCGGTTGCAGCCACGTTTTAGCAGCTGCTAGTTCTGGGCAAACTTTCCCTATCTGCGTGCGCATTGAAATGCCCTTTCTGTAAGTAATAGTGGGTTGAGATGGCAATCTAGCTGACAACACACCATCTGTCAGAACAATTGGCCAGTGACGTTTAACAATGGCGCGTACTTTCCTCTCTTGTTTACTAAAGGCAGTGATTAACCTCGGGGCAGAGTTGTCATTAACTGATTTTTCTACATTATTTATTATTAAGGATTCCCTAGATAGCTCCTTAGTTTTATTTAAGGCAGCTTTGAGGGTCTTCTCACTGAAGCCCCTTTGTCTAAATCTATGATATGCCTCCTCTGTGCATCTGTTCAGATCCTCATTGTTGTTACATATTCTTTTAAGTCGCAAAAATTCACCGTAAGGGATATTGTCAATCATGTGTTCAGGATGCGCACTGCTGGCATGTAAAGTTAAATTGCCAGCAGTTTCCTTTCTATATAGAGTGGTACGTAATTTCCCTTCATTTTGGTAAACCTTAACGTCCAAAAAATCAATACTGCTTTTACTGATATTAGAAGTAAATTTAAGATTTGCAGTATTGATATTGATCTGCTTAATAAAATCAGATGCACTTGACTCACTGCCTCGCCATACAATAAAAACGTCATCAATGTACCGTAACCAATACAAAACATGATCCTTGAATGTGGTGGCATATGAAACTTTGAGGACCTGCTCCTCCCACCAGCCAACATGCAAACATGCATAGCTGGGGAGAAGCAGGCCCCCATCGCAACACCTCTTTTCTGTAGGAAAATATCATTGCCAAATAAAAAATAATTGTTGTGCAGACACCATGAGATCAAACTTAAAAGCATCTTGTTGTGTTGGTAAAACTCAATTGATCTCAAACCTAAGAAATATTGAATAGCCCTTAGACCCGTAGCATGCTCGATACTAGTGTACAAGGATTCAATATCCAGCGTAATAAACAGTAGATTGTCTGACCATACAATACCTTGTACCTTTCTTAAAAAGTCACCCGTGTCTTTAACATAACTAGGCAAATCTTTGACAAAATCTTGAAGGAAATAATCCACATATTGTGTAACAGTTTCTCCTACACTGTTGATGGTCGATATAATGGGCCTGCCTGGAACTGGTATAGTTTTTTTGTGGACTTTAGGGATGAAATAAAGTTTAGCTATAACTGGATGTTCTGTATTCATGAATTTAAATTCTTCCATTGATATCACCCTTCTCTCTTCCAGGTCATAAGTTCCTTTTTAGATTCTGTCTTGCCACATTATATTTAGCATGCGAGGATTTCTCATAGCATTCATTATCTTGCAAGTGTCTATTGGCTTCTAAAATATAGTCTTTCTGGGGCCAGATGACCATATTGCCCCCTTTATCGGATTTAGTCACAATGATCTCATGCTTGCTGCCCAACTTTTTAATCAACTTGGCATAATCCATTTCCTTCTTGCTTTTATATCGCTTTCTATGTTTTGTACGGTGGTACAATTTTTTGATATCTTCAACAACAACCTCATGATATATATCTATTGCGTCTTTGGGCATAATGGGTACAAACTTGGATTTAGATTTAAAAGGACTCACCCCAGCTCCCAACTGGGTAATATTTTCAAAACGCAGC
This sequence comes from Calotriton arnoldi, assembly GCA_963921515.1. NCBI lineage: Eukaryota > Metazoa > Chordata > Amphibia > Caudata > Salamandridae > Calotriton > Calotriton arnoldi. Next base: position 1,046,028 of record CAWUFW010004433.1, on the reverse strand, counting down.
CCTTCCTGCGTGGTGCACAACTCTCCTTCCAATTCAGTACCCATATTGATTTCCTTATTTAAATGTAACAAGTCTCGCAATACAGTTGCGTCTGAAGCTTCTAACTCAATGGTGGATCCTCTCCCACTGACACCACTTTCAACATTAGTAGTCTGCATCTCTTTCAGCCTCTCCTTTATTGCAAAAAACTTTTTTAATTTCAACTTCCTTATAAAACAGAAAACGTCCACCCTGGTTTGAGAGTAATTAAAATCGCTTACCGGGCAAAGGATAGTCCCAAGCTAAGTAATTGTTCTTCCGCTTGTGATAATGTGAAAGAGGAGAGGTTGATAATAGTATTGTCACTGTTGTTTACTTTTTGCGCCAATATTGTTTTTTCAATGGTGCTCTTTCGTTTCTTGCGCCGTTCCCTTCTTCGTACGTTTTCCTTGCCCTGATTTGTTGTTTGGATTCCGCGGTCTCAGGGTTTGGCGCCGATCGAATGCTAAAAAATCATCCTCCTCTCCTAAATTCAAGATTTTCTTTTTTTGTCCTATCATTCCCATATTAGAAGTGCTGTCGCTATCCGATGAGACTTCGCTGGTTAGGGAGTCACTATCCAGTGGTACATTTCCTGTCACATTTCCTGTCATCACACCCCCTGCTGCTTGTGGAGATTTTTCACCTTGTGGGCCCTTCTCAAACATGGATTTTTTTGCGTTTTCATATTTGCGGGCAAAAGTAAAAATGCGACCTTCCTCGTAGTCGCATTTATCTCTCAAAAACGTATGCGCTTTTCTAATTTTGATTTTCTCCTCCTGCTTTGCCAATCTGTCTTGAATATCTTGCTTCGTCTTGGCAATAAAATCACTCGGTTCTAATTTTCTCAGGGATTCATTAATCTGTGTGATTTCCTCCAGCAGTGCTTGCCGATCTATTTCAGCATATTTTACCAAAATGTGCACCAAATTCATCGATGCAGCCAAATTGCTCTCCCCCCATTCTCTCAACATACTTGGGTTTGGGCTTTCAAAGCTCGGAGCTAGGAGAATTCGTAACCCCCTTGGAATGCGCCCCACTTCAATATATTTTGTAAGGGATTTATGTTCCCACCATTTGGTGGTTTCTGACTTCATACATTTTTCAAGTCGTTTTAACAGGTTTCTTGCATCTGCTTCTTTACTCGTACCCGTATTCTTTATATCTTCCCGTTCCGTTGTTTTGATAAGTAAATCATTAAACAGTTCTTCGACAGCAGCCTCTCTAATCCGGACCACCGCCGCTGACATTATTTTAATAGAAGGATAACAGCCTAAATGTTGTTACAATTCTGCGGTGCAAGCAAAATCCGCCCGCCGCTTCTGCCTTTTAATTCCTCCCCACCTGCGCAATCACTGTCATGCTCGTTACCTTTCCGGAGCTGCTTGTCACACCGGTACTTTGCCCGAGTTCCGACCGGCAATGTCGAGCCTTTCCAGCTGCCCAGGGGGTTACCGCCAAATATTCCTTTCTCGGAACCACACCGTTGCTGGTTGAAGGCGGCAACCACTTAACGGGGAGGGGGTTCGCTGCGGAAGCAACCACCTTCCGCAAATTGATATACAAATCACCAGAAGTCCCTCGTCTGCTAGTAGCGTTCCCAGCGCTACTTCTGCCACAAAGGACTCGCGAACCACCAAAGATGCAGGCAACACAAATCTTTATTGCTGTTTCCTTATTACGCATTTCGGGCACCTCTAGCCCTTGTTCACACAATCAGCAAGTAAAAACGCCATTCTTTTGAACAATGCTTACACCACGTGATAGAACACACTTGATAGATATAGAAAACATACATATATGCACAGACATCTAGTCTTTCTTTCATTTTCATTTCATGTTGTGAATATTTATTTCCACATATTTCTTTATTTTTTCTCCTTTTTGTCCCTTTTGAAGGCTTCTGTGTCCATATCTAATCGATACTGTGATCCTTGTGTATATCTTAGTCCATATGTGGGTGATAGGTCCCAAAAATATCCTTATTGGCCGTATAAATACATTGTTTCACTTGATGATTCCACATTCATCTAGAATACCGGAGAATTTAAATATAATATAAATACATAAAAATATTTTTAAATATATTAAAATATCTTAATTCATTAATTATTTATATGTGCAAAATCTTGCCAATACAATGCGTAATTGCAAATTCTTCAACATATGAATATTATAAAAAGCTGCCACTTGATATAAAACAACTAGTAATAAACTTAATTCCTGCCTAAATGCAGTATTATTTACGACCACTTCTAGAACCTACTCAAACCCTTCTCCTAATAAATACCAGACCCCACAGTATCATCTATCCCACTATGCCTAAAATGCGATCAAAGTGTCAAATGCATATTAAAGTGCAAAAATGGTAATGTTAAAGTGCAAACTACCCTAAGTGTACTAATTCTAAAAAAATTCCTAAGACATATTAAAAACGTTTACAAAATATAGGTCACAAGTACTAAAGTGCATACAAAACTGAATAAAATCCAATCCTGACCGCACCTACAAACTGTAGACTGCTGCTCAAATAAATACTTCTATATACTTATATACAAATAGACACAGAAATGAGAATATGGATACCAGGGGGCCAATAATATTCTATGGTCATGGATACATCCCATTAGTTACCTAAAGAAAGTTATGCAGATCTTCTGTATTATTCAAACCATATGGAAATTTGGTGTCAAGCTCTAAAATCATTTTTGATTCCAGCTGTCTCAGGGCTTTCTCACGATCCCCTCCCCTTCTAAATTTCGGAATAGCTGCCACCACAAACTAAGACAAACAACTCAGATCATTATTATGTGTTTGTTTGAAATGGCGGGCTACTGGATACGTGGGGTCGTTATTTACTATGGCACGCAGATGTTGTAATATCCTGACATGCACCTGCAGCTTTGTACTGCCCACATATCTAAGTCCGCAGGTGCATGTCAGGATGTATACCGCAAACTCCGTTCTACATGAGAAATTGCCCCTAATAGCTATTTCGTTTGGGCTGAACGGCGAAGAATAATGTGTAGTGTTCTTCCCAAATTTGCAAGCTCTACAAGTGCTACACTTCGTAAAGCCATTCTTCGGTTGCAGCCACGTTTTAGCAGCTGCTAGTTCTGGGCAAACTTTCCCTATCTGCGTGCGCATTGAAATGCCCTTTCTGTAAGTAATAGTGGGTTGAGATGGCAATCTAGCTGACAACACACCATCTGTCAGAACAATTGGCCAGTGACGTTTAACAATGGCGCGTACTTTCCTCTCTTGTTTACTAAAGGCAGTGATTAACCTCGGGGCAGAGTTGTCATTAACTGATTTTTCTACATTATTTATTATTAAGGATTCCCTAGATTGCTCCTTAGTTTTATTTAAGGCAGCTTTGAGGGTCTTCTCGCTGAAGCCCCTTTGTCTAAATCTATGATATGCCTCCTCTGTGCATCTGTTCAGATCCTCATTGTTGTTACATATTCTTTTAAGTTGCAAAAATTCACCGTAAGGGATATTGTCAATCATGTGTTTAGGATGCGCACTGCTGGCATGTAAGAGTTAAATTGCCAGCAGTTTCCTTTCTATATAGAGTGGTACGTAATTTCCCTTCATTTTGGTAAACCTTAACGTCCAAAAATCAATACTGCTTTTACTGATATTAGAAGTAAATTTAAGATTTGCAGTATTGATATTGATCTGCTTAATAAAATCAGATGCACTTGACTCACTGCCTCGCCATACAATAAAAACGTCATCAATGTACCGTAACCAATACAAAACATGATCCTTGAATGTGGTGGCATATGAAACTTTGAGGACCTGCTCCTCCCACCAGCCAACATGCAAACATGCATAGCTGGGGGAGAAGCAGGCCCCCATCGCAACATATATATATTATCTACTGGCGACCGCCAGTAGATAGTTATAGTTAGGACCTATTTTCCATAGGAAATCCGCAACATTCTATTTGCAATAACGTTGGCGCCGGTTGACGAATCTTCGCGAAAGCTTCCAACTTGTTGGGGCGCTCCGGTCCGCTCCTATCCTGAAAGACACGGGGTGATTCGTCAAGCGGGGGCCGAGAAAAAAGGGGAGTCCCAAAACGTGTTTTCCCCATTCATTTTTCCATAGGAACCTTTCATCGCAGCTACAGCCCGAACTGCTGAACGGAATTACACCAAATTTGGCAAAGAGGTAGCCCTTGGTTCAGTGTCATGCCTTCTGCTTAAATGGTGTAAATACGTTCAGTAGTTCCTGAGAAAATCAAAAGTAAAGTCACATATATATCTATGGCCGAGTAGGGTCCGCGTACCCTCCCGATCACGAGCTGCATGCTAATTGGCTGTCAAGTGGCTGTCAACACTCCAAATCAGGAAATGTTGGCAGCCATTTTGTCCCTCAGTAGAACCGAGGGACAGAAACAAGTGCGCAAAGCGCAAAAAGGGGGCAGGGTAGAAACACCCTGACCCCCTAGGTCTGCTCAGGGGGTCCCACAAGGACCCCCTGGGCAGAAAAAAGCATTTTTTTTTTTTAAATTGGCGGGATGCGCTTAGGGTGCGCGGATCCCACCGAGAAAAAAAAAAACGAAGCGCGGTCTCCCGCGCTTCGTTGTTAATTGGCCCGCGGGTGGGCCAAGTCCCGGGGGCATGCGGGGGTTTATTTATAATATGTGGGGGGTCTCTAAGGCCCCCCCAAGCCCCGGGGACCATCACCCCCGGGGCTTTAAATAAAAAATGGTGAGGGAGGGCTCTTCACCCTCCCGCAGCCCCGGGGACCGCCACCCCCGGGGCTTCTTTTTTTATAAAATAATCACCTGTGTGGGGGGGCTCCAGCCCCCCCACACACCCCTGGGACCGCCTCCTCCCCGGGGCACTTAGAAAACAAATGTGGGGGTCCGTTTCGGACCCCCGAAGCCCCGGGGACCACCACCTCCCCGGGGCTGTGCAATTAATGGGAGGGGTGCCGCGCGGCCCCCCTCCTGGAGCCCTTGATGGCCCTGGGGACCGCCACCCCCCAGGGCCGGCTCCGGCAGTGTCCCGGGGTGCCTACCCCTGGGACACTGTAGTTTGCTATGGCAGGGCGGGAGCCTCGCGGCTCCCGTCCTGCCATAGCAAGCTGCTTTGGATATTGAAGCGAGAGCAGGAAACCTGCTCTCGCTCCATATCCAAAGCACATTGCTTTCCACACGGGGAGCTGCATGTTAGCAGCTCCCCATGTGGAAAGCACACCGGCTTCCCGCAGGACGCGGGGAGCCGGCATGGTCCGTGGGGGAGTTGGAGTCCCCCACGGACCCCAAAGGATAGGGCCAGCCCCGGGGATGGGGTCCCGGGGCCAATAGAGGCCTTAGGAGGGGGGCCACGCAGCCCCCCTCCTCCAAAATTAATTTTTTTAAAGTGTCCATGCCCCGGGGGATGGGGTCCCGGGGCCGGAATAGGCCACAGGAGGGGGCCACGCGGCCCCTTCCCTTACAGTATTTTCTTTTTAAAAAGGAAAAAGGCATCAGGCCCTGGGGGATGGGGTCCCCAGGGCCCCAAAAAGTAAAAAAGAAGGGGGGCCACACAGCCCCCCTTCAAAGAAACAAAAAAGAAAGAAAAAGACGCGATCGAGCGTCAGGCCCCGCCCCCTCCCTTAACCACTCAGCAAACACGCGCTGTGGCGCATTTTAAAGTGGGGAAATAATTCCCATTCAATACTGGGGGTCCCTGGGGGCCAACTAGCCCACGGGGAGGTGGTGGTCCCCGGGGCTCGGGGGTCCGTAACGGACCCCCACATTTATTTTCTATGTGCCCCGGGGAGGTGGTGGTCCCTGGGGCGTGTGGGGGGGCTGGAGCCCCCCCACACATTATTCTAAATTTTAAAAGAAGCCCCGGGGGTGGCGGTCCCCGGGGCTGCGGGAGGGCAGGAGAGCCCTCCCGCACCATTTTTTAATTAAGCCCCGGGGGTGGCGGTCCCCGGGGCTTGGGGGCTTTAGAGGCCCCCATATAAACAATTTACACACCCCCTCCCCCGCATGCCCCCGGGACTTGGGCCACCCGGGGGCAAATTTACATCGAAGCGCGGGAGACCGCGCTTCGATTTTTTTTTTTTTGGCAGGATCCGCGCACCCTGAGCGCATCCTGCCGATTTTTAACAAAAAATAAAAAAAATGTTTGCCCAGGGGGTCCTTGTGGGACCCCCTGAGCAGACCTAGGGGGTCAGGGTGTTTCTACCCTGCCCCCTTTTTGCGCTTTGCGCACTTGTTTCTGTCCCTCGGTTCTACCGAGGACAAAATGGCTGCCAACACTTCCTGATTTGGAGTGTTGACAGCCAATTAGCATGCAGCTCGTGATCGGGAGGGTGCGCGCAATCCTACGCGGCCATAGATATATATGTACTTTTACTTTTGATTTTCTCTGCAACTACTGAACGGATTTACACCATTTAACAAAAAGGGTTCTTTCTGAACCAAGAACTACCTCTTTGCCAAATTTGGTGTAATTCCGTTCAGCAGTTCGGGCTGTAGCCTTGCATAAAGTTTCCTATGGGAAATTGATTTTTTGACTCTTATTTTTTTAATTTCTCCGCAACTACTGAACGGATTTACACCATTTAACAAAAGGGTTCTTTCTGAACCAAGAACTACCTCTTTGCCAAATTTGGTGTAATTCCGTTCAGCAGTTCAGGCTGTAACCCGTGTCTAAAGTTTCCTATGGGAAAATGAATGGGGAAAACACGTTTTGGGACCCCCCTTTTTCTCGGCCCCTGCTTGACGAATCACCCTGAGACTTTCAGGGTAGGAGCGGACCGGAGCGGGCCATAAAGTTTGAAAATTTCGCGAAGATTCGTCAACCGACGCAAGAGTTATTTCAAATAGAATGTCGCGGATTTCCTATGGAAAATAGGTCCTAACTATAACTATCTACTGGCGACCGCCAGTAGATAATATATTTATATATATATAGTATACAGCGCTACAGTAATTAGTTAAAATTAGGACATAGTTTCCATAGAAAATTGTTTTTGTTTTGCCAATTTAATGAATCTTCACAAAAATTTCTAAACTAGTACACAACTCACTACAGCTGCTGTGTGGAATGTTTTGGGGTGATTCGTCAAGTGGGGGCCAAGAAAAATGGGGGTCCCAAAATGTGCTTTTTCCATGCAATTGTCCATAGGGATTTTAGACACAACAACAGCTGGAACCGCTGAATGGAATGACACTAAATTTTGTTTTATATCACCCAGGGGGGGCAGGTCCTAGGGGGGGTGGATTCATGAAAATAATGGGGGGGTGGTGGACGCGTGTGGCAGATTTCAGCCCCGGGGACCACCACCCTCTTGGGCCCAGCCGTTTAACAGAAAGGGGCACATAGCCCCATCTCCTGGGCTGATTTTGGCCCCGGGAACCCCTGCCCTGGGCCTTGGCCATAAAAAAGGGGGAGGGGCCATGCAGCACTCCTACCCCTAGCCACAGTCGGCCACAGTTGACCCTCGGGCCCGGCCGTGCATTTGAAAGGGAGGGGGCCATGCAGCCCCTCCCACAGCCATTAATGGCCCTGGGCACCCCATCCCCCAGGACCAGGTTCAGCTATGTCCCGGTGTGCCCACCCCTGGGACATAGCGGTGTCCCTGCCAGCACTAGTGCTGGAAGGGAAACCTCTGTTTTACCTCGCTTGGTGGGAGCAATTTAAAGCTTCTGCCAAGTGCGAGTAAACAGTAAGTCCGCTCCCAGAGCTCCGGACCAGGAAAAATGTTCCTGCCCACTGGGAGCAAACTTTTTATTTGTTTCCCTGTCTGCTGTCAAGTGGACAGGGAAACAGATCAAAAAAACTTATCCCACCCACAAGGAGCAGCAGTTTTTGCTGCTCCCTGCGTGCAGGAGCAATGCTGGATCCTGCTGAAAGAAGGGAGGCGGCTTAGGCCACTGTGGCATTGAGGCTCCCCCTGTGGCCTCTTTGTTGTCTCGTCATCTTCTCTATGTGAGGATTCATGTTATTACAAACTTCCGGAAGAAGATGCTCGAGGAACAATCAAATTTCTGAAATTAAACACACACAAGGTCATTGAAGACATTTCCTTGTGGTTCGTTACGAAGCTGTAGTGTAGAATATGCACTATACATTTACCTAACAAGGTAGCACTTACTAATTAACCAGAAGAAAGTACTCCAGTTGGGGAGATATATTTTGTGCAAAACTGTGAACTCTTGTTGGACAAACTTGAAGGCGCGGTTCCGTTCTGGCCCTCACACACAATTCACAGAAATGAAACCTCAATGGGCAGCACTTACAAATATAAACATAGCGGGTGCCCCAATTGAAGCTCCACTTCTGTAAAAGACAAATGATCCTAAAGTCTTGAGCTTGGCTAAGGCAAAGCAAGTGTGTTTTCTTGGCAATTCCACCTTGAAAAACTATCTGAAATCCTTGATTCAGGTGAATACATTGTTGATCTCTCTGATCGTAATGTCTGATGCAGTGACTGTGATGAGTGGGTTCTTTCTTGTCAACTCCTGGTTAAAAGCAGAGTGCATGATTCTTCCTTTAAATCACTAGGAGTATGCAAATGCACTGTATCACTTGCAAGCTCCGCCAATTTGGCACTGCCCTGTCCACCTTTGTAGTAGGCAAAGGTTTCCTACTTTTTCCCATGCTGATAGGCAGCTTACACACAGGCCTCCCCGGGAGTGTTTCCCACTGATTTTGCTGATGCGGTCTTGATGCAGAAGAATATGAGGACATCTCCACGAAACAAAGAAGCACTTACTGCACATAGTTAAGAGGAAGTACTCTTGTTTGGTGGAGATTTACCTGTTTGTAGTCTCGTTGTATTCTCTCTACAAGGATGCATGTTATCACATATTTCTGAAAGAAGACGCTTGATGAGCAATCACATTGTTAAAATTATATGCACACAAGGTCACTGGAGACATTTTCTCATGGTCCATTATGCAGCTGTACTGTAGAATATGCACTAGACAAGTAGAAAGTACTCCAGTTGGGTAGATATTTTGTACAAAACTGTGGACTCATGTTGGATAAATGGGCAGATGAAGTTTCGTTCTGGCCCAGTCACTCACACAGCTACTGACAAACCCACAAGTCACTCAGACACCCAGACACAGACCCATACAGCCCCTCTCACATCCACTCAGAGACCCACAAAACCACTCACACATCCACCTAAACACCCACTCATAGACTCATACTGCCACTCACATACACATATTACTCACACACCCACCTTCAGACATATACACCTTTTCACACACTTACTCACGAACTCATGCAGCTACTCACAAACCCACTCATGCACCCACACAGCTACTCAAACACCCACTCAGAGACCCATACAACACTAATGACCAAATTAATACGTCTAACCATATAAGCTAGTCTACTGCAAACCACAACAACACCATAAGTGAACTTGGAAAGAAGTTTTACTGCAAATGTTATTTTTACACAAACCACTACAACATACACAAGCTACTTAATTGAAGCACACGCCTTTCGTATCAATTACAATTTTTTAGAAAAACAACTAGAAGTAGCAATGAGAAAATGAGATTTCTTTTCTTGTCTTCAGTAGTTGTATTTTATTCTCTTCCGATGACCTTCCTTCAGCCTACACATGTTTCATCGTTTTATGGGAGATATCCCTACAACTTTGTCAGAGCTGGTATGTAGATAATGGGTCACTGGTCTGACCTCCTGCCTAGAAACATCAGCGTTGGAGATCAGTGAAATTACTGTACCCCTGGATACGTCCAGATTCGATATGTGGAGTAGCCACAACTTCAAATACTTTCTCTAAAGGAGTGGCTTTAGTAGACGCCTTAAATTAAGTATGTAGGTGTCGGCAGGAGTATACGCTGCCAAACTGAGTCAGGGCTCGATTAGCGAGGTAATCCCTGAGGGCTGCGAGTGCATGGCTCCGAGTACAGTTGAGTAATACGTCTAACCATATAAGCTAGTCTACTGCAAACCACAACAACACCATTAGCAACTTGGAAAGAAGTTTTACTGCAAATGTCAGATTTACACAAACCACTACTGTTAGAAATGGGATTTCTGGTTGGCTAGGGCATCCGCCTAAGCCAGGCAGAAACCACCACTCTAGTCAGAGCAAGGGAGTTACACACTGAAGATAGCCCCTGCTCACCCTCTTGGTAGCTTGGCAGAGCAGTCAGACTTATCCCAGAGCCAATGTGTAAAGCATTTGCGGAACACACTCACACAGCAGTGACACACTAGGTGCACCACAAAAGAAACTCCACACAAGGTTATATAAAAAACAGCCTTTGTATTATCCATAAAACACATTAGAACACCATCACATATATACACTGTGCCACCAGGCACTTGTCATGACTTTACAGGGATTACATAAATCTCATTAGGCCATTCGGGCCACTGTCATAACATATCACATTAGGCTGACCAGTCACTACTGGTAGGAGTGCGCTTAATACCATATGTTATGCAGACCTAATTAGCAGTGCACCATAGGCAACACTTGCAGCAGGGCATACATCACAAATACATCATGCCCCCATTAGACATATGCATATCACCCATAGTGCGATTAGCAATGTCAGGGCACACCACCTCAGAGGACACACTATCCTAGGATAGCATAACAGTTAGAGCGCCACCCGTGCTCTGATGACGGTACCTGGTGTCCCTACCGTAGGCTTCTGGGCCCCGTGCCCGCCTACACCAGGAAATGCGGCAGTTCTAACCACCGGGGGCCTCCGTCGAGGTCTCACCCCGGCTTTACCCCACAAAGAATGGCCCAGGGGCCTAACACACCAAATCCGAGGCGGGGGTGCAACATGCACCAGGAAATGACCACGCTACTCTGATAGCAGCCCCAGCACTCCCGCGCTTATCATATGGGCTGCTTAGTATCTACGGGGGTGTAGGAACTGGCCCTCCCTCGAGGGTTGACACCGTCCTGCTGCCAAAGAAGAACTGCCCATGCCACTACGGGCAAGTGTGCCCGAATACCTCTAAGGGAAAGGTGGGGACCTCAGCAGGTCCCGATGCCTCCGGTGCTGTTCACGGATGCCGCGCCGTTGTGGGGAAAGTGGGTTTGTCTGCCTGTGTAGTTCACGTGACACCTGAGGCTCCAGAAAGTGTACTCCGCTCCTCCTCAATGCTCCTTTGCTGTGGGCGACGGTTGTCTCCCACACACAAGGAGCCCTGCATCGCTCAGCACACATTGGAAGCAGGCCCGTATAGCGCTCCTAGGTCGGAGTGCTCCTTGCAACAGGAGCTCTCTCTCCACCTCGGTGCCTCCAATAGCACGCTTCACACGAACTTGGCAGGGAGCAGAGCAAACACACGCTCCTCCCGTATGGAAAAGTGAAAGCGCCAAATACGTTTGGCTCTGAAGTAAAGGAAGGTAACTGGTGCAGCGCTCACCACGCGCAATATTTGTCCCAGTCCCCAGGACCAGCCACACAGCCCTAGTAAATCCCTGGGCCAGAGAACAAGGAACAGGCAGGCCATTAGTAGAGGGCAGTCCCTTCGGCCACCTAGCAGGCAGCAGCTTAGAACCCAATGGCAGTTCCTCCTGGCCAACAGCAGTCCACGCTGTATCTTCTCTTCCAGTTCAAAAGACATGGGGTCACAGCCCCAATATTTATAGTCCATAAAGTCTTTGTTCTGCCCTGGTACAGGCCCCTGGACCCAGTCCAAACCAGTTCTGGGGGGCACTTACAATTATCCTTACAGTGCACAACACTCCCCATTGTAGGTGTAAGCCCTGGCCCCAGACACACCACAGGGGGCGGAGCCACCATTGTGGAAGGTAGGCACAGCCCTATTCAGGTGCAAGTGCTACTTCTCTCACCACTCCAAATGCAGACCAGGCCTATTCAGCCTAGCACTGACTCATCCAGACTCTCTGGAGCCACAGCACCTCCCCAACCCCTGTCACTCCAAGGCCGGACAGTGAATACACAACAGGCAGGCACAAAGACACATAGCAGACAGAAATGCCTACTTCTAAAAGTGGCATTTCTAAAATAGTGATCATAAATCCGCGAACACCAGTACACAGCATTTATCACCACTATTCCAAACATACCAAACTTGCTCACGCTACCCCTCTCATGTCAGGAATTACCACTGAAGCATATATCAGGGAATACCCAATACATCCCTATGAGAGGGCAGCCTCACAGCAGTAAGATACCAAATAGACTGTTTGTCACTACCAGGACATGCCACACAGTTAAGGCACATGTCCTACCTTTTACCTACAACGCACCCTGCCCATAGGGCTAGCTAGGGCCTAACTTAGGGGTGACTGATATATAGTAAAAGGGGAGTCACAGGCATGGCAACTACTTTATGTGCCACGTCACAGTGGCAGTAAACTGTGCGCGCAGGCCTTGCAGTGGCAGAGGCCTGAGACAGGTTTGAAATGCTACTTTGGTGGGTGGCGCAAGCAGCGTTGCAAGCCAACCAGTAGCATTTAATTTACTGGCACTGGGTAAATAAGATACCACTGTACAAGGGACTGACAGGTAAATTAAATATGCCAAACAGGTGTAGACCAATCTTACCAGGTTTACCTTAGAGCACATGCACTTTAGCACTGATCAGCAGTGATAAAGTGCCCAGAGGCCTAAAACCACCAACAACATGTCAGAAAAAATTTAGGAGGAAGGCAAAAAGTTCTGGGATGAACGTTCAAAAAGGGTCAAGTCCAACAACTACAACATACAACCAGTAGAGGGGTCTTAGCAGACAGGCCACTGTGTCACAACCCACTAGTCAAATTATTCTTCATCTTGGACAAAGGCTTGAGCATTGAAGTGAGTCTGTTGTAAATATCTACTACACTAAGCCATCACTCTAGAGAAAGGTCTTAGTGAACAGATACATTTTTTGCAATCTACTACTACAGTCATTCTTCAAAAGGAGAAAGGTCTAAGGAAACTGGTCAGTATGTCATAAATCAGAACTATATACAGCCATCACTATGGAGGGAAGTTACAATGAACAGCTTAGGCTGTCTCAAAGCACTACCGTACACATACAACAGCAGGGGGTATGTGCCAGTGCAGGGGCTAGTTTACTGATAAATAATACACCCACTTTAAAAATGGGATTATATATCAGATGACAAATGTTAGAAATAGTGTCACTAATTAGTAGTACAGAAAGAATACTAATGTAACCTTTGCAGTAGCTTAGTGCTTGACTTTAAGTCTCAAAACCTTTTGCAAAACAGTTAGACTCACTGGCTGATGTCATCAGTGATGTCATTTGAGATGTCATCAGTGATGTCACTGACCATGTCATGAGTGGTGTAATATGTGAGGTCATAAGCAGTGCATTTCAGGGGTGTAAGTTATAGTTAGCCCAGGTAACTATAACTGCTGTATATCTAAGATTTTGTGTGTGTAAAATCTGAACGTAACTACAGTGTCCCTTTAACCTTTGTTTTTTTCAGTGTGTATATATATATATATATATATATATATATATATATATATATATATATATATATATATATTACCTACTGGCGGTCCCCAGTAGGTAGTTATAGTTAAAACCTAGTTTCCATAGGAAAAGCGTTTTTTGATTTGCCAATATCTTTGGCGCCGTTTGACGAATATTCTTGAAATTTTAAAAACTAATGGGACGCTCTGGTCAGATCCTGTCTTGAAAGTTTCGGGGTGATTCGTCAAGCGGGGGCCAAGAAAAAAGGGGGGTCCCAAAACACGTTTTCCCCATGGTAATTCCATAGGAAACTTTAGACAAAGCTACAGCCCGAACTGCTGAACGGAATTACACCAAATTTGGCAAAAAGGTAGCTCTTGGTTCAGAAAACGCCCTTTTTATAAATGGTGTAAATCCGTTTAGTAGTTACTGAGAAATTAAAAAAGAAATCTTTCGATATCTGAGCACCGAGGAGGAGTCGCGACTCCTTCCGAGCACGAGCTGACTTCTGATTGGCTGCCAACACTCCAAACCAGGAAGTGTTGGCAGCAATTTTGTGACTCGGTAATGGAGTCACAAGAAAACAGTGTAAAAAAGGGTGAAAAACAAGAAAAGGGGGCAGGGTAGAAACACTCTGACCCCCTAGGTGTTTAAAAATCGACTGAAATCGCGCTGGGTGCGCAAATCCGTGCGAGAAAATAAAAAAAAAAGCGATTGGTTGTATTTAAGCCCCCGGGTGGGCCAGGTCCCAGGGGCAATACACAATTATGCAGCAGGGGCCCGCAGGGGCCCCCACAGCCCCGGGGACCACCACCTCCCCGGGGCTATAAATAATAATTAGTGTGGGGGGCTCTAGCCCCCCCACACTGCCCCGGGGACCACCACCTCCCCAGGGCATTAAATATTCAAAATCAAGGGTCCGTTACGGACCCCCGGCCCCCGGGGACCGCCACCTCCCTGGGGCTATAAATAATAATTAGTGTGGGGGGCTCAAGCACCCCCCACACTGCCCCAGGGACCACCACCTCCCCGGGGCACTAAATATTCAAAATCGGGGGTCTGTTACAGACCCATGGCCCCGGGGACCACCATCTCCCCGGGGCTATGTAAATGAAGGGAAGGGAGCTGCGCGGCCCCCCTCCTGGAGCCCTTCATGGCCCTGTGGACCGCCACCCCTCAGGGCCGGCTCCTGCAATGTCCCGGGGTGCCCATCCCCAGGACATTGCTGTATGCTATGGCGGGGCGGGAGCACGGCTCCCGCCCTGCCATAGCAAACTCAGCTTTGGTTTTTGGAAGCAAGAGCAGGAAACCTGCTCTCGCTTCCAAAAACCAAAGCAGAATTGCTTTTGCACAAGGGGAGCAGCATGTCAGCAGCTCCCCTTGTGCAAATCCAATGCCGGCTTCTGCAGGAGGCGGGGAGCCGGTGGGACCATTGGGGCAATGGGGCTCCCCCCTCGGTCCCCAACGCAAAGGGCCGGCCCCGGTGGATGGGCCCCCCTCCACTGTAATTAGAAAAAAACGAAGAAAAAAAACCTGAAAGGCTGGCCCTGGGGGATGGGGTCCCTGGGGCCAGAAGTGGCCTGGGAGGTGGGCCACTTGGCCCCCCTCCTCTTTATTTATAAAAAAATAAATGGCCGGGCCCCGGGGGGTGGGGTCCCTGGGGCCGAAATCGGCCTGGGGAGGGGGGACGCGCGCCCCCCTCCCCTATTTGATTTTTATTTAAAAAAGAGGCCATGCCCCGGGGGATGGGGTCCCCAGGGCAATTACGAAATAATGGAAGTGGATCGTTTTTTTTCCGATCAAGTTTGGAGTCGCAACTCCATCGCGGTGCTCAGTGCGGCCCCCCTGTGTAACGTCGCGCTGGATTCGCAAATTTACCTTAAATAAATAATTAAGTAGTATATAATATAGAAGATAGTGTTGTGTTTGTGAAGTTGTTTTAAAGAGGTATTGTGCTTGAAGTTAATGACAAGATTACAATTGATAGAGTTGTTAAAAATATATAAAATTAAAAATTAATATTTAAAGTTGAAAAGTGTGTTGTGTTGTAGTACATTGAGTTTGTGCTCTTGTTCCGTGAATTCGCGCTGGGTGCGCGAATCCCCCCAAAAAAAAAAAATATGTATGTGTTAAAAAAAATTATAATCAGTATTATGTTATAGGGTAGCTCTAAAAAGAGCCCTTGTGTTCATTGTGACTTTGTTGTAGCTACATGTAAGTGCTGATGCAGAGCTTTAGGTTGTGGAGAAAGACTATGTTTCCCTGATCTGTGAAATGTACTCCATCACTCCTGTAGATGCCATCCATATCAAAAAGTAGATTGCTGTTACATATGGAGCCCATGCTATGGTCTGTGAGGTAAGCAGAAACAGCTTTATTGAAATTTTTTCTAGCTTTCACAATCTGTGGACAGAATTGATTTGACCACTTCCATTTCGGTCTTTGGCATATGTTAGAGAATACAAAGACAGTTTGAGGTAAAAGCAACATCAATTGTGCAAAGGTGTCCTTCATTAGCATTTGCAGACCTACCCCAGTCAATGCGCCTAGGTCATTGCCACCACAGTGCACAATCATGAGGTCAGGGGGTTGGAGATGCAAAAAGGTTTTAACCAAAGGCATCAATTGGTGCCACTTTAATCCTGTCTGTGCAATCCATTTAATATCCACATTTTGTAAAGCTAGGTCTTTGTCAATACCTCTGCGTTCAGCATACCTTTTGCACCAGAAAACATAGCTGTGCCCAACAATCCACACTGTAAGCATCTTGAAGGGATGTCTGGAAGTAATTAAAAGATGTCTGTAGCTGAGGTAGTCAGTTGGTAGAATGAGAGGTATGTAAAATGGTGGACAAGATGCTGTTTTTTGAAATGTAGAGAATTGACATTATAGTTAGAAAATAGCATTTAAAAAACCTTTGAAATTCACTGAAAAAACCATAGATTTCAGGGACGTTATAATTAAAAATTATCTTTAAAAAAAACCTTTGAAATTCACTGGAAAAACCATAGGTTTCAGGGACGTTATAGTTAGAAATTATCATTTAAAAAACCTTTGAAATTCACTGAAAAAATCATAGGTTTCAGGGACGTTATAGTTAGAAAATAGTATTTAAAAAACCTTAGAAATTCACTGAAAAAACCATAGGTTTCAGGGACGTTATAGTTAGAATTTAGCATTAAAAAAACCTTAGAAATTTACTGAAAAAACCATAGGTTTCAGGGACGGTATAGTTAGTTTGACATTTCACTTGTACAAAACCAGAGAAATTCGGCCGTTATAGTTAGTTGAGCTAACTATAACTCGCGCCCCCGCAATGCACTGCTGATGACGTCACATATTACATCATTCATGACATGGTCAGTGACATCACTGATGACATCTCAAATGACATCACTGATGACATCATCCAGTGATTGATGTGTTTCTGTAAAGTTTAAGATATGTTTTATATATATATATATGCCAAGGTGTATTGAAGAATGAGTGTGTGTATAAGTATCTGAATGGATGATTTAGTAGGTGCGTGACTGACTGTATAAGTGAGTGATTAATCGTGTCTTACTGAATGCATGGGTTAGTGACTAAACTGTGTGAATGTCTGTATTAGTCTGTCAGTTGGTGTGTAAGCGGCTGCATGGGTTGATGAGTAGCTACATGAGTGTCTATATGCGTTATTGATTGGTTGTCTGAGTATCTGTATGGGTGCCTGAGTGTCTGCGTGGGTGGGAGGGGGGTATGTGACTATGTGCATAGATGTGTGAGTGGGTGATTCACTGGGTGTATGTGTTCAAGAGTGCATCTGTGAAGGGCTGTATGGGTAGGTGAGTGTGTGTATGGGTGTGTTGGTAAGTGAATGGATATCTCAGTGGAACATGTGTGAGTAACTACATATGTGAAAGGAGGTATATATGAGTGTAGGAGTATATAAATGACTATGTGTGAGAGTGAGTGATTGTGAGAGTGGTTGTATGGATGAGTGTGTGCCTGTGTCAGTGATTGTAGAAGAGAGTAAGTATGTCTAAGTATCTGTATGAATAAGTGAGGTGGTGTGTGTATAACTGTATAGGTGAGTAAATGGGAGCGTGATTGATTCTTTGCATATAAGTTGTGTGTAAAATGGCGCACATTAGACTGAGGAAGGCTGCTGCGTCAGCCGAAACATGTCTCTCTGTGTTGCCGGGTCGGAGGAGGCCTAATGAAATAAAAAATGCCTGAATACTCAGCACTCTTCGTGTGCGTGCTCTCTTCCATGTGAAGCAGGGGTTTGTTTGGATTATTTTCAGTGCCGGCGGTTGGCACTGTTCACGCACCACCAGTCGTTTTGGGCCTCTCTGAGTTGACCGCAGCATGGAGGAATGGAGCATGGTAATGCTAAACAGATTAGCCCCCGGGGAAGCTGCCAAAAAGAAGAAGAGAGGATGACAGCAGTGTGGAAGGCGGAGATCACAACACGAGGAGGTCGAAGGACATTCAGCGCGGGATCCTTGCGTTTCCCTGACTCGAAATGACTCACTCATAAGACCGGCGGTCATCTGGTGACTGGGCACGATTTCAGCCTATGCTGCAATGGTGAGGAGTGCTTGGCCGATGGATTTTTACACATTGCTCTCCCCAGACCCTGCACAAAGACTAACCTGTACAGACTGCGTGTGTTGTTTAAATTGGAGACTATCTAATATTTAGATTAGCGGGAGATTTTTAGTTCACATTCCTTTACATTTGAATTTCAGGGTCAACCATACATTCGGAGTATAATTGTGAAGCTGTGATCACATTATTATTTATTTGCAAGGCACTGAATGTCTTTGATTGCCCGCCTTTTTGAGCAGGCCACGCATCATTTGTCTAATGAGACTTTATATATGCTAATGTTGCCTGCGCTCGTGGGGCGCCCGTTTAGCAGTTTTTGTGCAATTATCATGGAGCATTATGGGACCTGCAGTCACGCTTGTCTTGGCATACTGCTCTCGGGTTGATACTTGAGCTCACTAGCACATACTGGGTGTTACATGATGATCGCAAGTCGTTAATGTTTATGATTGTGAGCCCTTACTGTGCCTACTCCTGTGTTATATCTCGGTATTTGTCAGCAATGGTTTATAGCCAAACCACGACTGAGCGTCACCGCCATTACCTCTAGTGATCTCCATGCTAATGAATGGACTAGTAGGGCGTAATCCCATCTCCCCGAGGCACCGCAATCACGCAGCTATTGTCAGATTTTAAATATTATATATAAATTTGTTTGTGCCATTTTTCATTAAATTATGAATTTGTGACTATTGTAATGGATGTTTTTATTGATCATAAAAGATACATCTTGGGTTTAAGTATTAGATGTACACACTGCATGTAGAGTTTAGTGTGACGGTCTACTGTTGCATTAAGCAGATATAAAATATATGTGAGTGCATTATGCACTAAACATTTTTGATGCTTACTATTAATTCTGAGCATTTATGTGACCACTAACACATTTTTTGAATGCATTTCACATGAGTGCACATGCGTACACAATGCAATGTATGTATCTTTCTTTTAAATGGAAATCAAGATGTTTTCTATGTCTATGACACGGACATAGTATATAAGTTGTGTGTAAAATGGCACACATTAGATTGAGGAGGGCTGCTGTGTCAGCCGAAACGCGTCTCTCTGTGTGGCCGGGTCGGAGGAGGCCTAATGAAATAAAAAATGCCTGAATACTCAGCACTCTTCGTGTGCGTGCTCTCTTGCATGTGAAGCAGGGGTTTGTTTGGATATATGTATATATATATATATATATATATATATATATATATATATATATATATATATATATATATATATATATATATATAAATTACCCACTGGCCTCCAGTAGGTAGTTATAGTTAGGACCTTGTTTCTATTCAAAAGCGTTTTTCTTTCGCCAATATCTTTGGCGCCCTTTGACGAATCTTCGCGAAATTTTTAAAACTAATGGTTCACTCAGGTCAGCTCCTGTCTTGAATGTTTCGGGATGATTCGTAAAGCGGGGGCCGAGAAAAAAGGGGGGCCCCAAAACACATTTTCCCCATGTTAATTTCCATAGGAATTTTTGGAACAGGCTACAGCCCGAACTGCTGAACGGAATTACACCAAATTTGGCAAAAAGATAGCTCTTGGTTCAGAAAGCGACTTTTTTTTAAATGGTGTAAATCCGTTCAGTAGTTCCTGAGAAATTAAAATATATATAAATATCGATATCTGAGGACCGAGGTGGATTCACGAATCCTCCCGAGCACGAGCTTAATTCTAATTGGCTGCCAACACTCCAAACCAGAAAGTGTTGGCAGTCATCTTGTGACTCGGTTATCGAGTCACAAGAAAAAGGGAAAAAAAAGTTACAAATGAAGAAAAGGGGGCAGGGTAGAAACCCCCTGACCCCCTAGGCCTGCTCAGGGGCTCCCACAGGGATCCGCAGGCCCAAAAAAAGCATTTTTTCAAACAAAATTTCATCCAGAGTCACGCTGGGTGTGATAATCCGGAATTTGTTTTTAAAATAACGAAGTGCGGTCTACCGCACTTTGTTTTCTTAAAGCCCCCGGGTGGGCCAGGTCCCGGGGGCAATATTTAAAATTGGTGCGGGGGCCCACGGGGCCCCCGCAGCCCCGGGGACCACCACCTTCCTGGGGCAATCCTCATTCAAATGCGGGAGGACTCGCAGCCACTTCCCCGGGGCTTTAATAATTAAGTGTGGGGGGCATCGCGGCCCCCCGCAGCCCTGGGGACAGCCACCTTCCCAGGGCTTTTTTTTTTAAATTAAAGGTGTGGCGGGGGGCTCCTGCCCCCTTCACACTGCCCCGGCGACCACCACCTCCCCGGGGCAATGTGCACATTGGGAGGGGGCACGCGGCCCCCCTCCTGGAGCCCTAGATGGCCTTGGGGACCGCCATCCCACAGGGTTGGCTCCTGCAATATCCCAGGGTGCCCACCCCGGGACATTGCCTTTTGCAATGGCAGGGGGGGAGCATGGCTCCCGCCCTGTCATAGCAAACTGTGCTTTGCTTCTTGGAAGCAAGAGCAGGTTTAAACCTGTTCTCGCTTTCAAGAAGCAAAGCAGAATTGCTTTTGGGCAAGGGAAGCTGCATGTTAGCAGCTCCCCTTGCCTATAAGCAAAGCCGGCTCCTGCAGGAGGCGGGGAGCCGGCTGGGACCATGGGGGCATTGAGGCTCCCCCCACGGTCCCCAACTTGAGGGCCGGCCCGGAGGATGGGGTTCCCAGGGCCAGAAGTGGCCTGGGAGGGGGGCCACTCGGCCCCCCTCCCCTTTAATTTATTTATTTTTTTATTTTTTTAAACGGCAGGCCGGCCCCAGGGGATGGGGTTTCCGGGCCAGAAGTGGCCTAGGGACAGGGGGCCACATAGCTCCCCCTCCCGTAATTAAATAAAAAACTAGGCCGTGCCCCGGGCGATGGGGTCCCCGGGGCCAATAGTGGCCCAGGGAAGAGGGGCCATGCGGCCCCCCTTCTGTATTAATAATTTTTTTTTAAAAATGAGGCCATGCCATGGGGATGAGGTCCCCGGGGACGAAATCGGCCATGGGAGGAGGGCCGCGCGGCCCCCTTCCCGTTTTTTCTTTTATTTTTAAAAAGGGTCAGGCCCTGGGGGATGAGGTCCACAGGGCCCTCAAAATATTAAGAGAAGGGGGGACACACAGTCCCCTTCTAACAAAAAACAGAAAAGCTGCATCTCCCCAGAGGCCCCGCCCCCTCCCTGTACCACTCTGCAAATGCTTCCCCTGGTGCGTTCTAAGTTGGGGGATTAAGTCCCCTTGAATCCTGAGGGTCCCTGGGGGCCAACCAGCCCACCAGGTACCTCTAGTAAGCGCCACACAGTGGGATTGCTGAGAGGTGGTCCGAGGCCACACCCCTTTTTACACCACTCTACACACGCGCCTCTTGGCACATTGCTGGTGGGGCGCTGAGGTCCTCTTGTGTCACGAGGACCTCAGGACTAAAGTGGACTTCATCCCCCGAGCAGCAGTGCGCCAGGAGATGTGATTGCAGAGTGGTGCAAAAAGGGGGCATGGCCTTTGAGCACTCTCAGCAAACCAGCTGTATGCGGCTTACTGGAGGTAAAAGGTGGGCTAGTTGGCCCCCAGGGACCCTCAAGAGGAAAGGGGACTTCATCCCCCAGCCAAGAGCATGCCAGGAGGCGCGTTTGCAAAGTGGTGGAGAAAGGGGGCGTGGCCTGTGTCCACCTCTCAGCAATCCTACTCTGTGGGGCTTACTGGAGGTAAGAGGTAGGCTAGTTGGCCCCTAACCACCCCCAGCAGTGAAGGGGACTTCAATCCCCATCCAAGAGCGTGGCAGGGAGCCCGTTTGCAGAATGGTGGGCAAAGGGGGCATGGCCTGCTATGAGAACTTAGCAATCCTGCTGTGTGGGATTTACTGGAGGTAATAGGAGGGGTAGTTGGCCCCCAAGGATGTCCGTGGAGGCCAACTACCCCTCTTGTTACCTCCAGTAAGTCCCACACAGTGGGATTGCTAAGACGTCATCGGAGGCCATGCCCCCTTTCTCCACCACTCTGCAAACGCACCTCCTGGCAGACTACGGGATGGGGGATGAAGTCCACTTTACTCTTGAGGGACTTTGGGGGCTAAGAAGCCCTCCTGGTACCTCAAGTAAGTTCTACGCAGCGGAATTCCTGAGCGCTGGTCGGAGGCCCAGCACCCTTTCTCCACCACTCTGCAAACGCGACTACTAGTTAAAGAAGCATTTGCAATGTAATAGGTTTTGCATTTGCGAGAGTTAGAGCTATTGGCGTTGTAAATGTAAAAGTGTTTTAATAATGTTTCTTGGAGTGGAGTGGATGTAGGTTGTGTGTAGTGGAATTATGTGGTATGTTGTGCAGTGAAATTATGTGGATAGAAAGTATGTGGTAGTTAGTGTGTAGGAATTATGTAGAGTGGGATTATTTGTTATGGAAAGTAATTGTGTGGTATCATAGTCTGTGTTGTGGAGTTGTAACCTCAGGTTTAGTCTTCCTCGTTTCCATTGAAGCTAAACTATGAACTTAATGACACAAAAAAAAAGAAGGAACCACTGAGGAGCACTTCTGGACCTAGTCAGAGGTATGAGCAGGGCCACTGGAATTATGTGACTGTTTGGCTGCACCGATCTTTGCACAATTATACATTTACCGCATTTCCCACATAATCCATCATCTGCTGCATAATCTGCAGATTTGAACAAAAAAAACATTGTTTCTAGCTCAAATGGCTCAAACGTTACCAAAATTGCAGCGACAAGTGTTACAGCATGGTGGAAGGCCCTGTGCAAACCAAGAATGGTCACCTGTTACTTATTGCTAAATGTGGGTATTAAATTGGTACTAATGGTGTGTAAACCACTCTTGCTTCTTTCTGCGCCTCTCTTGCCTCTTTCTGCATTTCTGTTGCTTCTTTCTGCAACCCTCATGCCTCTTTCACGCCACTCTTCCCTCTTTCTGCACCCCTCTTCCCTCTTTCTGCACCTCTCTTGTTTCTTTCTGTATCCCTCTTGCCTCCTTCTCCACCCCACTTCCCCCATACTACATCTCTGTTGCTTCTTTATGCACTTCTCTTACTTGTTTCTGCACCTCTCTTGTGTCTTTCTGCACCTCTCTTGCGTCTTTCTGTACCTCTGTTGGTTCTTTCTGCATTTCTCTTGCTCTTTCTGCACCCTTCGCGCCTCTTTCAGCATCTCTGTTGGTTCTTTCTGCACTTCTCTTCCTTCTTTCTGCACCCCTTCTGCCTCTTTCTGTACCCCCCTTCTTCTTTGTGCACCTCTTCTACCTTTTTCTGTACCGCTCTTGCTTCTTTTTGCACCTCTGTTGGTAATTTCTGCACTGCTCTTGCTTCTTTCTGCACCTCACTTGCCTCTTTCTGCACTTCTCTTGCTTCTTTCTACACCTCTGTTGCTTCTTTCAGCAATTCTCTTGCCTCTTTCTGCACTTCTCTTGCTTGTTTCTGCACCTCTCTTCCGTGTTTCTGCACCTCACTTGCTTCTTTCTGCATCCCTCTTGCCTCTTTCTGCACCCCCTCTCCCCTCTTTCGGCACCTCTCTTGCCTCTTTCTGCACCCCTGTTCCCTCTTTCTGCACCTTTCCTGCCTGTTTCTGCACCTCTCTTGCCTCTTTCTGCACCTCTGTTGCTTTTTTCTACAATTCTCTTGCTCTTTCGGCACCCTTCACACCTCTTTCAGCACCTCTGTTGCTGCTTTCTGCACTTCTCTTCGTTCTTTCTGCACCCCTCCTGCCTCTTTCTGTACCTTTCTTGCCTCTTTGCACACCTCTCCTAACTTTTTCTCGACCCCTCTTGCCTCTTTTTGCACCTCTGTTGGTTCTTTCTGCACTGTTCTTGCTTCTTTCTGCACCTCACTTGCCTCTTTCTGCACTTCTCTTGGTTCTTTCTACACCTCTGTTGCTTCTTTCAGCAATTCTCTTGCCTCTTCCTGCACTTCTCTTGCTTGTTTCTGCACCTCTCTTGCATCTTTCTGCACCTCTGTTGCCTCTTTCTGTACCTCACTTTCTTTCTGCACCCCTCCTGCATCTTTCTGCACTTCTGTTGCTTCTTTCTACACCTTTCTTGCCTCTTTCTGCTCCTCTCTTGCCTCTTTGTGCGTTCTCTTGCCTGTTTCGGCACCTCCTTTGCCTCTTTCTGAACGTCTCTTGCCTCTTTCTGCACCTCTCTTGCCTCTTTCTGCACTTCTCTTGCTTCTTTCTGCACCTCTCTTGCTTCTTTCTGCACCTTTCTTCCCTTTGATGTACCTCTGTTGGTTCTTTCTGCACTGCTCTTGCTTCTTTCTACACCTCACATGCCTCTTTCTGCACTTCTCTTGGTTCTTTGTACACCTCTGTTGCTTCTTTCAGCAATTCTCTTGCCTCTTCCGGCACTTCTCTTGTTTGTTTCTGTACCTCTCTTGTATCTTTCTGCACCTCTGTTGCCTCTTTCTGTACCTCACTTGCTCCTTTCTGCATCCATCCTGCCTCTTTCTGCACTTCTCTAGCTTCTTTCTAAACCTCTCTTGCCTCTTTCTGCTCCTCTCTTGCCTCTTTGTGCTTTCTCATGCCTGTTTTGGCACTTCCCTTGCCTCTTTCTGAACCTCTCTTGCCTCTTTCTGCACCTCTCTTGCCTCTTTCTGTACTTCTATTGCTTCTTTGTACACCTCTGTTGCTTCTTTCAGCATTTCTCTTGCCTCTTTCTGCACTTCTCTTCCTTCTTTCTGCACCCCTCCTGCCTCTTTCTGTACCTCTCTTGCCTCTTTGTGCACCTCTCCTACCTCTTTCTGCACCGCTCTTGCCTCTTTTTGCACCTCTGTTGGTTCTTTCTGTACTGCTCTTGCTTCTTTCTGCACCTCACGTGCCTCTTTCTGCACTTACCTTGGTTCTTTCTACACCTCTGTTGCTTCTTTCAGCAATTCTCTTGCCTCTTCCTGCACTTCCCTTGCTTGTTTCTGCACCTCTCTTGCGTCTTTCTGTACCTCTGTTGCCTCTTTCTGTACCTCACTTGCTTCTTTCTGCACCCCTCCTGCCTCTATCTTTACTTCTCTTGCTTCTTTCTACACCTCTCTTGCCTTTTTCTGCTCCTCTCTTGCCTCTTTGTGCTTTCTCTTGCCAGTTTCGGCACTTCCCTTGCCTCTTTCTGAACATCTCTTGCCTCTTTCTGCACCTCTCTTGCCTCTTTCTGCACTTCTCTTGCTTCTTTCTGCAACTCTCTTACTTCTTTTTGCACCCTTCTTCCCTTTTTTGCATCCCTCTTTTACTCCTTTTGCTGTTCTCTTGCCATTTTCTGCATCTCTCTTGCCTCTTTCTGGACCTCACTTGCCTCTTTCTGCACTTCTCTTGCTTCTTTACACACCTCTGTTGCTTCTTTCAGCAATTCTCTTGCTTCTTTCAGCAATCTCTTGCCTCTTTCTGCACTTCTTTTGCTTGTTTCTGCACCTCTCTTGCGTCTTTATGCACCTCTGTTGCTTCTTTCTGCACCTCACTTGCTTCTTTCGGAACCCCTCTTGCCTCTTTCTGCACCCCTCTTTTCTCTTTCTACACCCCTCTTGCCTCTTTCTGCACCTTTCCTGCCTGTTTCTGCACCTCTCTTGCCTCTTTCTGTACCTCTGTTGGTTCTTTCTGCACTTCTCTTGCTCTTTCTGCACCCTTCGCACCTCTTTCAGCACCTCTGTTGCTTCTTTCTGCACTTCTCTTCCTTCTTTCTGCACCCCTCCTGCCTCTTTCTGTACCTCTCTTGCCTGTTTGTGCACCTATTCTACCTTTTTCTGTACCTCTCTTGCTTCTTTTTGCACCCTTGTTTGTTCTTTCTGCACTGCTCTTGCTTCTTTCTGCACCTCACTAGCCTCTTTCTGCACTTCTCTTGCTTCTTTGTATATCTCTGTTGCTTCTTTCAGCAATTCTCTCGCCTCTTTCTGCACTTCTCTTCTTTCTTTGTGCACCGCTCCTGCCTCTTTCTGTACCTCTCTTGCCTCTTTGTGCACCTCTCCTACCTCTTTCTGCACCCCTCTTGCCTCTTTTTGCACCTCTGTTGGTTCTTTCTGCACTGCTCTTGCTTCTTTCTGCTGTTCTCTTGCCATTTTCTGCACCTCTTTTGCCTCTTTCTGTACCTCACTTGCCTCTTTCTGCACTTCTCTTGCTTCTTTACACACCTCTGTTGGTTCTTTCAGCAATTCTCTTGCCTCTTTCTGCACTTCTTTTGCTTGGTTCTGCACCTCTCTTGCATCTTTCTGCACCTCTGTTGCCTCTTTTTATACCTCACTTGCTTCATTCTGCACCCCTCTTGCCTCTTTCTGCATTCCTTTTGTCTCTTTCTGCACCTCTCTTTCCTCTTTCTGCACGCCTATTCCCTCTTTCTGCACCTTTCCTGCTTGTTTCTGCACCACTCTTGCCTCTTTCTGTACCTCTTTTGGTTCTTTCTGCACTTCTCTTGCTCTTTCTGCACCCTTCGTGCCTCTTTCAGCACCTCTGTTGCTTCGTTCTGCACTTCTCTTCCTTCTTTGTGCACCTCTCCTGCCTCTTTCTGTACATCTATTGTCTCTTTTTGCACCTCTTCTACCTTTTTCTGTACCGCTCTTGCTTCTTTTTGCACCTCTGTTGGTAATTTCCGCCCTGCTCTAGCTTCTTTCTGCACCACACTTGCCTCTTTCTGCACTTCTCTTGCTTGTTTCCACACCTCTGTTGCTTCTTTCAGCAATTCTTTTTCCTCTTTCTGCACCCCTGTTCCTTCTTTCTGCACTTTTCGTGCCTGTTTCTGCACCTCTCTTGCCTCTTTCTGTACCTCTGTTGGTTCTTTCTGCACTTCTCTTGCTCTTTCTGCACCCTTCGTGCCTCTTTCAACACCTCTGTTGCTTCTTTCTGCACTTCTCTTCCTTCTTTCTGCACCCCTCCTGCCTCTTTCTGTATCTCTCTTGCCTCTTTGTGCACCTCTCCTATCTTTTTCTGCACCCCTCTTGCCTCTTTTTGCACCTCTGTTGGTTCTTTCTGCACTGCTTTTGCTTCTTTCTGCACCTCACTTGCCTCTTTCTGCACTTCTCTTGCTTCTTTCTACACCTCTGTTGCTTCTTTCAGCAATTCTCTTGCCTCTTTCTGCACTTTTCTTCCTTCTTTCTGCACCCCTCCTGCCTCTTTCTGTACCTCTCTTGCCTCTTTGTGCACCTCTCCTACCTCTTTCTGCACTCCTCTTGCCTCTTTGTGCACCTCTGTTGGTTCATTCTGCACTACTCTTGCTTCTTTCTGCACCCCTCTTGCCTCTTTCTGCACCCCTATTTTCTTTCTGCACCTCTCTTGCCTCTTTCTGCACCCCTGTACCCTCTTTCTGCACCTTTCCTGCCTGTTTCTGTACCTCTCTTGCCTCTTTCTGTACCTCTGTTGGTTCTTTCTGCACTTCTCTTGCTCTTTCTGCACCTTTTGCGCCTCTTTCAGCACCTCTGATGCTTCTTTCTGCACTTCTCTTCCTTCTTTCTGCACCCCTCCTGCCTCTTTCTGTACCTCTCTTGCCTCTTTGTGCACCTCTCCTACCTTTTTCTGCATCCCTCTTGCCTCTTTTTGCACCTCTGTTGATTCTTTCTGCACTGCTTTTGCTTCTTTCTACACCTCACTTGCCTCTTTCTACACTTCTCTTGCTTCTTTCTACACCTCTGTTGCTTCTTTAAGCAATTCTCTTGCCTCTTTCTGCACTTCACTTGCTTCTTTCTGCACTTCTCTTGCCTGTTTTGGCACCTCTGTTGCTTCTTTCTGCACTTCACTTGCCTCTTTCTGAACCTCTGACTTAGATGTAGTTTTAATCCCCCTGCCCTATTATGTACTAGGGCCTTACAGGGGAGGTCATGCCAATCACAGGGGTACCCCAACCCATAGTGTACCCTAGTGTATGTAGGTCTTTTCACTGTATTCTAAGTGTCTTTCAGCATAGCACTGGCTCCGGGCCTTGTTAGGAAGAGCCCAGGGTCAGTCAGAGTCAGTTACCACCAGTACCAGTCAGCAAAAGGTGGGGGGTGCCCAAGGCACAGGATACTATGCAACAAGGCCTCATTCTGCACCTCTGTTGCCTCTTTCTGTATTTCTCTTGCTTCTTTCTGAGCTTTTCTTCCTCTTTCTGCACATGTCCTACCTCTGTAGGCATAATTAGAAATTAACATGTAAAAAACCTTTGAAATTCACTGAAAAAACCAGATGTTTGAGGGACGTTATAGTTAGAAGTTAGCATTTAAAAAACCTTAGAAATTCACTGGAAAAAACACAAGTTTCAGGGACGTTATAGTAAGTTTGACATTTCACTCATAGAAAACCAGAGAAATTCGGCCGTTATAGTTAGTTGAGCTAACTATAACTCGCGCCCCCGCAATGCACTGCTGATGACGTCACATATTACATCATTCATGACATGGTCAGTGACATCACTGATGACATCTCAAATGACATCACTGATGACATCACTGATGACATCATCCAGTGACTGTGTGTTTCTGTAAAGTTTAAATATGTTTTATATATATATATGCCAAGGTGTATTAAAGAATGAGTGGGTGTATTAGTGTCTGAATGGATGATTTAGTAGGCGCGTGACTGACTGTATAAGTGAGTGATTAAACGTGTCTTACTGAATGCATGGGTTAGTGACTAAACTGAGTGAATGTCTGTATCAGTCTGTCAGTTGGTGTGTAAGCGGCTGCATGGGTTGGTGAGTAGCTACATGAGTGTCTATATAGGTTATTGATTGGTTGTCTGAGTATCTGTATGGGTGCCTGAGTGTCTGTGTGGGTGGGCAGGGGGTGTGTGACTCTGTGCATAGATCTGTGAGTGGGTGATTCACTGGGTGTATGGATTCAAGAGTACATCTGTGAAGGGCTGTATGGGTGGGTGAGTGTGTGTATGGGTGTGTAGGTGAGTGAATGGATGTCTCAGTGGTACATGTGTGAGTAACTACATGAGTGTTGGAGTATATAAATGACTATTTGTGAGAGTGAGTGATTGTGATATATATATATATATATATATATATATATATATATATATATATATATATATATATAGAGAGAGAGAGAGAGAGAAAGAGAGAGAGATAGAGATATATAGGTATAGATATATACAATGAACCTCAAAATTGGAGGCCTCATTGGTCAGTGGTATGCAAGTTATAAAGTTCCACTAACTGTCACTTCTTATGAACAGATCCATCCCAGCCAGGACTTCAACACCTTCAACATTCAGATGATACAAATGATGCATGAATGCCCCAACTACCTATAGATACTACAAAAACTATTTATTATATATTGTTATTTGCTTCACCCAATGTAGCGATTAAGAACCTGCTCCAATACTGTTCACAGATGAATATACAGTTCCTCTGCATTATTAAGACTAAAAGGTGTCTTTGTTTTCAGTTCATTGATAAATTTAAGTTCCAGATGGCATAATTGTTTGATTCTATTACCGCCTCTTCTGTTTTGTGTTATCATTGCAATTCCATAAAATCTCATTTTTTCACATTATTATCAAGTTTTTTCATGTAATGCTTTGCTATTACATAGCTGGGATCTCTATTTGACACTGAATGGATATGTTCCAGTATCCTCTTTTTTAAGCATGCATGTGGTGCTTCCTTCATGCTAAAGACCACACTTGCACTCAATGATGTACTCCACATAATGTGACTTACATGTGATCTTTTGTTTGGTTGGAATTGTACTGTTGTTCCTGTCTGTCATGTATCTTGCTGTGTTTTTGCCAATTGTACTCACTTTACAAGTGGTACATTCAGTAAAACCTGTTTGTAGTTTAGTAATCCAATTGTCAGATTCATTATCATTGAAATGACTCCTTATCAATTTGTCCTTGAGAGATAGTGCTTTTCTGAAAGTGGACTTGGTCTCAATATATTTCCAGTTTCTGGATCATGACAAACTAAGTTCCAATGCTTGCAGAACATTTTGCAAAATTCTTGACTTTATTTACTGCATGTTAAAATGAACCTTATGTCACTGTTGTTTTCCTGCTTATATGAGCCTTCTTTTTAGCAAAGAGTATTTGTATGCAATAGTTTTGCTTCACTCTTGCAAGACCCTTTTTGATGTCTTGCCATTTATATCCTCTTTTTTCAAATATTTTTGTAACTTCCTCATATCGATTAAAAGCATTGAATCAAGTAACTACGATGGAGCTGGAACCATGCAAAACACCATTTGTGGCAATTGATTTCCTGAACAAGGTAGTTTCTACCTTATTGTACAGGATATTTACCATGGTGTCTAGGAAGTCAACTCTTTTGCTGTTAATAGCGCAAGTAAAATTGATACCAAGATTGTTTTTATTCAATTAATTGAAGTATAGCCTTTGTACAATTCCAAATGAGGAACAAATCATCAATATACCTTACCCAGACCATGGTTCCCCCAAATGTGACTCATTTTGTGGCCCCCAAGCAACGTCTTTCTCTCACCAAGCCATGGTGAGGTTCATGTAGCTTGGAGATAGAGACATCCTCTTGGTGGTGCTACACTATTGGTGATAGATTTCATGATTGAATAAAAAAAATATTGTTTCTGAAGCATATCTCAATCATTGTCAAGAGCATCGTCGAATGTTCCAGTTCACAAATATTTCTTCGTCTCAAAAACTTTCACATGCCTTGAGACTGATGATTAAAGTATAGAATAATATGACATCACTATACCAAAGATAACCTTCTTGCCAGGCTGCATCAGCAAGTATTATTAGAAAGTCACTGGTGTCTTTTATATAAGAACATACATTTCTGGTTATAGGCGCCAAGTAGTAATCAACATATATTGACATCTTTTCATATAATGAATCTCAGGCCAAAACTATTGGCCTTTCTGGTGGATTGTTCAAAGTTTTATGTATTTTAGGAAGAAAGTAGATTGTTGGTATGGTTGAATTGTCATTCTCCAAATATTTGTATTTATTATCATTTATCAGATCTTGTATATTCCATTAGTTTTCCATTGAGGTGAGCAATCATTTGATTTATCAGGCTGTTATCCGTTTTCTTGTAGTTGTTCTCATCGCTCAATTGATGGACAGCTTCTTTGACATAGTCATCCTTCTTCAGGAGGACTATGTTGCCTCCCTTGTTTGCCGGTTTGATAATCACATTATCATTTTCCATAACATTTTTTAATGCCATTCGTTCTTTAGTGCTCAAAATGTCTTTCATATTAGATTGCCTGTCATTCCTTAGTTTGTCAATATCTGAATATACTGATTCATTAAAACACATCAAACATATTGCTTGGTGACAAAATAGGGCAGAACTTAGATTTATCCTTTTAAGGACTGAAATCGATTGATAGTTCTTGTAGAACTTCCATGTCAGACATGTCGTTGTCATCCAAACCATGCATTAATTCATGCAAATTCTTTACATCTGATTTTTGTTTGATTGAATCTTTCAGTTCTAAGGCTTGGTCTGTAGTTGTTTCACCTTTGTATCTAATTATTTTAAGCATATAGTTTGGCAATTTATTTTCCTAACATATTTTTAGGTGTCAATCCGGTTTACTACAAAATCTAAGGGGTCGATTCCGATCTCGGTCAGAAGGGTTCCGAATTGGATTCGGAATTACCTAAACCGATCCAGAGCCCTTGTTTCCGACTGAAACGGTCACAGTTCTGAATGACCAAATATGATGCCGGGAAAGCATTTGCGCTGACCAAATTGGTTCCCGAAGGCATTCGGAGAGATAGAGCCTTCCGGAGCCGATTCGTACAGCTCTAGGTTTTCTGAGCGAGCAAGTACGATGACCGATTTAGACAGCCTTTCCGATTCGGTTTGCCCGGATCGAAAAGGCTTCTGGAATCTGTCTTTGGGTCCCGCATCAGGCCCCCCTTCACCCAGGGCCCTCTGAATCGGGCATGTGAATTTGAGTTTCACATGTGCCCTGGAATGATGTTCACAGATGTGGACAGTGATTTTATCAGTTAGGTCAAAGAAGATGTCATGAGTGACGTAACATGTAGGGTAATTAGCAGTGTATGGCAAGGGCGCAGGTTATAGTTACCTTAGGGCACAAGTTATAGTTAATTGAGATAACTATAGCTGTAACTGGTGAATTTCAGTAGGTGATTTGAGTTTAAAACTTTACGTTGTTTTCACCTAACTATAACGTTACTTTAACCTTTGTTTTTTTCAGTGAATTTCTACTTTTTTTCTAACGTAAAGCAATATTTAGTAACAATATGTTTATTAATATTGGAAAATATGATATCAATGCACGTCACAATATATGTACGTATAATAACGAACTTGCATCACACTTGTTGAAATCACCCGATACGACCTCCCCCTCAGTCAAAAGTATGTGGTTAAGCAGGCCCTGCAACCCTGGCCTGAAGCAACTGATTGACAAATCACAGGTGGGGTGACACGTAACCCTTAGACAAACGCGTGAGCAGAAAAACCCAGATCGATCCCACAGATAGGCATCAACACCACAAGGGTCTTTGGAGATTGACCCCAATAAAACACATTTGGCCGGAGGGGCGTGCAGTCCCAAAATACCATGAAGTCAGAATGCCACACTAAGGGGCCGATTCCGATCTCGGCCAATAGTGCTCCGAATCGGATTCGGATTCACCGGATCCGATTCGGAGCCCTGTTTCCCGACCGAATCGTACGCGGGTCCGGCCGAGCGAGTACGATGCAAGCACCCGCGAAATCGCCGACCGACTCGAACGCAGCTTCAACACGCTCCGACCGACTCGCATGGACAAGACTCGCACCGCGCTATGGAGACGTTTCCCGGCCGGGTAAGTACGATGCGCGCCGCGAGCAGTCCGACCGACTCGCGCCGTCCGGCTCGAAAAAGCTGTCGGAGCCGGTCTTTGGGGGTCCGCGTCGGACCCCCCTGTATGCGTAGGCGCGCGAGTCGCACACAGGGGGGACCCATGGGTCCCCCTACCTGTGCATGTACGCCATGATGCGCATAGATGCGTACACGCTGTAGGGGGCGCCCTTGTCCGCCTCGCACCCATTGAGTCAATGGGAGCCCGCGTACGCGTTGTATGACCGGCTCCCATTGACTTCAATGGGAGTCCGACCGACTCGAGTCCGATAGCATACAAATGCATCGTACTCGTCCGGTCGGACTGCTAGGGTCCGATTCGGTCGGAATTCTCTCCGGGTCCGGCTCGGTCGGAGATATTTCCGGCCGGAATCGGAATCGGCCCCTAAGTTAGGAACACTCAACAAATCAGTAAATCAGAACACAGCATTCACATTACATGCAGTGATCGCATGCTCCCCATGCCAGACATCTGGACACATATCCACTGGCCCCACATTGTGTCCACGCAAGGTCGAGACCCACCTGCACTTCTTATCAAAAGACCAGATTTATGACCCTGTGACTAGACCTAGATTTATGTCTCAAAAGGAATGTACAAATTACTTTATGATGCTTCATTAAATGTATAAAATGATGGCTGAAACCAATGTGCTTTGAGACAGTCTTCACACCTCGACTCTGTTATCTGCTCTTCGGCTGCTGCATTTAATTAAACCAACTGTTCCTGTTTTGCCAAATGCCTCTTGTCTTTTTTTTTCAAGGTAAATTCACTTTCGAGCAACATCTTGGTGAGCTAACCAGAAGAGATTGGTTCTTCGAGCCTGACTGCAGTCAAAGGAAGAGGACTGTGCCTGTACGAATTCACATCTGTGCAGCAAGAACGGTTAGCAGATGCCACAATCGATAGGAAGTTCTGCTGAATCTGCAGGGCAGAGGTCTGTCCTAAAGCTGCTGTAGATAAGAGAATACATCTGGTCCTTAGTACCATCATTTGGCGTGTGACAAGCTAGGAAAAGCACAAAAACCTATCCAGAGCGCCCTGCCACTAACAGAAAACTGACATACTGCCTATTTTATGTGTCCGAGCTGAGTAGTTGCAGGGTGCCAATGGAGGTCACCTGTTTTGAGAGTCAGCACACGAGGAACATGAGGGTAGTTTAGTCGCTTAGACCACTGGGCATGACACAAATGTTATGGTTGTCTCTGGGTGTGATACAGGGACCGCTTGGACCGATGGGCATGACAGATAAGGTGCGCTTGATCCCTGGGTGTGATACAGGGGTGGGGGCCTCACCGCTTGGACTGCTGGGTGTGACACAGCTGGTATGCATAGGCTCTGAGTGTGATTTAGAGCCTGCACCTCGATCTCAATTTTTTAGTCTAAAGGAGTTTTTTTAGTGCTATTGGTTCATTAACACTGGTGGTGTCGGAAAGAAGTGAGAGGTGTTATTTGCTGGGCCCGCTGGGCATGACACAGATGGTATGCATGACCCCTGGGTGTGACATAGGGTGTAATTTGGATGTTAGGGAAAAATGTGGGCCTTGGAAATTAGGGTGTAGCTTGTGCTTGGAGAAGGAGGGCCTGTAATGTTCAAGTTATTCCTTCTTATCTGTGTAAATTGTTGCTATCTTTGTCCAGGAGCTGATAGTGACAGATTTTTGGGCTCACTTAGTCCAGTGTTCTACGCAGAGCCTCCTCTTATCATTGGGCTGCAGGCGCTTGGAGCGGGCTACAAAATTTTGACTAAGTCATCATTGATCCTCCTCTGTCGGTTTTTCAATTTTACTTATATTATGGCTGTCAATTGATGCATTTATTTCTTGGTGCTGTGGTGCTGATAAATTATTGAAACTGTGTTCTATGTTGAATGTTATGTCCAGTTAACGATTCTATGTGCAGATGAAAAAGTCATCATCTATTCACATTTTGCTGTTCCGTTGCGTAAAACAATTCATAATGTTTTGAATTAACAATTGCACTTTCTAACAGGTTATTAATTTTCATATGTGATGTTTATGTACTACGTTTGTTTAATGCATCTTTGTCCTACAGCATTCTCCCACCCTGCTAAAATCAACACTCACACAGGATCAACAGCATTCACATCCCACACAGGATAACTGTTTTGCATGATTGATATTTCTCTAATAGCTTTCAAAGTAGCTGTCCCTCACCACAAAAAGCACTCTCACACCCCTCACAACGTACAGACCACTAGAGAGCCCTACATACTGACTGGTGACAAGCACTTAGAATCAGAAATAGGAGCAGAGAAACAAACACACTGCAACAAAGGCACAAATACTGAGCTCAAGAGATATCCATGCAATCCAGCTATTGAGGAATTTCAGAAGAGACCTCTACAAATAGCTCTTATAGGCTTGATCGTTAACTTATAAATCTACAGATAGAAGTGACTCCTTGCTAGATGGCTCACACGGTGAAGGCTTTCAGACGGGGAAAGAGGATTCAAACAAATGTAACACAAGCACCAAGTTTAAGAGGAAACATTATTTAGGCATGTAGAGGTTGGCAAAGAATGGGGATAAAGATTTAAAAATGTAGGAACACAAACCCAGGAAGAAATGTCTAGAAGGATCAAGCATATGACAAAGCAGTATGAACTAACATTACCATGCTCCCTCACCACAATAGGGAACACAACATAAAGGCTGAAATACAGCAAGCAATCTAATTCCACACGAAGGGCCTGAGTCACAATGATTAACTTACACTTTTGAGGAGTAGCAACTTAACAACTATGGAGTCTCCTCAATCATGGCGGAGGCTCCGCACATAGAAAATTAGGCAGCCGCAAGGATACTATTCGTAAACTTCCTTTGCGAACTGCAAAAAATTGTCAACTTACGCAAACGGTACATTTACCTTTGTGAATCAGTTCATAAATGTTATCACAATTCTCATCACAATATAACATAACAAATATAACCTCACATTATCACACCTGGCTATATACTGTCCATTACAGTACACCTCTCAACAACATCCTACGTTACTTAAGGTATTATTATGACTTTGGCAGTGTGGCAGTGGGCCGCCATGCCAGCGACCCACTGCCACTCAGCCAAAGCCATAATGCAACCGCCCACCAGATTCTGGCAGGAATCCAGGTCAGGCGGTCCTTTGGCATCTGGCCCACGGTGGTGAAGTGCTAAGGCTCATACGTGAGCCTTAGCAAGGCACTACAATGGGAACGCCATCGCACGTTCCTGCAGGGCATGGACTGTCAAGTCATTGGCCTGCATGAACTGCAGGTGCATGCAGACAAGAGGGATACAGCATTTGCCCCCTGCAGGCATCCCCTGGTACAGAGGCAACAGGGGGTGCTGTAGGGCCCCCTTTGTATCCTCATCGCCACACTTTTCATGGCAGGCTCACCAACATGAAATCTGTGGCAGTGAGGAAACTCCTAATATGCTTGGTGGTGCCGCAGTGGCACCACCACTATATTAGGGGCCTAAGACCGCTGCAAGACTGCCAGGGATTGGGGATCCCTGGCAGCAGCAGTCACTTGGCGGTCCAACCACCCAACGTGTTATAGGGCAGTCGGACCACCAGTGAGGCAGCAGCCACACCGTCACCATGGTTTCGGCCGTCCATCAGATCCCCAAACTAAGGCCCTTAGACACTCCATTCAACACCATAATTTTTAGGTCTTGACGCTTACCCATATTATGGTCTGGGACTTTTAGTGTACGATATATGAGTGACTGAGTTCGGAAGCCATAATGTCACCACACAATAAAATGAGAGGTAAGCAAGTGCCTTCGAGAAGCTGCCACCTTCACAAGAGTAAAAAGCGAGGGATAGGCATAACTCTGTTTGCTGTAGTACAACAGTAATTTTGTTGAATGAGAGCAATATTATTCGAGATTATGCAGAACTACACGAGGTGCAGAAACCAGCATTTAGCCATATTTTTGTTAGTGCAAAATGCACCTTACTTCTAAAATGGACCAGAGGATGCATTTTTTGTTAAGATAATAGCACTAAAAGCAACAGGATATAAGCAGCAGCACTTGGGGCATCATTACTATGGCGGGCGGACAAAGTCTGCCCGCCACCATAACGGAGCACGGGACAGACCGCCGATGCTGCGGCGGTCCCACCATGCAAATTA
This sequence comes from Calotriton arnoldi, assembly GCA_963921515.1. Classification (NCBI taxonomy): domain Eukaryota; kingdom Metazoa; phylum Chordata; class Amphibia; order Caudata; family Salamandridae; genus Calotriton; species Calotriton arnoldi. The sequence continues at coordinate 1,009,124 of CAWUFW010004433.1, read as the reverse complement.
GGATGCGCCCGCCACACTGGCGGGCGTATTCTGTGCCTTTTACATTGCGGGTGGATCTGCTGGCTGCAGACCCGCTCGCAATGTAAAAGGACTGTGCACAGCATTGCAATGCACAACATGGCAGGCACCACATGGTGCCTGACACATAGTGCATTGCAATGAGGGGGTTACCATAGGTACCCCCCATGTGCACCCCCCACCCTCCCAACACCCTGGGGGCCTGCAACGGGCCCCCACCAGCAAGAACCGCATGCCTTTCCATGGCGGCATCCAAAAACAGCACTTTTTTGAGCCAAGGGAATCGCAGTACCTCCCAAAATACTGCAGTTCTCAGGCACCCACATGGTCAAGAAGCCGTGAATGCAACTTACTCCAATTACCCCATAAACACATCACAAATTACCCACCATAAAGCATTGTACACCACAAATCAAAACACACTGACCAGCTGACATTATAAACAAAACAATTCAACACACGAGTGTGGTCAAAAACGACACCCATATCAATTGGGGAAATTCTGTATTAAGAAAATTTCCCTTAAAGGTGCGTGAACATTTCATAAGGCATATCCGGGGATATACTACGACATCGAAACATACAATGAACCCACACCATGAAGCCCACACTGACAGTTAGCCATGGCTGACCATCTGAAGCGAATGAGTTGAGAATGGGAAGAAATGCATAAGGTCAATCCACAAACAATCGTTGCACTAGGTGAAAGATAAGCCAGCTGAATGGCGTTGGCCATTTTTTCACTAGACTCCATGTATCAGTTCAAATGTTTTAATTACCTGGTAACTTTTTCTTTTTGAGGTACGCAGGTCTAATATGTCACTGGAAATCTTCCAATAACATCACTACATGAAATTTTTTTGAAATAAAGGCATAATAGCACAAAGCATTTGTGAAGTCAAATAAACAAAGACTGTATTTCCGATGTGTTTAGGATGAAATCTGATTTTATTTCTGCAACAAGGTGTACATCTTTGTTGTTCCACATTAGCCTAATAGTGCACCTTTTGGCCTTTAGCTGCATTTCCATTTTAAACTTTTTTTTGTGTTCAAAGGATTTTATTCGTTTTAGTAAGAAAAAACATACAATCAGATATTGTTTCAATACAGATAAATGGTGGACATTTGAAACTCATGACATACAAGTTTCATGTAGGATATTACAAGCCATCATACTCTCAAGGCTGGGTGATTATTGAGAAAAGGGGTATATTACTCAAGACACAAGAACAATAATATACAAATGATAGCTGTGGAACCATCGTGGATCCAGGCCCACTCGTAGGTTCAACTCCTTTAGGGTATCTAATATTGTTGAAAGGCGTGGGTACAAAGGTGGTAAAACTTGTACATTTATAGCAGTAGAGAGTTTAGTGTGGAGTGTGTATGCCGTAGTGACATATCCCAATGATGTCAGGGAGATCAAACAAGAGAGAACTGGAGAAGTGAGGTGGGAGGAATGGGGCATATTGCCTCAAAGACTTATACATTTTTATCTGACCCATGCTTAACACAAATTTTGTCATTGCACACAAATTGACTAAGCATTTCAATGAAGATGTATTGGCCACATCACTGATGATACCTGGCAAAAAATTGGCAAACTCTCGTTATTAAACAGATTTTCCCCCTTTCTCTTACAATCTAAACACTTTACTATGAATCTCCTACATTGGACTCCTTGTAGGCTACATAACCTAAACCTGCAAGAAAACGATAAATGTTGGAACTGCAACCAAGAGACCAGCTCACACCAACACATGTTCTTTGAGTGCAGACTCCTGGACTCATACTGGCACCTGATAAAGAACAAACTATCAGAGATATTTGACACATCCATAACGCTGAGGGGGATATTCTCAAGAACGTGTGATAATTATCGTAAAATTAGCTTAACGCAATTTTGCACATCGCAGTCTATTGCAGGAACATAACACCGTGTTAACGTTGTATTCTCAACCCGGCGGCACCATGTGATACTCTCACGATAACGCGTCAGATGACCGTGTTAAAATTAATGCAACGCTGAAAAAATGCGAAACACGAACGCGAAAAAAGTTGCGATGAGGCCAACCACGATAAAAAAATCAGCGATAACCAGCGACAGGCCTGCAATTCCCACGCGTCATGCGGAAAAATGCACTATAAAAGCACCGAAAAACACAAACAAAATAATTCAAACTGCGTAGCACCATGGAGGAAGCCGGAGCAAGTACAGAGGATGACCAGAACCCCACAAGCCCCCAGGAGGACCAGCCTGGGACCTCGGGGTCACGGAAGGGCAAGGAGAAGAAGACGAGGAAGACGAGGTTCAATCCGTAGGAAAACAGGATCATCATCACAGAGGTGACAGAACACCACCAACAACTGTTCGTCACCTCCAACGTGTCATTGGCAAATAAAAATGCAATATGGCAGTCCATCCTGGACAAGGTGAATGCAGTCGGAGTGAGGAGGAAGACAATTGGAGACGTCAAGAGGCGCTGGAATGAGGCGAAGCGCAAAACCAAGAAGAAACTCGCTGACAACCATCAGGCAGGAATGCAGACTGGAGGTGGCAGTCCAGCGGAACACCAGGAGCTGGATGAGATGGAGGAAATGGTGGCCACAGTCATCAGTGGGGAGACGGTGGCAGGAGTTGGGGGTCCGGACACTGCTCGACATGACCTGACACAACAGCACCAGGGTAAGTACCGAACAGGGACTGGGGGGATGCGGGGAGATGGGCACAATGGCACACATGCACAATTTAGTAGAGCACCCAGCACACCCACAATGACTCTGGATCATGTCCCTGATCCCCTTGGCACACTGCAGCACACATACAAACAGCAAGTAGGCCCCCGTCCACTATGGGCACAAAGGGGTCCCTCCCCACACAGCACCAATCTCACAACCAACCCATGCACACATGTCAAAACCAGCAAAGCTGCGTGTCTGTGAGCCACCATGACAATGCAAGTGACACTGCATGACGAATAGCATGGCTGCAGTCCAATTATCATGACATGGTGCACGCCACGACACTGGGGTGGCTGAGTGTGGAACACATCCGGGAAGGAGCATGTCACACTCTGACACATCCACGTGCACAAACAACCCCTGACGTCAACAATACATCTGCGGATAAACCATGCCCAAGAGTCCAAAATACGAACAAGAGACAAAATTAGCCAAGTCTGCAACATCTCAGCACTGTAGAAGCACAGAAGTCAAAGGCACACCGCCTCAAAGGGATAAGGGGCAGCAAAATCACAGCTGCAGGGGTGACTCTCCCACAATGCAGCACACACACATAGCAATAAAAGCACATCAACATTGACAACAATATGGTACAAAGTGCAACAGTTTCACTACACCAATGGTTCCGTTTGTGCGTAGAAACTGGCCAATCACATCTGGCATAGCAGGAAACTGTGAGATGAAAATGTACGTGTACAACCTCACATCCGTGATGTAGTTCAAATGTCCACTGTCCCGCATCAAATAGTCAGCTCCTCCCAAACAGTCTCAATGTACATTGTCATGCAGTCTGTATGTAAACTAGAACAATGTGTCAACATACATGTCAACACAATGTTAAAATGCATCTCCCCTTCACATTGCAGAGGGACAATCAACACCTCCTGCAGAGCAGACCAGACAACTCATCAGTGATGATGAAGAGGACCTCCACACCTTTGACACCGACGCCCTACAACAGCTCATGGACATCTTAGCCAACCCACCTCCAGGAGCAGGGCAGCCCAGCTGTGCAAGGAGACCCCACCCCCTGCACAGACCACACAGCAGGAAGCACCCACCACCACGGCTGGCTCCCAGCACCTCACCGAAGCACACATCGCATTCCAAGGCCAGGTGTTAGACTGCCAGAAGGAGGTGGCTGAACAGGTGCGGGTGGGTTTTGACCTCATGGCAGCCGAACTAGATTACATACGTGGGTGTCTAATTCCCATCAGGGACCACTTACACTCCCCAACGGACACCCATACTGTGACAGAGACACACGCATTTGCACATTTCCACTACTGAACCACGCCCAGAGCCCCGGGATAATCATTCACACCCCTATGCTGTACTTGCGTACACCGGCCCAGTCCACTTCTCTTACGCATGAAGGGGGGGGGGCAAAGCTACATGTCCAAGGTCTTCCCCACTGCCTGAGGTGACATGGTTGCGTCCGCTGTCCACATCACAATGTAATGTGGTAGGGCCCTGGCCCATCATGCATACATAATGACCACACGGACACTCTTAGATAGATAGTGGAACTGGCTACGGGCACGTGCGCCCGGCCCCTTTTTATTACCAGGGTCACATGTCCAGTGACGCCTGTGCTGGATGGGTGTGGGGTGAGTGTAAGCCAGCCCTCAGGGAGTGGTTGGTGCTGGCAACAACTAGAACAGTGATCATCGGATCACACACACAGATTCAATCATAAAGGGTCCATGAGTTGTGGTGCACTGAGTTAGTGGCACCTGAAGAGCTGAGCAGGGTATCAAGCTGATGATGGCATCCAAGACAGGTGTGAGCAACTTAGATAGGCTGGCTGTGAGACTCCTCCGACTCTGGCAGTTGTTGGTTGGAGGTGGTCCTGGCGGTGGTGGCGTCTGCAGCCCACGGTAATGTGTCGTCCGGGCAGGTCAGGACTCGATTTGATGTGTGAGCCCTGGTGGACCGCAGTTGAGGCCGGAGGCAGCGGTCAGCGCAGGGCCACAGACACATGGCGTTGATGACCCCCAGGCCATCGACTCAGAGGCCATCCAATATTCAATCAGACAGGGTCCATGACTTGAGCTGCACAGAGTTAGTGGCCCTGGATGCACTGCGGCCGGCACAGGTGCACCGCCATGGGACGGTGACTTGCGGTGCACTGAGGTAGGGCCACGAGAGCTGAGCGGGTCCTCGTCGATGTCTAAGGTGAATGTCGCGGAGTGTTTCAGGGGACAGTGGAAGGTGTTCTTCCAGGGCATGATGCAGAGGGCAGAACCAAGCAGAAACAGGCAATATGGAGGAGATGAATGCTACAGTCTCATTTATAACACCAAGTCAGTATCAGCTACATGATGATGAAGACAACCCCCAGGCCATGGACTCAGACGCCACCAAAGCTCAACCAGAGGGTGTCCATGAATTTCGGGGCACAGAGTTAGTGGCACCAGAGCTGAAAGGGGATGCAGTCTGCGATGAGGCCTGTACAATGGTATAAACTCTGCCATAAATAAATCAAGACTCAGTTCCAAATGTGTGACCTACTTGACCGCAGTGTAGGCCGAAGGCAGTAGTCAGAAAGGGCCCACAGACACGTGTCATTGGCTTGCGATGCACAGAGTTGGTGGCACCAGATCGAAGGGAGTACAGTGATATAAATGCTGCCATTAACATATGAACTCGGCCATCATGAAATCAAGACTCAGTTCCAAAAGTGTGACCTACTGGACCGCAGTGTAGGCCGGAGGCAGCGGTGGAGTACGTCAATGAGAAAGGAGTGCTGGGGGCCTGTGTCGCGGAGGCCGTGATGGTCTGAGGAGGCTGCCAAGGTCGTGGGCCTCGGGCTTGGAGCTTGCTCCGGCACGTGGTGGGCCCTCTTTGACACACGCCGGTGTCGGCAGGTGAGCAGTGAGGCCTGGTTGCGCAGGGGCAGCCAAGACGGGTCTGGGGACCAGCGGCCTGGGGTGCAGCAGTTGCACAGGATCGCAGGCACCGCCGCACACGGCGTCGGCCTCGTGGCGGGCTGAGAGGCGCCGCCCTGGCAGACACGTTGGCCATTCTGGAAGAGAACCACGCCCAGAGCAACAGGCTTTTTATTCACACCCCTACGCTGGCCTAGCGTACGCCGGGCCAGCCCACTCCGCTCATGCTTACAGGGGGGTACGTAACAAGCTACATTTCCACGATCTTCCCCACTGCCTGGGGTGACATGGTTGCATCCATTGTCCACTACACTCCAACCACCAGCAGTATATGTTGACATGGACATGTCTGTGGTCTGCATACTGCAGTCTGGCCAGCACATCCACGCCACACTTGGCATTGGGTACATTCTCATTCATGGGTCACTTGCCTCCTTCGCACATGCCTGGTTCCCACCTCTCCCCACATTCTGCTATTGTGTTGCTGAGGCGCCATGCCATTGATGGCTTGTGTACATGGCTAGCCCAGGTTACCACAGTAAGTTGTGCTGTCGTGTCTGTATGTGAGTTTGTAACGTGTGCATTCCCAGAGTCGTGAGTTGCACGACTGTGGAGTTGAGGTGTGTGGTGTGTTCATTTGGTACTTACCAACGAGCAATGCATTCCCATAGGTGCCAGCCTCAAAGCGCTGGTTGATGATGGACTGTTGGAAGATGAAGGAGTCATGCACACTGCCTGGGTAGTTGGCGACGACATTGGTGAAGAGTCCCAGGTGGTTCACTATTGCCTGTACATTGATGGAATGCGTGTGCTTCCTGTTGCGGTAATTGTGTGCAGTGGTGGCAGGGGGCACGAGGAGTACATGTGTGCAGTCGATTGCCCCCAACATGTGCGGGAAGCCAGCTATGGCGTAGAAGCCTTGATTGGTCTCCAGCTGTTCCTGCGCAGTGTGTGGGAAGTAAAGGTGCTGGGGTACCAAGCTGATGATGGCATCCAAGACAGGTTTGAGGAACTTGGATAGGGCTGGCTGTGAGACTCCTCCGACTCTGTCAGTTGTTGGTTGGAAGGTACCAGAGGCCAACAGGTGCAGAACAGCCAGCAGCTTTGTCTGCGGAGGGATGTTGGTTGTCCGCTGTGTTGGTACCGTCAGCCTGTGGGCAATGATGGTCAGGATGCGGAGGATGGTTGTCCTTTTGAGCCTGTAGTGGGCAATGACATCCTCTGGTGTTAAGTCTGTGAGGCTGGTGCGTTTTCTGAAGGTCCGCAGTCTTTGTCTGCGCTGCCTCTGTGGTAGTCCGGGTGGGGGGCTGGGGGGTGGCGGGCCTGGGTGTGGTGGCGGTGGGTATTGTGGCCCTCTTGGGGCTCCGAGCTGCATGATCAGTAGCTCCATGGCATCTTTTGTTCTTCAGGTGTGGCTCTGGTCTGGGCTCCCTTTTGTGGTGCAGGTTGTCGTCCGACTTAACACCAGGTAAGAGCAGGTGTTAAATCCCTGCTGCTAACGCGCCTTATTGCCTGTTTTGGGATCTTATCGCCAATCTGGCTGGTCTTTGAGAATATTGCGAGATGGTGTTATCGCGGCTTTTTGCACAGGAACGCCTACTCTGCATCCCATTAGCGTTAGTTGCCGGTGTCATCCGTGGCGATGTTTTTTGCGGCTGCTATCGCAGGAAAACTGGCGATATCGGCTGTTACCACCAGCTTGTGAATAGGGCGATAAATCTATCGCCACTTTGGCTGCGATAAAGTGCCGCTAACTAGGCGATAAGTCCTTGAGAATATGCCCCTATGTTTTTCTATGGTTGCTCTTTTGCCCTGGGCATCAGTGTCCACCCTGACTCTTAGCACCAATTATATGGCTTTGTTATACCTTCTTTTGACTATTGCAGTGCAAGTTATTCTCTCGGAATGGAAATCATTTAATCGCTTCTCTCATCAAACCTGGTGGGCATGGGTTTCATACCCTAAAGGGGCATATACCCTTCAGTCCGAACGGCAATCTTACCCCCTAATTTCCAAAGCAGTATGACGTTCCCTAGACAAATACATTGGAATTAATAATAGCAAGTGACATCACATCCTTTGCCAGACTCCTGAGCCTGAACAATAAGTCACTCCCAGACTCCAGATATCTCACTCACTCTCCCCCCTTTACTTTTAAACTTTTAATATGAATGAACAAGATTTGTAAAGCACACTGGAGCCGCAAAAAATGGGAGTCCTGGCATTGTTGCAGGCATTGAGACATCAAAAGGAAAGATCCAAAAAGTGAGAAAAAAGAAATTAAGATTGTTAAGAAAGCCGTATTTTTAAATGTAGAGGAGTTGGGTGAAGACCTCAGGAAGAGGGGGAGAGTATTCCACAGGTTTGCAGTGCAGTAGAAGAACGAGTGACCGTCCATGCAGCTTCTTCAAATCTTCAACATCTGCAGAAGCATAGAGTCAACTGCTTATAAAAGCATACTTTTCCGGACAGATCAATTGAGCACATGTCCTTGGTGTCTATGTAAGCCAGCCGAAAAGCTTTGAAACAGCCTCTCTGCTAAATTGGCAGCCAGTGTAAGGTAGGGAGGAGATGCCTAACAGACGTCCGCAGGGAGAGATTAAGTGTTACACTAGCCACTGCATTTTTGACTGCATGGAAGCTGTTCAGAACAAAAGCATGAAGGCACGGGTATAGGAAAATAGTATAGTACAATTACGAAGGAATCAGGGCCTCAACAGTTGTTTTGTATGCAGACACAGGAAGATAGGGAAGACTTTTACAAACAAACCGAAGTAAGACAAAACATTTGGCCGCTAACATCATTGTGGGGTAAAGTAAAGGCTGGAGTCAAACAATATGCCCAAGTTTCTTGTACTGAGAGTAGGAGCTGGAAGAGGTTTCAGATCCTTAGGCCATCAATTCGAACTACAGTTAGAATAAGTCCAGTTGAATAACAACATCTCTGTTTAGTCCGAATTTAGCATCAATAAGCTGGTGGTCATCGATTTCACTAGTGTCTGATGCATGCAGAAAAATGGCTCTGAGTTTCACCCATATTGTCCTTAATGAAAATGACAATCTGGGTGTCATTGGCATATGGCATGTTGGAGAAGCAGAAGGATCTTGTCAAAGCAGCCAATGGGGCTAAATAGACATTAAACAATGTTGGACTAAGTGATGATCCCTGAGGTACACCACAAAGGAAGATTCAAATTGTATTGTTTGAAATGGTGATAAAATTACACAATTTACCTTTCTGATAAGAATCCAATTCATAGCATGGTCAGATACTCCAATATTCATTAGCTGCTGAATTAGTACTGAATGTGTGAAAAGCTACAGAGAGGTCAAACAGGACCAAGGTGACAGAGCTGCCCTCGTCCACAATGACTCTAATTCCTCAACTACAGCAAGAAGAACTGTCCCAGAACTGTGGAGAGATCTAAAGCCAGACTGAGTCTCGTCTTAAGGCTGGTAATCTTCCAAGTATGATTTCTGGGAATTGGCCAAACTTTCTAATAACTTGGTCAGAAATGGTAAAAATGAAATAGGGTCTGAAAAGGATGGTCATATCATAGAGGGGTTTTTGGGGAGGGGGATCTAAAAGCATGTTTCCAGTTGAAATGGAGTTATTTAGCAGCTGAAGGCTTACTACTGATTTACAAATGTTTAGTGGCTAAATGATATTTGGAAATGGCTAAAGTTTATTGGGGGCAAGGGTTAAATGGTGATCTTAATTTGATGGAAATCATTGGGTGTTAGACCTGTCAGCCTTAGGATGGTCTACCCCAAAAGGTTTTGCATACTTGCCTCCAATTTTGCTGAATTCATTTTTGTTAGCCTTAGGACTCTGTGCACTTTACCCCTGCTAACCAGTGCTAAAGTGCTTTTGCTCAATCCCCTAAACATCGTTTTGATTGGTATATACCTAGCTGGCACATTTAAGTTACTTACAAGTCCCTTGTAGAGTGGTATACCACATGCCCGGGGCCTGTAAAATAAATGCTATTAGTGGGCTTGCAGCACTTGTTGTGTCACCCATCGACGACATGCTTGATGCCGCTGCCGAGCTTGATGCCGCTGCCGAGAGCTCCGTATAACAGCCCCTGTTCTCATCAGAGCAGATGCATCTCTGCTGCTATGCGTATCACTACCAGTGCATCACCGCCACTGCGAGGATCGACACCAAAGCATTGCTTCAGCTGCACCCGCATCCTTCTTGTCGACATGATCCTCAACGCAACACAGACTAAGGTATTTTTGTTCAGTGGTCCAAGCCTGGTCCCTGTAGCCAGTCCATGCTCCATCACGGTCATCCTGAACTATTGCCTATGTCCCGGTCTAGTGTGATTGGATATGTTTTGTTGGCGCTTTGTGCTTTTTTGAGCTTTCTTCACTTTATTATTTAAAAATCTATTTCTCCGGTTTTACTCATTGGGTTTATATCATTTTAGTGTCAAAAATTTATTAAAATATAATATACTTTTCTTAATTGGTTTGGGATTTTTCTTGTGGTGTGTTTTCACTTTATTAAGGTTTGCATGCTGCATAAATACTTTACACACTGCTTCTAAATTAAGCCTGACTGCGTGTGTGCCAAGCTACCCAGGCTTAAGCACAGGTTAATTTAGTGACTTTAGTGGTTCACCCTGCAAGGAATTGTGGCTGGTGCTTGCCCGGGGCTCACACCCCAGTCAACCTAACAACCCCCATTTCTCACATTGGCGATCTCAACATACCAACACTCATAGGCGAGAATTCTGCCAAACTTATTTTCAAATTAGGGGAACTAACTTGAGCATCAAGAGGTGTCCATAAAAGCAGCTACCGGGTCAGAGGTGAACCATATTTTTTTTAATTTTATCCTGAAAAATATTGCCAAGTCATTACATAATTCCTAAGAATGATTGATAGTATAAGAGCATGCGGACCGGGAAGAGAAGCTTTTAAAAATAGTGAATACCTCCTTGGTAGAATTTCTTTGTACTGTCAGTCCTACGACCAAAGAACGCAGCATGAGAGGTGCCAATGAGATGTTGATATGGCACCTTACGATATATTTCTTTAACTACTGTATTATGTTCCTTTCTCCATTAACGATCAAGAGCTTTACAGTGAATTCTGACTACTGCTTCTTTTTCTGTAGAACAGAGCTGTGCACCTGTTTCTGAAGAAACAGTCTATGGTGGGTCCACGAGTGGCTGGGTTACATGTTGCTCTACAAATCGTGCCGTGTGAAGTTGTATAGTTTTATTGACAAGGAGTACATATAACTCAAGCGGCAGCAAGTAGTATGTGCATTTCACACAAGTTTTATCCTTTCGCAATCATTTGGAGTTCACAAACTTTTTGGTTGCAAAGTTTTGTTTTTGACTGTCTGTTCGTGACAAACAAAGATGCAAATGATCATCAAAAATGCAAAATCTGACACAAAAAATGTTGCATGAGGTAAGCAAATATCTCACATCTACTCTGCAACAGTTATATGCATCAGGCTATGGTAGACAAACACCGGTCACACAAAAATGTCCGCAAGTGAGGAAATGCAATTGACAGAAACTATGCAAACTACAGGTCAAATCTGCAAATAGTTCTACTCAACATTATGCTTGTATAATAAAAAAATTATGCACAGCCTGTACTATAAACCAGTTAAACCTGTGAAAGCAGCTGCAGCAATTCTGCATTCTGTTTGTTATTCCCCATTCTGGCCACAGTGGCATAACTCAAAACGATGGGGCCCGCCTACAGAATGTGAAGAGGGGCTCCAGAGTCTCCCATATCTCATAGATATTCATCGACACAGGGTGCAATGGAGCCCCTCTGACGAGTTGGGGTCCCCACATGCACCCGCCTGGGTTACACCGCTGTCCTGCCCATAAACTAATAATTGTATGGTAACGTGCTTTGATACCATTTTGGTGTGAACTTGTTACACCACTCACTATTATTATCGTGCACCGTGTCATTCAACAGAAACTCAGAAATTCTCTGAGTTAATACATGTGCTGGGGGGACAGCTAGGGACCTTTTAGCATCGACTACTGATTACTGTTTCTGGCTTGTGCTGTCTGCCCTTCATGCAATACTTTAGAGAGTTGTGCAGTTTTTTCAGAAGCTTGCGGACAGCCTTGTTTAGCGCATGCGCACAACTTTATGGTAGCTCCTCTTACTTTTAGAAATGAATCAAAGTTGCAGGTGTTAAAAAATCAAAATAAATCATGCTCATGTTGTTATTGACACCCCTTCCTTTCTGTAAAGCCTTCATTACTACCTGACTCCAATATATGGATGGTTACAATTAGGGTACCTTTTAAAGGAATAACAATAATCTTTTGACAGGGGTCGCCGTTTTAGACTTGAAGGGGAATGAAAGTATTGCAGTTTTGTATTAAAGACATTCTTCCTTTCCTTTGAACATATGTGTTTGAAGAGTGCAGCAAGAGAGACTGCTGATTATCCTGAAAAAGGCCACTTGTGAACATAAACCAGCCTCTGGTACCCGGTGAGCCCGTGAATCTAATGGTGTTCGCAGCTCTGAAGATGGTATTATCCTGGCTCTAAAAAGACATGATTCATCTAGTGAGCACAGGCATGGAGAGGGACAGTCCCAAGGCGGCTTCTGGGCTCCGCAAAACCTTGTACTTTTTGTAAATCTCAGCAATCAGAGCCACTGCTACAAATAACTGCTTGGTATTTTGATGCATGACCGGCCCATAAAGTGCTCGTTTCAGATTTGCAACAAATTCTATTGAGCAAACAGATTCATCCCTCAGAGAAGCCAAAAGAGAAACAGCTTGGAAGTCATTTGGAAAGATGCTGTTGAGATGGCAATGATGCTTAGCCAGCAGCTTCTGTTGTCTGAAATGGAAGTAGTCTGCAGTGCGAATATGGTAGCAGCCATTTGGCGAGCTGAGAAAAAGGCAGCGACAGAAGCTTGTGTCATTAGTCTGATGTGACACGAGACTACAATATGTGTGTACAAATGTACTGCAGTGTGAGCCGGTGGCAACTTGTTTGTCGTCAAAGCTAGAAGTAGCCGAGCAGCAACAATTGCATCTTCCCTGGGGTCGTCTACGCAAGCAGGTGATTGATCGATATTTCATCTTCTGATAAGTTAATTTTAATCGGAGCAATTTCACAGGTGCCTCAGGAATCTTATCACAAGCTGAGTCTTAACACATATACGTGGACCTCGACAGGTAATGGAAGCAATGCGCCCAGGGGACATCTGGAAATTCTCTAAGACACTAAGCACATGGAAAATAAAGAACTTAAATACATTTTTGTGAAACTTAGGGGCATATTATCAAGAACGGCGTTAAAATTATCGCCGCTTTAGCGGCAGAAAACTGCCCATGTTGACACATGGGCTTCTATTGGAATTCTCAAGGGCATATTATCAAGCCCATTATCGCCGCTTTAGCGGCAGTTTTCTGCCGCTAAAGCGGCGATAATTTTAACGCCGTTCTTGATAATATGCCCCTAAGTTGTCACAGCAAGATATTGTTTCTCTCTATTTATTTACATCATTCCATTCTCCAACAGGCCCAGTACCAGAAACACATAAAATCAATAAGAGTGGTTTATTTCTTTGATTTTATTTGGGTATATAAGTGATGCATACCACTTTGCAGTAGCCTCACACAACTTAGATATAGTTGATTAGCTGTTATAAAACAAGAGTGAAAAGGGAAACACGATATTGTAAAAGAAAAGCGGGTACCTGTAAATTAGAAAGAGAGGAAGGTTTAATATCGTTTCATTGCATTTTTTTTCCCAGAATCTGCTGCAGTAAAACTTAACACGTAAATAAACAAAGCAGCAGTAAGAAACACCGAGGATGCCACATACAAAGTTAGCAGTGACCATCTTTATTGAACTTCTTTGGATTCTGCGAAATGCAAAGAAGAAATGTAATCAGCTCACCTAGCCTTTTATACTACTTAAGTGTAGAGCGCTGATGAGCAGGCGCCCTCCGCGCCTAGAGGAGGGGCGCCCTTAGTAGCGCCACGGGACCGAGCATCCTCCGGGGCCGGGAAAAAGGGGCTGGTTGAGGAGGAGGACTGGTGACGACACTGGACTGGGACGCGCTGAAGAAAGAAACGAAATCGAAACCTAATAGTAGGTTATTTAAGGATGCGCATTAAGGGTCTCGTCCTCTTTGTCCTCTTGGACCCTGACGAAGCGTCAGGAGCGTCGGCAACGGGAGCCGGTTGACGCGGGAAGAGTGTAGCAAGGTGGGTTCGAAGGGGCCGTGGCGTAGGTTAGTGGCACAAGGTGAGGTGTGATCCTATAACGGGTTAATAATGCGTAAGGGTTAATTATTAGTAAGTATCTTAATTGTATCTTTACCTGATTTTGAGGCCTTTTGTCGAAGTCGGAAGACTAGGGAGGGCGGCCAGGGTCAACAAGGAATTTAAGGCGGCAGAGAAAAAAAAAAAATGTAAAGCGATAATAAGGCCCGGGACCGCGGAGGTGCATTGCACTGATCCGGAGGCCGCCACGGTGTGCAGGGGGCGCGCACGATGCACAGGGCGGTCGAATTCCCGGTTAGAGCCGCAGTGTAGGGGATAAGAATAGGTGTTTTAACAAAGGTTCAGTAATGTAGGGGACCTGCTATATTGTTGAGGCTGAGCGGGGGGGAGGACGAGCCTGGGTTGGGATGGGGTTGTGGCTCACCTGGTAGGGCGGTCGCATTAGGTTCGGGGGACCCGGGTTCGAGCCTCAGTGTAGGCGCGACGCTGAATTCACTTTGAATATGTTCTGGCATTAATTTTACGGCCGCGCGAGTGCGATGCCTCTGGTGCATGCTGTAGGACTCGTTGCGGCTGTGGCTGACAGGTCTGTGCAAATTGTGACTGATGATTACTCGCACTCGTGCTCCAGCTGGCAAGGGCTGTCGGCTTTGACCTGGGGGACCCGGGGTCCGGTTTCAGCCGTTGAAGATGGGGCTTCGTTGGGGCCGGGCGCGTTCGAGGAGGCGCCTTGGTAGGGGAGCTGTGATAGCCCAGCGGGCGAGGCTGTCGATTGTATCTGGGTGACCCGGGGTGCTAGCCCCAGCGTAGGCGCAAGGGTGAACAGGCGGCAGCAATTGCATTGGTGATGGCTTTGTTCGCTGTTAAAGGCCACACAGGAGCAAGGACACGCCCGGTTAGGAAATAGGGGTGTGGCCCAGGGGTTAGGACGGTCGACGTCGATCCCGGAGACCAGGGTTCCAGCCTCATGGTAGGCGAGAGTGAAATATGCCGTGTGGCCACAGGAACGCATGCAGCATTATTTATTTCCAGTTGGCATGGCCTGTGGTGTGAATACCGGTGTAAGCATGCGGAATTAGGTGACATAATTTGGCACAGGCTGGTGAACGCATGCAGCATTATTTAATTTATTCAGCACAGCATGTGGGGTTAATACCAGTGCGATGGGGAGGAGGTTTTCAGCGCGACCGCGAGGGAAAGAGGGGGTGTGGCTTCTCAATCTGTTTCAATAGAAGGCAAAATTGGCACTCGATACCTGGCAATGGTGGGGGCATAAGTCAAAAGAAAATCCCCTTTGGACAACTTCAGTTCACCAAATTGTACGCATTCAAACATAAAAACATATCACCAGAATATAACACCACCACCCTCAAAGGCCAAGTGCTAGGAAAATACAAATATTTTATTAAAAATAACCAAACATGTGGTCAGACATAGAATATATTTTCCACAAAGTATTAAAAATTTTTAAAAAACAATAAACAATAATTAATACAAATTAGAGTCAGTACATTCTTGGGAGAACCTGTAAGAAAATTTGTTTCTTATCATGTAAAAAGGCAATTACAGCAGACCAAAATCATTTGTCAGATACTAGATTTGTTGTGTACAAACATTGACGACAAATGTCACCACAGTCTATAGTATGCCTTTTACCAAAAAAGCATCGACGCGTTTCGGTTGGTATATCTGCTTAGACACCACCTTCTTCAGGACAAGAGCTGATATCTCCCAAATCACACAATGGATCTGTGCATAATAAAAAACATAAAAAGATAGTAACAGTTAACCTCTGATAGGTGCAAATATAAAAACAGTGTTTATATCCTGGTGATACACGTACCAACATACACAACATTCTTCCATACTACTTATTAGAATATATATATACATATATATTATTATATATTCGGGGACTCAACCCTCCTTTAAACAAAGGGCAAAGGATCTCATATAAACACCAATCCCATACCGTTAGCATTAACATGTCTTATGCGTCCCCTTACTGAGTGTCAAATTGATAATACGTGTTTTAAATCCTTGTATTTGTCCAATGTGGATAGTAGGAATATCGTTACAAACACGTAATCGGGAATACAGCAATCTCCCTCTTAGTTGGACATCCCTATCGTACTAGAGGGGTTTTCTGTGAGATAAATAGCGATTGATCTTTTTGTTATTAAAAGTATCATTACCCAGCTGATACTTGTGAGAAGTTGGCCTGGCATATGCTGTCCACTAATTATAGTGGGCACCTTGCACCAGTCCAAACAACCCCTTATTGGAGATAGGTTAAAGACAACCTTTATTGAAAGCTATCCTAGTGGTAGCTATGGAGAGCAGCCTTCATGCTATGTCTTGAAGGAATGTAAAGCAGCTTGTTTTACCAGTCTATAATCTCTTGAGTGACCAAATGAAAGAGGACCACACCAGGTATATATTCAAAATATATGTATTTATTGCTAAACACACCCCTCTAGTCTCTTTATGAGGCTAGAGTTCGAAGTACATAAATTATAAGTTAGTTATTTACAGTAATAGCACAAATACACGTTTGAGCCCTAGGGGCGTACCAAACTATATACCAATAAAGTGGTATAAGAACCACGACTGAGCTAGACACAGGGCCTAGAGCCTGTAGAAGTGCTTGGACCACAAGGAACCACCCAAGGTAGTGACACAGGGGACCAACGGGGGACGCGTGCAGTGTATGAACACAGCCGCGAATCGCCGTTAACTTCTATGGGGAAAGTCGCGATTAGAATTTAAAAGAAAAGGGACACTTAGAGAAGGACTTGGAGCAAACCCTTTGAGAACTAGGCTGTTCTAGTGTCAATACCCACGGGAGCACCGGAGTACTCGAGTTACCTCACCCAGGGGAGCCGGGTGCATAGGTGTCTTTCGGGGTCGGGTTTCGTCGTCACTTTCAATGGCGATCTGCTGCAAAGTGCTGCTGGCGGCCAAGTCGAAAGTGTTTGGGTGGATCCAAAGGTGGATCGAAGATCTGAAGAACCTGAAAGCAGAGGGGACAGAGTCTGGGTCACTAGCCAGTGACCAGGAAGGCGATGAGCAGATGCCCACCGATGTCGAGTGCTTCAGGTAGGTTGACAGTTGTCTTGACTCTTCAGCCACGAGGTCCAGGAGGCGTCAACGATGACCATGAGCTAGATTCGAGCTGTCCCACAACGTCTGTCGATTGCAGGGGTGTCGGCGACCGGATTGGACCCAACAAGCCTTGGCAACGGCAAGTCTCGTGGAAATGGAAGAAGGACGATGTTGCAGACCAGCAAGGTCTGTGGGACTCACCCAGCGAGGGTAAGTCAGGGCACGCCTGGAGCAACCAGGGAGCCCAAGCAGAAGAAGGTTGGCCTTCGGGAGGGCCTACTAGCTAACGGACTAGCGACCGCAAAGGAACCTCGAGTCGACGCACGTGGAGCTGGCTCACAGGACACTTGTGGAGTGGAGGCCAGTGATCTTCGGTACAGTCGGTGCTGGAGGCTGGGGCTACTCGGAGCCCAAAGCACAACTTCATGGGAGACCCAGAAGAGGATGCACTTGCAAATGCAATCGGTGTCCAGGGGTCACAGTTCCACGTTACCCACGACAGCTAGGGGCCTCAGCTTTGCTGGGGACTCAGGGCAGCCTCGGGGAAGTCTGGAAATCCACCTCTGGTGATGCAAAGACTTCGGCGTCCGGCGGGAGCTTCAGCGATGCAGACCGGACAATTGCTTCTTTGGTGCCTGCCAAGCAGGGGAGTCACTCCTTGACCCCAAGGGAGATTCTTCAGTCCTCTAATCTTAAAGTAGAGCGTCGAAGGTCCAGGATTCTGTGTCAGAGTTTCGACCAGGTAAATCTAAAGTCCTAAGGACTGGGGTCCCCTACTTATACTAAGGTAGGGGGTTGGACATACTCTGTGGCCCCACCTAAGGGAGGGTCAGGGCAGAGGGGTGGTTACACCCCTTTCCCTTTGTTCAGTTTCGCGCCAGAGCAGGGGCTGGAAGCCCCTGAGCCGGTTTGAACTGGGGTATGCACAGGGACACCAAATGTGCCCCCAGTGCAGGACTTCAAAGCACCAGAGAGTGCTCCCGCCCAGCCCCAATACACACTATCCTGTCTGGGGAGGTGGTTACACCTCCCTGGGACAGGAAACCTATTGTCCAGGCCTCCCCTGCCGGAGTTTCGGTCAGCAGCAGGAGGCCAGACTCGTGTCTGTGGCAGCGGCATCCATTTTGTGATGCCAGGGCTCTGGAAAGTCAGTACCGGGTATACCGGTGTGTACATGTCTCTCCCTCTAGAAGGGTGGAATGCTACTCCCGCCGCCAGAACTGGCGGGGGGGTAGTATTCCAAGATGTTTGACACCAAACACAACATGTTTCCGTGCAGCCATCCCAAAGTTAACATTTAACGCGAGGTTATAATGCGCTTAAGAGTATATGGTCGGGCTGCACTACAAACAGCATCAGAGAAGGGTCTCCGAAAGCTGCAGAGGGGCCCAGCTCATGCAGGGGCACCCTCTCACATAGGAACCACGCACTCTGCCTTCAGGATTGATAAGGCCTGCCATAGGAGTGACTTATAGGTTTATATGTGTGTATGTATGTAGTGATATAGGTAGCCTATATCACAGTAAGGAGTGCATGCACCACCTTACCCAGGCTGCAGTAGCAGACCTGTGGTGTCCTTTTGGCTGGCCTTCCAGGGGTGGCACAATACATGCTTCAGCCCCTGGCAGGTCCTCTGAGGTACCTATGCCCTGGGTACATAGTATACCATATACTAGGGACTTATAAGGGCACTCCAGATTCCAATCAGAGATGTGCCTAAGGCACATGGAAACCATTTTATAGAGGAAGCAGATAGACTGGGGCCCTGAATAGCAGGATCCCAGTCCAACTAAGTCATAAACCAGCAAAACACCAGGAAAAAAGTGGGGGCAACCATATAGTCAGATTCCACCTTCCTACAATACTCCCCACTGAGGTACTATTTAAAAACTCAAAGACACACATACCTCCAACTTTTATGTCTCTTTTACATCCCACGGTTGGACGACAATAAAACTGATTAATGCCTCTGCAATAAGAACAAACCCATATTATTCATGTCCTTATAGCCCATATGGGCAACAGGTTTGTGATTATCATCTATGTGTAATATTCATTACCTTTGCAATGACTTCCCGGGCTCACACATAGAGCATCTTCCTATGTCTCTCAATGTCGAGTATCAAACTATTAGGAACTTATTTTCTTTCTGTAGTTCCCTCAGTTCTCTCCCGTATTTCTTGCTTTCAATCTGAAACACATAATATGATTCTATATGATCCTAGATTCCAGTATGTATTTTAAAAAATGAGAATACTATGCTCACAATGGGCCAGATTAAGCCTCCATTAACCATCTCTTCTCTCTATTCTTATTCATTGATATTGCCTAATTCTTAAAGCTGGACCGCTGTATATTCATAAGGGATGCACTTCATTTCATTTGGTTTTGGACATCATCTCCCTCTTTCCACCATGTTCTGTACCCATCTCACTCTACTTAAAGAAGCAGATTAACATGGGGCTTAAACAAATTAGTCCTTATACGGTCTCGCTAGAGTGCCAAATATTCTAGTTTTCAAGCATGCTCGATCATGCCATTATTTTTACAATGTAACCCCTCAACTGCATAGGAGCCCGCTTCCTAATCCAATAGAGGCGCACCCAGAAATTGACAGCTAACGCCCCGTATCAAACTATGGCCTGTGCAGGGGAGCGGATATTTCCATTTAAGGATGCGCTCTGTGTATACACTGGTAACGCCATCAGTATTACAATCCTACACCCGACTAAGCCACCCTGCAGTACCCGTCTATGAGCCTGCAGGGACGCTATCAGAGGCTCAAAGCAACCTCCCATATGCAGATCAATGGTCCATGCGAGGTAGCGAAACAACCTGTTTTCATAATGTATAGACCTCCACCTCACCTCGTTCGGGAATGCAATTCCGCATACGGGGTAAAACGCCTCCGTCGCCAAGAATCTTTTGCTGCTAACACTAGGATTGATTTAAATACCCTCCCGCAAACATGTGACCCGCTACGTCACTAATATAGAACTCATGGGATTGGACCTGCTTTTCCGAATCTCCACTAAGACGGCGGCCATCTTAACCTTCCCTTTTTACCGAGTTTATAACACATTGGTGGAATGCTGAATGTAAAAAGCTTAATTCCGAATGGCTCGAATATGTTATCTAATGCGTATTTCGGCACCCCATATAACCTATAGTTGTCAGAAGCCTAACTTATAAAACGCTTGTTTCTTTTGCAAAAATTATAAAAAAGTATTTTTATTGTGAGAGATATCTTAAATTCTGGTCCCTACTAAGTTAAATTAAATAAATTAAAAAACACAATTCTTATCATAGTGTCTTGGAATACCTCTCTACTAATCACAGGACCTGCACTAACCTGGCGGCCATATTGGTCTCCCATATATAACATAACACACAAAGGTTGTGGTGCCTGACCCACACACACAAAACAAACAACATATGTGTGTTATGCAGTGGTTCTAAGGGCTGTTGGGGAATGCTTGACACCACACTCACAATGTATTCGCTGTCCATCGAGGGACAGCCAGCACATTGTAAAATGACACCAGGAGATGTTTGGCATCAGTTGTTTCTCATTACAAAGCATTGATGTAGGTCATTGCAGTTATAAGGGGGGTGGGGCTGCCCCGTTCCCACCTTTTCCGTCATAATCGCCATATGTGGTGAACTGCACATGTAAAGAAGGAAAGGCTCTTCATCAATTGATGACTCTTAGGTGGCTCACAACATTTCCATGTTTATAAGGGGGCTGATCCCGCAGGGTGGGCAGCGGTAGCGGCTGTACTGGGGAGCATGGCAAGCGCACTAATTGACGTTTTGTGCAGTTAATGGGTGCGGCATGACTTGGGCATAGGTCCATTTCAAGTTGGGAAAGGGTGAGCGCCTGGGATGATACTCATTCTGCGGCCAGGTGGTATGGTGGGCGGAAATGGCTAAGTATTGGGTGACTAGGTGTTTAACATGAGGCCTTTTTGTTTCTGGCTAGTAGGTTCGAGGCATGGCGCCTAAGCGCGCATGCGCAAATTCCGGAAAGCCCGCGACCCAGTTGGATTTCCACGCCCTGAACGAGCTTCGGAAGGCAGCAAAGCAGCATGGAATGGAGGCAGCGCTGCAGAAGTTGGCTGGCGAACCAGAGCAACAGCCAGACGGCAGGGCACCAAAGCGGCAGAGGAAGGCCCCAGTGCGATATATGGAGGGGCAGCAGGACATGCCTCCCACGCAGCCTGAACCAGTAGCCGCTGTGGGGGGTGAGTCAATCGCTCAGGGAATGGCCGCTCACAGCTCAGACCAGGCGGCGCAGGGGCCTGTACTTGACATGAGTGTGGGTGCGGTGGGGCAGAGCATCATGGCAATCTCAACGACAACAGCATCTGTGGGGGCACCACAGGTAGGGGGAGCGCCAATGGTGACACAAGCAGCAGGTAGCGCTGCGGCCCTCCAGCCCCCGGGGAGTACGGTGGGGGCGATGGTGCCGCCACCACACGGGCCAGGCATGGCGGCAGGAGCACAAGCGGGGATGCAGGTGGCAGGGAGCGCTGGCGCCCACCAGGCCCCCGTAGTGTTAGGGGGGGCGCCAGTTCCACCACCACCCGCACCAGTTACGGTGACAGGGGCACAAGGGGGGATAGCGGCGCAAGTTTGGGCACAGTCTGGTGGGACGCCGGCAACGGGGCTGGGAGTAGCGCAGCCTTCTACCACACTGGTGACGGTGGGGGCGAGCGTAGTTCAATCGCCTCCAGTGGTGACCCCATTGATATTTGGTGCTGGCCCCTCCTTCAGCAATTACATGGCATGTTCCGGCGGAGACACGGGACAAGATTCACAGAGGGGAATTTGTGAATGTTTTTGACTTGATTAATGCGGGGGTGATCCCAAGTAGGCCCAGAGCGACAAAGGAGAGCGAGTTGAAGCCAAAAACGGTGTGTGTTTAGTGGTCCTTGAGAAACTTGGTAACCGGGTTTTCCATTTACGCAGCGATTCTGACTGAGAAAACACCATTGTTAGCCCCACAGTTATTTGGGTACATGTGCCTCATTCATGGGGCGGCATCCGAGTTCCAATGGTCGGCGTGGATGCAGTACGACATTAAGTTTAGGCAGATGAAAGCGGTTAGGCCCGAGATAGCATGGGACCAGAGGGAGATCAATATTTGGCATGCGGAGTTCAATATGTCTCCTGCAACTGGGAGGGCGGCTCAGTCCTTTCGATTCAACAAAAGTTTGGGAGACAAAAAACTGGCCTGCTGGCAGTACAACAAGAAGGAATGTAGCAAGGGGGCAGCATGTAAGTTTAAACACATTTGTTCTTTCTGCGGGGGACAAGGACATCCAGAGTTTAAGTGTTTTAAAAAGCATGGCAAGCAGAGAGAGCAAACACCCTTTAAGAGTTTATTGCCCAAGTAATAATGTGAAGCGCCCTTCCCCAATTCGCATGCACGTTCTCACGCACCTGCTCAGTAAGTACAACAACAACAAGGATGCACACATGCTGTACTACGGTTTTAAGGATTGGTTCCGCATTCCTTCCCGCGCACCCCCTTCATCAGTCCCGCCAAAAAATCAACAGTCGGTTCTGCAGCAGCAGGAGTTGGTCCGGGCTAAAATTATGGGGGAGGTGCATGCGGGGAGGGTGGCGGGTCCTTTTAGTTCTCCACCATGTTCATCCTTGGTGTGTTCGCCCCTGGGGTTGGTTCCAAAGAAAGAGCCAGCCAAATTTTGTTTGATTCACAACCTGTCTCACCCCACTGGGTTATCAGTAACCCTGGGCGTAGGACTACGCTACGCTTGCGTAGTTTGCGCTACTATGCACTACGCGAATTGCGCGTAGCACAGTGCAAAAACGCGTAGCATAGCGTAGCGGGCATTTTTTGCTTGGTCGCGGTCCTCAATGTCAAGTTGGCGACCCCGAACGAGCAAAATGACACCCCGGCGAGACTTTTTCCTCATTCGCGATCAGCAACATCAAGTTGCTGATCGCGAGCGTGGAAAATAAACCTCCCGGCGAGATTCTCAACGCGGGGAGGTCAGGTTTCTCATTGCGAGTGGTCGCATACACATCTACTTGAGCGGCAGAAAACGACCGCTTGCACTGTGCAAGATGCCGTTTGCAATGATTGCACAGTGCGGACAAGCATCCGGCACTGTGCAATCAGTGCGAACAGCATTTTCCCTACCGCACTACGCAGTTCGCGTAGCTTGCGAAGTGCACTTCACATAGCGTAGCGTAGCGCCACTACGCAAACTACACCCAGGGTTAGTTATCAGTAAATGTTGGATTGGACCAGGCACTATGGACAGTGCGATACACCACCTTTGACGAAGCCATTGCGAAACTACAGAGGTTAGGCAGGGGGGCTCTAATGGCCAAGTCAGACATAGAGTCCGCTTTCCGCCGTCTACCCGTACACCCGGAGGATACTCGCTTGCTGGGTTTCACTTTTGAGGGTCAGTACTTCCTTGACTTGTGTATGCCCATGGGGTGTTCCATAGCGTGCTCAGTATTTGAGACATTCAGCAGATTTCTGGAGTGGGCAGTAAAGGACTTGGTGTCATCAGTCAACGTGGTGCATTACCTAGACTACTTCCTGTTCATGGGTCCTCCAGGTGACCAGGCATGCGGGAGGGCCCTGCAAGGTTTCCGACAGCTTGCTCAGGCATTGGGGGTTCCGTTAGCTGAAGAAAAGACAGAAGGCCCCACGACCTGTTTGTGTTTCCTTGGTATTGGGATAGACTTGGTGGCAGGGGAGTGTAGGTTGCCGCAGAAGAAGGTGAGGGCATTCAGGGATGCAATTAACGCCTGCGTAACTTCCAAGAAGGTTACCTTACATCAGCTGCAGGTCTTGGTGGGCCAATTGAACTTCGCCTTGAGAGTCATTCCCATGGGGAGAGTTTTTTCAAAGAACATAGCAAGAGCAATGTCCGGCTTACGGGCAAAGCACCACCACACAAGATTGTCTACAGAGGTCAGAAAGGACTTGGAGACATGGAGGGGGTTTCTAAATAATTTCAATGGAACACTATTGTGGCAGCAACCAGCACAGGGCAACAGAAAGATAGCCCTCTACACAGACGCAGCGGGCAGCATTGGTTTTGGAGCGGTTTTGGGCTCTAGGTGGTGCATGAAGCATTGGCCAGGGGAATGGGTGGCGTCTGGGCTCACACGCAGCGTTACCTTTCTAGAATTGTTTCCCATCATTGTCGCCCTACACATTTGGGGGTCATCATTAGCAAACACCAGACAGCATGTCCGCGGTCATGGCCATCAATAATCAGAGCGCGAAATGCCTTTCGGTGCTGCTGCTGCTGAAGACTCTCATTCGTCTATGTCTCTTGCATAACGTGCATTTTTCTGCCAAACATTTACCCGGTGTGAATAATGCAGTGGCTGACGCTTTGTCTCGATCTAAGTTGGCAGAGTTCAGGGCACGGTGGCCGCAAGCGGATGAAGTGATGGCGGAGTTCCCAGAGGAGTTGTGGAGGCTTGGTGCCCCATTGCCGCAGACCTAATTGCAGCAGCGCTGGCACCCCAGACAAAACGTATGTACGAGAAGGCTTGGGGGGTGTCTAGCGCAACGTTCAGATCAGGCGCGGAGCAAGACAATTTCACACCGGAAGGAGTACTAGGTTTTCTTGTGGGGCAGAGAGACCAGGGAAAATCGTTGTCGCTAGTGCGCAGGCAATTGTCCACCATTGCCTTCTTTGCTGGGTTGCAAGGAGTCAGGGATCCTACCAAGGACTTTAGGGTACAAAAGGCCATCAGGGGTTGGGAACGCTTGGTACCCGGAGAGCAGGACACTAGGCGTCCTATAAACGTGGAGAGGCTGGGAAGGCTATTGGGGGCCTTACCGCAGGTGTGCCGGTCCCAATATGAGGTACAGCTGTTCAGCCTTGCATACGTGCTAGCCTTTTTTGGGGCTTTGCGCATCTCTGAGTTGGTGGCCTCATCCAAGAAGGGTGAAGGGGGATTAGGCCTGGCGGATGTCCTTCTGGAGGTAGGGGCGATCCATCTTAGGATCCGGCGGTCAAAAACAGACTCGCTAGGGAAGGGCACATGGGTGAAGTTGCACGTGGCGCACTACGCCACATACTGTCCAGTGGCAATGGCGAGGGAGTACCTTAAGGGACGCCCAGTGGTGGCCTCAACGAGGCTTCTAGTACACAAGGATGGGACGCCAATGACGCGATACCAGTTCACTCAGGTGTGTAGGAGGGCGTTAGCCTACCTGGGTGACGATTCAACGCAGTTTAGCTCCCAATCCTTTTGCATAGGGGCGGCCACCACAGCAGCGGCAATGGGCCTGCCAGCAGAAGCAATGAAAAGGGTGGGTCGATGGCAGTAAGAATGTTTTGAACGGTACGTCCGGCCAAGTCTCGTGTAGGGGGAGGGATGATGCCCAGGGAGCCCACCAGTCATGGTCTTAAAAGCAATTCTTTCTCTCTTTCAGTTGATTCCCACAACCCAGTGCATGTATGTTGGTGTGGGCATTCCTTGATTCGCAGAGCGGAGCAGCAATTCCGCGGGTCCAGTCTGGAGAAAGCACAAAGGGCCGCTCGGTTTGCGCACCCTTGGATTGGGGTGGGGGGTCTAAAATTGCAGGATTTGTTTGGTCGACTTAAACAAGCAATAGCATCTAAAGCAGTGCCCCGCCCGGTCATTTTAGTTATTCACGCTGGCGGGAATTATATGATGCCACTAGGCAGGCAAGGGGTAAGAGAGACCTTGTTTTCAGTCATGTCCAGGATTAGACAATACTTACCGATGACGTCAATATTGTGGTCGGAGGTGATACCGCGGGCAGTATGGGCTAACGGGGCTCCGGCAAAGGCCATGAATAAATCTGTACAGAAGCTGAACTATTCGATAAAAAGAATCTTAGATGGTTCTACAATGGGTACAATTCGGCACAAGTTGCTCCATCCCAGGAAATCAGAGATGTTCCGTCAGGATGGGGTGCATCTGTCGGCAACAGGGACAGAGATCTTTATCCAGACTATACTGGGGGCTATTGTGGAGCACAGTCAGCGCCAGGGGGGGAGGGCGAGTGCGCCAGGGAGCTCCTCACCCTGTGGCGGAGCGCTGACAGTTAACAACAAAGGGGCATGCACAACAATAGAAGTTCAGTGGCTGGATGGACCCCAGGAGGGGGTAGGATTGAAGTGTGCGGAGGGTAGGCGGGGAGGGGGGACTGACCTGCTGGTGGTCCTCGACTCTACTGCCCTAACCCGCAACTTATGGACTGAGATGAATCTTGGGGAGGCTGCCTGTGTTCAGGTACCCCGGTGGGCCGGTGTGCTATGCGGTGCCCTGGATTTCAAGTAGTGCAACTGTTTGCTGTAGCGCGTTGGGGCTTGCTGGCACAATGTGTGCAACAGAGTGTTCAAGTGTATGGCCAAGTTAAAGTTTAAATGTAATGTCATTATAATTTCTTACTGCCTTTGACATGTAGATGTCGCTAGAGATGATGCCATGGATAATGATATATATCTAAGTAGGATACTTTTACTCGTGTAGTGGTTTGTGGCGAAGTACCTGATTTGATGTAAATAAAAATCTACGCCTTGGACATATAACCTGATTCTGAGAGTTCATGGGCTCAGCAGGGGGCGGAGAAGTGATGATGGAAGTGGGGAGGGGCGAGTGTCATGTTGTGCGCGCACTATGAGCAGGCGCCCCCGCGCCTAGCGGAGGGGCGCCCTTAGTAGCGCCACGGGACCGAGCATCCTCCGGGGCTGGGAAAAAGGGGCTAGTTGAGGAGGGGGACTGGTGACGACACTGGACTGGGGCGCGCTGAAGAAAGAAACGAAATCGAAACCTAGTAGTAGGTTATTTAGGGATGCGCATTAAGGGTCTCGTCCTCTTTGTCCTCTTGGACCCTGACGAAGCTGCTGGAGCGTCGGCAACCACCCACCAACCCGGCAACAAAGTAAGGCAGAGCGGCGGAGCGCTGACAGTTAACAACAAAGGGGCATGCACAACAATAGAGGTTCAGTGACTGGATGGACCCCAGGAGGGGGTAGGATTGAAGTGTGCAGAGGGTAGCGGGGAGGGGGATTGACCTGCTGGTGGTCCTCGACTCTACTGCCCTAACCCGCAACTTATGGACTGAGTTGAATCTTGGGGAGGCTGCCTGTGTTCAGGTACCACGGTGGGCCGGTGCGATATGCGGTGCCCTGGATTTCAAGTAGTGCAACTGTTTGCTGTAGCGCGTTGGGGCCTGCTGGCTCAATGTGCACAACAGAGTGTTCAAGTGTATGGCCAAGTTAAAGTTTAAATGTAATGTCATTATAATTTCTTACTGCCTTTGACATGTGGATGTCGCTAGAGGTGATGCCATGAATAATGATATATATCCAAGTAGGATACTTTTACTCTTGTAGTGGTTTGTGGTGAAGTACCTGATTTGATGTGAATAAAAATCTACGCCTTGGACAATATAACCTGATTCTGAGAGTGTATGGGCTCAGCAGGGGGTGGAGAAGTGATGATGGAAGTGGGGAGGGGCGAGTGTCACGTTGTGCGCGCACTATAGTAAGGGTCAGTTTCTTATAAATACCAATTAGGTGAAACATAAACGCTCCCTTCGGCCACTTCAACAGCGTGGCCGAATGTTTGCATTTCTTACCACTAATCTATTATACAAATCCAACTCTTACTGTTCACAGACCTTACACGTGAATGGCAGGGGCGTAGCTTAGTCATGAATGTCAAGGTAATGTGAGTCTGAGATTTCCTAACAAGATACATGTTGTAACCAACTAAAATAGGTTGGGCCAGAGCTGCTGGCCAAGTAAATAGACAGGGCTAGGTACATTAGTTTAGAGTTATTTAGTGGAGTATAGTGAGATAGTCTGGACTTCTTGGTTTGCTCTAATTCAGTTCCTCCGCAGAGCAATGTAGTGGAGGGAGGCCAAGGAGAGCAGGCCTGGCAGCAGCACAGACCTAACATGATCAGACTACGCCTGACGAGGGCAGCAAGAGCCCATGAGTCTAGTCTTAAAGTTCCCCAAAGAAGATGGGGACACACACTGGATGATCAGTAAAGGCCACCAGCTTAGAACCTGAACCCAGATGAACACCTTGGGCACCAACAGACAAGTATAGTATTTGTGTCTAATGCTGCTGAGACAGTCGAAGGACAGTTGCAAGTTTCCCTACCTCACAGGATAGATACAGTACACCATCAGCAGTGTGAGCCTCTCGCATATAACAGGTACAGTGGGCCATAAACAGTGCAAGTTTCCCTCCTTCGCAGAACAAGCACAACACAGCAGCTAGAGTGCACGTTTCAGTCTCTCACAGAAAAGGTACCACAAACTATCCTCTCACCCTTTCCTCCTTCCCGTTACCTTTCCTTACCACAGCACCTAACATATCGCACCCCTAATTGCCCACGACCGGCCCCATCACCAGCCACAATTCACAACCGCTCATACTCCCTCCCTCCTTCCTCATGCCGAACATCACCCCTCCAGCTTTAGTCCACTTCCCCTACCTGTCTACCCCTCATTTAAGCGTCAATATCACGATGGAGCGCTCAGGTCAACATACATATACCATCAAGTACCCCCCTAACCTCTCCAAAAAAGCAGCTAAACGTTTTAAACATTTGCTGCTAAAAGCATACCCCGAGACCCCAATATCAGACCCCTACTACACTACAAACAAGGGCTCTTTAACCAATGACATTATTTTTTACATAAAGAGAAGAGCTCAATGGAGGAAAGCTTTTTACGCCCTGTTCTCAGTTTCCTCATCCAGGAAAACAGCCCACGGTCTCAAGATCTTTATCATCCCCTCCCCGCTTTACAGTGCATCAGCAACAATCACCATTTATCATAATGGGATCATCCTCATGCAATCTTCTGACCGAAATTTAATCTTACTCGACAACATCTTTCCTCTCATCAAAGATAAAGTCCGTAGACCCTTTCCCCCCTCCACAGTCACCCCTAATTCCATATCGCCCCCATGTCCACTCCAACAACCCCCCAAGGCATTCACCTCCTATGAACCTTTCCTCTCATACTCCCATCCCGGCGCCAGGAGTCATCCTAGGTTTGAGAACCACACCCACAACTCCTACATAACCACCCCCTCACCTAGTATCCAATCAAGTAACATCTCTTACAATCGACCCCCGAACACGAGGAACCCTCCCATGCCCCTATCCTCGACGCACACCCCTCCGATACATACCTCTCCCCCTTTGGCTATTTCCCCCTCCCCTCTCCTGACAGCCTTACTGGTAGATCTCACTACGCAGACTCAGATCACTGTTACCTTCCAATCTACATCACAAACCCTTCCACCCCTCCCCGACCCCCAGACCAAATAATTAACACGCCTCCCACACCAGACCCTAGACTCGATGAAATCCTACTTTCACTACAATATATCAAAGATGACCTCCAAAAGCTACGGAACTTGATCCGGCAGCAACCCAAGATCAGACGACATGCTGATGATAAAAACTGGAACCCTCACAGCAACAGCCCCACACTCCAGCACCAGCACCAGTTGCAATTACGATTCCTTAATCATCCGCCCCCAAGATGGAGAACAGTTCCTTACCGCAACACCACAACCCGACCGGTCCGCAGGAAGAATACTCTTTCCGACAAGGATATACACTCCCTCCTCCTTTCTTACGATCCCCCCCACCCAGCCAGAACACAGTAGACCCGAACAATCTGAATAAACCCACCCTAATCGAAACCATCCATCTCTTTACACACAGAGCCCCTAACCACAATACCAGAGGTATAACCCTGGAGAACCTTATGCAAGTTCCGTTAACACAGGAACCTCCAATTACCACCAAGCCGCGTCTCAAATGCATTCTACAAATTGTAGATCAGCCTCAAAACACGCAGCTGACATAGCTGACCTTATACTCACTCACGAACCTGACCTCCTAATCCTAACGGAAACATGGCTAAAGGAGTCGTCCACGCCTATCCTCGACATACTGGTTCCCCCCAATCATGACATCACCAGACTAGACAGACCCGATAGACCAGGAGGCGGTATTGCCTGCATTCACCGGAACAGTCTCTCAGTGAACCGCTCACCTTCACCAGATCTATCTTCATGTGAATACCTCTGCCTAGATATCACAAGTAATAACAAACCTATCTGTTCACTGCACACATTCTACCACCCGCCAGGCGATACCCTCACCTTCATCGAGCAATTCAGGGATATCGTGACCACACATACTGGTCAACAAAATACCCAAATATTCCTTGGTGATTTCAATCTCCATTGGAACGACCCTAACGACCCGGCAGTAAATAGCCTCAAAACATTCCTTTCGGACCTTGACCTCACCCAAATCTACAATAGCCCCACTCATGTCAAAGGCTCAACCCTTGACTTGGTTATTGCCAACCCAGAGGCCATTCAGCTTAACACAATCCTCCCATGTATAATTGGTATAAATTTATTTGCATAGTTAATTAAAACCATTGCAAAACGACAACATTTTCATAAAACCAAACAAATATATACATATACAACTCATTCCTTCATGATTCTTATGTTTAAAAACCTGCTGAAAATTTTCTATAAATAAGCAGCTTTACCAACGAATTATCTAATTTCTGTCCAAGTGCTGCGGGGAGCATTCCAATAGGTCAAGAAACTTTCCGCCAGGCATTGGCATGCCCATCTGGCCTTGGCAGATCCTCCCTTGTAAGAAAACTAGCAGCTCCATGAAACTTGCCCTCAGGTGCTGTACTATCTAACCACCACGTGCTTCAGATACAAAATTCTTATTGTGTATGAAAAAGCTCATTGATGCGCCTCGGGAAATATGCCCATGGATTTACTGGCTAGGTTCCTTATGTCAGCATTTCAGGCATTTTTCTTTCGCACAGTCTCAAAAACTTCACTAGACTACAGTTCAATTGTGGATCATTGGGTGCGAAACATGCCAGCAGAGCTTGCCTCCTGGTGCAAATCCCCCATTGGTTGAAGTGTTGGTTCAAAAGTTGTTTCCGTTCCTTAAGAAGTTTTTTGCAGGAGCACAGTAAATGCAGCAGATCTTCAGATGCTGATCCACATAAGCGGCATACAGAGCCCGCTTTCTCACTTAGCCAGGGTGGAAGATGTTGTATACAGGGTAGCAGCCCCAGTCTGTACTTCATAAAGGCAACTTTTATATTTTTGTCATAACTCAGATTGAAGTAGGCTTGAGCGGCCAACTCTGTATATGACTTCAATGTCATCCAACCATGGGCCCTTTTTGTCAGTGAGGCATTGTCCTCCAGCCAAGAAAGATGTTTCACTGTCTTCCAAACTAGTTTTTAAAAAATGGTATTAGTTGTTGATGTTTCCCATAGCTGACATAGCCCCATCCTATTTAAACTGCTGTAAAGATATGTCGCAGCGGGTGTTGTGGTGTGTTGTTGTATCTCCTTCCATAGTTGTTCACTTAATATGCCATGCAGAGCTTTTCGCACTTTATCCCACACAATAATAAAGGCCCCTTGTCTTGCAACTGTTTGTTTTTGAACGCCAAATTCAAGCCTAATTTGCGCTGGCGAGGTATGTTTGGGCAGCCCAAAGATGACCCTATATGCTGTTGTTACTGTGGCATCGAGTATTTTTGCGTCTCTGCCTTTCTGGGCCTCGCTGCCATAGGTGATTGTTAGCAGCAGCTTTGCCCGAACCACCTCAATCAAAGGGAGGATCGATGGTCCCGTCAGTTTAGAATTTAGCGATTTAAGAGTGGTAGCCAATACTAGGCCTTTGTGCCTGATGCTGTTCTTCTGTGCCAAAAAGCGTCCCCCTATATCCAACTTCACACCCAGATATTTGTATTCCGCTGTATCCTCAATTTTAGTTTCTCCCCAAAACCAAGCTCCAGTTTGTCTCCTTTTTTTCCTGATTATCATAGTTCTCGTTTTGTCCAGGTTGAATGTTAGACCATTTGCTTTAGAGAAGTCCTGCGTTGCATTTAAAAGATGTTGTAGCCCTACTTTTGTTTTACTAATCAGGACTATATCGTCCGCGTACAGGAGGCAGGGTATCAAGATGTCTCCTAGTTTTGGGGCATATGAGTTGCAGCTGATTAGAAGTGGTACTAAGTCAGCTATATATAGGTTGAAGAGAGTCGGTGCTAAGACACAACCCTGTTTCAGCCCTTTTTCCGTAGGAATACGCCTCGACAGGAAAGTACCGTTGCCCAACTTCACCTGCAACCATTTGTCTGTGTGCAAGTTTATTAGCAGGTTTAGTAAGGGCTGTGGCAGCCCCCATCTGTACAGTTTGGACCATAATTTATTGCGGTTGACGTGATCAAATGCGGCCTTATAGTCAATAAAGCATAAGTATAGAGGTGTCCGTGCAGCCTCTGCCTTGTCCATAAGCATTGCCATGCTTAGTATGTTGGTTATTGTCCCAACTGATTTTACAAATCCAGTCTGTTGTAAAGGAATTGCAGATCTTTCTGTGACCCATGCCTGGAGATCCTCTAATAATGTACCAGCAAAATATTGTGCCTCATTATCTAATAAAGCCACTAATCGATAATTTTGTGGTATCGACTTTTCACCGGATTTATAAATTGGGGAGATGATTGATCCTTTCCATGAGCTGGGCAGGATGTTTAGCATCCTAATTTCTCTAAAGAGTGGTTCCAATGCTTCTGCCCAGAAGGTTGCCTCCTGTTTGTATAATACTGGTGGTATTCCATTAGGGCCAGGGGCACCTTCCCTTCTCCCCTTGCCAACCTGCCATTTAATTGCAGTTATATGAGATGATTGGAGATCCTCAGATGAAAAACCTCCCCTTGTCATCCCAAAATCGGGGGGTTTATTTCCAGCACCGGCCTTGATTGTCATGTGGCATTCTGGTTCATTTTGAGTATTTTGGCCCTGCTCACTGAGCTCAATGCTTTGTTGGAAATGGGAACTGAGGTAATTTACCCAATCTTCCTCTGCGATATTCGATGAAATGCCATCATGATTGTGGTGGATAAATTGGTTTATTGTGTTCCAAAATCTGGTGCTGTTATTGTGTTTAACATCGGCAAATAATTTGACCCAGAATTCCTCCTCCATAGCTCTGTTGGTGTTCCTTTTCATTTTTTCCAAATTTACCCTTTGGCTTCGTAGTAAATCCAATTGAGTTTTATCATTGGGCTTATGCCGAAGGTGTCTCAATGTTCGATAAATATGATTTTTGGCAACCTTAATTTCTTGCTTTGTGGTATATGGTATAGGTTTCGTGCAGCTGAATCTTTGCTGATTTGATAGTTTGATTTTAGACGCATATACTTCCATCATTGTTAGAAAGTTTAGCCATTTCTCAACTTCCCCTTCTCCAGATCTGGCAATGAAGTGCTGTTTTGCAATTTCCAACATCTTGCTGCCAGCAGCTATATTAAATGTTATTCTTTTTAGGTTGATGGTGACATCTAATCCCTGTGGCGCCCGGCAGCGTTCAAATGCTGGAGTATTGATTCTTAATTCTATTTCCTGCGGCCGATGATCACTGTCACCTTTGTTGCCCAAACGAAACGATGCTATTTGATGAAACAGACCTATGGAGACAAAGGTATAGTCCAATATTGAGCTTGTTTTCGTTGAACTGTACGTTGTTACAGGAGGATTATCTTCGACTGATCTACCATTTAGTGCCCTTAAATTTAGATGTTCCAGGTCCTCCAGAATTGATTGTCCTGACTTAGTGTATTTGCCCAGTTGTTGTTTCCCTTGTGGTGGGATATTTCAAGTTATGTTTTGCTGGAGCACCTCTTCGCCCATGGAGGAACCCATTAAATTGTAATTAAGGTCCCCAGTGAGGATAAGATCAGTAGTAGGGCCTTCTCTTATGCATGTTTCCACAAAACAGCACATTTCCTTAGCTTGTTTAGTTTTGCATTTCGGTTGAATGTACACGTTTATTATCGTAATGTTGTTATCCCTTATATTTGTTATTGATGGAAAGGATACAGTTACTGCTAATGATGATTGAATTTTGGGGCCAAAGATGCGGGCAGTGTGGATAATTGTATTCGCAACATATATGACCAGACCTCCTTGCAAATGGCCATATTTTGCCGTCTTAGTTGCACTTTTGTAAAAACGCAAAAATCCTTGGAGATGTGGCGGGTCCAATGCCCAAGTTTCTTGCAGAGCAACTATATGAAAGGCCCTAATGTAGGTGACAAATTCCAGATCTACTATTTTATTAGCGAGTCCATTTACGTTCCAGGAGCATAGCCGTACTAGCCCATTAACGTTAACCATATGTGGGGTACGAAGATCTCGTCAATCCTTTTTATTGTTTATGATTCTCGAAATCCATCTTATGCCGACTTCCCGTTCCTGCGATGTGAAGGGGTTTCCACAAATTCTGGGTTCCTCCATCTGTTGTCCCATGTCCGTGTTGCAGTGCCCTATGGCTCCTTCAGCACTGATGTAACTCGTCTGTTTCCATTCCCATCAGATCCCTCATAGGTTGCGGGTTTAACGGATCTGGATAGCCTGGTTTGGTGTACGGAGCAATGATTATCCCCCAAGACTTTAAAATCTCACTTTCTAGGAGTATTTTGTGTGCAGTTACTGAGGAGGTCCATGTTGCTCTTGTTCTTTCTCCTGCCATATGATCCGTACAATTAATAAACTCTATTGACTCCAGGTCCGTCGTCCTTATCTCCGCCAATGATGGTATGTGGGATAGGAGCCGCAGAATATTGCCTCGGTTCAAGACGTCATGCCTTCCTTTGGAGATGTATTCTGGAGTAAACCAAATGGCATTTGTTTCCTTCTCTCCTGCCCCTTTAGAGACATTGTTTTGGACTCTTATGGAAGGCGGTCCTGTCTCAGTTTGGGGGCATCCTTTTTCCACTTGATCCCCGTCAGTGGCTCCTGCTTGAACGTTTTGGACCCCATATTCCGTACTTCCTTGCAATTTTATGCCATGACTGGTTTGGTTAAGCTCTTGGAGTGACTCGATGTTAATGACAGGTATTTGTAAGTTGGTTGTGCTACTATTCAAAAACTGCCTGTTCCATGCCTTCTCTTCTTCCTTGTTGACGATGAGTCTGTTTTTGGGGTGGATCGAATTCCCCAAAATTATATTCCTCCCTTCAGGGATGGGATCAGGTGTGGTTGATGTCCACAAATTTCCATAGGGCATTAAATCCTGCTTTTTCTCATTCGATTGGATGCTCATTGTTGTTTTTACTTCGATTCTATTTTTGATTTGATTTACGGCAGAATTTCCGTTTGAATGAGACTGGGGTGAGACGGCTCCCTCTGCCTCCCAGACAAGCTCGGACACAGTGCTTTCTTGCTTTCCACTTGGAAGATTTTGGATCATGCCAGGCATACTGGTGATGTGCTTTGTGTTAGTTATATCTGGTATTGGATTATTTTGATCCATTGTCCCTTTTTGCACTGACGTTGCCCCAAAAGGTCGTTGAAATCCATCCATAAGGCTTTGTTTCTGATTCCTGCCCTTCCGTTTTTGTGCCCGTCTTTGTTTTGCGTTCAGTTTCATTTCCCCTTTATCTGCCTCAGCAAGCTCCAACATGTGACTTTGACTGAAAATAGATGTTAATGTTTGATTGCTGTTCTCATTTTTAGCATTAGCATGTGAATTCTTGTTCATAGTTGCCGGTTGGTCCGTTTGTGCGGGCGCACCCCGATGGATCGCTATGTCTTTCCAAGGCCCATTCGGTGTGTGCCCTTCTCTAGTCTGTGTTAGGTCTTGGTTCGATGCCTTCTTGAGGTGTGAGCATAAATCAGTCAGCATTGATGGGAGGGTTGCTAATTTATCCACAATTGGGCTGCAACCGCAGATACGGTGTTCGGCTGGCGTGTGCTCCTGGAAGCTTTGCAGTGTAGTATTTAGTGTGCCAAGCTTGCCATCAATTGCTACCACAAAAACTGCCAGGGTATTCAGTAGGGTTAGTTGCATGTCCATTTTATCGGTCTGATATTGCAAGGCCTCTACCAAAAGCTGCACGGTTTTAAGCAAGCTTGCCCAGGCATCTCCGTGGTCTGATTTTTGCTCTTCATCTTCAGAGTTGCAGAGGTCACCACCATGAACTGTTTTTTCTATGTCACTTTGATGAGTTCTAGGTTTGCCCGTTGTGCATTTAGATGTACATTTAGATGGTGCATATAACCCCTCTACTAGCTGGAGGGCCTTATTTTCCTTACTCCCCTCTATTTTTAAATTTTCTGTGGATTTGCACCTGCACGACTCCTCCTGATAGGTTGCCAGGAGTGCCTCCCACTCGTCCTTGTCGAGATATGAATACTGCTCTGACTCTTCTGGGTCTTCTGTCATACTAGTTTGGAACATTACTGGATTAATTTGAGATAAATCAGTCCGAGCTTCATATTCTGAGCCCAGATTTTTCTTTGTTTTTTCCGGTGCTCCCCCTATTATCTTCTGATCCTCCAGCCCGGCCGATATTAGGTCGGATTTGGTTCCCACCAGTGAGTTTCCTGTTAGTTTTTCTAGTTCATAAATATCTAATGGGTCTGTTGAAACACAATTGCCCCCGTCATATTTGTATTGGTCAGTAAGCCTAGGCGTTGTGACCTTGGTGGCCATTGGAGCAATTTCAGGCTTACACTTATCGCTTGATGTTTCTGTGAAGATTTCCCATGCTCTCCATGCTCCCTTGGACTCGGGCTTTTTTCCCCTGTCTTGAGGTGGCTCTTGAATTGCCCCTTTGTGTCGTACCTTGAGCTTTTTCTCCGAGGTCTCCGGGGCCTTTAGGGTTCGATTTACAGGGGCGTCTTGTCCCTGTAGGGCTGGTTTGGGGCTGACTGAATCAGACCTTTCCACTCTACCTCCTTTGCCGTCAATCGCTTCAATCCTTTCCCCCTTGCCGCTGTCCTCTTGGCATATAGGCAGGAGTGGAGATTGTAGCCCTATAACTGCGGTGGAGTGTGAGAGCAGAGTGTCGCCTGCGTTTTTTTAAAAACAAAATTTTGTATCAATTTTGGGCAGAAAAAGGCGATACTTTCCAGCTTTGCTCCCCTGCGTTGTATTGCTTGGCTCAGGTGCTATTACAATTATGGCGCCCTCTTCCTGTGATGCAGGTCTGATTTTTGCCTGTGGTTCGCCCTCTGGCTCACCAGGCGTTTTCAGCTTCCTTTTTCGCTTGCTTGTATTGTTTGTACTACTTGGGCTTCTGGCAGGTTTAGCCGCCCCGCGTACCCGCCCTGACCTCATAGTTTATAGTCCTTAGAGATCCTTTTTAGGATGTTTGATTCGATTACTGCGGGTCCGTAATGGATTAGATCGGTAGGATTATCGATCAGTGGCCAAGGTGTTGTATGGTATGAAAGCCCGCCCACCCGCCGCTGCCACTGCTTGCCTGTTTTTGTAAAGTAACACTGGCAATTGTTGGCGGCAGTAACGCACCTGAATTCCCTGTCGAGTTGGTCCGGTGGTCCAACTCGATTTAGCTCAATTCCGCTCAACTTAGTTAATTGGTTGGCTTAGTTGGCTGTTCGGGCTCAAGCTGAGCTCTGCCTCAGGGGAAAAAACTCGCAGGGCGCTCTCTAGTGGGTGCTAATGCACACCCCCCTTGCTCAGCCCTGGTTCCACCCCTGACTCAGCCTCTGGCTCCTGCTCCGTGGCTGCTCTGCTCTGCAGCCCCTGCTGCTCTATCGTTGTATCAAGGGGGCAAGCAAGGGGAGACCGGCAAGTGGAGAGCTGATGTTAGGCAAATGGGGCACACAAGGCAGAATCGCAGGCTGCACCCGATCTAACTGGGCCGCCTCTGCGATGTACCAAGGACACACACTTACTGCGGCCGCCGACTAATGGCGGCCGCGCTTGCCACAGGGATACACCAGTGCTGGCAGTAGTTTTTAATCTCCACGGATGCGGCCGCCTTGTTTTTCTTCCTCTTTTCCCACTATCGGTAGGTCACCGCACAAAGCTGCTGTAATGGCGCAGTGAGGTGGTGATGATGACGATGGTGCTGCCGCTCACCCCTGCGGCTCCCTTGCGGCTCGCGGCTCTGCTCCCTCGCCAATCCACTCACCGCGCTACTCGCTGCTCACTGCGTCGGCGGTGGCTGCTGCTACGAAAACACGGCACCTGGCTTCCCAACACGGCACATGTGATTGGTCTGATCATCATTCCATCACCTTCTTCATCAAGGAATCAGTTAAACTACACTCAGCACAACCTACGAGACCTAAAATATGGAAGAGGAACCTAAAAAACTCCCTCACAGACCTATCCACATCCGCCAGTGTCAGCCTCCTGCTCCCCCCGGAAGACCTAACTGAAGTTCAAGCTTTGACACAACATTACTTTAACCCTATGACCACGATATTAGATTCAACCGCGCCTCTACAACTGAAGAGGCTCGCCACAAAAGACTCTAAACCTTGGTATGACGGTAGACTCAACGAGGAAAGACGAGCCCTAAGACTAGTTGAACGGCTATGGAGGTCATCACCATCCACGGACCACCTCAAACTGCTCAGATCCACCAGAAACTCGTACTATAGAAAGATCAGACATTCAAAAGCAAACTTTTCCAAAAATCAGGTAGATCAAGCCAAGAACTGACCCAAAAAACTATTTCAACTAGTCAAAACTCAATCTATTAGCGTAGCTCACCCTCCCCAAGCTGGACAATGCCCTCCACCCAGCTGCGAAGAATTTGCCTCCTTCTTCAGGAAAAAGACGGAACTCCTGAAAACAGACCGACTTAAGGCCTTAATAGTTCAGACTGACACTCAAAAGGACACGCCATCTCATACTCTAGCAACCCCAATCACTTGCACGTCTAAGCTCGTCCTAAAAAATAACGCCTCCTGGGCCTCCTTCACAAGTTATAGTGAAGAAGCAATTCTAAAAGCACTCACGTCCTTGAACCCCTCCAACCACTTCTCAGACCCCTTTCCTGCAAACTACCTCAAAGACTTCATACCAGTACTTCTGCTACTTTGGACAAAGATTATCAATGCCTCCCTACTCCAAGGAATTATTCCTGAAATTTTCTCAAATCGGGACAAGTTTCCCCCATCCGAAAAAAACCGACAGCGGACCCCACGGACTTAAATAAATACCGACCAATTTCCAACATCCCAACTCTGGCTAAACTCCTAGAAAAATGTGTTCTCAGCCAGTTAGACAACCACATCACCAATTTCCACCTGCTCAATAATTTCCAATCTGGCTTCCGTGCAGGGCATAGTATGGAATCGGCTATGACCCACATAGTAGATGACGCACTAAAAATCCAAGGCCAGAACGAAACCTGCCTACTTATCCTGCTTGACTTATCTTCAGCCTTTGACACTGTCAAACATGATAATCTACTAGACCTCTTGAAATACAGAATGGGCTTATCAGGGTCAGTACCAAATTGGTTTACCTCTTTCCTCCTAAATAGATCCCAAAGTTTCAAGGTCAACCAATCCCTGTCCATGGCCGTCCCAGTCACATTAGGAGTCCCACAGGGATCCTCCCTCTCACCCACACTGTTCAACCTATTCATGGAGCCGCTCACTGAGATCCTCAACTTATCAAATATCCACTTTCACATGTACGCAGATGACACACAACTATATTTAAAGATAAACTCTCCGGATGACATCAAATCTCCCAATCTAACTCTACAAAAAACTCTGTCTTGGTTGACTGAAAACCACCTCAAACTAAACACCATCAAAACTGAATTCCTACTAATCGCCCCACCTAACCAAACAGCCATCATACAAGAATGGCTTAAACAACTTACAGCACTCAACAGCCAACCTCTTATAATCGATTCAGCAAAATCACTGGGAGTAACTCTGGACAGTAACCTAAACATGCAAAAACATATCAGCGCCGCAGCAAAAGGAGCAAACTTTCAGATGAACACCCTGAGAAAATTAAAACCCTTCCTCCCAGTAAATAACTTCAAACTGGCAGTCCAAGCGCTAGTAATTCCTAGACTAGAATATGTTAGTGCAACTCTCTGTGGACTCCCTAGATCTACAACTGCCCCTTTAAGAGCATCACTCAAGAAGCGGCCAGGCTCATCACAGGTTCCAAAAGAAATTGCCACATTTCCCCCGACTTCAAAGCGCTCAATTGGCTACCCTTCGAAGCAAGAATTCAATTAAAAATCGCCTGCATGACGCACAAAGCCCTACATCACAACACCCCGAGGTATCTGGCCCAGAAACTGGAGCTCTCGTGTGGAAACAGATCCTCCAGGAGCGCAGAGCTCAGAGCAGTAAGTGCAGAGAAATGTTCACTTTCTAAAAGTGCCATTTCTAAAATAGTAATGTTACATCCAACTTCACAAGTAAGTAGGATTTGTCAATACCATTCCAAACATATTAAACATGAGAAAGCTACTTCTCTCTGATCAGGAATTGCAGCTTAAGAGTGTATTAAGGAATTTCCAATGCTAACCTATGAGAGGAGTAGGCCTCACTGTAGTGAAAAATGAAATAGGCTATTTGTCACTACCAGGACATTCAAAATATGAGAGTTCATGTCCGACCTTTTACTTGCATAGCACCCTGCACTTAGGGCTACCTAGGGCCTACCTTAGAGGTGTCTTATATGTAATAAAGAGGAGTTTAAGGCGTGGCAAGTACTTTTAAATGCCAATTCAAAAGGCAGTTAACTGCACCCTCAGGCACTGCAGTGGTAGGCCTGAGACATGTTTGAAAGGCTATGTCTGTGGGTGGCGCAATCAGTGCCACCCACAGAAGACCTTCATCCGAAACAAGATCCTCGCCAACGCCAGCAGCTCCAAGGAACTCTTCAGCATCATCCAGGAATTCACCAAACCCCCCAGCGAGACCACGGACATCACCACCTCCCAGGACCTCTGCGATAAGCTCGGATCCTACTTCCATCTGAAAATCAAGGGCCTCTACGACCATTTCAATGACCAGACACCTGACTCCGAAACCACCTCCCTCTCCAGCAATGCCAGCCAGCCTACCATCTCCTTCTGGACTACAGTCACCACCGAAGACACCATCTCGACCATGAAAAGCATCCACTCAGGGGTCCCCACGGACCCCTGCCCACTGCACATCTACCACAGAGCCACCACCGCCATCGCTCCAGAACTACAAAGCACCATCAACACCACCCTCACGACCGGCACCTTTCCCAATGGCTGGAAACGCGCAGAAGTCAGACCCCTGCTCAAGAAGCCCTCAGCAGACCCCATGGACCGCAAGAACTACCGACCCATCTCCCTCCTTCCCTTCGTGGTCAAAGTCACCGAAAATATCGTCAATGCCCAGCTAACAAAATTCATCGAAGACAACGCCATCCTTGACCCCTCCCAATCCAGATTCCGCAGCAACTACAGCACCGAGACCGCTCTACTTGACACCACTGACTACATCCGTACCCTCCTCGACCAAGGACACACCGCGGCCCTGATCCTACTCGACCTCTCCGCAGCATTCGACACCGTCTCCCACTTCACACTCCCTGCCAGACTCCACGACACCGGCATAAAGGGAACCGCCCTTGACTGGATCCGCTCCTTCCTCACCGGCAGAACCCAAAGGATCAGACTGCCAACCTTCCTCTCCAAACCCACGTATATCAACTGCGGATTACCCCAAGGATCGTCACTCAGCCCCACGCTCTTCAACATCTACATGGCCCCCTTCGCCACCATCGCCAGGCAACACCAACTCAGCATAGTATCCTACGCTGACAACACCCAGCTCATCCTCTCCCTCACCAAGGACCCCGTCACCACCAGACTCAACTTTCAGGAAGGAATGAAGAACGTCGCAGCCTGGATGAGCAGCAGCTGCCTGAAGCTCAACTCAGAGAAGACAGAGGTCCTCGTCCTCGGGCCCTCCCCCTCTGCATGTGACAATACCTGGTGGCTCACCACCCTCGGCAGCCCCCGTACCTCCACAGACCACGCCCGATACCTCGGCATCGTACTCTACTCCTCCCTCTCCATGACCCAACATGTCAACGCTGTCGCCTCCACCTGCTTTAACACCATCCACATCCTCCGAAAGACCTTCAAATGGATCCCCCCGAAACACGGAAGACCGTCACCCTCGCACTCATAACCAGCAGACTGGACTACAGGAATGCCCTCTACGCCAGAATCAACAAATCCCTGCTCCACAAACTCCAGACCATCCAGAACACTGCAGCCAGACTCGTCCTCGGAATCGCACGTCATGAACACATCACCCAGCACCTGCGCAACCTCCACTGGCTTCCCGTCGAGAAGAGAGTCACTTTCAAGATACTCACCCACGCCTACAAATGCCTCCACAACACCGAACCCCAATACCTCAACAAGAGAATCTCCTTCCACGTACCCAAGAAAAACCTCCGATCCGCCGACTTTGCCCTCGCCGAAACCCCGCGCATCCGCAGAGCCAGAACACAAGTGGAAGAGCCTTCTCCTACATTGTGAGCAAGACCTCCCTGAACATCTTCAGGAAGATGCTAAAGACCTGGCTCTTCGACTCAACGGAGCTGCTTACCTCCCCCCCCCCAGTGCCTTGGGACCCTCACGGGTGAGTAGCGCGCTTACAATTCCCCTGATTGATTGATTGATTGATTGAGTGCTGCAGCCCACTAGTAGCATTTAACTTACAGGCCCTGGATATATGCTATAATACCTTAAAAGGGACTAACAAGTGAATTAAATAGATCAATCAGGTATACACTAATTACACAAATTATTGAAGAAGCACATGGGCTTTAGCACTGATTTCCAGTGGTAAAGTGCTCAGAGTCCAAAGGCTAGCAAAAAGATGGAGCAAAATGTGGAGGCAAAAAAAAAAGATTGGGGGAAGAACATCCAGAGGCTGACAGGTCTAATATCCACATATGTGTCATACTCCAGTGTTAGAATATTCAGAATGCAACATACATGATGTCTTTCATATGAAGCTGTAACTCTGACACTGCTGGCTGTAAGATAGAGACATTGCAGAAAAGCTCATAGATCATAAAATAGAAGTGGGTTATTTCATAATGTAGTATAAATGCATTACATGACATACACATTGAATGAGGTATATTTCAGGGGACACGCCGCCTCCTGCATTATTTGTTGCCTTCCCCAGGGGTTTTTGTTAAACCATGTCTCTGGAAGCCCCTCCACTTTTATGATGTCTTATTCAGATTGTAAGTATGTTTACATTGTTGCCACTGTCATTGCTAATGGTTGCACATTGTTGCCATTCTTCTATGACTGCCAACACATTGTTGCCAAATCCTATTGTTATGTGAGTCCTCATGCTGTTTTGTTCGCAAGGACTCGCTTTCCCTGAGCTTAGCTGCACACTGTGTGGCCTTCATTCATTGTAAAATGTGCAGCCTTGCATGATCACACTAGATCACTGGACCTGGTGGCCATCTTGGACATGGAGGGTATAAGGACCGCACCCCAGCCACAGCCCTTTGCTTGGTTTTGTTGCTCTTGTCTGCATTGGAGTTCATTGTGAAGATTCTTGCCTGGTCAAGCTC
Organism: Calotriton arnoldi; assembly: GCA_963921515.1. NCBI lineage: Eukaryota > Metazoa > Chordata > Amphibia > Caudata > Salamandridae > Calotriton > Calotriton arnoldi. Next base: position 965,665 of record CAWUFW010004433.1, on the reverse strand, counting down.
CATGACTCCTGATCGTCGTCCTCAACTCCATGTGACGACGTCTCTCCACATCATCCCACGTCAACTCTGCAAAGAAAGGAAAAGAATAATAATATTCAAAATGGAAAGGTGCACTGGGAAAAGTGTTCTCCTCCAAATGATTTTTCAGACAGTATTTATAAATATTCCTTTTTTATTTCTTTTTTTCTTCTTCCTTTTTTATATATACTTATTCACATGAACTTCATGAGTGTACATAAATCATCCAGCCAAGACGTTTCATCAGGGCTCGTAGATATTGTATTTATAGAATATTTGTATTTCTATTTACAAAAGACTCAGAGTTTGTTCCAATTTATCGATATATAAGTAGATACAGGGACATGCTTCCTTCTAAAAATAGGTCATGGAGGTTCCAGCAATATTTCACAGTGTCTTTGTCAGTCAGTATGGGGATGGTGGTTATTTGCTTGTCATTGATACCTTGAATTATCTTGTATCCCTCCTCGGGTTTTCAACGGCTATGAAAGGAAAAGAAAGCTAAGTAAACCTCACCCAGTTACCGCGTGGCCATACCAGCTCATTGTAAAGACAAGGCAAGTGATTTACTTATGATTTCTGGACCTCTGCTTATCCCAATAACTTTTACTTCATTTAGTTGAATTTAGCACCAGAGCTCTACTATGTTTTGCTGACTTTGACATCAGTGCACTGTATGCAGTGCATCTATGAACTGTCAATCAATCAATCAGAGATTTATAGGGCGTGGATAATCACCCGATAGGGTATCCAGGTGCTTGCAGGCCCTGGAGGCTTATTCGAATAGCCAGGTCTTGAGAGACATTCGGAATTCCGGAAGTGAGTTTATGGTCCGGAGGTACATGGGGAGGCTGTTCCAGGTCTTTGTTGCGATGTGAGAGTAGGAGCGTCCTCCACTTCTGCTTCGGTAGATGCGGGGAATATGGGCAAGTGAAAGGGTAGTCTTCTTGATGGTGGTGGAAGTTCAGACAGTGGTTAATGTAGGTTGGTCCTTGGTTGTGTAGAACCTTGTGCCCGTAGGTCAGTAGCTTGAATTGGCATCTCTTCTGTACGGGGAGCAAGTGGAGTTTCCTGAGGTGGGATGTTATGTGGGTTCATTGGGGAAGGCAGAGGATGCATTTGGCTGAGGCATTCTCTATGGTCTGAAGTCTCTGTAGAAAGTGTGTGAAGTCATAGTCCAGTCAGCTGGTGATGGGGGATTCTGTCACAGTGTGTCTTGTTTGTAGCGGTAGCTACTTGAAGAGCTTACAGAGCATGCACATAGTGAAGAACAATGCAGAGGAGATGCTGTTGATCTGTGATTTCATGGTGAGCTTGTTGTCAAAGATGATTCTAAGGTTTCTGGTATGGTTGGAGGGAGTGGGTGAGGCTCTTAAGTCTTATGGCCTCCAGGAATCTTTCCATGTGTTGCTGCTGTTGCCAAAGATCAGTACAGTGTTCAGCTGCAGGCAGTACTTCTTCATCCAGTCGGCGATGTTTGTCATAAATTTGTGGAAGTTAGTTCTGGTGGTGGTGGGGTTGTCGGTGAGTGAGAGGATGAGATGGGGGTCATCTATGTAAGAATTAAGTTGAGACCATGGGATCTGACGATGTTGGCCAACGGGGTGATAAATGCATTGAAGAGCGTGGTGCTGAGGGATGAGTCCTGGGGGACACTGCAGTTGATCTCCTTGGGTTCAGAGCTGAAAGGTGGGAGGTGGATCCTCTAGGTTCTTCTGGTGAGGAAGGAGGTGATCCATCTGAGTGCGTCTCCTTGGATGGCGATATGGTTGAGCCATTCGATCAGTGTGTGGTGGGATATGGTGTTGAAGGCTGCCGAGGGGTAGAGGAGGATCAAAGCTGCTGTTTCTCCTCAGTCGAGGAGCATTCGGATGTCGTTGGTGGCTGCAATCAGGGCGGTTTTGGTGCTGTGATTGCTGCAGAAGCCGGATTGGGAGGCGTCGAGTAGCTGGTTCTGCTCCAGGTGTGTCATGAGTTGATTGTTGATGATCTTTTCCAGCACCTTCACTGGGAATGGGAGCAGGGAGATTGGCCGGTAGTTCTGAGTTCGCTGGGGTCGGCGTTTTTTTGAGTAGTGGTCTGACTTTGGCTTGTTTCCAGGCATCGGGAAATGTTGCTGTGTTGATAGAGGTGTTGAGTAGGGTGATGAGTTCCTGGCCGATCATTTGGTTTCCGAGATGGTGGGGGCATGGGTGGGTCTGTGGGAGTGCCCGAGTGGATGGGTTTCATGGTGGAGGTGGTGTCCTGGGTGAAGGGGATGTTCCAGGTGGTCAGTGTGTGGTTTGTGTCAGTTATATTGGTGGCATATCTGTTGAGGAAGTCCATAGGCGTGGGTTGGGGTTCAAAGTTTCTGTATATGATTGCAATCTTGTCATGGAAGAAGCGGGCGAGGTTGTTGAACTGCTCCTATGGGGGTGTGATGCTTTTTTCACTGGAAGCCGGGTTGGAGAATTCCTTAATGATGTTCAAAAGCTCCTTGGTGTTGTTGGTGCTGGTTTCGATGCGTGCAGCAAGTGCTGTCTTTTTTGTTGCCCTCAGCAGGTGGTGGTAGAGGTTGAGGGAGGTCTTGAAGGCTGCCCTGTCTTAGGTGTTCTTGCTGGGATGCCATCTCCTCCAACTGTTTGCTGTCTTGTTTCGCTGTTTTGAGTTCTTGGGTGTAGCAGCTGGCCTTTTTGAAGGAGTTTCTTTGGTTGTTGCTCTTGATGGGGACATTGCTGCCCAAGCAATTGGTGATCCAGCACTGATGTTTTTCACTCCCTTTTTGAGGTTGGTGGTGGTAGCAGGGTTGGAGGTGTAGAGGGCATTCACCCAGATCGTCTCTGAGATTTTGCTCTACCTCCGTTGGGGGACCTGGTCATCTTGTGGGGAAGCAATGTGGGGGATGGAGATGCTGAAGTGGATGATGGAGTGATTGGTCCATGTAATATCTGTGACATGGCTGTATTTGACGCGGTTGCTGGAGGTACAAATTGGGTCCAGCATATGATCTGCGGTGTGTGTAGGGTCATTGGCAATTTGGGTCAATCCGAGGCTGCTCATACTGTCGAGGAGGTGTGCAATGTTTTTGTCGTTAGGGTTGTCAATGTGGAAATTTCAGTCGCCGAGGAAGATGTAGTCCTTGGAGTATAAGCTAGGGGCACAATGAAGTCTGCAATGAAGACCTGGAGTGCAGGCATGGGGGTCGATATGCAATGGTGCCTCTGATGGTTGTCTTGTTGTCTGTGTGGAGCTTGAAGTTAAGGTGTTCCATGGGGGTGCTGGTATTGTTGGTACACTGTATGGTCGTGTGGATGATGACTGTACCTCCTCCCGGTTTGTTGGTACTATCCTGGTGAGTGATTTTACATCCATTGGGGATTGCTGTGGCAATGTTTGGGGCGGATGTGGGTTTGAGGCAGGTCTCAGTGAGGAAGTCAATGTGTGGATAGGCCTGGGCAGTGAACTTCATTTGCAGAGGTTTCCGCACTCCGCGGAGCACGCTGAGTTCTGAACAGTAAGTTGGTGAGCGCGAGCAAGAAAAATCCAATGCTAGACCACCTCCCAGCAAGATTTCTCAATGTGGGCGTTTGTGGATAATACCGAATGCCCTCATGTTGAGGAAACTGCCCCTCGAGTAGAACACCTGCTCGAGCAGCAGAAAGAAGCAACACCCTCTTGTGTATTTTCTAGTGCAGAACAAACACCCAGTGCTAAAAATGAGCGCAAAAGGCACGAACTAATGCAGTCCACCACTTGAGGAACTCTGCGTAGTGCAGCGGAGTTTTGCAGTCTGCCCAGGCCTAGTCTGGTGCGAGGGTTGCAATGAGATCCCATAATTCTGTGAAACGCTTGCATAGTGAGCAAGTGTTGAGAAGGGTGCATGCAAGTTGGTTTCTGTGTTCAGATGGTGTCTGTGGTGTGTTCGGGGTGGGGCTGGTCAGTGGGCTGGTGTGTGTGCAGTGGCAGGTAATTTGGCAGTGAGCACAGGTGAAAGGTCCTACAGTGGAGAGTGGGTCAACAAGGTGTCAGTGTTTGTTGCCACATCTGGGTTCCAGGTTGTAGAGCTCAGTGATGGTGTATCTTCGGGGTGGAAGGGCCAGGGGTCATGGCACGGGGGGTGGTCCAGGCTCAGACGGGTACATATGGGCTTGCTTTTGGTGTGCCTTCAGCATGCCAGTGGCGCACCCGTTGTCCGCATCTGCTGTGCTGTCGCGCTGCAGCCTGCATTAAGTAGGTCCTGGGGTAGGCAGGGCTCTGTTGGCAGATAGAACGGTGAGTGGGAAAAATTGGTTGGGAAAACCCCAGAGAGAAAACACAGGCAGCTGCGGTGTCACTGGATCAGTCTGGAGCAAGCAGGAACTGGAGTCCACAGGCAAGTGGCAAGCTAGGTGTCCAGGGAACAACAACAGTTCTGTTTATATGATCAATGTGTGAAAGAGAACATAACATCCATATGTATTAAAGGTTGTGATGAAAACAGGCAAGACCTCGAGGTGATTTAGTGTGTAAAAAAGAGACCAATTACCTAGGCATACTTGTATACTGCTCTTTTGAGAATGTGGTGTTGATACCTAATGTTTCGATTTTTCTCATTGTAGACAATAGTACTAAGCGAAGGAATTCTGCCCTCCACGCTCTCCCCATCGCCACGGGCGCCCGACTGAACCAGGTGGCTAAGTGTGGCAGTGTTTCTCTCTCTCTCTCTTCCAATTCCCCTCCTCTTTTGGGACACCTGATGAAACTCCCTAGCTGTATGGGAGTTCACAGATGTGTTTCAGGAGGTCAAGGAATCTAGCATCACCCCTGCAAAATGCCTGCTTATCAGGTGAATGGTTCCAACAGTATAACTTGTGATAACACTGAATTAAAGGTGCGACATGCACATTCCAAGAAGTTATCTGTCACAGAATGAGGTACAGCATGTGGTACCGCTGGTAACAAAGGCTGTGACATACACATTATGTTAAAAAGAGCCTTTTTTCTCACGGTCACCCCAAACACTTTGCTCTAGATGCTGTCATTATAGATCTGGAAGTGCACAGGGACCTGCTAACCAGCCCCCTAGTGCCAGTGTTTTTTCCCTTAAACTGTAACTGTTGAATTGGTAAGATAAGAGTGGTCACCAGGGATGCAGCACTATATTGTGCCGCCCTGAGCGACCAAAGTAATAGTATGTCTGCAAGTCTGCTATTGCAGCCCTGCACATGCAGCCTGTCTGCTTGAGAGTGACTCTGCACACACCACATGCTGCAGAGCAACACCACTGCCTTAATGTAAGTAAGTCACTCTTCAGGTAGTCCTCCTAAGCCCAGGCGGTAGAGTGCATTATATTAATGGTGTGGATATATAAATATGTACTGACATATATATCACTACAGTAAACCTGTAAAGCAAGCTTTTACTGTAAGTGACCGGCGGTCCATGTAGTAACATGGGCTGGCTACTGAGAAAACTTGAGATAGCCAGCTCCTCTATGGAACAACCGAATTGTGTTGTGTTTGGTATCAAACACTGTGCTTTTTCACCCCAACATGATTCTTGAGTCTAGAGTGAGCTGGCATGCGTAGGGGTGCCACCCTGCGAGGGTACCCCCCTAGGATAAAAAGCTCCAGTGCCTTGGCGGGCTTCCCCAAGCAATTTTATCACCAAGACAAGAGTCTGCATTTCTGGTGGGATGTGCTAGCACTTGCCCAGGATGGAGACAAAGTCCTGGGCAGGAAGGAGGCACACCTCCTCCCTCCCAGGATGGCTAGTGTTTACAGTCATCAACGCGATGAGCCTCAAAGGCTTTCACTGCGCTTGATGTGCAATTACCTTTTCCCCACTCGAAGCCAACGCCCTTCCTGCCATGCAGCTCAGGCAGGTGGGAAAATTAGTTATTCAGGAGGCATACACTCCCCAAAGCCTAGCCACAACTTTAGGGTTCTGCCATTTTGGAGGACCCTAAAATAGGATGTTATCACTACAGGGGCCCATTTGCCACTGTCTTTCAAGCCCCTAACACCCCCTAAATTAGGATTTACGGAGCTCCCCTGGCACCAGAACTTCAGTTCTGACTTGGAATCCGAGAAGAGACACAGAGAAGACGCCATCACCGAAAACATGACTCTGCTGTAGCGCAAAAAGAGGACACCCAGGTGCCTTGAAGAGACCATATGCTGGAACCGTGTGTAGACATGTGTCCCTGGTGAAAGCTCATTGCTCCCAGCAAGAGGGACTCCAGTGGACACCAGAAATCTGAAGCAGACTCCCCTGATTGGTGGAACCAGTCAACTTCAACCTGCAGAAGAATCAACGTGCTGTGTCAGAAGAATTGCGACCCTCTGGGCCTGACAAGAGTGAGCCCAAGGGGAAGAGGTATCCTGCAAGCTCAGAATGGCAGCTAAGCTCACACCAAGGTTTGAGCCACTAGTCCACTCCTGTCGACCTCTGGCTGCAGAAGTACCCGAGGAGTATATTTGCCGCAGCCAAGGCTTGGTGATAGCCAGTCAGGTGATCAACCCCTTGAGTGACATCTCCAGCCCTAGAGCAACTCACAGTGACTGATGTTGGCAATGACCCGCTGCTGTGTCCCTGCATCCTGAATTTGGAGTAGTTGAGTGTGTGGTAAATCATCTTTGGCATGACCTGCCCCAGTGATTGACAGCCGCCAACTACCTCTGCACCCAGAGCCGCCGAGCAAGGTAGAAGAAATCCAACTGTCACACCCGGTTCCTGGGACCCAAAAGGCCTCTACTCTTCGAGGGTAGAGTGTAACTCCATCTCTAAGTGTGGCTTTGACAAGTGCTGCATTTTTGACAGCTCCTGCAGATCCCATCAGCACCAAAGACAGCCACGTAACCTCTGCACCCAGACTCCCTTGGCAAGGTAACGAAGTAACAACTGTTCTGTCTTGGTCTAGGGAGCTGCAGAACCTTAACCACCAGAGGGTTCATTTGAACCCGCCCTGCAACTATTGTTTTGCTAAGTGTTTTTTCCCCCATTGACTACAATGGTGAACATTTAATAGCTTTCAGTGCATTTATTGTTTAATACTTTGAAATTCTATAACTCCAGTTATATGCAACACATGTTGTGCCTATATTTATATAAAAGTACAATCTATTTTTATAAATTGGTGTCAAGGTTTCTATTGAGTCATGTCACTTACCTATTGTTAATGCTGGTACTGTGAAATGCTTAACACATGTTTCTCTGAGTACGCCTGACTGCTCAGTGCCACACTACCAGGACCGACCTAAGGCTGCTAGGGTTAAATCAGAGGTCCATCCCTGTGTATTGTGTTAGTATTACATAATCAGGCCTCCCAGCCATCTTGCATAATACTGCCACCTTGCAACACATTCCAAGAAGTGAGCAGTCTCAGAATAAAGTGCAACACAAGGTAGCACTGGTAAAAAAGGGGGTGTCATACACATTTCAAAAAGTGAGCCATCTCAGAATTAGGTTTAACCTGTGGTAGTACTGAAATAAAAGGGTGACATGCACATTCCAAGAAGTGAGCTGACCAACATGCAGTAGTACCGACACAAATGGGTGACATGTAGATTCCAAAAAAGTGACATATTTCAGAATGAGGTATACCATGTGGTAGCACTGGTAACAAATTAAGGGGTCTATTAGGATGGCGGGTGGAGGCACCACTGCGCTGCTGGCGGGGGTGGAAAATGCAATTTTCCGCCCGCGAACAGCGGTCCTCACAGCGGCCATATTAACATAGGCAAACATAGGCAATTTCCCGTCCGCCACGGTGCGACGTGAACCCCCATCTAAAAGCGCCCGCCACAGCGGCAGTGGGAGCCAATGGAGACTCACCGCCGTGCGGAATGACGTCCCGTCCGCCGTACAAATCAGGATGCCCCAAACAGCCAGCCGCACTGCAGCGGAGTAACCGGCTAACCAGAGACGGCGGAAACATCACAGCGGAGCGAGCGCAACCAGATTCACGGTCCCTACCACCCGGTCACGACCGCAATGGACCCAGCCTTACATGTATTCCGGGCGCTGTACGTGATCCACCACCAGCAAGTCATGAACCGTCGCTGACGCCGCCGCAGGTACGCAATGACACAACTCTGCCCACAAACAGAACACACAACTCCCGGGATGACACAGGGTTCCTGTCCACACCAGACACCCTGGTGGGGACAGGAACACAACCACAAGTGCACCCACACATGTCCTACCTGCCAGCAAATCACCCCTCCGCATCCAGGCCACCCATCCACCGTAATCTTGCTGTAATGTCCCGGTCACGTCACCGCAGCGGTGAAGACGCGGGAAAACATGCACACAATGCAGGAAGGCAGGGCCTGCGCCAGGCATGGGCTGTGCACAAAGATCACAGGGCCACACCTCCACCCTCCACACACTAGCCCCCCCCTCAAGGGACATGGCATGTGCCTCACCTGTGCCACCCCATGTTCAACAACCACCCAGGTGACCCCACAGCCTGCACCACACACTCCAAACAACTAGGGAGGCAGCCTCAGCAGGTAGGGCTGCAGAGAAACACACAGCACAGAAACACATGGCCAGGGCAACCCTCACACCACACAGACACCACACTCATGGCAGCAAAACTGAGTCCAAGCACAAAACGAACACTGATACAGAATAGGAACAAACACTGAACTGGACACACAGCCTGTCAAGTTACACAGACATACCCCACACTGACACACAGCCACATACACAGACCACATGTCAGTATCAATGTAGGACCACAAATATGAAAGCAAAAGTGAGGTTCACACCGATGGAAAGCCAAGGAGACAACCACTAAGCATGTGTACATCACATGCAAGATAAGGAACATTTGACGACACCCTTACCCCTTCAAACCACACATGGCTGCCACAGTGAGTGAAATTAAACCACAGCCACTCCATCTGCAACAACTCAGGGAGTCAGCAAGGCAAAACATGTATAGGTGCAGGAATGAAAGGAAATCTCAGAAGTCAAACAGTCAACAGCCACACATCTGCATCCAACTACTTGATAGGTGTTGGTCAGCAGCACCACACACAGGGCCCATGGACAAACTCCACAACTGTCAAACACAAGTAGGATCCTCCACACATACCCCCACCCAAAGCACACCCACATCACACAACTCCAGTGTCAAACACACATAAAGGGGCCAATAATGTCCAGTCAATACAATGACAAACAATCACACTCCCTGGGGGGTAGACACAAACATCACACACACTCAGGGATGCCTGAACCAATGCTGACACCAAAACAACCGCCATACACCAACATCAATAACAACACACACAGGAGTACAACAAGACCAGACCTGACCTGTGCAGCAAAACTGTAGAAAGGCAATGGGAGCACAGACAGAACAGGAGAACTCAACATTATCACCCAGCAACACTGCACAGACAACATACCCCAACACAGACAAGAAGTGCATCATCTCAAAACAATCATGGACACAAACTGGGACCAAGGGGCCTACAATGAAACACAGACAGACATACTACACCACCCATCAAGTCAACATGGTGTCATAGTGTACCACCTGCATGCACATGCACAATCTTGACAAATGACAGCTACCACATGAGAGGAGAAAACCCCCAGCATGCACCCAAAACAAGCCCAGGGAGAAGAATAGCCCTAAGTGCATGTGACAGACACACAAGTAATGCACACCACACTGGAAACACACATCTGAATGAATCACAACACACTAACAAAACACACACACTGACATGTCAAAAGAACATCACACACAGAGCACCTGTCAGCTGCAAGAGACAACTCAGCCCAAACACTGCACACATCCACATCAAACACACAACAGATGCACATGCCAATACATCACCTTGCAAACACAGCAGGACATCAGGGGGTGCACACCAGGCAAGGAGAAGGCAACATACACACACAGCACTGCATGCACAACAAGCAGTGTGTGCACAAGAAACATACCAGTACCACACAGATATGAGTGACACAACATGAACACACACACCACCAATCAGCACAGCACTGACACAACATCACACTCAGAAAGTTAAGCAGTACCACAGCAAACACACATACAGCCAATACAACACCCACACATGCAGAAATGTGGGACTCCGAGGTGACAACACCATGACTAGAGGACTGTGCAGCACAAACAGCAGAATTGCAAATGAGCAAACAGGTCTTCAAAACAAAACAAGAAAATCACATATAACCAATTGGTCAACTGTCCTCAGTGGCACATTGGTCCTGTGCACAGATCCGCACCACAAAGCATAGTGAAGCCAATGAACTGATGGGGAGGCAGACACACAGGAAAACCAAGGGGACAGCTGACATGAGAGTGAAATGGTGTGTACGCCAGTAGTGGACAGGTGAGGAGTGCCCCATACAAATATAGATGCAGGGCACACAAACAATGTGTAGGCCTCAGAAGCACAGATAGGCAATGGTCTTACTCCACACCACACATGCCATAATGGCTCCAAATCAGACCTAAGTGACAGCAATGCATGAGAAAACACACCCACAATGTCAGTGTGGCTGGGCAGGGCTGCACAGCGAGCACAAACAGTTACAAGACACATGGCTGACCAACAAAACACAACACTGACCTGCCAGACACACACTCTGCATACTCACAAATTTCGACCAACATCAAGTAGTTGTCCCCCACAAGTGCAAGGACACACCAACACACTGCATAGTGCACAACCTACAACTCACACATGTGCACACAGTCACAAGCACAGGGCTGACCAATACAAACAACAGACACCCAACTCCAGGGTGACACATGTGTGCAGTTGACAATGCAGGGGCACACACACACCAACACCACTGACAAAGTCACCCCTTCACACTGCACACTTCATGAACACCCAAGTGCACACATTGAAATCAACACATGTGACTAGGACGCCTGGACATCACTAGATGAGCATACACCAACACTGCTCTTCACACATCAAGAAAGCACACACAGACATGATTACCCTAGCCTGCCAGCCTGCAATACTGTGTATAGAATCCCACTTTGTGCTGGCACTGCATACACACATGACATGTGTCCAATATAGCTAAGATGACCAAAGAGTGACCATCACAACAGTAGTCCATCAGAAACCAACATCATTGCACCCCCAAGCCTCAGAGTCAAGAAGATCTGAAGTGCATGTCACCTCTGTCAAGTCCAGAATGAAGTGACCCAAACAATTGGCAATGTTGAAGTGGCATATAGAGCATGTGTCACAGTAAACCATACCCACACAGAATAACGCTTTATTCATGAAGGACACTGACAATGCAGACAACAGGAGTAACTGGTTTTATTCACACATCACAGTGATAGGCACCAGAAGTGGACAGGAGCAAGGCCAGTGGCCACGACAAAGTTCAGACTGTGTCCATGAGATCCTGCACAGGGAAGGGGTAAACAGCAAGGCCAGTGGCCAGTCCAAGGTGCAGACTGTGTCCATGAGATCCTGCACAGGGAAGGGGTAAACAGCAAGGCCAGTGGCCAGTCCAAGGTGCAGACTGTGTCCATGAGATCCTGCACAGCGAAGGGGTAAACAGCAAGGCCAGTGGCCAGTCCAAGGTGCAGATTGTGTCCATGAGATCCTGCACAGGGAAGGGGTAAACAGCAAGGCCAGTGGCCAGGATAAAGTGCAGGTGAGGCACATGAGAAACTGCACAGGCAAGGCCCAAACATCAGTGAACAACAAGGCCAGTGGCCAGGAGAAAGTGCAGGTGAGGTACATGAGAAGCTGTACAGGCAAGGCTCAAACATCAGTGAACAACAAGGCCAGTGGCCAGGAGAAAGTGCAGGTGAGGTACATGAGAAGCTGCACAGGCAATGCTCAAACACCAGTGAACAGCAAGGCCAGTGGCCAGGAGAAAGCGCAGGTGAGGTACATGAGAAGCTGCACAGGCAAGGCTCAAACATCAGTTAACAGCAAGGCCAGTGGCCAGGAGAAAGTGCAGGTGAGGTACATGAGAAGCTGCACAGGCAAGGCTCAAACACCAGTGAACAACAAGGCCAGTGGCCAGGAGAAAGTGCAGGTGAGGTACATGAGAAGCTGCACAGTCAAGGCTCAAACACCAGTGAACAACAAGGTCAGTGGCCAGGAGAAAGTGCAGGTGAGGTACATGAGAAGCTGCACAGGCAAGGCCCAAACACCAGTGAACAACAAGGCCAGTGGCCAGGAGAAAGTGCAGGTGAGGTACATGAGAAGCTGCACAGGCAAGGCTCAAAGATCAGTGAACAACAAGGCCAGTGGCCAGGAGAAACTGCAGGTGAGGTACATGAGAAGCTGCACAGGCAAGTCTCAAACACCAGTGAACAACAAGGCCAGTGGCCAGGAGAAAGTGCAGGTGAGGTACATGAGAAGCTGCACAGGGAATAATGAACACAGCCAGGAGCAACAAGGTTAGTGGCCAGTACAAAGTGCAGAGTAAATTCATGAGATCCAGCACTGGGAATGGGTGGTACTGTACCCTGCCATGGTCAGCAACACACTCAGGGCGTCAACAATGGGAAGTCCATGGCACCACTGTGGGAGAGACATGTGTGTGAGGGGGACTAACACTCAGACTTGGCTGACAGTCTGACTGGGAGGTGGCTGTGTGTCGGGGACAGTTGGGGGACTGGACCGGGGAGAGAGAGGCCCAGCTGGGGTTGAGCCATCAGTGGTTTTGGAAGCCTGAGGGCTGCTAGGACCAGGTGGGGTGGTGGCACATGGAGGTGGACTCATGCTGCCCTGAGACACAGTGTTTGTGGGAGATACTGGAGGGGTGCCCTTCCACTTCTTTGGGACTAGAAATGGCTCCCCTGTCTTGGGATTAATGCTAAGTGGCATGTACACAACAGGCACACTCACCACAAAAGCAGGATCATGTGCAGATGGTGGCCCTCCCTCTGGGGATGTGCTGGATTCAGCAGTGCGCTTGGCCCGGGATTGCCTCTGCCCCTGCATCCCCTGTTCACCAGGTGTACCCCCTACAGTGGGCTCTGAGTCATTTCCCTGCTTCACAGGGCTCTGGAAGGGAGTTGATGTTGTGGGTGAACCTGCCTTGGAGCTCTTTTTACGTGTACTCTTAACAGGCACCTGTTTCTCACTGGGCACAGAAACTGTCTGCTTGTCTTTGGTAGACACTTTTGGGACAGGTGAGTCCTTGGCTTGGGATGCCTTTGAGGCATGTGATCCTGAGGCATGCTTCTTGGCTTCCTTGCCCTGGGTGTCGCCTGAAGGGCTTTTGCCTCTGCAGTATGGGGTGGCTTTAGCTTTCTGTGGGGATGGTGTTTGCGCCATGGACTGCTTGGGCTGCTGCTGTTGTGTGCTGCATGTGCTGTATCTCTCCCTTGATGTGTGGGGTCTGTGGTCACTATCATCAGACGTGGCCACTGACAGGGTGGTGGACCTAGGGACTGGAGGTGGACCATGAGATTGGGCCAGTTGAATGGCTGCCGTGACCGCAGAGGACAGAGACTGTACAGTACGGTGTAGCCCACCCACGTCTGAATGAAGGCCCTCCATGTAAGCAACCAGCTGTGCCAATTTTTTGTCGTGGTCAATGAAGGCATTGAGGAGAGCTGTCTGCCCCACACACAGCTGGTGCAAAAGGTCCACAGATCAGGACCGATGGCAGCGGGGGGGACAGGGGCACAGGCAGCGGTACCTGGGGTGAAGGACACCCTTCCCTTTTTGGTGGTGCGGACACAAGCAGCAACAGTGGGAGTAGCTGGGAGGGTGGGCACTGGACGCTGTGTAGTCGACGAGGAGGCAGAGTCCCCGTTCACTGTGCCAGACAACATAGATGCGTCTCCACCGTCGTCAGATGACATTGAGGTCTGCGTCTCTGGCAGCAACTCCTCTAGAAGACTCCTGTCCCCCTCTGATGCACTGGTGACATCCGTGTTACTATGCTCATGTGCAGCAGTTGTGCTGGATCCCTCACCACCGGTGTCCATCCCCTGTCCTTCCGTGCCCATGGGAGATGCTGCATGATAGAGAGAGAGATGTAGGATCAGTACATTGGCATCAACATTAAAAATATATGCAAGCAAAGCATCACAAAAGATGATGAATTCTCCATGTTACACAACACCATGGGCAGTAACATTGTGCAACCTCAATCCAAAAGTCGAATCTTTCGTGGCATCATGCAAACTTGGCATAAGTCACCCATGTGATGAACACACAGACAAACAGCCTGTTGGTGGCTCTGTGTAACCAGACACACAGATCCCTCTGTGCAAACCTAGGGCCCGGAGGGGGGAAAAGATGTTCCTCCCAACATGTTGCCAATGTCACATCTTGAGCCAGCAGAAGTGGCCAACACAGGGACAGCCTCCAAAATATCTGTCCACAATGGCCATGAGCACATGCCATCTACCATGTCGTACCTTGGGGCACAACTACAGTTGCACATTGGTGCCAGATGTGTAGTCCTCACAAATCTGACGTCAGGAAATACACACATTAATGATGGCACACTCAGATGAAGCATTCTGCCGGGCACTGCCATGGGATGTCCCTGACTACCCCAATGAAGATGGTACCAGAAGGCCACAACTACAAATGTGAATCCAAGGGCCATTACACCAATGACATGGGAAAGTACATGTAGGGAGAATGCATGACAGCTGCACCCAACACCGAGGCCACTTACAAGCCATTGCATCACACTAGCAACATCAGAGCCCTGCACTGGCCCAGGCTTGGAACACATTCAGCCACTCACCACCCAAAGTCACACTCCCAGAATACTCACCCCCAGCTTGCTGCTGATGCTCCTTCAGACGTGCATCCAGTCGTGGCTGCGTCACAGCTAAGATGCGTGCCATGAGTGGTGTCATGCTGCGCCGCGCTAACCTTCCGGCCCGAGGGATCATCCCCAGTGTCATCTCGGCCACGTTCTTGCTCAGCCGACAGATGTCATCCCACCTCTTGTGACAGTGGGTGCGCCGGCGGTTGCAGACACCCAGAGCCCGCACCTTGCATGCAATGGCCCTCCACACGGCCTTATGCTGGTGTACTTTGAGCTGCAGGCATGGGAGACAAGAGGTGGAAATCATCAGTGACACAGTGTTATGTACCAATATCTCTCAGTACAGGAGCACGATACTAACTCATCCCAAATCCACAGATATGTCTAACAGAGACAAGAATGCATCTCACATGGAACATCAGCATGGGAGAACTACACTTAAATGCATGCAGGTGTGAGGGTGGACACAGTACCTGCCCATCTCATACACATGCAGGATGCCAGCACATTAAGCCATGTGTAGTCTGTCCACATCTACTATCCATTTGCATGCAGAGCAAGACATACATCACATATCAACATATGTATGTGTGTAGACTCACTGGGTCCAACACTGCACAGCCCTCAATGCACTTGCCCTTTAACTGGCTCACTGTGTCATGGAGGTCACATTGTGGGACATGATCTCACAAACGCAACCCCTCATCACAAGGCCGGTTGTGCTTCAACTACATGGCTGAAATGGATCATTGATGGAGAGTCAAGATTAAAAGCACAAATTTGACACTCTGTACATTCAGTGATGTGTCCCTGTCAGTTTGTGCGGTGAATGTGCAGGCCAGGTGGGGTCACACAGAGGTCCAACGTGGGGCATCTGAATGTTACATGAAGGGACAATTTGGAAGCACAAACAGTGCCAACACATGCGAGTATGTGCACATGCTGGTGGTGATGGAAGGGTCTGTGCACAATATTGTGGAAATCTACAGTGTCATAGGTGAATGAGCAACAAGAGTGTCACCCTCGGGGATTGAGGTCCTGAGCACAATGCAGAACTAGAGATGAGGCACATATTGAGTCATGTACAATTCCATCACTACCCTCTGGACAACAACCCTAGATAATGCCACAGATGGGCCTGTGAAGGACATCAGGGACCCACACAGACCTTCACACTAGCAATCACTGTCCTGACTCCTGCATTCCAAACTTGCTGTGTCACTGTATGACTGACAAGACAAAACATGTCTCTCAAATCTGGATGTGCAGGCAGGGAAACGTGTGGAATAGGCTAAACACCCCTTCACCCTGGGGACAGCATGCTAGGCACTGCATGACACAACCCCACACTCTCACGCACATACTGCAGCAGATCAACTTCATGTGTGCCCCCCTGCACTCTCACTCCCACTCTGAGAGACTTACCACGACATTTGGCGCACCATATAGCCTCGGATACTGGGTAAGAACCTCGTCCACCAGGACCTCCAGCTCCTCGGTGGTGAAGGGAGTGGCACGGATCTTCTCAGTCCTCGCCATCACTGTGTGCAGGAGTCAGCAGAAGCAGTTGGTGGTGAGGGGTGGCAGGCAGCAGGCCCTGGAGACAGCAGCAGCAGTTGGTGGTGAGGGGTGGCAGGCAGCAGGCCCTGGAGACAGCAGCAGCAGAAGCAGTTGGTGGTGAGGGGTGGCAGGCAGCAGGCCCTGGAGACAGCAGCAGCAGAAGCAGTTGGTGGTGAGCGGTGGCAGGCAGCAGGCTCTGTGAGCTGTGTAAATGTGTGGCTCTCACACAACATATATAGCCCCCTGGGCTCATTTCAGTGGTTCTAAGCTGCTGCAATTGGTGTTCCAGGTCTGCCTTATTCAAATACATCCAATGACCGGCTCCGCGTTGGCGGAGCACGCCTACCGCAATTTTCAAAATTGCATCAGGCTACCACGATTGCGGTTCCCATTGGCTGTAAGGGCATGGTTCATGGTGGTGACACACCGCAGGGGACAGGCGGGCGCTACCGCGGTGGTGCATCTTTCAAGTGCATCCAATGACCTGCTCCGCGGTGGCGGAGCACGCCTACCGCGATTTTCAAAATTACATCAGGCTACCGCGATTGCGGTTCCCATTGGCTGTAAGGGCATGGTTCATGGCGGTGACACACCGCAGGGGACAGGCGGGCGCTACCGCGGTGGTGCATCTTTCAAGTGCATCCAATGACCTGCTCCGCGGTGGCGGAGCACGCCTACCGCGATTTTCAAAATTGCATCAGGCTACCGCGATTGCGGTTCCCATTGGCTGTAAGGGCATGGTTCATGGCGGTGACACACCGCAGGGGACAGGCGGGTGCTACAGCGATTCCGGGGCCATACATTGCTATGAGTGACCGGGATCGGAGTGCGGAGCATGCCAACCGCCATTTGTCAATACATATATATCTCTCACTACCGCGATTGTGTTTGAGGGATTGGTGGTGACACACCGCTGGTGGCAGGAGGTAGCTTCCGTGATTTGGGTGCCATACATTGGTGCCTGTGACCGTGATTTGGGTGGCGGAGCATGCCAACCTCCATTTGTCAATACATATATCTCTCTCACTACCGCGATTGTGTTCGAGGGATTGGTGGTGACACACCGCTGGTGGCAGGAGGTAGCTTCCGCGATTTGGGTACCATACATTGGTGCCTGTGACCGTGATTTGGGTGGCGGGTGTCAGCACCTATGGACACATCATGCTGTGTCAATGGCCAATGGGCAGTCATCAACAGTGCACAGTGGCCACATGATTAATGGCACATCATTATGCACACAATGCCAGTGTCACATTGAACACACTGCTGACTACACATGCCATGTTTGTGTATGTCATGTAGTACATTGGCATGTACTCACTCACATGTCACTAGTGATATTGATGGGCATGTACACCGCACAGTGTTGTTATGGACTCTCAAATGTGTACACATGTCAATGTGTGAAAGTGCTGTGAAAATCGCAGTGATGTATGTCTTAATGTAGAATGTGCAGTTTGACTGTCTTGTTTTCTTTGATCATGCACACACTTGTTGTTTACGCTCAGCCTGTGGTCATTGTGTTGTTGATGTGTGCTATGTTCAACTCACACCTGAAGGTGTGTCAGGTACAGCAGCTAGGTATGAGACAGTGGTGTTGCAGTTTTACACATATGCTGTATGAAATACCCTCAGGCCTGCTCATGCTAGATGTGGCCATATCCCTACATGCATTCGCATAGTCAGATGTTTTTTTGGATGTACTTGCTGTGTGAAAGGGGACAAGTGTGCGAGTAGTGTGGCTGAAGGTGTCCCTACGTGTAAGCTGCTCTTTAACTCAATTGTGATGACAGTCATTGTTGGCGTTGTGTCAGTCAAAACGTAAGATGTTGTACACGTCTCAGGGTGTATTGAATTGACATGTGTCCACTTTCATCTCAACTAGGAGGAGACCAAATCTGCATCGTCCCTACACCGTGCTGGCAGACATGGAGGATGAGGAGGTCATCCGGAAGTTCCACCTGGACAGAGCCACCCTACAAAACCTCTGTGCTATGTTGGAGCCCCACCTGCAGCCTCGTAGAACATATCCAACAGCTTTCACCCCAACATCTAAGGTGATGGCGGCTCTGCATTTTTTTGCCTCTGGATCATTCCAGCACACGGTGTCCAGCGCAGGTGGGATGTCGCAACCCATGTTCATCATGGTGCTGCGTGATGTCCTGTCCACCATGATGATTAACAAGGACAGGTATATCCATTTCCCCAGGGTGCCGGAATTGGCGGCTGTGAAGGGAGACTTTTATGCCCTTGGACACATCCCCCATGTTGTTGGGGCCATTGATTGCACCCATGTTGGGCTTGTTCCACCACAGGCACGGGAGCACATTTATAGGAATCGAAAACATTTCCACTCCATTAATGTGCAAGTGGTGTGCCAGGCGGACATGATCATCACGCACGTGTGTGCCAAATATCCAGGCTCAGCCCATGACTCATACATCATGTGGAACAGCATTGTACCACAGCTCATGGCTAATCTGCTTCCTGAGCGTGCATGAATTGTGGGTGAGTACGAAGAGTCCAGTAGCGTGCTGTGTGTGTGACATGCTGTCCTCTGCCACAGTATAATTACAAGGTTTATCTGTGTCTCGCACACCTAGGTGACTCTGCATATCCCAACCGTCCGTGGTTGCTGAGCCCACTGCGGAATCCCAGGACACCAGCTGATGTACGCTACAATGATGCACATGGGAGGACACGTCGTGTGGTGGAGCGGACTTTTGGTCTCCTGAAGTCACGATTTTGCTGCCTTGACAAGACAGGAGGTGCACTCATGTACTCGCCGCGGAAGGTGTGTCAGATTGCTGTGGCGTGCTGCATGCTCCACAACCTAGCCATTCGCAAGGATATCCCCCTGCTCCTGGATGTTGATGAGCAGCCACGGCCCCCACCTGCAAACCAACCCATGTCCAGTGATGAGGACAGTGGAGAGGAGGATGGTGTTGACCTGCGTCAACAGCTCATCAGCCGCTACTTCACTTGAAGGTGAGTTTCAATGTACAATGGACCCATTGTCTGATGATGTTGCTGTTGTTGTGAAGGTGTATGTGATCTTTGTGACTGCAGCCGGTTGTTGACTCAGTGGTGGCTGACAATGTTTATGGGACAGGGTGATTTTGAACATCTACAGGATGTGTATGTTGGCACTTGTTGCCCATTGGGATGTGTGCATGTTGTATTAGCTTTATGGTATGTGTTGTGTGATGTCTGTGATGCCACACCCCGACTAGTGAATCTTGTTCTGTTGTGTTTTCCTAGGTCCCTTCAGCCTTTCCTTGCCTACATACATTCCATACTCCTGGTACATTTTAATCATGGTGATGACTGCACATCCTGGAATAAAGACGGAGCAGAAACAACATGTGTGTAAGGAGTTTTATTTACAATGGTGACATATGTGGGGGTAAACATTTACATTGAGGTGATTAGTGAAGCAGTGAGTTGACAGTTATGGTAAGTGAGAGAATCGAGTAGTCACCACATTGATGTGGTGACGCAGTCCAACAGACAGATGCCATTCACAAGGCAGTGTGGGGTAGGACAGTCCAATGAGTCAATGCAGTAGTGAAGAGTGTTGCCATCATGGCTGGCTCTGTGACTGATGTTTGGCAGGTGCTTTGCCACGGGATACTCCCAGGGATTTCTTGGGACGGCCCCTTCGTCGCTTGGCAGGGGGGGCCTCTGCTGTGGGGTCTGAGGACTCACCCCTCTCTGTGGCCGCAGGGGAGGATGTTGAACTGTCATCCTGCAGCTCAGCAGAGGGAGGTGGATGTGTTGTTAGTGGCGCAGGCCTGTCCCTCAGTGCCGCCACGATCTGGCCCAAGAGGTCCACAATTTGTCCCATGCGGGTGTCCATGGACCTCTTCAGCAGGAGGAGCTCGCGGGAATACTCTTCTGCCCGGGCCGTTCGTCCCTGGGTCCGTTCATATGCCCCAAGTACTCTGTTTATGCTGTCCAGGGCTTCGGTCCCAGGCTCTGGTTGTCTGTGAGTGATCCTGCCACTTCCACCTGCCCTGCTGCCACAGACCTGTTGCATCACCACTGTAGGCACCCACATCCTCTCCCTGCCCACCTCGGTTGGTGGTGTGGGTTGGTCATCCTCTGGGACAGGGAGGGTGTTGCAGGCAGCACTGGTGGTGGTGGTGTAGGACACACAGGCCGTAACAGCAGGGGTCTGCGTAGCTGTTGGTGTTGCTGCAGATGTGTTGGGGGGACGATGGGTTCCTGGGACCGGTTGCGCCCTGGCACACCAGATGGGCCGGCTCCGGGGTCATCGTCCTCTGAATACCTGTAGTCAACATCCGAGAGTCCATGTTCCGGGGGGGGAGACTGGCTGTGCAGGTTGCTGGTGTTGTCCTCTGCAGTCAGTTCTTGGTCACCTGTGGGACAGATGAGAAATGGTCATTGTAGTGCACCCCGCAAGCTTTGTGTTGGCTGTGTATTATTCACTGTTTGTACACCACACAGTTGACTCGTCATCACCTTGTTTGTATGTGCACTACTGTGCCTCCTGAGATAATGTTGAGGTACATGCATTAGTTGTCCATGGTGTGAGGTGTCACAACATACCATGTGCCACGTGCATGTCTTGTGATTACCGGGACATGTTGCCATCTAGGGACTGGCGCAACAAAGCATTGCTGTGGTGCCTCTTTGTTGGTCACTCTGCCCTGGCAGACGTTACATCTGAGCATGTCCTGGCCATTGTCATCTCATGCATAACTTTGTAGCGTCATGTGCAAATATGAATTTGTACCAACAACCATGCTTTCTTTGTTTTCATATGGTCTTTGCTGCTCTGGCCACATGGCACTTACACATGGCATTCAGTGCTGTGCATGATTGTGCACAGACTTTCTTCTACATGTGAATTGGTGTGTCACACTTTGGTTGCTGTGGCAGTTACCTTTGCTTAGCTGTCTGCACACTGTGAGTGGCAATTGGATCTGTGTGTATTTTTGTGTGATGAGAGGGCTGCTGTTGTCATATGGCACCATGCTTTTTGGGAGGAATGGCTGTGTGCATGTACTGGCTAGTTACCTGTTCTGTTTTCAGATTTGGGTTGGATTTGTGTCACATCTATGTGTGTGTGTGGTGGAGGCTTCCATCCTGCTCAGGGATGGGACAAGAGGGCATAATATGTCTACCTACCTGTTAGTTTGAAGTGGACAGTGCAATAACTGACACATGCATCTGGGTGGGAGGGAGTGCTCCATCTTGATGTGCTGGGGAACAAGGGGGCATGGTGGGAGTAGTACTGCAGGCCTCCCACCACCAAACAGCCCTCCCAGGGAAGATGGCTACCTACCTGTTAGTTTGAAGTGGACAGTGCAATGACTGACACATGCATCTGGTTGGGAGGGAGTGCTCCATCTTGATGTGCTGGGGAACAAGGGGGCATGCTGGGAATAGTACTGCAGGCCTCCCACCCCCAAACAGCCCTCCCAGGGAAGATGGCTACCTAGCTGTTAGTTTGAAGTGGACAGTGCAATGACTGACACATGCATCTGGGTGGGAGGGAGTGCTCCATCTTGATGTGCTGGGGAACAAGGGGGCATGGTGGGAGTAGCACTGCAGGCCTCCCACCTCCAAACAGCCCTCCCAGGGAAGATGGCTACCTAGCTGTTAGTTTGAAGTGGACAGTGCAATGACTGACACATGCATCTGGGTGGGAGGGAGTGCTCCATCTTGATGTGCTGGGGAACAAGGGGGCATGATGGGAGTAGTACTGCAGGCCTCCCACCCCCAAACAGCCCTCCCTGTTAAGATGGCTACCTAGCTGTTAGTTTGTTTGTAGTGTGCCAATGGCTTCCCAATGCTTCTGGGTGTGGAGTGCTCCATCCTGCTCAGGGGTGGGACAGGGGGCCTGGTGGGAGTTGTTGTGATATTTGCCTGGGCACATACAGCCCTGTAAATGTTGGCTACCTTTTGGGGTGATTCAGATGTAGTGGATGTTACATCTGTGGGACATGTTTTGGATATTGTGGTGTATATGGATATACTTGTGCCTCTGAGATGGAGCTTTGTAGTTGTGCTTGACAGTACATTGCTGTGTAATGAGCTACATTTGTTTGTACTTACCAGCCTCCACTCCCCCGGGTATTCCTGTGAGACTCTCTGGATGCAGTATGGCAAGCACCTTCTCCTCCCATGCAGTGAATGTTCTTGGTGGAATGGGAGGGCCACCGCCAGTCCTCTGAGCCAGCTCATGGTTCTTGCTCCTCTTCTTTTGGCAACACTCTTCAGGTCATGCCACCGCCTCATGATTTCCTGTCTGTTTCGTGGGATGGTCCCTACTGCATTGACCTTATTGACTATCCTTGCCCACATTTGATTTCTTCTGCCTAATGGTGTCTGTTGGACCAGGTTACCAAACAGTTGTGGTTCAACTCTGACTATCTCATCTACCATGACTGTCAACTCACTATCTATGAATTTTGGCATTTTCTATGGTGCCATGGTGTGTGATGTGCTGAGGGGTTTGAGGTGCAGGTGTGTAAGTGGTGGGGGTGGGGGTGATGTGTATGGTGTGTGATGTGCAGAGGGGTTAGAGGTGCAGGTGTGTAAGTGGTGGTGGTGCTGTGTGTGGTGTGAGTAGTGATGGTATGCAGATTTGCCTCTCCTTTGTGCTCTGGTGTTGGGCCATTCAGTTGTGGAGTATTGCAAATGATTGTGGTCAGGGAAGGGGCTGGTTTTATACCCAGCTATGTGGGTGTGTCCAAATGGGGTATTGCTGTCAGGTGTGTTGTGTGGGTTGTCCTGGGATGTGGATATTTGTAGTTGCCATGTGGTTGTGTCATTGGGGTGTGTTGTGTGTTTTTGGATGCATGGCTAGTTTGCTGTGTGCACTTTGTGGCCTTGTTGTGATTTTTTCTTTCGACCGCCATATTTGTCACGGAGCGTCCGCAGCGGTGGCTATGCTGCAGTTCTTCCGGCGGCTCTCCCATTCGTCACTGTTGGCGTTTTCGGTGGTCAGATTCAGCGGAACGTACCGCGGTCACATCGGGGATATCCTAATGTTCTGTGCGGTGTCACCGCTGTCGTGGCGGCAGTTTGGTTTGTTTCCTCCGAGAATGCGACCGCCGCGGACGGGTTTTCACCTTCTACGCCCGCTACGAGCGGTTTTTCGGTGGCTCTTACCAGCGTCGTCGTTTTTTTTGGGGCGGGACATCCTAATCTGGCCGCTGGCTTTGCCGCGGTACCTGCGGGCGGTTATTTTCCGCTACCATGGCGGTCGGGGAGGTTTTCCGACCGCCATCGTAATAGGCCCCTAAGTTACATACTATTTCAAAGAAGTGAGCCATCTCAGAATAGCACTGAATTCAAGGGGTGACATGCACATTCCAAGAAATTAGCAATCTCTGAATGAGGTATAACATGTGGTGGCATTGAAATAAAGTGATGCCATGCTGATTCACGAAGTGTGCCATCTCAGAATGAGGTATTTCATATTATAGCACTGGTAACAAAGTGGGTGACATGCACATTCCAAGATGTGAGCCGTCTCAGAATGAGGTATAACATCAGGTAGCACTGCTAACAAAGAGGTGGACATGCTCAGTCCAAAAAGTGAACCACTTCAGAATGAGGTCTAAAATGCAGCATGACTGGTAACCTGGGGGGGGGGACATACATATTCCAAGAAGTGAACCAACTCAGAATGAGGTTTAACATGCAGTATGACTAGTAACTGGGGGGGGGGGTGACATATGCATTCCAAGAAGTTGTAGCACTGGTGAGCAGTCACAAAATGAGGCAAAACATGCAGTAGCACTGAAAAAAAGGCAAAACATGAGGGCTTAAGAGTTAACTATCCCTATGCTAAGGAATTGTGAGTACCTATACATGTTTGTACTATGATTTAAAGCATAGGGCCACATAGCACACATAATTTAAGACCCAATTTTAACTGCTAGAGCATTGTGCCCCAGTGCCCAAGCACCTGACCCAAGGACTGACAAGGGTACACATCTCTGACACTGTTCATGGATTCGATCATCATTAGGCCTGGGCAGAATTTTTTTATTCTGCCGGCGTAATTGGAGGAATTTGGCAGCTCCAGGTTACTCTTGTAACGCAGAATTACTGATCATTTCCACTTCTCTACCGGCAGAATTATTCTGCAGTAAATTGTTTCTAAAGTGAGCTGTGTGGTGTGTGTGTGTGTGCCTGCTTTGCAACCACTACTTAGTACAACTGACGTATATGTAGAAGAGCTGTGAATTTTCTTACACTAAACTCAACTTGTTTTTCTCATGAGGCACTCAGCTGAGACTTTTTAAATACAGTGGGATAGGCAGGCACGCTACAATCTGGCATAGAGAATTATATTGAACCAAGATTAGAGAATGCACCTCGTATTGCTGGAAAATAATACATTTTACATTGTGATTGAGCTAGCAGTACCACAGTTGATTCTGACTATAACACAATTTAAGGAAACCTTAAACAAAAAAGCAAAAATTTAGAAAAGTGTAAATACAAAAGTAGTTAGTCAGTATGATTGAGTGAGGAGAGCAGAAATTGTCACTTGTGTAATTAACTGAAGCATTGCTCTAAATTTGAAAACGTGTGCAAGTGCTCAGCTCAACCACCAAGGTCAGAGTTAAGTGGTGGGGTGAGGAGTTGAGGGGCAGAAATGGAAAGATGTAAGAAAAATATATATATCTTTTCCACCCTATGCTTTTGCCAGTCCTTCGGCCTGTTATTGTATACCCCTAGAAGCCCTTACATATGCTGCAGTGATGTAAGGGCTCCGAGTGGTATACACTACAGTGATTTTTAAACAGGGCTGAAGGGGAGGAGTACCTTTATGTTTAAAAAACACTGCAGACTAAACTTTAATCTGCAGTGGTTTTTAAACATAGAGGGACTGCTCCCTCGTCTGGCCCTGTTAAAAAATCACTGCACAGCAGTGCATACCCCTCGGCTCCCTTCCATACTCTGCAGTGATGACTGCAGAGTATTTGAGGGCACCAAGGGGTATGCACTGCAGAGTGAAATGAGGTTGTTTCTAAAGTTTAGAAACCACTGCATACCACTCCATGGCAGCACTCTTATATGCTCTGCAGAAATCACTGTAGATTATGTAAGAGACCTATGTGGTATTTGCTTGCGCTATTTTCTTAGTGCAAAATGCATCCTCGCATCCATACTTGGAATGAAAGGTGCATTTTGCGCTGAGTAATAGCACCAAATGTGCACTCCACCCCATCGTGGAATTCTGAGGAATCTTGCGGAATTCTAATGATATTTCGCAGAATTCTGCTCAATCAAACTCCGCCAATTCCGCACACCCCTAATCGTCATCTCAGGCAGCACAAAGAAGTGGAGTTAGTGGCAGGAAGGGGCTCTATGCATCAGTTATGACAGGCATCAAGACTCAACTGGCACTGCCAGGCAATGACTTGAATAAGGAAATATTCCGGCATGTCCCACCTCATAAACTCCACACTGATGTTATGCCCCTGGTGAAGGGTCCCAGGGTCCCACACTAGAAGACAGATACTGAACACCCCCTACCTCAGAGGATCACACTGTAATAAAGCTAGTGTACTATGGACTTGCCCAGAAAGAGCAATCACCACATTTAACTCAGCCATTACCTGGTCTGGCAGGGTGGGAGGGGTGAAGGAGTGTGATGAGGAAGGATAGGGCTTGTTAAAACTGAGCTCACCAGTAAATAAACCATGTTTAGCATCCTCATCCCCCGCTTTCTCATCACACTCCTTACACCTGATTATGCCTGAAGCCCAGGTCAGGTGCTGAAATAACATATGCAAGCCAAAACATTTAAAATACATAAGTATATATTTAACAGGTGAAACCCTTACCTAAAAAAAACATATTGCATACGAAAGCACAGAATGGAGGAGGAACTGAAGCAGCAGTGGCATTTCAAGCACTGCTGACTTGAAGGACACAGAGGAGGCAAAACCATTCACTTTCTAGAGAGCAATATAGGCATTTGCTAAAAATCAGGTGGTGGCCCTGCATGTGTCCACCTTACAGACACTTCTGCATTCTGATCATGATGAGGCCACCACATGAGTTCACCTACCCTGCACACCAAAGGAAAGGGGACTGTAGGCAGCGTCTAGACCAATGAAATGGCAGACCATATCCAACCACTGGTAGTGGAAACTATTGCTTTCTGAGCCAAATCATGCTGACCAAAGTGGACAAACAAGGCATCAGAAATAATGCGCTACATCCAGAGCAACAAAACTAGTTCTAGTCAGTCCTCCAGCTTTGTTTGAGCTCATTCCTGCCACGTTTTCTATGTCAAAATAAGACATCTTTACAGCAAGTAAGGCTAAAAATCTTTGATGAAGAATAGCCTATACAGTGGAGAGCCTGTAATTGGGCTGGGGTCAGATAACCACATTCTGACATCAGGAGGAATCCCTAGAAGAACATCCATGTTGAAAGGCATAGCAGGAAGCCCAAAGGATGAGAAGAAGAGACACCAAGGTGCTTCTTTTTTTGGTGTCAAAATCCTCTCCCATCGTGAGAAAGGAAATGCATGATGTGACTAGTCAAACTCAATACAGACTATAACTTTATGTGGTACAAAAAACAAGTATCCCTCCTCTCATTGATTCCATTGATGTAATGTAAGCTTCCTTATACCCTTTTGCTGTGCAGATGTAATTGGGGCAGACTTGTAAGTAGAATTCACCCAAAAAACACTGTGTCCTTCAGTATGGTTTCAATATATCAGAATATCAATCACCCTGTAATGAAGAATTCTAAAGTTTAAAAGTACATTTATTAAAGAAATCAAAAAGTCAGTTCATAATGCAATAGAATATGAAGAACTACATAAACAACATTATAAAAAGGAGAGTAATACATAGTCAGGATTTAGAAGAGGCTGGTCTGTATATGAAGAAACATAATACAATATGGACATAAATGATCCGAGTAATAAAAATAAACAAGTTAAAACAATGTTAATATCAGTAAATGAGAAGTCAAGAAGGCTGGGAAAGTTCTTGTTGGATAGCTGTAGGAGTAAAGGAACGTCTCGCATTATCATCTAGGAACTGTGTAATAGGAGACCATAAATCTAGACATTTTACAGCAAGAGATATAGGGGGTCATTACGATGGCGGGCGGAAGCACAACCGCCGTGCTGGCGGATGCAAAAACCACCAGTTACCGCCGGCACGCAGCAGTCCACGCGCCCGCCCAATTACGATGCGAAAAGTAGGCCAAACACCGCCGGCAAGCCAGCAACACCGTCCGCCATCAAAGTGCGCCCGTACACGTAGCGGCGCAGCCCAATTGACACACACCGTCCGACGAAACACGTCCCACCCGGCGTATAAATTACGATGCCGCAAACAAACGGCTCCCACGGCCAAGAGATACCGTACGACAAACCGAAGCGGTAACACGGACGCCGAGCACGGACAATGAAGAAGCGGCTCCCCGAGCATGAATCCAGCACTGCAGGCCCTCCCCATGCTCCTGCTGATGCACCACCAAGGACGCAACGTACCGCGGAGACGCAGGTAGGCACACACACAACAAGTGCACGCAAACAGCGCACACAGTGCAAGGGCGGAAAAAGCGGACAACCCCCCACCAGCGCTTGTACACTACACATCCACCATTGCATCCACATATGACACACAGGCCAAATCGTAACATCGCGTAACACATGTGTACACACCACCTGGGACTAGGAACCAACGACCCCGTCACGGCCCCAAAGCGGCGATGACGCCGCCACACATGCGCACAACGCAGAGGCCAACCGCAGCGCCATGCATGCGTCGCACACAGACACAGGGACACAACCAAGCAGCACACACATCAGCCCCACCCCGAACGCACATGACACGTGACAGGCCTGCCACAGACATGTCCCCAACGCCCAATTCACGGACAACACCCAACGCCACACAACCGACGCACACATGCCAGTGAAGTCACGCAACAGCAGGACACACCCCAGTGTAACAAACATGGCGTAGCACACAGCGGCGGCAAAACCAACTAGGAGAAGCAGGGCCCCTTCGGGAAGAGGAACGCCAGCACCACACTGAAACACCCATACCACCCTGCACATATGAACAAGACATATAAAACGGAACACCAAAGAGCCCGGGGACCGACAACAGGTGGCCCAAGAATAACATTCACACACAAGGCCCAACGCAGAGCGGAAAGGCAGCCTGCCGCCCACACAAGGGAGAGCAGACAGCACTGAATGACCTTCCATTCCAACTCCGAAACCACAGCCCTACGACAGAAGCCGGTGAATACAGCCATTGTCCAAGAATAGACCAACACAGGCATGCCGAGGAGACCGACCACAGGGCAGATAGCGCATATCACAGAAGCACACAACGGACGGGGAAGAAAGAAGAAAACACTCCCCCATGTCGGCCACATGCAAGTTAATTGGAAGGAGTCACACATCACTGACCTTGAACTGTCTGAGAAGCATGTGGGATGAGGGCCCGTGTCCTCCAAACAAGCCAACAGAACACAAGTCCTGTCTCCCTACGACTACACAGAGCTCACAGCAACCTCGGAGCGTGCACATTGCAGACTGCACACACAGCCGGAGCACGCCACCACAACGCACCGCTGCGAAATGGCAACCGCAACACACCTATCCCAACTACGCCGGACAGCTCAAGCTGTACAAAACCAACCTGTTACATATATTGGGATGCGATCTCCTGTCCCTGCTGAACGTAAGTTACCGACTGACTTACCGCATCACATTGTTCAGCTGCGTCATGCCCGTCTTCTACTGTCGGAGGTGTCCCTACCAGCATCCCGTGGAGATATGCCTCTCCAACCCGGCATGTCTGAAGGCGGACCTGCTACCACTACTCCTCCCTCTGGACGCACACGACAGGGCCTGCTCTGCCTATGGGGGCATGGCGTATGTGGCCAACATCGCACCCACACTGAAATGGGACCACTGTGCCTCCACACGACGGATCATCGAGAACAGCTACATCGAATGTCACCCAGCATGCCCCATCATGGTCCTCCAAGGGACAACTTACGAACAACACCTTGACAGCCACCATCCGCTACATTGGCTGGCAAACATGTACACCACCAATGACATGGAAGCCCTGCTGGACGGCATCGCATACCTGACAACCTGTAAATTCGTCGGACCACAACGCAGGTTCCCCGATTGACCTATGATGTCCAACCCCGCACCCATGCTTAGCTTCCGCACGGACTGGCCAGTCACCACCACAACAGCCATACCAAACGACCGGCAACTGTAACCACACCATCAACGACATCGCCATGACATCGGATATGACCGGGACATGCACACTGTTCCCCATCACATCCAGGAACACCGCATGCATCGTGGGAGGCAGTGGCATGGGGTCTGTGTATCGCACCCACATGGACGGAACTGCACGAACAACCAGGACACGACATGGATCCAGCGCCCATGGACACACACACCGCTCAGTGGACATGACTAGGTCGCCTGGAGTCTGTGGGTGCTGCACCCCTCCCACCCCCGCCCCGGGAATCCCATACCAGGACCTTTGCATGGACGACAAGTGCATACAACAACAACACGACCCCAGTGACTGTGACATGTCCAGTAACCACCACAGTGCAACAACAAGTGGCACGCCGCTGCATGCACGCAAGCACATGCCCTGATGTCATCTCACATGCACGCGTGCATGAGGAACAACCGCAGCAAACCTGTCACATGGAACTGAGATGGACTGTGCCCATGATGCCAAGCGGTCTGGTAGGCTACATGTATACCGTCTGTGTCAAAGTCCGCAGCTCCGCAGCTATACGTAAATGTACATTAGCACAGCCTTGGCCAAGCAGATGTAACTCTGAAGCCCACATCCCACATGCAACAGCCAATCACATGTAACCCCACACCCTATCCCATTTGCAATCATGCTCAGTATATCCTCAACATGTATTCCGCTGCCAGTAGTGTCCACTATACTGCATCACAGAGGACAGAAGACTCAATATAATGTTTGAAACCAAAACTGTCTCCGCTGACTCATTTCACAAGTACGAATGAGAGAGGATGAGAGTATGTGAAGTACACGGCAGTCGTGACATGACCATGTAGTCCACTGGTATTGGATGTCAACGCAAATGAGTAGCACAACTGTGGAAGACACACATGTGTCGTGTGAAGTCGTATGGACGCAGTGCTCAGGTGGGTGGGTGTGACGGGTAGATGCGCACATGCCAAGTTGGAGCACGCCGTGTTGGGAGGGGTCATGAACAGTACACCACCGCTTCCCTGGGCATTGTGAGAGGACACCTGTCGGGGGGAGTGAACACGTGTGTGCACAGCAGCCGGGCACACGTACAAAGCGGTACCAGGCGCACCTCAGCCCACCCTCTGTGGACAAGCTGGATCCTGTTGTGCGCCCGCCATGCCCCTTGACAAGGCACACACAGCCCCAGTCGACCAGGTGTAACCCCAACATAGTCAATCCGCACAGGCGATACAGGGCACGGGATGGCAGTGGAGCATGGTGTGTGAGAGGTCTCCTCGCGCTCCTCCTGGTCACATCACGCAGGCAATAGAACCTCAACGTCTAGCATGGCACAAGTCAAATGGAAGTGTAGGGGGACGCACCACAGCACGAGCAGCACTGACGTCACGGGAGGTGGCTCGCACCATCCCATCCATTGCCCATTATACCAACCACGCCACATGCCATTGCGACTAAGTGCAAGCGCGTGCGCCACCACCCCCGAGCCCTCCCCAGAGAGGCCAAAGAGTGAATGTGTGGGCCATCAGTCACAGACGGACGCGGCATGGCCGCAAGGGCAGCCACAGCCACTGGGTGTCGCAGGTGGCGGATCCGGAAGGCGAAGACTGTGATGCATAGTCCATGCAGGCCGGGTCTCCATTTGGGGCACCACGCAGGTGGCGGCGTCCCGCAACACATCATACCCTGAGACAGCCCACTCGTGCAACTGGACCCACACATACAATCCTTGCCCTCTCTGGTGCGAGCTTGGGGCTGCCTGTGCAAGCGCTAGCCTCGCAGGTGCACATGCATATTGGGGGAGCGAGGGGAGGACATGAGGGCTGGGGCGAAGATGACTGTATCACTGTCAGTGAGTACAAGGGATGACCCAGATGTGGAAAGGAAGAGACGTGTCCCATGTGTACTGCAACTAGTCGCCAATCCAACTACCCCCCATGTCCGGAATGTAAGCCCGCACCTAGGCCCGCCCATCCGCCACATCGAACATACCACCAGCACGACAACCTTCCCATTCGAAACACTGACTGGGGGTGGCGACCAGTGAACAATCATGTGTAGCCTACCCACGCGTACATGTGGGCCCTCCATGATCCATGTCACCTGCGGCAAAGTCATGACATGCGCAATGAGGGAAGTGAGGAGAGCTGTCCGCCCCACGCACAGAAGGTGCATCAGCTCCACAGACCCAGCAGCGAGTCCAGCAGGGGTCACATGTGCAGGGGCAGCTGTGCCTGGTGTGAAGGCACATGCATATAGACAGCACATCGACCAATGTGTAGTCTGCCCACATCTACAGTCCATCATCATGCGGACATAGGAATTGAACACAGGGCAACACATCTTAGTGGGTGCACCCACCGTGACCAACAATGCGCAATCATCGACGTACCCGCCCTGTGCATGGCCCCCCACCCAACGGAGGCACATCCAGTGCCACCATCCCACACACACAAGCCTTCCACGGAACATGCTGTGTCCAATGGTCAGTACAGAGTCAGCGCCCATCTGGTGGATCCTGAACAGGAGACACATGCACACACATGCCAGCTCCCACTATGTACGTCTGCCACCTGGCACGTGCAATGTAACCTCTCACCTGTGACGTGTGACTGCAAGCACACAGCCGTCTTGGCATGGGGCTGTCAATGTGGACACCTGTCAATGTTTCGGGAGGTGTGATCCGTACAGTGCTGTACATAGGGTGCAGTGCTGACACCTACTACTGTCTCATATCCCCTCGTGCCACAGGTCCCACTTGTTTTGGCCGCTCAGCCTGTGCCCACATCGTCGTCGTCGTGTGCCATACTCATCCAGCCTCGGAAGCAGTTCCATGCTCAGCAGACATTCATGTTGCCGTGGCGTTGCCGCTTGACGAATATGCAGTCAGTCCCCATCAGCACGCCCCGCAAGTCATTGGGGCCTAGATCCCCATGTGCATGCACATGGCAGTGGTTTGTATCACTAGCCATTGCCATTGTTGGGAGACCTGTGTAAGTGTAGTGTGGCCGTGCCGTCCCAGCTTGACAGCTGGGCTGTGGCTCATGTGCCTGCTCAGTCATGTCAGTGATGTGTATGCGAAATTGCTATGTGTTGTGTTGCTTTGACATGTGTCCACTGCCATTTTCCCTAGGCGGAGACCGAACATTGACCGCCCATACCAATTGCTGGCGGACATGGACGATACAGAGGTCATTAGGAAGTTTCGGCTGGACAGGCCAACCCTGCATCGACTGTGTGCCATGTTGGAACCCCATCTCCGTCCCCGCAGGGTGTATCCGACAGCTGTCACCCCCACGGCTAAGGTGATGGCCGCCATGCATTTCTTCGCCACTGGGTCATTCCAGCACACAGTGGGCAGTGGAGGAGGGATGTCCCAGCCCATGTTCAGCAAGGTGCTGAGGGATGTACTGGCAGCCATGATGCTGTACCGAAACAGGTACATCCGCTTCCCCAGGACTCGTGAATTGGCGGCAGTGAAGGGTGCATTCTATGCCCTTGGCAGAATCCCACACGTCGTTGGAGCCATTGACTGCACACATGTTGGCCTTGTTCCACCACAGGCCACTGAGCACCTGTACCGCAACAGGAAGCTCACGCACTCCCTGAATGTGCAAGTGGTGTGCCTTGCGGACATGGTGATCACCCACGTGTGTGCAAAGTTCCCAGGCTCGGCCCATGACGCACACATAATGCGCAACAGCATCTTGCCACGACTGATGTCCAATCTGCAACAGGATCGTGGCTGTATTGTCGGTGAGTATGTGGAGTGGTGTAGCGTGCTGGTTGTGCGATGCTGTCCCCTGTCCAGTTGGAATAGCAACGGTTCTCTGTGTCCCTCACACCCAGGTGACTCTGCGTACCCGAATGGGGCATGGCTGCTCAGTCCATTGAGGAATCCTCGCACCCCAGCAGACGATCGCTACAATGAGGCACATGGGAGGACCAGACGTGTGGTCGAGCGTACCTTTGGCCTCCTCAAGTCCAGGTTCAGGTGCCTGGACCGCACCGGGGGTGCGCTGGCGTACTCCCCACAGAAGGTGTGCCAGATAGTGGTGGCGTGCTGCATGCTGCACAATCTGGCCATTCGGAAGCAGATCCCCCTCATCGTGGATGACGGAGATCAACCAGGGCCCCAGCCCGCAGACCAGGACAGCTCGAGTGAGGAGGACAGCGGAGAGGAGGAAGCTGGTAATGTGCGGCAGCAGCTCATCGCCCACTACTTCACTTGACGGTGAGTGTCCATGTACGACGGCTGATGTGGCTGTATCTGTGCAGGTGTGTGTGTGCTGTGTCAGGGTGGCCGTTTGTTCACTGCGTGCTGTGTGTCAACGCTCCATGGCCAGGGTAGTATGCCACTGTTGGTGGCTGTGGCATTGTGCCCTATTGCTCTGTGCGATGTGTGTACATTGCTTGTAGTTGTTGACATGTACTGTGTGATGGGTGTGTGACACACTCATTGAATGTGCTCCTGTTCTGTCTCCCACCCCTAGGTCCCTACAGGCCCTCCGGTTCCATTGCCATGCCACGCATCAGGTGCCTTTCCGCCCAAGGTGGCCGTTGTATTCCGTACAAATAAAACACAGGGCACAAACAGCAGTTAGTGTAAGAGGTGCATTTATTTCAAACTGTGACATGTGATTGTGTGTAAGGTGATGACAAAAGTGGTGCGTGCAGTGACAATGAGCTGTCGGTCATGGCTGCGTGATGCTCAGGGTGTACCCACTGGTTCTATGTCCATAGTCCAACACACACATGCCATCCAGATGGCTGTGTGGAGTGGGATCGTAGTCCAAGTCAATGCAGTGGGTGGTCAAGGAAGGCTGGCTGGCTGCCTCACTTGCGTCTGGAGCGTGCGAAGTCCTCCCGGGAGATCTGTTTCCACTTCGGACGGCCCCTTCCACGTTTGCGAGGGGGGTGCCTGCTTGCGACATGCTGGTGGTTGAGGTGTGCTCACTGGCTGTGGACGCAGGGGAACTGGACACTGCTGCTCGACCCTGCGCCCCGGCAGGTGGTGGCGGAGGGGAGCTGCTGTCCCTGGCTGTGACCTCACCGCCACCACCAGCTGGCCCATGAGGTCCACGAGTTGGCCCATACGGGCGTCCATGGACCTCAGCACCCCCAGCACCTCACGCGTGTCTGTAGCTGACCTGGCCCATTGTCCTTGGGCCTCTTCATAGGCCCCAAGGACTCTGGCCATTTGAGGCAGGGCATGGCTCCCAGGGGAGGCTGGCGTTTCCCTGACCCTGCTCCTCCTACCAGTCCTGCTGCCACCGGCCTGCCCACTAGCCACATTGCTCACCACGGTCCTCGCTGTGGCTCCCAGGGTGGATCCAGTCGGCCGGGCCACCACCTGCGCTGGGGCTGGTGCCAGCGAAGACGTGGTGGTGGTGGCGGCGGTGGTGGTCGGTGCGGCGATGGTGGCGGTTGCGGCAGTGGTAGTGGCCGCAATGACCGTGGGTGTGGCCGCAATGACCGTGGGTGTGGCCGCAATGACCGTGGGTGTGGCCGCAACGACAGTGGCAGCAGGGGGCTGGGAATGTTCAGCAGCCCTGGATGATGGGTTGGTGGGTAGGAGGGGTCCTGGGGAGCGGCTGGGCCCTGCCACACCAGATGGGCCTGCTTGGTGGTCCGTGTCCGAAGAAGAGGACAGATCCTCCACATCCGTGTGTCCTCGTTGGGGGCTTGTAGGCTGGCTGTGCTGGCTGCTGTCTCCATCCCCAGCATCCAGCGGTTCGTCACCTGTGGAGAGAATGAGATTTGTTATTGTGTTGCACCTGGCGAAGTATGTATTTGTCGTCTGACATTCACAGTTCGTGCAATCTCGTACATGGGTTTCCCGGAGGCGTGTGTGTGGCTGTACCATTTGTAGTTGTGTGTGCTTGGCAATGGGACTGTGT
Source organism: Calotriton arnoldi (assembly GCA_963921515.1). Taxonomy (NCBI): domain Eukaryota; kingdom Metazoa; phylum Chordata; class Amphibia; order Caudata; family Salamandridae; genus Calotriton; species Calotriton arnoldi. The sequence continues at coordinate 930,192 of CAWUFW010004433.1, read as the reverse complement.
GCTGTGCACATGTGGCATGGGACGGATTGGCCATGCCGATGGGTGTGTTGCTGTGCCCCTACTTATTGTGACTCTGGTGTATGCGGGCTCCTGGCCCATCCTGGGTCTGGTTTGTACTTTGCTTTTGGTGTTCAAATGGGACGCTTAGGAACGCATATGGCAACATGGGGGCCATGCCCCAGATTCGCATTTGGGATGGAATATGCTTTTGGGGTTCAAATGGAACGCTTAGGAACGCATATGGCAACATGGGGGCCATGCCCCAGAATCGCATTTGGGAGGGAATATGCTTTTGGGGTTCAAATGGAACGCTTAGGAACGCATATGGCAACATGGGGGCCATGCCCCAGAATCGCATTTGGGAGGGAATATGCTTTTGGGGTTCAAATGGAACGCTTAGGAACGCATATGGCAACATGGGGGCCATGCCCCAGAATCGCATTTGGGAGGGAATATGCTTTTGGGGTACATGCTGTGAGCCATGGGTGCCGAACGTGACATGTGTTGTGGCAGCATGACAGTGCATGGTCTGAGGTGTGTGCATGCCTGACATGGCCTGCATATTTGCTGTCTGTTGTGATTACTGGACATGGCATTGGACGCATCGTTATGAGTGAGTGATGGTTGTGTGCCAGCCAACGTATTGCAGTTGTCCCATCTCCTTGGTGTGCGTGCTGCCCTGTGCCATGTGCATCACTGCAGTGCTCGTGGGGGGGTGTGGCCCATGTTGTGTGTTGTTGCTCACAGTGTGGCGTGCGCTTCATTGACTTCTGGCACATGGTTGGTCATGGGCATGTATCTTAGCGTGACTGCTGTATGTGTGGCAGCTGTGCGGATGACATGCCTTTCATGAGACTGGGGCTGACGGATGGGATGGATGGTATGTTGTATATGCATGGTGTGTCTGTGTGTTTGATGGGTTCAGTGGTGTTCGTGTGCATTTATGTTGTTCCGCTCTGTTGCGTCTAGTGTTGTTTGTCTTACATAGGCGTAGTTGTGGGGTGTGTGGTTGACAGGCAGTAGGGGCTACATGGACAGGACTTCAATGGTGTTTCGGTTGTGTGTGATGAGTTGCACAGTGGCTGCCGTGTGGTACTATATTCAGTGTGGCTTGTGCATGCAGACGTGGCTCCTTGGGTGTTGCTGTGTTTGTGATGGGTCATGTGGGGTGTGAGTCTGTGGTTCATGTCCGTGTGCACATTGTTCACTTGTTCGTGACGGTGGGCGGTGCTGCGTGTTCGTCTGCTACGTGACATGTCCCATGTGTTGGTCGTGTTACGGTCCTCATGCCTCCAGTAATCCAGCCCTGTCCAGTTTCCCACCTGCAGGTTGTTCGGGCGTGCACTGTACTGGATGCCACATGGTTCTAAGCGGGGGGTGCTCCATGTTGCAGGTTTGTGGGGGTGGGGGGTGTTGTGGGTCGTGGTGGTGGCTGGACACCCACTGACACCGATTGCTGTGGACCGTGATGTCTACCTTTCGGCTGTCGTTGTGCACTGCGGTGGCTGACACGTGGCTGTGGGGTGTGGGGGATGCTCCTCCTTGCTGTGCTGTGGGACTAGGGGCCTGGTGTGTGTTGTACTTGGGCTGTCCACCCTCCCACCCACTGCACTTTGTGTTCCTGCCACTTACCTGTTACTTGTCGGTTAGTGCAGCTGTGGCGGACACATGGGTGTGGTGGGTGCTCGTTGTGGCGCTTCTGGCATATTTGGGGACCTGTTGGTGGTTACGTGGCTGGCTGAGTGTACACATGTCCCCACGCATCTTACAGTTGTTCTGTTTGGGCTGTGTGTGGTGGTGTCTGTTGCATGTGTGTGTGATGTGTTGTGTATTGTGTGCTGGATATGGGGGTGTTTGTCCCTGGGAGCTGTGGCATGGTGGTAGTGCATGTGAGTACATAGCGGTGTGCTGGTATACATTAGTTTGTACTTACCAGCCTCCACTCCCCCTGCTAATCCGGCGAGGATCTCGGGATGTATGATGACTCGCACCTTCTCCTCCCACGCTTTGAAGGTCTTGAAGAGCGCGGGATTCCCTCCGCCAGTGACGGCTGCCAGCTCTCTGTTCTTGGTCTCCTTCTTCTTGACCAGGCTCTTGACGTCATTCCACCGTTTGTTTATTTCGACTCTGTTCCTGGGCAGGGTCCCGACTGCATTGACCTGGTCTACGATCCGGTTCCACATTCTGTTTCTGGTGGCTAGTGGTGTGTGCTGGACCAGGTTCCCATAGATTTGTGGGTGCACCTTGATAATCTCGTCGACCATGACCGTCAGCTCAATGGGCGTGAACTTGGGCATTCTTTGTGGTGCCATGGTGTTTGTGGTGCTGGTGCGGTGTGTGTTGTGTAATGTGCAGGGGGTTTGTGGTGCCGGTGTTTGGTGGTGGTGGTGGTGGTGGTGGTGGTGGTGGTTGTGATGTGTGCGTTTCTGTGGTGTGCTGCTGTCCTTGCTGTGTCACTGTGTCCTCTCCTCTCCTCTCTAGTTTGCAATGTTGCAAGGGGTTGTGGTCTGTGGGAGTGCTGCTTTTGTACTTACCTATGTGGGTGTGTCCTCATGGTCTGTTGTTTTCAGGTGTGTTGTGTCTGGGGTTCTGGCCTTTGTAGTTTTTGTTTGTCCAGGGGGTGTTTTCGGGATGTGTACTGTGCTTGTGTATTTGTGCGTGCCTTGCTGTGTGGACTTGTTGGCCATGTTGTGTGCGATTGTTTTTGTCAGCGGATGGTTTCTGTGCAGGGACGTGGGCGCCATGGCTTCTGCCGTGTCGATTCTCATCGGCGTTGTTTGCGCTGGCGGGCGGTATATTTGTAGTTTTCCCGCGCTCATGGCGGTGCGATCGTAATCTCACGTGCGGTGTGTCGGCCGTGAGGGCGGGCGGTTTTGTGTTGTCGTGCGTGTTTCCGTCCGTGGCGGGCGGTTCGACTCCGACTCGGACGATGGCGGGCGGTATTTTGTGTGATTTTTCCGCCGATGGCGGTTTTCGGTTTGTGTAATCGTAATGGCGTGGTCGGTGTTCAGACGGTGTGTGCGGGCGGATTTTTGCCGCTTCCATGCCTGGCGGATTTTTTTACGACGGGTATCGTAATGGGCCCCATAGGATGGTGCACAGTCAAAATATTGACTTTTAAATGTCGACCTACATTAATATCGAGTTTTAAATATGGTAGGGACAGAATATCGACATCAAGAATATCAGTGACCAGAATATCGACCTGAAGGTAAGAAATATCGTTTTTGTTAATATCGAAGTTTTTAATATCGATAGTAAAAATATTGATGTTAATAATATCGATGTTTATGTTAGTGTTATGTATTTTAGTATGTATTTTATATGTATGTGTTTTGTTATATTTTGTATTATTTTTTTAAATATATGTATTAATTGTTTAGAAGTTAGTAATTTTTTTAAAGTAAATTTTGCGTTTTAGTACCGTAGCGGGTTGTGGGTTTGTAGGGGAATAGGGTGGGAAGTAATTTAATTATAGTAAATTCATTCATAATTTTTAGAAATTATTAAATATTTTTAATTAAATTTTGCATTTTAGTTCTGTAGCGGGTTGTGGGTTTATAGGGGAATAGGGTGGGAAGTAATGTAATCGTAATTAAGTAATTATTAATTTTTATTTATTGTTATTGATATTTAGTTTATTGTTAATTAATTATTAATTGGTAATTAATTTTTATTAATTTTTATTAATTGATTAATTGATAATTATATTAATTGTATACATTTTTTTGTGGAGCGGGTTGTGGGTTTATAGGGTAATAGGGTGGGAAGTTAATTAATTATAATAAAGTAATTAATAATTATTATTTTTTGGTATTGATAAATCATGTATTGTTTATTAATTATTAATTGGTAATTAATTTGTATTAATTAATTAATTGATAAATATATTAATTGTGTTAATTTAGTTAGGAGTGGGTTGTGTGTTTATAGGGGAATAGGGTGGGAAGTAATTTATTATAATTAAGTAGTTATTTATTAATAATTATTGGTATTGATAATTAATTTATCGTTCATTAATTATTAATTGGTAACTAATTTGTATTAATTATTATTTATTGGTATTGATAATTATTTTACTGTTAATTAATTATTAGTTGTTAATTAATTTTTATTAATTGATTAATTGATTAATTGATAATTATATTAATTGTGTTAAATTTTATGTGGAGTGGGTTTTGTGTTTATTGGGGAATAGGGTGGGAAGAAATTTAATGTTATTAAAGTAATTATTAATTTTCATTTATTGGTATTTATAAATAATTTATTGTTAATTGATTAATAAATCATTATTTAATTAAAACAATTATTTAATTGATAAGTATGTTATTTTTAACCCCTACGCTATCCAACACTTTCCCTACTGTTGCACTCTCTGGAGTGGGAATAGTAATTTTTACCCCTACGCTATCCAACACTTTCCCTACTGTTGCACTCTCTGGAGTTGGAATAGTAATTTTTACCCCTACGCTATCCAGCACTTTCCCTGCTGTTGCACTCTCTGGAGTGGGAATAGTAATTTTTAACCCTACGCTATCCAACACTTTCCCTACTGTTGCACTCTCTGGAGTTGGAATAGTAATTTTTACCCCTACGTTATCCAACACTTTCCCTACTGTTGCACTCTCTGGAGTTGGAATAGTAATTTTTGCCCCTACACTATCCAACACTTTACCTACTGTTGCACTCTCTGGAGTGGGAATAGTAATTTTACCCCTACGCTATCCAACACTTTCCCTACTGTTGCACTCTCTGGAGTTGGAATAGTAATTTTTACTCCCTACGCTATCCAACACTTTCCCTACTGTTGCACTCTCTGGAGTTGGAATAGTAATTTTTACCCGTACGCTATCCAACACTTTCCCTACTGTTGCACTCTCTGGAGTTGGAATAGTAATTTTTACCCCTACGCTATTCAACACTTTCCCTACTGTTGCACTCTCTGGAGTGAGAATAGTAATTTTTACCCCTACGCTATCCAACACTTTCCCTACTGTTGCACTCTCTGGAGTTGGAATAGTAATTTTTACCCCTACTCTATCCAACACTTTCTCTACTGTTGCACTTTCTGGAGTTAGAATAGCAATTATAACCCCTACGCTATCCAACACTTTCCCTACTGTTGCACTCTCTGGAGTGGGAATAGTAATTTTTACCTCTACGCTATCCAACACTTTCCCTACTGTTGCACTCACTGGAGTGGGAATAGTAATTTTTACCCCTACGCTATCCAACACTTTCCCTACTGTTGCAATTACTGGAGTGGGAATGGTAATTTTAACCCTTTCGCTATCCAACACTTTCCCTACTGTTGCACTCTCTGGAGTGGGAATAGCAATTTTTACCCCTACGCTATCCAACACTTTCCCTGCTGTTGCACCCCCTGGAGTTGGAATAGTAATTTTTACCCCTACGCTATCCAATACTTTCCCTACTGTTGCACTCTTTGGAGTAGGAATAGTATTTTTTCCCCTCCACTATCCAATATTTTTCTGTATTGTTTTACTTAATGTTGTGTATAATTTATTTTACAAAAATTAAAAATATTGTAATTTTTATTTTTTTTAATATATATATATATTTTTAATAATAATATTTTTGTATGTGTATGGCTGTATTTATAATTTATAAAATATTTTTAACAATTTATAAGTTATTAAAATAATTATTTATGAATATTATTAAGTAATTATATATATTATATTTTATATCTATATGTTTAATTTATTTTAACATTATATGTATCAGTTTTTATTTTTAAACATTTTTAAATAATTTTAACTATGCTTCTTTTAATTATATGTATTATTTACTTTATTTTAGATTATTGTTTTAACATTTTAAAAAAACGATATTTAGACAACGATATTTTTGACAACGATATTTTTGACATCGATATTTAAATTTTGATATTTTTGTACTTACCATGATGTAGATAGGATATCGATATTCTTGACTTCGATATTTTTGTCACAATATTTTTGTACCTCAATATTTTTGAGGTCGATATTTTGTCAGTGATTTATATAGGATAGACATAGGTGGTATCCAATCTGTGATTATGACAAACCACATATCACCATAGTTGGAAAGATAATTTGGACAAATGTTTCAATTTCTTGTGATCTGCTGGAATGCAACCTGCTAATAACAAATCCAGAATTCGCACCTTAGATGAACTCATTCCCCAATCGGTAGATACGCTTCCTAAAAAAATATTAACAAATGAGAAAGGATCTGTGGTTTAGAAAATTGAATTAATTTGATACCAAATTTGTGTCCAAAAACTAAACACAAAGAGACAGGTGAAAATTAAATGCTTTAAATCAGCATGTATTAGAGAAAATGACCAACAAGAATCAGGAAGTTCAGGATGCATATTATCTTTGGTCATAGGAGATAATAGGAGTGTATTATATATATAAAAAAGAGTTTTTGTGGTGCTTGCCGTTCTAGAGGATTTCCTAAGTTTAGTCCATATATTATTCCAGAGGAGGATGGACCATTCCACTCCTAAGTCACATTTCCAAGACAATTCTACTTTTGCTTTAACTCTGTTAGTAGAGGAAGAGAGTAGTTGGGAATAAATAGAGGACGCCTCAGGATTTGTGTGCAAAAGGTTGCGCCATCGGGAATCTGAAGGAGAAATGGGGGGGTTTGAAAGTGAGTTTGAGTATTGTCTAATGCTTTTTGCAAAGCTTGAACTTTGCTTTGTAAAGAAGAGGGAAGGTGAAAGAGGGAACAAGCTTGTGAGAACAAGAGAAGAGTATCCTGATCAAAGAGTTGATGTCCCCAAATTAGTCCGTTATTTCTCCATGACTTCCATTAGATAGGTTTGAAGTTTATTAATATAAATGTATTGTGCCAAATAGTGGAAGCAAGAAAAGTATCAAGGTCTTTAGGAATAAAGCATAGTACCAAATCAAGCAATTTACAGGAATGTTTGAGAACTGGCGTAGATATCATTTGTGGTTTGTGAGTGAAAAATAAGTATTGTTGGAAAGAGAAAGGGGAAATAAAAGACTTCTCAAGATCAACCCATAATGGAGAGTCCAATAGGGAGTCTGAAAACCATTGAGATGCTTGACGTAGGAAAAACGCCTTATGAGATTTAAAATATCAGGAAAATTTACACCTCCTACCAATTTTGGGCCTGATAGTTTTGACAACGATATGCAAGATTTTTTGTTATTCCACAGGAATTAGTTAAGTATACAGTTAATCTTTTGAAAGGATGTAAGGGGTATAGGTAATTGAATATTAGAAATATTATAGAGTATAATAGGAGCTAACATCATTTTAATGGTGTCAAGCCGGCCCCATCATGACAAATATAATGGATGCCATTTCATAACTAGAGTAGTGAATTTATGAAGACTTTCGTCAAAATTTTAAGTTTTAATGGATGGAGTGAACCAAAAACCAAGTTATTTAACTTGCTTAGGACACCACATTAAATTGGATATTACAACATCTTCTTTGGAAGTAAATTTAGTTAAGGGCAGTATTTCACATTTCTCATTATTCAATTTATATCAAGACACTAACCTGTATGAATCAACTTCTTGCAAAAAAGCTGGGAATGAGGATTGAGGTTGAGAAAGGAACATTAAAACATCATCAGCGTATGCTGCTAATTAAACCTGGTGATGGTTAAATGTGAAACCTTGTATATGTTAATTCTGTCGTATTTTGGACAAAAATGGTTCTTGCGCTAAGTTAAAAAGAAAAGGGGATATTGGATAGCCTTGGTGAACACCTCCATGCAAGGTAAAATATGGAGAAGAAAGGTTATGTGCGAAAATATCAGCCTTCGGGTCAGTATAGAGAAGAGAGATAAGGGATATGATTTTAAGACCAAACCCAAACCATTTAAGAGTGTGGAAAATTAAAGGCCAATATACTCGATCAAATGCTTTTTCTGCATCTAAAGCAATTACTGTAAGAGCATCAGAGTAACGTGATGCTTTGGACAAGATAGAAAAAAATCAATGAGTGTTATCAGAGATATAGCGTCCTTTAACAAAACCGGACTGTTCTCTACCAAGTAGGTTAGGAAGGCAAGAGTCTAGTCACATGGCTAGGGCTTTAGAATTTTTTTTATAATCAACGTTGACTAATGATATAGGTCTGTAATTTTTGCAATAATGGAGATCTTTCCCCTCCTTTGGAATAAGACAAATAAAGGCATTTAAAAAGGAGCCAGAAGATCTGTGTGGCTATGAGAAAGAAGTTATGAGAGCATGCAATTGTGGGAGGAGTATCTGAGCAAAATGTGTGTTAAACTCAACTGTGAATCCATCTGGGCCTGGGGCTTTATCTTTTTTAAGAGCATTCAGTGCATTCTGCAGTTCCGTTTATGATATATCAGATTTCAACAAGTCAAAGTCAACTGAAGCATCAGAGGACTTTTGAATAGTAGAGAGGTAATGAGAGATGTCAGAGTCTGACGGTATGTCCTCCGGTGTGTATAGTGACCTATAAAATTGCACAAATTCCTCTAAAATTTTTGAATCTTAATATTTTGGTATCTGGTATGTATCAATAACAGACTCAATGTGAAGCTTATTATGTCTAATTTAAGGTAATTAGCTAGCAGTTTTAAAGACTTATTTTGACCTCCGTAGAATTTTGCACTTGACTTTAATACGTATAAAGAGGCGTTATCTGTAGATTCCTTATTAAATTGAATGTTAGTCTTAATAAGTTCTGCACAGCATTCTTTCGATTTCGAAGTGTAAAATGAGTGTTCTAATTTCTTCATGTTTGCTAGATGTTCTACAGTGGACATACAGGATTGTTTTCGTTTATTGGAGATGTACCTAATAATAAAATTGCATGCTGCAGCTTTGAATGCATCCCAAATGGTGTGAAAGGATAGAGTATCAGTTTGGTTAATGGAGAATTTTTTATGAAGTGAATAAACAAGGGAGGAGGTAAAAGCAGGGTCTAAAAGCAGCGAATTGTTAAAATGCCATCATTTAGGTAGTGTGGTTTGAGAGATAATATCCAATTGAATTAAAACAGGGGCATGATCAGAAATAAGAACAGGGTCTATATCAGCAGATCCTAAGACTGGGAGATAATATGTGATAAGAAAATATGATCTATTCTAGATTGGGTTAAATGAGCCGGGGAAAAATAAGTGCATTCTCTCAAAGAAGGGTTACAGAGCCTCCAGGCATCATTGAATCTCCTCTGTTTAATGGCTTGCACAAAACACTTGTGTGCTTTATTGGGGATAAAGGATACTGTTGAGTTGCAGTCAATAAAGGGATCCGTAATCTGATTGCAATCACCAGCAAGAATAAAATTATCCTCAGGATAGGTTACAAGGCGTTGAGCTAAATTGGACCAAAAATGAACATCACCATTAGTAGGGGCATTTACATTAAACAAAGAAACCTGAACCTTTCCAATCAACAATTTAGTAAATAACCATTGATTTCATCATCAGATTCTTGAGATATAAGTTTAGTGTGGAGCGGTTTATGACATAAGGTTATAACCCCATTTCTTTGCCATCTCCTGGTGAAAAGAAAACATCACCTACCCAACCTCTCTTTATTTTAAATGATTCAGTTTCCGTGAGATGTGATTCTTGAATTAAAGCTATGGTGACTTCAAATTTAGCTAAATACGATAGAGCATGCTGTCTCTTAATAGAGGAGTTTAAGCCTCTGACATTCCAAGAGATAATTTTCAGGGACATAAATCAATGGTATGGGAGATGCAACAGAATAAACCAGACACAGTATGAAGGGTGTAAACTATAGAACAAAAGACATCTATTGTATACATAATGGTGTTAAATGTAGTAAACAGGGGGTAAGGAGTAAAAAAGAATAAAGAATGAAGAAAAAGTAATAAAAAAATGTGTCTAAAGGATATTCTAGAAAAAGATATGAGTAAGATTGAAAAAAGAAGGAGAATAGTAAGAAGAAGAATAAAAAAGAGTAGAACATACCTACAAAAATTACAAAAGGGATGGGACGGGGGTGAGACCACATGGAAGAGATGACACGTCCGGACTCCATAGGAAAGGCAGGGGAGATTGCAGCACACACGACATGAAAAAGAGGAAAGCCACAAAACGAAGGGGTAGTACCTGTAAGGAAAGAAAGAATTAGTAATATATAAAAACTCCAATAACGCAACAGTATACTATTAATAATTGTATATGGATACATGAATATCAGAATAAGGCATTTAAAATATTACAAATAGTAGCAAAGTTAGAGTCAATTAAGAAGATGACGTTGTAGAAGTATCCATGGTGTCTATCTTGCAAGCATTATGAAAACTTTTCAGCTTAACAGGATCCTCGTACGTAGTTGTTTTATTGTTGTAGGTAACTTTAAACAGACAGGGATGAAAAACGTCAAAGCGGGCTCCAAGAAAACGAAGATCTGATCTCATAGCAAGAAACTCTTTGTGCCTGTCTGCTGTGCTTTTTGCATAGTCTTGGGAGGAGAACAGAGGATTGCCTGACCATGAAACGCGTTTTATGGATCTAACCGCAGATAGAAATTTAAAAAGAAAAGTGTATTCCAGAAACTATAAAATAACTCCTCCTGGTCTTTTTGAAGTAGAAACAATTTTAAGCTGATTACTCTATCTGTGAGCACGCTGTATATTGAGAGGAGTACTATCAGGTAGGTTTAAGATCTTTGGGAGAAATGTTTTAAAGAAAGCAATTGTGTCAGGGCCTTCCGAAACCTCAGGTAAACCATATATGTGAAGGATGTTTCTTCTATTTCTGTTTTCAAGATGTCCAACCTGCTTCCGAAGAGACAAGACTTGAGATTGAAGGGTAACCATCTTAAGAGTAGTGGATCCAAGTGACGCAATGTTTTGTTCAGCATTATTAAGTCTTTCTTCTATCCGTGACCATCTATTCATAAGGTGCTGTTACTTAGTTTTAGTCTCTTCCATAAAAGGCCTCAACACATGTATTTCTTCCAAGAGAAGAACAATATAGATGACCGGGAGTGACTTTGGAGGGGTTGGTGGATTTTTTTTCAGACGTTCGATAGTCGCTTTCCCAGTTGCAATTAGAGCAAAGGTCCCATTCGGACCTGATGAAGAAGTGCCTCGGTGTAAAGAAACTACTGAATCCTCCATTGTTGCAAGTTGTGAGAAAAAAGATGAGTTATTTATAAATTTATGGGTGGAGGACATCAGCACATACCTTGTTTTTTTCAATCCGACAATATATAAAAGAAAATAGGAGGACAAGCCAAGCTACTCATCAGACATAAGCTCCGTAATGCGAATGAATGATTTATCACAGTACTAAAGAACAGCACATCAAGAGGTATTCAAACAGTACACAGGTAGCGAATCAAGAAGACCAGAGTAGCAGTTAATTTCAGTAATTGAAGGTGACGGATGGCATAGGAATGGATGAAGTCATCCAAAATCATGAAGTAAGCTTTCAGTACTGTCAGTATACACAATTCTCTGTAAATATACACTTCAGTCACATAACATAGGAAAAAAAAGAAAAAGCCTTGTTTTTTATTTATTTATTTTTTAAACTTTATTTTCAGTTTTTCTTGCAACTACAGGCTTATTTGCATTACGGTCTATTTCATCTTTAAAGTACATTATCCATCACATTTTACATAGCTGGTAGTATCTGTGTGATTCCTCTCTCGGTTACATAACATCGTTTAGGCATCGTTAACGATAAAGAAAAAGCCTTGTTACTGCTGATTCTGGAGCATCAAGGTCATTGTAAAAGCGAATATTGTCAGAAATTGAGGGCACAAGGGGGTTAAATGGCTGAGAAAAGAAGCCAATTAGTGCGCAATAGAAGTTTCAGCTTCCCAAAATGGCAGAAAGCATTATGTGGAGAGCCGCGCATCACAGAAAAAGCTGACTTCTGGCAGCAGCAGAGAGAGGATAACTCAATAGGAAGTTACCTCCGACATCTCTAGCGATTACGTCGCAAGTTCCTCCTGTCAGCTGAAGAGGAAGATGCCGTGGTGCTAACAGCGCCCGTGCCGTCCCTAGGAGAGGCACTCGGGTGCCGCCATCTTTCGTGGACGCAATCCACGCCCCAGTGTAGTAAAGAATTCTGCCTAGACATAAGAGTATAAAGCATGATCCAGCAATAATATGCTAAAGTAATACATAGTACTTTGATGTACGCTAATAAACACCATTGCACCACCATATCTGACCTAACAATGATATGAGCGATCGGAACTGTAAACCTGCAGAAACATAGGAATAGGTTTTATAGCCTGCTTACAGGCAGGGGCGTTGCTTCAGGGGGGTATATGGGGAGTGACACCCCCCATACAAATATGTTCTTAACTTGCTAGTTGGACGTGGGGGTCCTGAGTTGGGTCTGATATCTTGGTGTCCTGAGTCAAGAATGAAAGACGAGTGACTTTTGATGTAAAAATGAGAGAGAGAGAGATTCATATGCTCTAACCTGGAATCAATACCGACTTCCCTGCTTCTCCAAAATGAGAGATCCTAGCCAAATATTTAATTTCACAGAGCCTCCATTTTCTTTATTATCACATATGAGCGCACTTTTAAATACTTTAATTCAGGATGAACTCTGTAGAAGTACCTCTTTGATTTAATAGACTATCATGTTGTTCCATCTATAATATGAATCTAGACAAAATTTAGAGTTTACATGACTACAAACTTGCCTCTTAGTTCAATAATGGCATTGCCGTTGGAGGTGTTAATATGGAAAACGAAGCATACATAGATGAATATGAAATATTGCCAGCACCAGCAAGAATAAAATTATCCTCAGGATAGGTTACAAGGCGTTGAGCTAAATTGGACCAAAAATGAACATCACCATTAGTAGGGGCATTTACATTAAACAAAGAAACCTGAACCTTTCCAATCAACAATTTAGTAAATAACCATTGCTTTCATCATCAGATTCTTGAGATATAAGTTTAGTGTGGAGCGGTTTATGACATAAGGTTATAACCCCATTTCTTTTGCCATCTCCTGGTGAAAAGAAAACATCACCTACCCAACCTCTCTTCATTTTAAATGATTCAGTTTCCGTGAGATGTGATTCTTGAATTAAAGCTATGGTGACTTCTAATTTAGCTAAATACGATAGAGCATGCTGTCTCTTAATAGAGGAGTTTAAGCCTCTGACATTCCAAGAGATAATTTTCAGGGACATAAATCAATGGTATGGGAGATGCAACAGAATAAACCAGACACAGTATGAAGGGTGTAAACTATAGAACAAAAGACATCTATTGTATACATAATGGTGTTAAATGTAGTAAACAGGGGGTAAGGAGTAAAAAGAATAAAGAATGAAGAAAAAGTAATAAAAAAATGTGTCTAAAGGATATCCTAGAAAAAGATATGAGTAAGATTGAAAAAAGAAGGAGAATAGTAAGAAGAAGAATAAAAAAGAGTAGAACATACCTACAAAAATTGCAAAAGGGATGGGAGGGGGGTGAGACCACATGGAAGAGATGACACGTCCGGACTCCATAGGAAAGGCAGGGGAGATTGCAGCACACACGACATGAAAAAGAGGAAAGCCACAAAACGAGGGGGTAGTATCTGTAAGGAAAGAAAGAATTAGTAATATATAAAAACTCTAATAACGCAACAGTATACTATTAATAATTGTATATGGATACATGAATATCAGAATAAGGCGTTTAAAATATTACAAATAGTAGCAAAGTTAGAGTCAATTAAGACGATGACGTTGTAGAAGTATCCATAGTGTCTATCTTGCAAGCATTATGAAAACTTTCCAGCTTAACAGGATCCTCGTACGTAGTTGTTTTATTGTTGTAGGTAACTTTAAACAGACAGGGATGAAAAACGTCAAAGCGGGCTCCAAGAGAACGAAGATCTGATCTTATAGCAAGAAACTCTTTGTGCCTGTCTGCTGTGCTTTTTGCATAGTCTTGAGAGAAGAACAGAGGATTGCCTGACCATGAAACGCGTTTTATGGATCTAACCGCAGATAGAACTTTAAAAAGATAAGTGTATTCCAGAAACTATAAAATAACTCCTCTTGGTCTTTTTGAAGTAGAAACAATTTTAAGCTGATTACTCTATCTGTGAGCACGCTGTATATTGAGAGGAGTACTATCAGGTAGGTTTAAGATCTTTGGGAGAAATGTTTTAAAGAAAGCAATTGTGTCAGGGCCTTCCGAAACCTCAGGTAAACCATATATGTGAAGGATGTTTCTTCTGTTTCTGTTTTCAAGATGTCCAACCTGCTTCCGAAGAGACAAGACTTGAGATTAAAGGGTATCCATCTTAAGAGTAGTGGATCCAAGTGACGCAATGTTTTGTTCAGCATTATTAAGTCTTTCTTCTATCTGTGACCATCTATTCATAAGGTGCTGTTACTTAGTTTTAGTCTCTTCCATAAAAGGCCTCAACACATGTATTTCTTCCAAGAGAAGATCCATATAGATGACCGGGAGTGACTTTGGAGGGGTTGGTGGATTTTTTTTCAGACGTTCGATAGTCGCTTTCCCAGTTGCAATTAGAGCAAAGGTCCCATTCGGACCTGATGAAGAAGTGCCTCGGTGTAAAGAAACTACTGAATCCTCCACTGTTGCAAGTTGTGAGAAAAAAGATGAGTTATTTATAAATTTATGGGTGGAGGACATCAGCACAGACCTTGTTTTTTTCAATCCGACAATATATAAAAGAAAATAGGAGGACAAGCCAAGCTACTCATCAGACATAAGCTCCGTAATGCGAATGAATGATTTATCACAGTACTAAAGAACAGCACATCAAGAGGTATTCAAACAGTACACAGGTAGCGAATCAAGAAGACCAGAGTAGCAGTTAATTTCAGTAATTGAAGGTGACTGATGGCATAGGAATGGATGAAGTCATCCAAAATCATGAAGTAAGCTTTCAGTACTGTCAGTATACACAATTCTCTGTAAATATACACTTCAGTCACATAACATAGGAAAAAAAAGAAAAAGCCTTGTTACTGCTGATTCTGGTGCATCAAGGTGATTGTAAAAGCGAATATTGTCAGAAATTGAGGGCACAAGGGGGTTAAATGGCTGAGAAAAGAAGCCAATTAGTGCGCAATAGAAGTTTCAGCTTCCCAAAATGGCAGAAAGCATTATGTGGAGAGCCGCGCATCACAGAAAAAGCTGACTTCTGGCAGCAGCAGAGAGAGGATAACTCAATAGGAAGTTACCTCCGACATCTCTGGCGATTACTCCGCAAGTTCCTCCGGTCAGCTGAAGAGGAAGATGCCGTGGTGCTAACAGCGCCCGTGCCGTCCCTAGGAGAGGCACTCGGGTGCCGCCATCTTTCATGGACGCAATCCACGCCCCCTTGTAGTAAAGAATTCTGCCTAGACATAAGAGTATAAAGCATGATCCAGCAATAATATGCTAAAGTAATACATAGTACTTTGATGTACGCTAATAAACACCATTGCACCACCATATCTGACCTAACAATGATATGAGCGATCGGAACTGTAAACCTGCAGAAACATAGGAATAGGTTTTATAGCCTGCTTACAGGCAGGGGCGTTGCTTCAGGGGGGTATATGGGGAGTGACACCCCCCATAGAAATATGTTCTTAACTTGCTAGTTGGACGTGGGGGTCCTGAGTTGGGTCTGATATCTAGGTGTCCTGAGTCAAGAATGAAAGACGAGTGACTTTTGATGTAAAAATGAGAGAGAGAGAGATTCAGATGCTCTAACCTGGAATCAATACCAACTTCCCTGCTTCTCCCTAGCCAAATATTTAAATTCACGGAGCCTCCATTTTCTTTATTATAACATATGAGCGCACTTTTAAATACTTTAATTCAGGATGAACTCTGTAGAAGTACCTCTTTGATTTAATAGACTACCATGTTGTTCCATCTATAATATGAATCTAGACAAAATTTAGAGTTTACATGACTACAAACTTGCCTCTTAGTTCAATAATGGCATTGCCGTTGGAGGTGTTAATATGGAAAACGAAGCATACATAGATGGAAATTAAATATTGCCTTTATTAACAGATTTGTCCGCTGTGAACTCTACATCAACCTCGACTCACAAATATGTAGTTAGGCAGACCTGAGACCTAGGCCTGGGAATTGGTGATTGATAGGTCACAGGTGGGTGAGTGCATAGCTGGCTGGCAAACACTCGGGCAAGAAACTCTTGATCAATCCCACAGATAGGCGCAGTGACATTACAATGGTCAGGGGAGATTGCCCCAATAAAGCCCAGGTGGCCGGATGGATTACGCATTTTCCTAGAATCACCATAAATTCAGATGCCACATGAGTTAAGAACACATAGTCAATCAGGACCTAGCAAATGTAGTGATCATGCACCCCCCCATGCTGGACATTTGGACACGTTCACCACTGGCCTCTCTGTGTTCACGTGAGGACGAGCCCCATCTGTATTAACCATTGACCATTAGTTAATGGCAAAGGCAGAAACCAACATTCCTCACCATATATGGTACGCTGGAAATGTTTATGACTTGTTGTATTTTTGTATATAAGAAAGACACAAACCAAATGTAAATTGAGAGGTTCCTCAGACCTTGTGCCTGTCACAGTTCTCCCGGCTGAACTGTTTAATTAAACAAACTGTTCCTGTTTTGCCAAACACCTCTTGTTTTCTGTTTTTTCTAAGGAATTTAAGTCAAGCAGCATAGGGTGTTAGAAAATGGGTCTGTAGTTGGCAGAGGTATGCACCCTGTCCAAGTAGGACCACAATCCTAGTCAGGGTAAGTCAGTTGCACACCATAAACTATCCTGTGCTCATCCTCTGGTAGCTTGGCACTGAGCAGACAGGCCTAATGTAGGAGGCAATGTGTAAAGTATTTGTGCAACATAACACACAGTAACACAATGAAAATACGACAAAAAGATTCCATACCAGGTCAGAAAAATAGATATGATTTTTATAAAAGCAACACGACCAGAACAACACAAATCCAATAAATAGAAGTCGAGATATGAATTTTTAAAGATTAAATGTAAAAGTAGTGCTTAAAAGCAACCACAGACCTCGGTCCTAGGAGCTCACTCTCCCCGGCAGCTCCGCTGTGCATCGCGTCGCCTCTGAAGCCTGCCACCTCGAGTCAGGGTTCGAGCCTACCCTGATTCCTGTGCCTGCCCGCTGGTAGCGCATTGTGTGCCCAATATTGGCGTGCTTAAATTTAATTTTTGCTAATTTATTGATCGTGCTGCTGTAGTCCTCACTGTCCCCCTTCTGTTTATTTTCCCGCGGCTCCCGCGCTGCTGACCCGTCTCTCCTCCCCCTACCACCCCGCTCCCGCCTCCCAGCTGCACGTCCCTCCCCCTCCCCTTCATAATGGCGGCCGCTGCGTGGTCGCGGACGCGCGCCTTAGGCAAGCCCGTCTGCGCCCGTCTGCGACCCGACCGCTACCAGCGCCAGGACCCCTGGTCCTCCCGGACCCCACCGCTACGATTCGACCACCTTCCACTGACTCAACCCCGGAAGACACGCCGACTGCGCAAGATCCTCGCCGAACACCACCCATGGGCAGTTCTCGTGCAGATCCTGCCGCAGTTCCTTCACCATCGACAAAGCTCCCACGACCGCCAAAGGCACGCCTGATGCATGCACGCCCGATACCCTGACTTGCATCCTTCTCAACGTGCGCTCCCTGCACCGTCATGCCAAAGAGATCTGGGACCTGATCAACACCCTCTCACCCGACGTCGCTTTCTTCACGGAAACCTGGACCAACGCCACCTCCGGCCAGACATCGCCACGGCCATCCCTGACGGCTACAAGATCCAGAGAAAAGACCGGCCGCACCGCCCGGAAGGAGGACTCGCCATCGCACACAAGACCCCCTCTGACTCTCCACATCCAGCGCGAGTGACCCCCACTCCAACACAGAACACCTCCACTTCCAAATCCAGACTAGCCCCAGGACCACGCTACGCGGCACCCTCATCTACAGACGGCCTGGACCTCGCACTCACCACGCTACCACCATCGCCGAGCTCGCCGCCCCCCAGCCCATCACCTCCACGGACTACATTCTACTCGAGGACCTGAATTTCCACCTCAACAGCGGCAACGACCCCGTCTCGGCTGCTCTCCTCGACAACCTCCCCAACCTTGGACTGAAGCAGCTCGTCAACACGCCCACCCACAGAGCGGGTCACACCCTCGACCCCATCTTTGCAGAAGGGACTACCATCCGCGTCAGCCACACTACCCAATCTTCCTGGACCGACCACCACTGCGCCCATTTCACCTTCAACACCACCACCGCACCCAAACCCGCCCCTGGCCTGCCACGACGGAACTGGAGCAAGGTCACAGAGGAACACCTCAGCACCACCCTCCGCCAAAACCCCCCCATCACCACAGACGACACCAACTCCGCAGCCAGGGAATTTCACCACTGGGTCTCCTGCTGCGCTGACAAGCTCGCACCCCTCCGCCCCGCCAAACAACGCCCTCTAAAAGCCGCTTGGTTCACCGCAGAACTTCAAGAAGCCAGACGTTCCTGCAGACGCCTAGAGAAGACCTGGCAAAACCTGAAAACCACGGAAGCACGGAACAACCACAAGAATGCCCTAAAGGAGTACCACCAATGCATAAGAGACACCAAACGGACCTTCATAAGAGACAAGGTCCAGGCCAACGTGTCCAACGCCAAGGAACTGTTCAACATCATACAGCAGTTCGCCAAACCCACCTGCGAATCCACGGACGTCACACCCTCCCAGGAACTCTGCGACAAGCTCAGCTCCTACTTCCATCTGAAGATCAAGGCCCTCTACGACAACTTCAGCGAACCAACGACGAACACCACCCCTCCACCCACCCCCGCCAACATACCTACCATCGCGTCATGGGATCCAGCTACCGTCGAACTCATCACCACGACCATGATGAAAACCCACTCAGGAGCCCCAACGGACCCCTGCCCACCGCACATATTCCACAGGGCCACCGCCGCCATCGCACCCGAACTAGGACGGACCATCAACGCCTCCCTCAGGTCAGGCATCTGCCCAGACGACTGGAAGCGGGCAGAGGTGAAACCCCTCCTCGAAAAACCAATGGCCAACCCTACGGACCTGAAAAACTACCGGCCCATATCTCTCCTCCCCTTTGCGGCAAAAGTCACTGAGAGAATCATAAACACACAGCTGACCACCTTCATAGAAGAGAACTCCATCCTGGACGCCTCCCAGTCTGGATTCCGCAGCAACCACAGCACCGAGACCGCCCTCCTCGCCGCCACCGATGACATCTGCATGCTACTAGATCAGGGACACACCGCGGCCCTCATCCTTAAGACCTCTCTGCGGTGTTCGACACCGTCTCACATCGCACGCTCACTGCCAGACTTCACGACGCAGGCATACAAGGAACCGCCCTCGACTGGATCAGATCCTTCCTCTCCGACAGAACCCAAAGGATCTGGCTCCCTCCCTTCCTCTCCAAACCCACAGAAATCAGCTGTGGAGTACCCCAGGGATCATCCCTCAGCCCCACGCTCTTCAACATCTACATGGCCCCCCTCGCCGCCATCATCAGACAGCATGGGCTCAACATCGTATCCTATGCCGATGACACCCAACTCATCCTCTCACTCACGAAGAATCCCGAAGACACCAGACTCTGCTTCCAGGAAGGAATGAAGAACGTGGTGGCCTGGATAAAAGCTCAACTCAGAGAAAACCGAGGTCCTCATCCCCGGACCCTCCACCACCGCCTGGGACAACACCTGGTGGCCCCCCACCCACCCCTACAGACCACGCTCGGAACCTCGGCATCATCCTTCACTCCTCCCTCTCCATGAACCGCCAGATCAACGCAGTCGCCTCCACCAGCTTCAACTGCCTTTGCATCCTCCGTAAGACCTTCAAATGGATCCCCCCCGACTGCAGAAAGATCGTCACCCACGCACTCATAACCAGCAGATTGGACTACGGCAACGCCCTCTGCGCCGGAATCAACAAAACTCTCCTACACAGACTCCAAACCATCCAGAACGCCGCAGCCAGACTCGTCCTCGGGACACCACGCCACGAGCACATGACCCAACACCTACGAGGCCTCCACTGGCTCCCCGTCCAAAAGAGAGTCACCTTCAAACTCCTCACCCACGCCTACAAATCCCTCAACATCGGACCCAATTACCTCAACGAAAGACTATCCTTCTACGTACCCAAGAGGAACCTCCGCTCCGCCGACCTCGCCCTGGCAGAGGTTCCCCACATCCGCAGAAAGAGAACCGGCAGGAGAGCTTACTCCTACATCGCAGCGAAAACCTGGAACGAGCTCCCTGTGAACATCAGACGCTCCCACACCCTGCACACGTTCAGGAAGGGAGACATCCATTACCACGCGGGCATTGCATCGCAATGCCTTTACATCGCGGGTATTACAACGCAAGTCGTTACAACGACTTGCGCTGGATGGCGCTCTAACCTAAGGAATAGTATGATTTACTATTCCAACACCTTCCCTACTGTACATAGACTGGTGTTGGAATAGCAAATGATGCTATTCCTAAGTCCAGCGCCCTCCAGCGCAAGTCGTTGTAACGACTTGCGTTGTAAAATCTGCGATGTAACGTACCGCGATCATTTTGATCGCTTTGTAACATCACATATTCGTTCAGGAAGGACCTCAAGACCTGGCTCTTCGACTGACCCGGAGCCGCCGCCCCCCCCAACCCGCCCAGCGCCTTGAGACCCTCACGGGTGAGTAGCGCGCTTTATAAACCCCTGATTGATTGATTGAATAAGTGCCAATGGGGGTTATCTGATCACTCTGTACCGGGGTAAAGTCAAAAGTACAGGCTGACTGCGTTGGAGCGCAGGCCAGATACAGGAGCCACGCAAGAACCGCTGAACAAAGTACCTTAGTCCTGGTCGCAACAGTAAGATGTGGTGTGCAGCCAAGCAATGAGGCAGTGCCAATCCCGTAGTCAAGGTGATCCGTCAGTATTCTTTGCTCAGTGGCGGCGATGTATCAGTTCTGAAAACAACGCGCCGAGAGGCATTGGTTCCATAGATGGTGCACCGGGTTTCTCCACGCAGTCAAGGGGATGCATTAATCTTCCCACACTGCAGCAGCAAGGGCGATGTGTTGGTTTGATGCACCAGTTCTTTAGGGTGTTTCAATGGTTCTGAGTGTGATGCACTGATTCTGCTCCCGCAACAATTTTGATGCATCGGTTCTGCTGCATGCAGGCAGGAAATGCGTTGGTTGCACTGGAGCAAGCACCTGGGTCCACTTCCAATGGACCAGGTACAAAAGCAGGTGGAGAATCTTTGATATTCCTGATTCTCAGAAAACAGGAGGCAAGCCAAAAAGCCCTTGGAGATCACTCTGGGTCCAGCTTTTCCTCAGCAGGGTCAGAGGGCAGCAGGCAGCAACGCAGCACAGCAGAAAATTAGTTCTTCCAGAGCAACAGTCCAGCAGAGTGACAGTCCTTATAGCAGCACATCAGTTCCTCTGACAGAGGTTCTTTACAGGTGCAGAAGTGTCTGATTTGCTGGGGTCAGTCTCCCTCTCTCTATTTCTTTATCTTGCCTCTTTTCCCACTCTGCGAGGCATCACAGCATGAAGGGAAATTCAAGCTGGGATTTCCCCTTCCTTATCTGATGAAATCCACCACTATAGCCAGGTCCTCAAGCTTAAAAGATCCTCCCCTAGGCCAGAGCCAGTCATTTTGGTTCCTCCCCAATCAGCTAACAGGTCGCAAAATTGGTGTGCAAATATCTCACTTTCCACCCTTGTTATTCTCTCCCTGGGGGTTAAATACATTTTAGGTGTGTTCATGTGGAGCAGTGCACGTCCTCATCATCGGTTCCCATGGAACTGGGACTCTCTTCCTTATCCCCACTTGCTGTCTCACTATCTAGAACCACCAAAAATCTCCCTTCACACATGTATGTTCACTTGAACCAGTGGGAGGGTGTGTTCTCCATGCTGCTGAGGTTCTATGTGTTAGATGTGGTAGACAGTGGCCGAGCTTCTGGGGACATTTTCAAGTACTTGGATTGCGCTGAAATTGTCTGGGCCTGCTGGCCTGTTAGTTTCTCATGTTTGGGTCTAACTGTCCATCTTTCAGTGGGGGGCCTGCTGGCTCCTGCTATCTGTGCATTGGGATAGCCTAATGCAGGGGGAGCTGGAGTGAGCACCTCCATTGCTGCATATGGTGGCGGAGGTGCTGACGCCTTGCTTGCTATCAGTGTTGTAGAGTTATCGATCTGGGCCTCTTCGAAGATGGCCCATAACTCTAGTAATGCCTCTCTCCTGTCTTTCTTTTTATCTGTGTATTTAGTTTGTATGTGGGTTCTTGTAAATGTTCAATGGCGTTAGTGTCAAAAGTTTCCTCCTTAGATCAGGAAAATGTGTGCGCCTTTGTGTGTGTGTGCCATTCTTGGCAAAACGTATTAAGTTTCTTTGCCTGTGTGTGGAACCTGGTGTCCATGTGTTTTAATTGGGAATCTATGACAACTATAGTGATTGTGTGGCAAATATGCTACAGAATCTTTTGGGAGTCTTTGTTTGTTCTAATCGTGGGGACAAACGTGTGTGGTGCACTCTTTCAGTTTTACATACTATGTGCTCAGCGCTATCTACAGATGCATCAAAGAATTCAATTTGATAATTTCAAAAACACAGATGAGGATCCATGCGAAGGGTTGCAACATAGCAGGTTGAAAGCAATGCAATGAGACTGTATCTACACAGTGTCACCCTTACACAAATACAGTTTCTAATGAATAACAACATCCTCCTATGAAGTATAAAAACATAGATGACAAAACATGAAACCTTAGGGCAGTAGCTGACTGATATCAACTATATACAATTTGCAATAAATAGTAGCCCCATAACATCATATGTACATTACCAATTCAACAAAAAAAACTGACAGAGTAAACATTATTGTTTTGTCAAAAATCTCCTAACCCGCTCCTAGTGCATGCTATCCTGTGATCAGGGGAAGCTCTGTGCGGTACACGGTACTAAGTGAGCCTGACAATCTGCCAATATCTGCTCCAGGACAAAGGTAATGGTCATAGATACGGAAAAAAGGAATAACTCAAGAACCAAAGGCCCCTCTTGGCCGCAAACAAGTTACACTTCAATTTTTAGGTCCAAATCTTTTTCCCTAAATGTCTGAATCGCACCCTGTATCACACCCAGGGGCCAAGCGTGCCATCTGTGTCAAACCCAGCGGACCAACTGACCAAAACTTCCCACTCCTTTCAGATACTAGTGGTGTTAAGAAACCCGTGGCATTGAGGTGCCAACTCCACCCATTCAGGACAGCTCTACCACAAAACTAGCACCTTGAGAACCATAAAGGGATATACAATACATATTCACCTTTCGTAGCGTGCTAGCTATCCAAGAAAGGTGACTTCTGCGGGATCACCTCCGAGGCTGACTTGCAACTACTTAGCAGATTTTGTCAGTGGCAGGGTGCTCAGGTTATCTTTTTACCCTTGTCCCTAGTTTGCTATGTGCCAAATGCTTTAAATTAGGTTCTGATGTAGTCTCCTCCAATCTGTGACGGCATCTTCAGGATGGACCGCCGCCTTGTGGGTTCAGCAGAACTAGCAATCAATTGTGGTGTCTGCTCATCTTCCTTGATGCGCAAATGTGAATCTGTGTAGGCTGGGTCTCCTTACTTTGGTTGTATTTGGGTTTGAGGTACCAATCAGCTCTGGTGGTGACTTGCCAAAATGTTGATTGAATATAAAAACACCTTGTAAAAACAAGAGACAAGAGGTGTTTGGCAAAACAGGAACAGTTTGTTTAATTTAACAGAGCGGCTGGGAGAACAGTTACAGGCGCAGCGTCTGAGGACTGTCTCAATTTACAATCGGTCTGCGGTCTCCTTTTCTACAGTTCATTGTATGTAGTAAAGTATTTCCGGAGGTCCATGTAAGCTAAGGAATGTAGTTCCTGCCTTTGGAGTCATACATTATTTGTTTAATGGAAAGTACTGGTGGGCCTCAAACCTGCGTGGTCACAATGCGGCCAGTGGGCAACGTGCACAGGTGTCCGGCATGGGGAGCTCATGATCACTGCATGTGCTATGTCCTTATTGACTATGTGTTCCTAACTTATGTGACATCTGATGTTATGGTGTTTTTGGGAGTGCGCATACCCCTCCGACCATTTTATGCTTTATTGGGGCCAATCTCCCTGGACCGTTGTGGGGCCACTGCGGCTGTCTGTGGGATTGATCTTGGATTTCCTGTTCGTGCATTTGTCTGCCGTCTACATTTCACTCCACCTGTGACCTATCAATCAGTGACCTCAGGCCTAGGTCTCAGAGCCTGTCTGACGATATATTTGCGAGTCGGGTTGATGTGGAGTTCACAACGGGCGAATTCATTAATAAAGATGCAATTTCGTTCTTATACATGAATGTGTTGTTTTTCATATTTACATCAACTTTTTCAATATTAACAGAGTGGCATGTCATAGAGTGGAGTAAAGTGTCATACAGGGGAGTGGCGTGTCATACAGTACAGTGCCGTAGAGTGGAGTACAGTGTAGTGGTGTAGCATAGGTTGGAGTGAAGTTTTATGAAGTGGAGTGGTGTGTTGTACATTGGAGTGGTAGCCGTGTTGTACACTGTGGGAACTGCCGTAGTGTGGAGTAGAATTGAGTGGCAGAAAGTGGAGTACATTGTTGTAGAGAGGATTAAGGTAAATTAGAATTGAACGTGATATCATGTGGTACAGTGGAGTGGCACAGAGGTTTGTAGAATTAAGTTGCATACAGTGCAGTTGAGTAGTGTGGTAGAGTGACATAAAGTGGAATTCAGCATTGTACAGTTAGGTACAGTATTGTACATTGCAGTAGCATATAGTGGAGTAAAGTTTGGTAGAGTGGAGGGGTTTAGAGTGTTGCAAAGTGGAGTAGACAGTTGTGGAGCAGAGAATACTGGAGTGGCATAGAGCGCTGTGTTGTACAGTGTTCTGTCGTATAGTGCCATATCATGGAGTGTTGTGATTTACAGTGTTATGGCATACAGTGGAGTGGTGTAGAGTGGAGTGGCATAGAGTGGAGTGCCGAACAGTGGAATAGAGTCAAATGGAGTGGCATAGAGTGGAGTGTGGTACACTGGAATAGCATATATTGGCGTGATGTACAGTGCAGTAGCATAGAGTGGAGTGACATATAGTGGAATAGCAAAGAATGGAGTGGTTTAGAGTGTAGTGGTGTGCAATGGAATAGCGTAGAGTGTAGTGACACAGAGTGAAGTGGCACTCTCCTGTGCAAAAAACAAACCTGTGCTCCCTCCCGGTGCTGAATTGTTACTCCTCTCTGAATTTGGGGAGTGGGGTATTTTCAAGATGAGAGAGGTAATGTCCTCTCTCCATCCCAATGGTCCCTATTCCATTAGCCAAACTCAACTAAAGTTTCATTAAACCAAAAGTAAGACATTTTAATTGTTCATGCATGTGCAATATATGTGCCATATAAGAGTTTTCTGAATGATCAAATGCACATACACATAGACTTCAGACAGCATGTTCACATTCAATTCTATGCATGCCAGATGCAGTAGGGCTCAACAGACATTTTAATGGCAAGAGGAAGCATGCTAGTTTTATACAACAAATCAATGTGCAGCACTTGATATGTTGTGAATGCTATCTCTAAGCAACACCTTTCTTTAGCAAAACAATTGATGCTATGATGTTTGTTGAACGATGGTTAAAAAATTCATTCATTAATCCCGGGCTGCTAATTCCTCATGATCCGCTAATAGAAGAGTATAGTAATACTATTTCAATACTCCCTCTACACCTCTAGGGGCTCCCACAAAGTTTTGAACAGAGAAAATATCACGAAAATATTTAAAGTTTACCAGGCCTGGAAAATAAAGTCTACACATGCCTCCTGTCAGTTAGATTCTTGGACCTGTAACCAGGGATGGACAAAGGAGCCACAGAAGCACTGTGGTCTTTTTCAGAAAAGCAATTATTAGCAATGTTGAGATTTCACAAACTCAGTGCAATGACAACATGTAATAAAGGGACTGGCTAGCTGCAGCCCTTCTACATAATGAAAAACCATGACATAATAATTAATCATTAGGGATCAGTGGCCTAATCTCTAAAATCACAATTACATCACTATGAATGCCTACCTAACACAAGAATGTTCCAGTCCACAGAAAGAGCCAAATCTCGGAGCAGAAGAAACAGCCTGGGAAATCCCAGAACTGACCATGGATGTCCCAAGGAATACCAGTGAAGGTCTACTCCTTATCTTATGGTTGGCATCTTGTGTTTTACTGTCTTGTGGATTGTTACCTGCCTTGTTATGTTGGCCTAGGCCTGGCTGCCATGCTGCTTTTCTTTGCGCACGTTACACTGAGCCGGGCCTTCCTCGCCCTTTGCTCGTGCCAAGTTCTTTTGCACTGTCTGCATTTTCTGTTGTTCACCTTTCTGGGCTCAGTCTGCACAAACATGTACAAGGTCGCATAACAATGTATTCTGGTTCTTCCTGATATGGCCAGTCTCGCGCACCCAGACATAACATTATGTGCAATTGCCATGAAGAATTTGATATGCTTTTAATACTGTGGTTTACTAGCGCTTAACACACTTGGAGAA
This sequence comes from Calotriton arnoldi, assembly GCA_963921515.1. Lineage (NCBI taxonomy): Eukaryota > Metazoa > Chordata > Amphibia > Caudata > Salamandridae > Calotriton > Calotriton arnoldi. Next base: position 903,571 of record CAWUFW010004433.1, on the reverse strand, counting down.
ATCCCTTTCAGGGAGAAGAGCTATGATGTCCTGCTGATGTAATTCTGCATCTAGAGACTGAGGTATGGGGGTTCGCTAGTCAAAGCCCAGAGGTCTTCTATTATTATAATCAACTATCTTACTGCAAGGGGAGGGTGGTAATGTTATTTATACGTTTATCCACTGAGCTCTGAGATGCTTTCCCGTTTGTATTCTATGGAATTGTAACCATGCTGCTTATATTATTCATATGCATTATGCTATTAGTACTGACACGTGAACTGTACATTAGAGCACGTAAGTTGGAATAAACATTTTAACCTATCCAGTGTCTCTTCCTACGCACCTTGTGGACAAGTACGAGTGAGTGACGAAAGAGTGTTCTTGCTTCTGCGAGTCCTGAGATAAAGATACCGTGTTCTGGGTTGTCCAAACATTAGTACTTGGGTGCTAATGGGATGCTAAGCTAGTTGGGTTGGGGTTTTTGGGTGCTACGGTATATGGTGGCAAACCACTGTATTCCGGGGTCCCATTTTCCTGTGCATAGCTCTGTGTATGTGCAGAAACCTTAAGACATGGCGCGACCACCGTGGGGCAGCTTATCTGCGAGACGCTTGAGTAGTACTTGTGCTTGTCCAAAAACCCCTCGCGTACGCTTCCAGAGGCGTATGTGACGGTGATACCTCCTATATTGAATGTTTTATAGGTTCTTTCAAGCTTGATATTATTAAAAAAGGTTAGTTAATAGACCCATTGTTGTGCTCCCTGTTAGGTTGTCGAATATAATTGTTTAGTCATGGCTGGTGTGGCGATAGCTGCACATAGTCGAGGAGCACTCCGAGACCACTTAGCTGTGTATGGAGTGCCCGATACAGGGGTCGAGTTGGTCTTTGTGGTTCAAGCCGATCCGGCTTATCACTTTGAAGTGTTTTACACTTGGATCACTTTTGAAGCGGTGGATGCAGGTGACAAGCTGTTTCATGAATATAAACCCACCGCTATTCCTGCTGCCTATCGACCCTATACTGCTCTTGAAGTGCCTCTCACGGCTTGGCAGCACCGTGTTTGGTTTAATGGCGCCCTACCACAACCAACTACCGCAGTTCGTTTAGGCCCCTTGTCAATTCAGGGGCCACTTGGCCTGTATTGGCCGGGTATACCCCGCATCCAAATTATCTGGCATTACCGCTTGCGGAACTGCGCACTATGCATACCGAATTGGTACGAGTGCATCGAGCCCTAGTGACATACGTTACAGGTAGTCTACATGGAGCTGCTCCTGTAGTCGCAGGCCAACCAGCTATAGCCGCTGGAGTGACTATAAGTCCTGTCATGGTAAATTCTGTGATGGGCAAACGTCCACAAAATAAGGACGACTATCCTTACTGGCTTGCAGAAAAGTTCGATCAGATAGAAGCAGTGTTTCCCCATACATCCCCAGTAGATAAACACCGCATCCTCACGATAAGTTTGCCAAAAGACATAATCCCCGATTTGACATCATGTGAAAACTGGGGTAAGGTATTCGCAGCAGTTTATTCAAAATGTTTTGGAACTCCTTCCATGACGGTTCTACCCTCTGTAATTAAAAAGTACAGGATGAACATGGCCCTGAAGCGGCTGTGGAATTAGGGATGAGACTAGTGGGAGTGTTTGATGTAGTAGCTGAGCTGATCCTTGGAAATGTCAAGGGCGATGCTATGAACTTTCAAGTAGCGAATGCTTTGGCTTTGGTCCCAGAGTTGGACAGGCCTCGCGAATTACCGAAAATTATTGCCCGGGCTTATAAAACAATTGGAAGAAATAGCCTGGGCAACAAGCCTTTTGTAAAAATGCAAACTCAATCGCAAACGCAAGTTACCCAAGCAAAAAGTGCATCTGAGAAAGATGATAAACCGGTCTTCACTAAAAAGAGTTGGAGACAGAAAAACAGGGTAAGCAGCAAAAGAAGCCGGGGTCGAGAGGCGCTTCCCCAGTTTCGGTTTCTTCTGAACGTACTTATGATTTACGTGATAGGTCAAGGATTAAATCACCAGAAAGGTTTCAGAGCTCTGATACGCGTTCTCCTCGTTCTTCACAGGCCCAGACGTCGTCACAGGCTGGTGGAGGAGGACGGCAAGATAGAGGAAGGGGCCGAGAGGCTCCCCAGGAGCGAGACCAACCTCGACAACAAGTCAGAGGGAAAGCAGAAGACTTTCACCTTCCTCGACCGCAATTTCAGAAGAAAAGGTTGCCGCTGTCACAGCGAAATATGCCTCAGACCGTGAGAACGAGACTCCAGAATTGGACGTGGGCAGTGACCCTCCTAGACAGCGCCGCGGAAGTTACCATAGTGCGGGAGGCGCTACGTCCTCATATGGAGGCGACAGCAACTGAAACATTCGTTACTGTAGAGACAGCTGACACGAGAGTGGCACCCCCTGACAGACTATATAACATAGTCATCCAAATTGAAGGTGACATACCGCGTGAAATAAAAGGGATTTTTTGGGAAAATCTAACCTCTTCATATGACATTTTGTTAGCAGAGGTGGATTGGCCACCCCCATTCGTTTTAGCTGCACATAAAGGAGAGGAGGTAATCCTTCCAAGCTTCTCACGGCATGTCCCAAAAGACAAAGCTGAAGCACTTGCAGCTGAGTGGGCTGTGTACCTGGCACCAGCGTTATACCGCAACCATGTGGGATGGGATGAAGAATCACCTCCTCATGCAATACCTTTGCGGTCACTACCGCAACCACAACCCCAATATCCCATAAAACGGCAGGCAAAAAGCCACGTCTCCGAAATTCTGACACAGTTGGAATATCAGGGAGTAATTGAACCATGCGTATCACCTATGAACAATCCCCTTTTCGTGGTTTCTAAACCCGATGGATCGTACCGCTTAGTTTTAGATTACCGGCATTTAAATTCACATTGTCGGAACTTTGCGGTGCAGAATACACACAGTTCTGCGCTTGTAGACAGTCTTGTTCGTAAAAATACAAAACGACACTTGACCTTTCAAACGGTTTCTACACGCACAACCTAGCCCCGGAGAGTAGTCAATGGACCGCATTCACATCCGGTGGTAAATTATTCCAGTTCCGGCGATTACCCATGGGCTATAAAAATAGTCCGGGTATATTCGCCGCCCGTGTTGTTTCTTTGTTAAATGACATTGATCAAGACGCATGTTCGTACGTAGATGACATCTATCTGACGGACGACGAATTATTTCAGCATTTGTCCCGTGTGGACCGCATTATTCTTGAATTTGCGGAGCAGGGTTACAAATTTAACTTTGCTAAGTCACACATTGCTGAATTTACCGTTCTGTTCTTGGGCTATGAGCTCAATAACGAAGGTAAGGGCTTAGCCCCCCATTTCTTGGAAAAATGTGCACATTTGTGCCCCCCAAATACTCTGAAGAAACTTCAGTCTTTGCTGGGTTTCTTGAATTTCGGGCGTACTTACATTCCCGAATATGCTCAGCGTATCAAGCCTTTGTATGCTTTGATACAACCTACTTATTCAAGGTCTTGCTGGCTGCCTGAGCATACCTCGATTTTGCAGTCTTTGCAGACAGACCTATTGGAGTCTAAATATCTTTTGACTCGTGATAACCACACAAACCTGGTGATTAGAATAATTCCGGGGCGGTGGGATTCACATACTTAACCTTTAATGAAGGTGATACAGTACCCATCGCATACAAGTCACATCTGTACACTTCCGCTGAATTGCGCTTACATCTGTCGAAAAGTTCTAACTGCAGTGCAAATGGCGATTCTAAAAGAACGCGCACTGGCGCAGGGAAAGCGGATTCTGGTGGTAACACCCTGTCCTGCCCTAGAGGCAGTAACAAAGGCAAGTGTACCGAACTCAAAAGCAATGCATCCCCGTTGGATACAATGGGCTACATCCTTGACGTCTTCGGACGTCACTTTTGTTTTTGATTCTTCTCTGCAGACTCAGGAGTTTTTGCAGTATGAATTCGTTCATCCTCCTCCTTTGTTTTTATTACCGCTTGAGGATTACAAATGTGTGATCTACACCGATGGTTCGGCGCAACCGGCCACTGGGTCCAAGCACGCTTATTCAGCTGCATGTGCTATTGTTGCGGGTTCCTTTGTAGATGGAAAGTTCAAATCCTCTGCAGTGCATACTCGCACACTTGGAGATAGTACCGCACAATTGGCCGAGCTGCATGCATTGCTACTTGCGCTTGAGTTCGCTTCTCAGGATGAGACCACTCTTATTGTATGTGATTCTTTTTACTGTGTACAATCTTACAATGACAATCTGTTTTTCTGGTCGAAAAACGACTACAAGGACGCAAAAGGGAGCACAATTAAGCATAAAATGCTTTGGGTTCGAGTGGCAGAATTGCAACAATGTCTGCCCCTCACACAGGTGGTTCACACCTTAGGCCATCAGCGGGTGGGCGCACACGCTATTGGTAACGATCTGGCAGATGAAGCTGCCCGTTCAGCAGTAGTCACGTGTTCAGTAGCAGCGGTTACCAGGTCCATGTCTAAAATAGACCCTGTTATATTAGCAGCTATTGCTGCAACCAAGGAAGGTAATAATTACCCTACAGGTTTCCCTTCCAAGTATTCTTACACATTAAGTCCCGATCAGGTTCCTTATGTAACTATACCTGACGTTGGAGATCGGCTGATCCCCAACGCGGACCGCAGGAGTGCTCTTGATATCAGCTGCACACGAAGGCATGGCTTCGGCTCATGCAGGTGTGTCAGCTACAGTTTCTATCTTGCAGCAGCGTTATTGGTGGCGTGGGTTATATAAAGACACCCGTGCTTTTGTGCTTTCTTGCGACGTTTGTCAACAGATTAAGCCTTCCACGGTAACACGTCCACCACAAACACCGCTCTGCATTGCTAACAGACCCTTTGGGTGTGTTTACTTGGATCACTGCGGTCCATTCTCATCAGACACTGCTTATAAATACATCTTAGTGGCAGTGGACTCGTGCACACGGTTTCTCTGGGTCTGGCCACAACGGAGTGCTGACGCCCGAAATGTAATCAGGGATTTGCGTGTCTTTGTGGGAATTTTCGCATGCGGCACCTTCCATTCGGACCAAGGTCCAGCGTTTGCCTCTAGGGCTTACAAGGATGCAATGGCTTCGCTTGGGGTGCGGGTGAAATTTTCGTCTCCGTATAGGCCTGAGGGCAACTCTATCGTTGAACGAATGAACCGTGACTTAAAGCAATCCTTAACAGCTAGGGTTATAGGTACTGGCAGGAACTGGCTGGCCCATTTGTATACCGTTCAGCGTGCACTTAATAATCTCCCTAGAAGACCTCTGGGTGGGCGGACCCCATACGAAATGCTCTTTGGCATAAGAATGTTTGTGCCTGACCTTGAAGGTCCAGACATCGCGGCGCAATCCGCCAAGTTTGATGTAGATAACCACTCTGCTATGTTACAGGACTTACAAGAAGCCCGAGACAAACTTGCAACTACACATTTGCCTTCAGCCACAGATCCTGCGTTGCAGATTCCGGTAGCCGGCTGGCTTCCGAAAGTTGGAGAACTGGTTCGAGAGAAGGTTGAAAACAAAAAAGAATTTGGCCCCTCTTTTCGTGCACCGGTTCCAGTTCTTGGCCTGAAGGGAACACGTACAGTCATTTTACCACCGCTTCCTGGTCGCAAAGAGAACAGATACATCTCAGTTGAAAATGTCAAGCTACAGCGCCTGGCCGATCCTGAATAGTGTCACACCAGCGGTCTCTTGTCCTGCCATTTATCGGACATATGTTCATAGTCCATCTGCACGAACGATCGCTGATGCTGTAATTGAGATGGTTGATTTGCCTGAAACTACGATTGATCCCCAACTCTTCACCAATATCGACGAGGACGAGTATACTTATCCTGCATCAGAATCGGTGGCACATCAACCAACAACGCCACTAAGCCCGACTCGTTATTCCTTTGATTCGGATTCCATATCTTCAAAAGTTCCATCCAAGTTCAGTATTTTTATATCCTGGTTTAGAGACAATTTTTTGATTCCCCCCTGGACATACATCTGGTTGGTACTTTTCTTGATATTTTTGTTCATGTCCATTGGCTTTGTCACAGTGTTTTTTCTACTAATCAATGGTCACTATTTACCTGAACGCTCTGCTGTAGACTATGGGGCCGATTCCGATCTCGGTCGGAGGCGGACCCAATACCATTCGGTCGGGAAAAAAGCCATGCGAAAGCCTGTTTCCCGACCGAACCGTACGCGGGTCCGGCCGAGCGAGTACGATGCGAATTCGCCGACCGACTCGTCCGGGCGTCCCGACAACTCCGACCGACTCGCTCGGACTCGAACCGCTCCGACCGACTCGCTCGGACCCGATTCGCACCGCGCAATGGAGACGTTTTCCGGCCGGGTAAGTACGATGCGCACCTCGACCGCTCCGACCGACTCGCGCCGTCCGACTCGAACTCGCTGTCGGAGCCGTACTTTGGGGGTCCGTGTCGGACCCCCCTGTACGCGTACCCGTGCGAGGCGCACACAGGGGGACCCAAGGGTCCCCCTACCTGTGCGTGTACGCCGCGAGCGCTCGCGGCGTACTCGCTGTGAGGGGCGCCCTTGTCCGCCTCGCACCCATTGAGGCAATGGGAGCCCGCGTACGCGTTGTACGACCGGCTCCCATTGACTTCAATGGGAGTCCGACCGACTCGTGTCCGATAACATACGGACGCATCGTACTCGTTCGGTCGGACTGCACGGGTCCGATTCGGTCGGAAATCTCTCCGGGTCCGGCTCGGTCGGAGAGATTTCCGGCCCGAATCGGAATCGACCCCTATGTTTCTGGAACTTTGGCTCCTCATTCCTCGTCTCACATCATGAAGCGTGACCACACATTTGTGAACATTTCAGCCTTCCCAGTTGCTGATGGCATCGTATGGGATGCAGTGAACTATCAAATCCATGGTCCGACGGAAATTATTAATGTACCTAATGTCCTTCGTGTTTCAATGGGTGATGTAGTACAAAACAATATTCATTCTGATGATTGGGATGTGCATGCCGTTGAAGCATTGTTTGCCGATTTAAAATATTATGCATCTTTTAATGCTGAAGATTTATATATGAATTCTGCTAATTATGCCGATTTGTATTGTTACCAACATTGGGGTAATCATTTTCTCCATAAGCCCAGTGCCCTGCGTGGTTCTGTTAACTATACCCAATGGGAACATTGTCCAAACCCCTTGCCAGGTAGCTCTCAAACTCTTCGAAATAAGTTTAATTATTTTACTGATTTTAATCGGTCGAACCCTGCATCCTATTATTTTAGACTTAATAACACATCAACTCAGAAAATTATGTTGACACACACCAAATTGCTATATTCAGGTTCCTTTCTGAGTGCCCTAGCTGTGGGTGGTTATGAGTACTGGGATAATACAGTGGATTTAAAATCTATTTGGGGCTCCAAGCCATGGCAGGTACAGGGAACCGAGGCGTTGCATCGTGCTTGCCTCATCCCTACCCAAATTATGTTCCTAAATGCTTCCATCTATCAGACTACATGTTGGGGCTTAGCAACCACTAAACAATTGAATACGCCATCAATACCATCCCTGTCGAGTTTTCCAAATGAAAGCTCACGATTCAATATGTCCCTCGTGTCCCTGCAGGCAATGTTACAAAATAATTCGTTTAATGTTTCTGAGCTGGTTCAGTCACCCTGGTTAGTATGGCCTATATCATCTAATGCATGTCAAATGCGTTTTCATGATACTGGTGCTAGCTACACACAGAATAGGCCTGATCCGAGGTTTACTGATGCCCGTACTGTCACTACATACTCTGTTGGTAAATTATGCAAACAATGGCTGCAACATTAGTCCCTTGATTCTGTTAAACAACATTTGTCCCTCCTTTCAGGCAATATTGATCTGTCCGACTTTGTTTTGGGACCTCGTGGTCCCCGACCTAAAAGATTCATTTATGAAACATATAATGAACTCTGGAAGCTATCACAAATGGAAGCTGCTTCCCGTCTTCGGGAAATAGATCAAGCAAATTTGGAAAAGGTGCTTGCTGTTGTGGACAATAGTATTAATACCCTGTCTTCTCGCATTTACACTTTAGAGAATATTGTGTCCTCTGTTGTTGATATTGTACAAGATGATGTTTCTGTGTTATATCATGGTCAGAATCAATTGCGTTCGGTTATGCAGTTTGCATGGACTTTACAAACGCTTAAGTTAGGTAAAGTGCCTTGGCATTTTTTGAACACCTCTGCCTTGTTTCTACCTTTTAACTTAACTGATAAACAGCAATTTATGTCCATGAAGGATGCAACTTACACTCTATTACATATCGAAAAGGTGGATCCTTTGCCGTTCTCTGTTGCAGAACTCGATTCTGCTGTATGGCTAGTCCATGGGGTTATAGCTTTACCATTTTCCTTATTTGAATTTGACTCGTGCATGAAACATTATCCTGTGGGCCGTTACCGGCCATTGGGCAGTGCTTTCCTGCATGAACTCTGGTCCTTGCCTTTCATGTATAAATGCCTTCGGGACGGCAAGGAAGTCTTTCTCACGGGGGAGTACTGCGACTCGACTATGGGTCATTCGCTTATTTGTAAACACATTAAATTGCATGGCTCATGTAGCGTTTCCTCTCCTAATCTTGCTTGTGTGCTGAAAGGTATTCCTGCTCCTGTTATTTCACCTACTTTCACTCTCCTTTCCAAATGTAGTTATTTACTTTTAAATAACGAAAACTGTTGTGGCCTGCAGGCTGGCATTCCTTACATTGTAACAGTTTCGCACAGGGTTGTCTGCTGCAAAAATGTGCTTTATCCTCCCCCTCATGGCAAGGTTGATATCTCTATTTGGCCTTCCATCCCTACCATGGAAGCAGATTTCAATAGACTGAGCAGAATAAAGGCACTATTATTAAACGAGGAAGTTATGCTCACGTCCGCCCGGGAGACATTCATTCTCCAGGTGGCGAGTACCCACAGTGAAATACAGGCCCTTTTAAACACTAATCTCCCCCAACATTTTGGGGAGTTAATACATCGTATTTTTAACGCATCTAACACTGAAGGCCTAGTACACTTTTTAAGGTCGTTGGGTCGGGCTTGGTGTCCTCCTTCCAGACTATTTTTGGTGTCATCCCGGCTTTCATACATTCTATATTTTCCAGTGTCTTTGGCGGTTTCCCATTGATCCTCGCTTTAGCGGCTGGTGTCTTGCTCTTAATTTGCTTTCTGCGCAATGGCTGCTCCCCGATGGGACCTGCTCGATCCAGAACGCCTCCAGCTGCTCCGTGAGCGCCTTTTGGCCGGTTTTGGTGTCTTGCCATTGGCGACACTGAGTGTGTCATATACTCTTTCATTTCGCTTTGCGTATTTCACTTGCGTGCAACCTGTGATGACTTGTGTCCGCTGTCCTTTCGCCTGGACTCTGGATTGTTGCCTCTCCAATTCGTCATTGTCTGTTCCGGATTTTTTTCAGTTGATGGGTCCCTTGGAGGCCCATGAGCAGGACTGTTCCGTCGCTGGCTGTATGGCGCGTGCGGCTGCACTGGGGATTTTGGCGCAATGGGATATCTGGGCGGCTGCCCAGGATCTCCTACAACGAAGCTGTTTCAATTATCACGCAAGCTGTCCCGCATTGCTTCTGAATGCTCCCTTTGCTGAGGAGCATTCCTGCTCTTTTGAACTCATGGATTGGATGGCATCTATGTTTTTTGACGATTCCAATGATGAACTCTTGGAGGGTATGGCTTTTTTCTGCACTTTCACTTTCATGGATTGACCTGCCCTTCGCCGTTTGGGCGCTCCCTGTGCTCCGACGTCAATTTTCTCCTCTGATGGGCCTCTGTCCTGGCCGCTGGACTGTCCAGGGGAGGGTGTCTTGTGGATTGTTACCTGCCTTGTTATGTTGGCCTAGGCCTGGCTGCCATGCTGCTTTTCTTTGCGCACGTTACACTGAGCCGGGCCTTCCTCGCCCTTTGCTCGTGCCAAGTTCTTTTGCACTGTCTGCATTTTCTGTTGTTCACCTTTCTGGGCTCAGTCTGCACAAACATGTACAAGGTCGCATAACAATGTATTCTGGTTCTTCCTGATATGGCCAGTCTCGCGCACCCAGACATAACATTATGTGCAATTGCCATGAAGAATTTGATATGCTTTTAATACTGTGGTTTACTAGCGCTTAACACACTTGGAGAAATCCCTTTCAGGGAGAAGAGCTATGATGTCCTGCTGATGTAATTCTGCATCTAGAGACTGAGGTATGGGGGTTCGCTAGTCAAAGCCCAGAGGTCTTCTATTATTATAATCAACTATCTTACTGCAAGGGGAGGGTGGTAATGTTATTTATACGTTTATCCACTGAGCTCTGAGATGCTTTCCCCGTTTGTATTCTATGGAATTGTAACCATGCTGCTTATATTATTCATATGCATTATGCTATTAGTACTGACACGTGTACTGTACATTAGAGCACGTAAGTTGGAATAAACATTTTAACCTATCCAGTGTCTCTTCCTACGCACCTTGTGGACAAGTACGAGTGAGTGACGAAAGAGTGTTCTTGCTTCTGCGAGTCCTGAGATAAAGATACCGTGTTCTGGGTTGTCCAAACATTAGTACTTGGGTGCTAATGGGATGCTAAGCTAGTTGGGTTGGGGTTTTTGGGTGCTACGGTATATGGTGGCAAACCACTGTATTCCGGGGTCCCATTTTCCTGTGCATAGCTCTGTGTATGTGCAGAAACCTTAAGACATTACTGAGTCTAAATGAGCACACCAAATTTGATCCTTCAGCCAATAACGCCTAAAGAATGTAACAGCTACAATGGTTCCGGGAAAGAAATTTGAAGAGAATATATATAGCAACCATGCTAAGAGTATATTGTAACATTGATGCTATTCAATGCCACAATGAGAAAAACAAAAACAATAATTGTAAAGAATGTGAAAATGCAAAGGTACCTACAAAAAGTTTTTTATAAAAAAACTTTTTGTTATTGAATTCTTTTTTATAAAACATAAAAGATACCAAATCCAATACAAACATACAATTGGTGCTCATAAGGTTACACATAATAAACATATAATAATACAAATCACAGTGTAAATAGGGAGCAAACACAATGGCAGAGGAGAAAAATTCAAAAATAGTTGTCTGATACATTGCAGGATCAATAAAGGACTCAATGCGTCCTCTTAAATTTGCAGAGGGAACCTCTATGGTGTCAGGAATTTGTCAGGTTATTATCAGGACAAGGAGCAGTATTTAGGAGCAACCATCAACTACAATTTGTGACACAGTCAATGATAACATCTGGATTATGAACAATGCTCATCTGAATGAAGAAACAGTCTCCACATCACCAAAAAATTCAGGGAACTGCAGTTCCGTGAACGAGAATTGCTGCACGTGACTCGGTACCGGGGAACTGAATTCTTGGCCCCACATATGATTAACGACGGGACCACATCCAAAGCGCTAGTACTTCTCAAATGGAAATCACTGGAAGGAAATCATCTCAGCAAGAGGGCTTCAGTTCAGTTCCCCGGCTCCCAACAATTGAATGCTGAAGTCCTACCAGAGGGTAATCAAATACATGCACACTGGCCAACCATGACTCTTCAAATGCATGCATGCATGCATCAAATTATGGCAGAAAAGGGTACTACAAGTGACTTCCAAAGCAGCAAAACAAGATGAGTAGTCAATCAATATCTTCAAGGATACTTTCTGTTTTAATGTGAGACCCTCCATCCTCGTCTGGTTACTAGCAGACAAAAATTGTAAGGTAAACATCAGTTCAAATGCAATACCAGGCTCAAGTCTTAACTCTTTTGAATAGTATGATGAGGACGGTCATATGACCAAAAAATTACTCTCACAAATTCCCAGCCACAGGTACAAGGCCTCCGATAGTGAGATGATATTGGAGCAATGGAGGAAATTATCTAAAAGCCTAATCAAACAAAAGAAGAAACTGGTCCAACACAAAGTCTAGGAATGGATTCTACAAACATAAAGGGAAAATGACTCCAGGAAATTCCGGGAGATAACTAGGTCCGACTAAGAACCTAGACCAATGAGTGGGAGTTGTGGAAACTTTGAAGGACCAATGAATGCTATGGAAATTATTACTTGCTTGAAGCTCTTCCACCACAATACTTACGCTGTGGTTAGATACTGCATCAACAGTGATGGTATTTCCCAATTCCGTTTTTTGATGGGTCATTTGGAAAGGGTGCGTTCTAACCCTCAAAACTATTTAAGTTACATATTAATTCTTCGAAAACTAAGTTCATGATTATGAAACCAAGGAACAAGTTGAGAAACCTCTTTGGTCAACCAAACTTCCTTTTATTAGGTAGGTATCCACTTTGATAAAATATTTAGAGGTCCATAAAAAATAGAAGAAAATGCCTCTATTATGGTGCAGAATGCAAATGCCGTCCTATGATGCAAGGGGGCTATCGGAGCCCTCATACTAAAGTTAGACCTTGAGCTAAATATGGCGAAAACTGTTACTTCTGCTCTTTACTGGGCTGAACTGTACGGCTTTAATAAGGCAAATGTGTTGCAAATGATAAAAAATAGTTTTAATGGTCTCTGCCCAACCTTGGCCATAGCATCTCAGTGGAAGCATTGAGACTCGAACTGGACCTCTATAACATCGAGTCATTTATACACTTAAAGCCTAGCCTCTTTTGGGCATAGCCGTGGCCGAGACCGCCTATTTAAAGTCGGCCCTGGACATCAAGGGTGGTGAAGACATTAAAGGGTTGCAACATGTGGAGCTCGCCCTGAGAGCCATTGGCTGTCCAGCATTAAAGCAATTAAAGAAAATTATTGGAAAATGTAATTTGCCTCAATGAAAAGCTCAGCTAGGGGTGGAAGCTTGATTTCTTTTTCCTCTAACATAAATTGTTGTAAGCTATTAACCAACCTTCCATTTAGACTTAATTCAGGCTTTTTAAGGGGAAAATGGATATATGCCACATGACGGATTTATCAAGCATTCTATTATCTGTGGCAGCGAATATCGTGGCAGCCTGGAGCATTAGTAGAATGGATTCTTCGTAATTGCCGTGGTCGTACACTTCCCCATTATGACCTGCTAGACCAGACTGCAACTTTAGACTTTGCATGTTAAGTTACAAAGCAAACTCATTCTGGTCACGCAATGCATTAATATTGGCTGCTTATTGGTCGTCAGTGAGGTTTTTAAAGTTGTATACCTCTTATAACTATTACTGTAAGAATGCATACTACTGTAAGCATTTATACGCCGTGATTTGTTGCTGATACAACTTTGCGCAATTATTATTATTCTTGAGCATTTTAATTGTATGTTTTTTAAACTAAGACAAATTAGGTAAATATATAAAGTATCTCTATAGAAAAAAATTGAAATCTAATAATAATAAGCACATTTTTCTCAGACATATTATTTTTTCTTTTTGCTAGACTTAAACCTAACAGGTCTTTATTCTGTTATACAAATAATTTTAACACGCAACACGTTTGAGTACATTTTTCTAGATACTTTTTTACAAGCCCCTTGCGCCACCAGTGTGTCACTTTCAACATAGGAAAAAGTGTGGTACCAGCGGTCTAGTGCTTTCATAGGGTACATTAATTCAATTCATACTTCAGTTAGCACTAGATGACTTTACTGCATTTTAGGTTTGATCTTAATGCTGTGGCGCCACCAAGGGTAAAGAGTTCGGCATTTCTTTTTTTTTTACCGTATAAATAGCGCTAACTCGAACCGAAGATATTCGAGCTCTTTACTTGACCACCAGTAACATTACACAAAGTCAAATTTATTATGAGGCCGCGGGAGACTAAGGGGCATATGTACAAGCCCCTATCGCCACCACAACATCACTTTTATGGTCGTTGTGGTGGCGATAGGGGCTGCGCTTTATGTACAAGGCAGCATTAAGCCACTTAATGTGGCTTAATGCTGCCTTGCACATAATGCACCCTTTCACGCTATGGTTAGCGTGAAAGGGGCGTGCAGTGGGTGTTGTGGTGGGCGTTCCACCGCAACACCCATTGTGTTTGACGCTGCCCCCCATGTACAAGGGTGGCGTACATAGGAGGCAGCGCCAAAATTAAGACCAGGAAAATCCTGGTCTTAAGTTGGCGAAACGAGGAGAAATGCATTATTTCTCCTCGTTTTTGCTTTTTCCATGTGTGCTGCCTTGTGCAGCACACAAGAAAAAAGCAAAATGCCATGCTTTGTTTATGTACAGGAAGGTATCCCTTTCTGTACATAAACAAACCTTTTAAAAAAACGCCATGAAGCAGCACACATGAAAGTTACAAAATGGCATTTTAGAATTGTTTATGTGCAGGAAGGGACACCTGCCTACACATAACCAATCCTTCCCTGCACACAGACACCCTTGCACTCTGGTGCAAGGGTGCCTGCGTTAGCGCTATGTTGTTAAACTTAGCGCCATCTCAGGGTGAAACGCAAGGCTGTACCACATTCTTGTAAATATGGTGCAGCCTTGCGTTTCAGAAGTGGCGGAGCGTGTCGTTAAGCCAAGGAGGCTAACGACACACTCCACCACTTCCTAGTACATATCCCCCTAAGTGATTTGGCCAGAATCCCAGGATGCTGAGCCGACACTCAAGGCTCAAACCTGGCTCCTCAATTCCAAAGTGGGAAGCTCTCTCTCTGGCCACATCCTCTCCTGCATTGCAGACACTGGACTGAGTAGTCACAGCCTTGGGTGAGGATGAGCATGCCCTAGGAATGCACAAGTTGCCCTAGTCAGCAGTATCTAGGATCACTGGCTCATTTTTTCAGGCATTTGTCAGGCAAACTAGCGAGGGACTCTTCCACTCTACGCCCATTGTCTGTGGCTCATTTCCATGAAAGGAGCCTGACCTCACAACACCTTTGCTATAGAAAGCAACATGCGGTGGACAGAAAACTTGAGCAGACATTTGAAATTCAGAGAATATTCTTCAGGAAAGGGCTGTCTAACGGCTTCTTTTTCCTTCGGGAAAACTGTTTTTTTTTTGCCAAGACGGAAGGATCATATCACTTTCATCAATATGGCACTCTTTATTAGAGCAGTCACTTGTATAGTAAAAACTACGATTACAATAAAGACCTGGAAAAAAAACTACAGGCAATAGGTGATAGAAATAAATATAGAACCAAAATAGTCTACATAAGCATTCCCAGGTCCTCACACAATCTCCTTCTTTGCTGCTCAGTGTTTTTTGTTTTTCTCATAATATTGATTCAAATAATTTTTGATACTACTTAAATGTACATGAAGTTGTATTTTTATATCTTAGATTACTGGTCTCAACTTCTAATTTGTTTGCAGCATTTTAAGCATTAATCCTGCATAGAATGATTATGTTTGTTATGGCTCCTTGCACAGCACTTGGAATAACTTTTATTCTTCTGTGACTCTTTGTTAGAAAATTAACCCCGTTTTGCTTTTTTCCCAACAGCACTGTCTCGCGCTGGGTCTGCTCTAGCATCTGATTGCAAATTGTAGTGTTTTGTGATATTTTATGATGGAAACCTTTTGGCTACTAATGGACTTCGTAGGTGTCAGTGCTCAATGCGATGAAAGATTTTTTAGAATTTAGAGTTCTCAGGTACACGCAGCAGAATAAAGACGTGTAATACTAAGCTTCGTGTGTGGCATTGTAATTGGTTGGTACCCAGGCTGGGAAGATGATACAAATCACTACGAGATAGGGGATAAGTAATCTGAAGAATGACCATGCTCTCCCCCAGAGTTTGCTGTGGTCTAAGCACACTGCTCATGCATGCCAAGTATGTCGCTGTCGATGAACGGAATTAATGCTTCATGCACGTGGGTCAAACCGCAACTCCAGCCATTGTAAAGCAAGTAAAGACAATGGAAGCATTATAAAGATTTCACACATTGATGGTCAAGAACCTACAGGTCAAACCATATATAAAGGTACCACGTTGCAACCAAGATAAAGTTGTAAAAGAACTGTGGGCTCACAGCATAAGTAAGAATGAAGTACTATCATTGCACTTTCTAGAGCCTTGATAAGCGGAGCTTTACGATCTCAGTACCGGGCAAGGAGACTCAAGAAGAAGCAAGGGTTGTGCTTACTGAGCTGTCCGATACCTGAAGTGGCCCACCACCAGAGCTGCCAGGTAATGGCTCAGAACAGCTCCAGAGGTCTCCCGCAAGTGTAGGGCTCTGATGGAGACCAGGGAGAAGGTCACCATTTCCCTGATTGTCCATGACGATTCTAGGCCATTCCATCCCAAGGTCCAAGACTGAGAATGAATGATGTAGGCTCAAATGGACAGCAGACAGGATCAGAATGAGCTCCACCCTCAAGGTCAGTCACTCCCATGATTAGCTGCTGCATTTTTAAAACCACCACAACCTTTTGATACCACCAAAAGCAAAATATTGGCAATAGATGGCCTGTGTGGATAGGGACATTTGATGATTTCATTGTTCCACTTGAAGAGACTGATAACAAGTATCTCAAAAATCTTGCTAGCGATGGTGTGAAAGAAGCCATAAAGAAAATGGTGAGATCTGACGAAGAAATTAAATATTGTCAATTATAGAGACACTGAATCTAAAGTTCAATCCTTTACAAAACATTGATTACGTAAGTTACATTTTCAGTCAAGAATGCCAAAATCCTGGTGAAACCATTGATGAATTTGTGTAGAGAATTGATGCGCTCATCAAACAGTGTAAGTTCAAGAAATTCAATAGTGAGGAAACTATGCGACTTAGAGGTAATGATGGATGCTTGTCAGATTAATTCAGACAACGAATGCTGATAGAAACTCTTTGTCTAGAGTGAGTGTTTATTGTCCATTAAGAGTTGGGACTACAATATTTAGAGGATTTGCTTTTGCTTAAGCCTTTGCTCCTTTGGTTTTCTATCTGGTCAAAAACAGAGACTAGTTTCACCATATCGATTATTTGGATTGTTTAACTTTGGTCTATGCCTCACGTATTTCATGGTTGCCATATATTAATTCTTTTTTAGCACTCTTTTTAAACTGTCAGTGTGTAACGATCCTCTGAAGACCTTGACACTCACTAAGAATCTGATTAAAGCTACTTTTACTAGGCATAGGGTGAAATTTAGAATGAGTTTGGAAATGATGAAAACAACAGTGCCCATGTATATGTCTCTTTCTTTGAAGGAGGGATGTCAATATTATCTGTCCCGAGTTACTAATAATCAACACCAGTGAGTGCTGGCGAAGCTCTGGCTTGGCATTGTGCAGTATCAATCAATCAATCACGGGGTTTATAGAGCGCGCTACTCACCCGTGAGGGTCTCAAGGCACTGGGGGGGGGGGCGGTAGGCAGCTCCGGCTCAGTCGAAGAGCAAGGTCTTGAGGTCCTTCCTGAAAACGTGCATGTTCGGGGACCGTCTGATGCTTACTGGGAGCTTGTTCCAGGTCTTGGCTGCGATGTAGGAGAAGGCCCTTCCTCCTGCTCTTCTTCTGCGGATGCGGGGGGTCTCTGCCAGGGCGCGGTCAGCGGATTGGAGATTTCTTTTGGGTGGGTGGAAGCAGACTCTCTCGTTGAGGTATTTGGGTCCGATGTTGCGGAGGGATTTGTAGGTGTGGAGCTTGAAGGTTATTCTCTTCTCGACGGGGAGCCAGTGTATGTCTCGGAGGTGTTGAGTCATGTGTTCGTGCCGTGGGGTCCCGAGAACGAGTCTGGCCGCGGCATTCTGGATGGTTTGGAGCTTGTGTAGAAGGGTCCTGTTGATGCTAACGTAGAGGGCGTTTCCGTAGTCCAGTCTGCTGGTTATGAGTGGGTGGGTGACGGTCTTTCTGAGTTCGAGGGGTATCCATTTGAAGGTCTTTCGGAGGATGCGGAGGCAGTTGAAGCTGGTGGAGGCGATGGCGTTGATCTGGTGGGTCATGGTGAGCAAGGAGTCAAGGATGATGCCGAGGTTCCGAGCGTGGTCCGTCGGGGTGGGGGGACTCCCGAGGGCGGACGGCCACCAGGTGTCGTCCCAGGCGGAGGTCGAGGGTCCCAGGATGACGACCTCTGTTTTCTCTGCGTTGAGCTTCAGGCAGCTGTCCTTCATCCAGGCTGCGACATCCCTCATTCCTTCCTGGAAGCTGAGCCTGGTGTGTTCGGGGTACTTCGTCAGGGAGGGGATGATCTGGGTGTCATCGGCGTATGATACTATGTTGAGCCCATGCTGTCTGACGATGGCGGCGAGGGGGGCCATGTAGATGTTGAAGAGCGTGGGGCTGAGCGGTGATCCCTGTGGTACTCCGCAGTTGATCTCCGTGGGTTCGGAGATGAAGGGGGGAGTCTGATCCTCTGGGTTCTGCCGGAGCGAAAGGACCGGATCTAGTTGAGGGTGGTTCCTTGTATCCCGGCGTCGTGCAGTCTGGTTGCGAGGGTGTGGTGTGAGACGGTGTCGAAGGCCGCGGAGAGGTCCAGTAGGACGAAGGCCGTGGTGTGTCCCTGGTCGAGTAGCATGCGGATGTCGTCAGTGGCGGCAAGGAGGGCGGTCTCGGTGCTGTGGTTGCTGAGGAATCCAGACTGGGAGGCGTCTAGGATGGAGTTCTCTTCGATGAATGCGGTCAGCTGGGCATTTATGAGTCTTTCGGTGACTTTGGCAGTGAAAGGGAGCAGAGAGATGGGCCGGTAGGTCCGTTGGGTCGGCCATGGGCTTCTTGAGGAGGGGCTTAACTTCCGCCTGCTTCCAGTCGTCAGGGAAGATGCCGGATTGGAGGGAGGCGTTGATGGTCCGTCCTAGTTCGGGGGCGATGGTGGTGGTGGCGGCTCTATGGTAGATGTGAGGTGGGCAGGCGTCCATGGGTGCTCCAGATTGGGTTTTCATCATGGTCTTGGTGATGAGTTCCACCGTGGCGGGAGTCCAGGTGGTGATGGTCGGCTGGTTGCCCGCGGAGGGGGAAGGGGTGGTGAGCGGCGTCTGGTCGCTGAAGTGGTCGTAGAGGGCCTTGATTTTCTGATGGAAGTAGGAGCTGAGCTTGTTGCAGAGTTCCTGGGATGGTGTGACGTCCGTGGCCTCTCTGGGGGGTTTGGTGAATTGCTGTATGACGTTGAAGAGTTCTTTGGCGTTGGTTGCGTTGGTGCCGATTTTTTGCTTGATGAAGGTCCGTTTGGTGTCCCTTATGAGCTGGTGGTACTCCTTCAGGGCGTTCCTGTGGATGTTTAGGTCTTCTGTGGTTTTCCGGCTTTGGCTTCCGGTAGCCTTTCCCTCCATAAAGTTGTGTCCACTTGAGTCGACCCCCTGCCTATGTGATGGTATAAGTAAGCAGAGCACGATGCACTTTACACTATTCTGTAGTTTTTATTCTGGTTATAGGCATCACTATCTTATAATGCTTTTTATTGCACAGAATATTAGTAATAACAAAGCGGCTTTGCATTATTTGTTCTGTTAAATGGCAATCAAGTGTGTTTTAACGTTGCTGTTTTTATTTTTAAAGGCTGTCAATTTGAGGAAAAGTATCATGTATTAGATTGTATTGGTCGGGGGTAAATAGTAAATTATGTATTTGTATTATATCCTATCCTTTATTATGTATCATATTTATTCTTCTCTATTGTGTTGTTTTAACTATGTTTTATGCACTTAAATGGCTGTTTTTTTGACTAGGCGAATAAAGTTTGAAACTGAACTGAGTGTTGATGGCTGCCGGAGCTGAGGAGCGTGCTGAAAGACAAGTCACTGACATGGGGGCCGGAGGTCACCAGAATGAATCAGTCATGAGCATAAAAAGTAAGCAAAGCAAAAGACTGAAGGACACAAAGTGCTGTCTACAAGTAAAAAGGGGTTATTTAGGTGTGGATTTCCATTTCCACACGAAGGTAAATGTTACGCCGTTGGACAGATATATAAAGGCTGTGGGAAAGAGAACCATTTTGTGATGATTTATAAAGTAAAGGAAAAAACAAATGTGAAACGGCGCGAAGGTAAAATTGCCACCGGGACATTCCAGAGGCAATGCTCGATGCACCCCAAAAGGCCGAGCGGCAACATCAATTGAGGCAAATTGACACTGAACAAAATTAATTATCAACTAAATCATCATCAAACACTTTGTCCACCTCACTATCCAGTGAAAGTGAGGAAGACGGTTGCAACATGTCAATGTTTACCTCAGAGAAAGGTGCACATGTCGGACAGGATGCATGCGAGGTAAAATGTCATTAAAATATTGAAAATAAATGACTGCTCGATCCCTTTCATCATCAGCATTGGTGCATCGACAAAAAACAAAGGTGGAAGCACCCATCCATGTACTTCAAAGTACAGTAGCAAGTGCCTGTCTGCTCAGTTTCAGTACCGCTGCTGATATGGGACTGATTTCTGTGAACTATAACTGAATGCTCACACATAATTGTAAATCAATTTCCTTAATTGTTTCATGGTTTAGGAAAGCTAAAGACTATGAAAGTAAAGTTACACATTATTGACGATGTCCGTCTTGTTGCTCAGAGACATTGACAAGTTGTTTTACATTTACAGAAAGCTGTTGAAAAAGAACTTGAATCTTTACTTAAGCATGACATTATTGAGCGTTCAACTGGCCTGCCGCCATGGGTTTTTCCCATAGTTGTAGTGCCTAAAAACGACACTGAAGGAGCTATACGCATATGTGTTTCATATGACCTAAACAACAAGGCAATTGAACAAGAACTACATCCACGTCCACACATTGCTGACATGATAATGCAATTAAAAGGTGCAAAGGTTTTCTCTTGCTTTTATTTAAATAAAGGTTATCATCAGCTGGAACTCCAAGAAGATTGCAGGTATATTACAACCTTTTCTACAGATTTCAGTCTGTTTCAATATAAAAGACTCAGTTTTGGTGTGTCATCGGCTGCAGAACATTTCCTAAATGCCATTTGACAAGTCATTCAGCAGGCTGTAAATTCTTTGACCTGTAACATTGACATTTTGATTTTTGGAGCTACACAGAAGAGCATGATAAAACTCTCGCCCAAGTATGTTGATTACTGATTGATGCAGGCCTAACTTTAAATGCAGACAAATGTCTACAAGACAAAGTGTTAAAATTCTTTGGCCATATATTTTCTGAATGAGGCATGGCACCGGATCCTGGTACAGTACAAGCACTGTCAAATGCTGATCACACACAAGATGTTTCTATGTACGTTAATTTCTTGGTGTGGCCTGTTAATGTTCAAGATACATATGAGACTTTTCTGCAATAAGTGCTCCCCTACGAGAGTTAACTAAGGAAAATGTTTAATTCAAGTGGTCACAACAATGTGAGAGAAATTTAAAAAAAAATCAAATAAACCATTGAAATTGCAACAGAAGTAGAATATTTAAATCCAAGGCTTCATACAGAGGTTGTTGTTGATGCTAGCCCCGTCCAGTTCGGTGCTAACCTGCCAAAGCACAAAGGACACCCCCATGCTCAAAGCATATGGTGGCATATGCCAGTAGAAGCTTGTCCCAAACAGAATATGCTTACTCTCAACCTGAGAAGAAAGTTTGGCCGTGGTATGCGCTTGTGAACATTTCCATGTATTCCTGTATGAAAAACCTTTCACACTGGTAACTGCTCATCAAGTTTTATTGACTATCTTTAACTACCCAGTAGCCAAGATGCCTCCCCACATTGAATGGTGGGGACTCTGATTACAAGATTATGATTGCACAATTGTACATCCTCCAGGAAAGGATCAAAACCCTGCTGACTGCTTTAACATGGTCCAGGTACTCCATCCAAGATGGCTTAATCCTACATTGATTTATTTGTAAAGTCAAATATGCCAGCTGTCACATCACTAGCCCAGATCATCATTGCCACGAGCTATGATAGTGACATGCTGAAGTTGAAAGATATAATTAAATGTCAGTCTTGGAATTGACACGCTTGACCTCTCACCAGTGATGATGAATATCAAAAGTACAAAACCGTTAAAGATGAACTACCTATAACTCAGGAAGGAGTTAAACTGCGAGGGCCAAGAATCCTAATTACGGCGAGTTTAAGACAGAAAGTAATTGAAGTGGCTCATGAAGGCCATTGTGGTATTGTTGCCACCATGAGTGCTTTCCGAGATCAAGCTTGGTTTCCATATTTAGAAGAGAGGGATGTAAAAGAACTGGAGGCCTGTCATCTATGTAACTGCCTCTCTGCCAACATTACTTAACATACTCTTACTATGTCAGAACTCCCTAAGTTGGCTTGGGAAAGAATAGCCATCGATTTCTTTGGTCCAGTCAGCAATGGACATCATCAGATGGTAATTGTGGATGAGTACTCCCAATTTCCATTAATAGAGGCTCTCGCATCCACAACTCATGAGCGAGTCAGTGCGTGACTTGACGCCATTTTTGCAACATGGGGCGTTCCAGCCATTTTTAAGTCTGATAATGTCCCGCCATTCAACAGTCGAGAATTCAAGGATGTTCTTGGGCATCTGAACGTAAAGCATCCAAAAAGTACACCTTTATGGCCCCAGGCCAACGTATTTGTTGAGTGTTTTATGAGTACGCTAAAGAAAGCAATACAGCATGCAACTCTTGAGAGGCTCAATTTACAAACTGTGTTGAATTCCACACTACGAGCCTATCGTTCAGCACCTAACTCCACAACAGGCAAAAGCTCTGTGACTTTGATGTTCAGGAGAGCAATGACAACCAAGTTACCTCAATGGACCAATAAAAGAAAAGGAGGTGAGAATACAACTTGAATGAAATACTTGGTTAATAAAGAATAGATGAAAGCCTACGCTGACAAGAGGCGACATGCAAAGAACATTGGGTTTAAGACAGGAGATCTAGTGATCTCCCGCCAAGTGCGAAGGAGAAAATCGGATGCTCCATATGATGCTGCCCCATTCCATGTTGTGTCCACCAAGGGATATATGGTGACTGCCAGTCGCCCTGGGAAGTCTATTACCTGAGACAGTTCTGACTTTCAGCATTTGATTCATTGGTCTTCTGATTAAAATGGTGAAAGAAAGACTGAACCTGAAAACTTAGTGACTGCTGGTATTTCTTCAGTGTCTTCGAAGATCTCCGACAGTGAAGATGCCAGCTCCTAGTTTCCAGTAACCATATCAGGTCAAATAATTAATGCGCCAAGAAGGTTGTTTAACAGAGGGGGAGATGTAGTGTCTTTCAATATTTTATGATGGAACCCTTTTGGCTCCTAACGGACTCTGCAGAGTTGCGACATAGGTGTGAGAGCACAATGCATGAAAGCTTGTTTTACAATGTAGAGTTCGCAGTTACACGCAGCAGAATAAAGACATGTAATACTAAGTGAGTGGCAAGGTCATTGGTGGGTACCCAGGCTAGGAAGACAATACACATAGCAACTCTTGCTGAGTATACATGCCTGTGCCATTTGGGGATTTCCCCCTCCAGATAACCTCCTTGGCACCTCCCTACTCTCTTGTTTCCTCAGAAATGGTTAGATTCTTGGCTTCTTGATTAACCCCGGGACTCAGACATTACAAGGCATATTTATGAAGATTGTGGCACACTGCAGCACAGCAAGTTACCTTGCTGCACTGCCTTGTGTCACAGGGAAAGGACAGGAATTTGCTTTATTTAAGGCATATGTTGCATTACTGTCCTTGCCCCCTGTGCTGACACACAATGGCCACCTAGTGCCAATGCAGGCCCCCTTGTACCATGGTACAAGGGTGTCTGTGTTGCATGAAGGATTGGTTTTGTGCTGGAAGGGACACCTTCTTGCCCCTAAACAATCCTTAGAGGCATATTCCTATATCTATGTGTGCTGCAGAATGCATGGAACGCCTCCCTTGCACAGAGTAATTCAACACAGTGATTTGCGCTTTGTTCCATTACTCCAGATTTATTGAGCCATTTACATCTTTTCCTTTTAGTTATCCTGCATTCCTTGGTGCTTCATCAATAGAGATGGAGGTAGCGACTCTAAGAGAACAAAGAATCCAGCTTCCAAGCAACCTGTATGATATTCACCTCTCAGCTCAGGACTACATTCTACTAAAAGATGGGATGAAGTTTACCATAGCTTACATTCGGGACTTGGGTTTTATTATCAAATGGGTATATTCCACTCTAATCTTGTAACATAAAACAACATTTCTAGGCTTCATAATGGTTTCTTCCCAAGAAATCCATCAACTCCCTCAGCCCAAAATATATCTCATCAGGAACAAACCAAAACAATGCTGTTTATTTTTCTCATCTCCCTCAGACAACTGGCACAGTAGTGATGCTATTAGCTTCATCAGCTCAGGCATCTTTCCTTGGCCCACTCACCTATTAAGCTCTCCAGGTTTTAATATGTATCTTAAGAAGGTTTTCTCCTTTTCAGACTTAATTTCTATAGATAGGAATGTGCAAGAAGAATTGACCTGGTGGTTTCTCCATCTAGATGCTTGGAATAGGAGAATATTCTTGTCACATCCCCAGATCTTGTCTTAGAATCAGATGCAAACCTACAGGGAGAGGAGCTTTACGAGTACTCAACTGGATTATTATGGTCAAATGGTCCTCCAACCATTTGCAGACTCCTTGGCCATCCTCAGTTTCACAAAAACCGAGCCTATACAGCAATTGCTTTGTACATAGATAACATTTTAGCAGATTGCTACATACTTCATCTGGGGGAATGAAATTCAAACCATTGGCAGATCATCCAATAGTTTTTAGGAGTTCTGTCTCCCTTATGAGATAACAGTTCGGATACAAGACTTACCAGGTATTCATATTACAGTGGAAGATTGGTAATCCAACAGCAGAGGTATTAGACTGACTGGAAACTGGAAACTGCATCCTGTGATGTTTCAAGAAAGGGATCAGGTTTAGGGTCCTCTCTTCCTTTACCTGTTCACTTTACAACCCAGCTGTCAGTTACATCAATTTTACAACTGGAGACTAGACCTTAACTAGAGTCGCATTCCTGTAAGACTGGTCAATCCCTGTTCTGTATGTTTTCCCTTCTTTTGCTATGCTTTCCAGGTGTCTGCTCTAAATCAGGAGAAAGCAAGAACTGGTGATTTTCATAACTCCAGACCATAAGCTTTATTTCCCTCTCTCTAAGAATCACTTGTCTGTCATCATCCATCCTCTTCTACTGTCAGATCTTCTGATCCTAGGACATGAGTTAATCATCTCAGAGAATTGGCATCAGATGGCATTGCGCCGTTCAGGTCATCAAGGACTCTCCAAAGCCTTTTAACTTTTCAGCTAATAGTCTCCAGACCGTAAGCATGTCAGGGAGAACCCTCCAGTGTCCAGATTAATTAGAACAGTTAGATATTCCATTCCTTCAAAACCCGTTACTCATCGACGTAACGAAACTTGAGGGGGCCCCCCTGCAAGGCATGTGGAGGGGCCCCCTCTGGGCTCAATCAGGAGCTCCCGGGCCAGAGCACTGTGCCGAGGGGGCTTCTGGAGCTTGGGGGGCCCCCGCACCGCAGGGACCTGTGTTACGCCATCGCCGTTACTAAAAGACACTTCTCTCCATTGTAGCTTTTCTGTGCCAGTTCTAGATAAACAAAGAAGTCCTCAGTTAATGTTGCATATCAGTTTTTGTCTTTTCATCCTAAGTTTTGTCTTATCTAATCTCTGAATGAATATGTAGGTAGAGTGTTAGTTTTAAAACTACCCTGTCAGCCATTGCTCATTTCATTAAAAAAATCTCATGGCCTTGGTTTTTTTTAAACAGATTTTATTGCCGTTTTGTTTGGCATAATTCAGACATCTGCTTTCAGTAAATCACATGTAAAAACATTCTTACATTATCGCCATCCCCTCACTGTTAATGTTCATGGTCCAACTCCCACACCCACCCTCTCTGTGAGTGGCTTCACTGTTGAGTGTCAGTCTTAGTGACTTGTGACTATGTTATTGGGTGCGCTGCCTTTTCATAGTGAAGTCATAAGGTGGCTTAAGGTGGAGTCCGGGGGTTGCCTTTTCCTATGCACTCTGGCCCATTCCGTTCCCTTCTCTCTCAGGTGATGGGGAGCACGACGGGTTCTCTGTTGCCTCGTCTGAGTCAAGTGTGCGTAAGTCATCTACTAATCTTCCCCAGGCCCTTGCTGTATACAATGTACCTATACCTTGTCCCACTTCCCTCAGCAGAATTCTCCCGCTTTTCTAGTTCTCTCCTCCATGTCCCCACTCTCGATTCCCTCGTCGACTTCCAATTTCTAGTGATTTCCCACTTGGCTAGTATATATGCAAGGTCTTGGAATTTCCCTGTCACCTTTGTTTTGGCTGTATGTGGGAACCAGCTCAGAAGGCAGGGACCGGGTGTGTGTGGGATATCGATGTCTATGATGTTTTCTACTACTCTCGGTACCTCCTCCCGAAAAGCCAGAGAGCGGGACAGTCCCTGAACATGTGTAGCACATGAGCCTCTCCTTCCCCGCATCTAGGACAAGCCGCTGTCTCTGCTTGGAAGTATCTTCGAATTTGGACAGGGATAAGATACGCTCTCTATAGGACATAATAGTTCATTAATTTCAACTGCGCTTTTCTCGATATCTTGAGGGTCCTCTCAATTAATCCCCAGCCTGCCTCTTGAATCAGAACTCCCAAATTTTCTTCCCACTGAAGCTGTAGCCGCTCCATAGTTTTCTGCATGTCACTCCTGATCGCCCTATAGATGCAAGAGACCATTTTGATCCTACCTGATGATAGGGCCACATAGTTACAGCATTCCAGTGCTTGTGGCTCCGTGGACCCAGAGCCCCAGTCCTTCATAAACTCTGAGGTGAGGGCCCTGTGCAGCAGAAAGTGGCAGTGAGGTATATAAAATTCTGCATGGAAGTCCTCGAAAGGGAGCATCTCAGAGTCCCGGAAAAGGTCTCCCATCACCGTTGTCCTTGCCTCACTTCAGTCATCCAGACCCATCCAGTTCCCCACATGTGGAAGGTGCCATAGTAGCACAAGGGGAAATTCAGCGGACCCTGCACTAGGTACGCTGCATATATCTAGTTCGACACCAGGTCACTAAGTTGGTCTCCTCAGTGTCCCTATGTGGTCTCCGCTTTATTAGCAGCAGTATTTTTGCTAGTTATGGGGTTTCTGGCGCGAACAGGTAAAGGGTCCACTCTGGGTTTCTCCCCGTCGCAAGCCATCAGACTAGCCATTGAAGCTGTGTCACAATGTAATATGCTTCAAGGTCAGGGACCACCAGTCGTCCCGTCAATGTGGAGTACTGCATCATGGCTAATGCCACTCAATGCGGGTCAATCCCCAAATAAACATTATAAGCTGCGAGTTCAGGTCCTGAAACGTCGCTCACGGGATCCACATCGGGAAGGTCCCGAAGAGATACAGCAAGTGCGGCAGAGCCACCATCTTCAAGAGGGCCACTCTGCCTGCTACCCACAGTGGCAGAGACCCCCAGAACTCCACGGAGGAATGGAGGAATTATAATGCTCTGCCGACGTTGCCCTCAATAAGGTAAGCGGCTCTATGATATACCTGTACTCCCAGATTTGCCAGGCAGGTGGGTTTCCACTGCAGGCATCCCAGTTTGCCCGGGCGGGGGGGCGGCCTTTCAGTTGACATGGAGAACAGTCTCGATTTCTGCCAGTTCACCTTCAATCCCGAGAGTCGGCCAAAGCCGTTCAGCATATTCTGAGCTCCTCTCAGATCCTCCTCCCTATCTTGGAGGAAAAGCAGAAGGTCATCCGCTTATAGGGCTATGTGATGTTGCACCCCTTTCACCTTCAGCCCTCTGTAGTCTCCCCCTAGCCTCGCACGGCATGCTAGAGGCTCCATGGCCAGGGTAAACAGTAGCAGAGATAGGGGACATCCCTGCCTTGTACCTCTATCCACTTTTTGACTTGGGGTGAGATAACCTTCCCTGTGCGGACTCTGGCCTTCAGGTGTGTATATAATAGTTTAACCCAGTCAAGGAATCCCCCTCCCAGGCCTAGTCTGCTCAGTACCTCGTATAAAAAGTGCCACTCCAGGCTATCAAAAGCCTTTGCTATATCTACTGCGAACACTGCTGCTTCAGCCTTATCCTAGTCATCTGTGTCTAAGATGGCTATGATCTGTCGTATATTAATGGCTGTGTTCCGCCCTGGAATGAATCCAGCTTGGTCCGAGTGGACCAGCTTTGACATGTGTGGCAACAGTCTGGTCGCTAATATTTTGCTCAGAATTTTGTTGTCCGTGTTCAGCATGGACAGAGGCCTATATAACATGCTATTGTGTGCCAGCTTCCCAGGCTTTAACACTGGGATAATAAGTACTTCCCTGGTGCTATCAGGTAATGTCCTCATCAATCGAGCTGCGGCATGCATCAAGACCAGCCGGGGAACTAATTCCCCTGAGTAAGCCAAGTAAAATTCAGCTGGTAAGCCTTCTGTTCACGGCGTTTTATTGTGAGCCAAGTGCTTAATAGCCACCTTCACCTCGTGAGGGGAAATGTCAGCTCCTCTGTGTCTAATAATTCTAGTCACAGCAGCCTTAGTCCTCAGAGGCAGTCTCTCACTACAGTGTCATCACATGGGGGAGTGTCTCGATATAGTCTATCATAGTATTGGACAAATATTTAATTGACCCCTTCTTGTGTATATTGTCTGTTCCCATCGTCATCCTCCATCTCAACTATTAGAAAGCCTCTGCTGCCTGGACTGGCCAACCATGGCAATAAGGAACCGGACTTGTCCCTCTCAGCATGCTTGAAGTCGAGATATTGTTTATAATCGAAACATCAGAGCCTTTCAGTCTGCAGGGCTACCTCCTCCCTAGTGTCCTGAGGTCCCGTTTGTAGTTCTGGGTGCCCAGGTTGTCTCCATTCCAGATCTCTAATCTCTTTTTCCGCTGACAGGACGTCCGTCATGAGCGTGCATCTAACTCCCGTGGTCTCCGCTATGCAATGGCCCCTCAGGACCACCTTGAAGCATCCCACTCCGAGAGCGGTGAGGTAGCTGTTCTGTCTGTGTCATTAAAGTACTGAGTAATCTTCTCTCGGATTCCTTCTCTAAATACCTGGTCTTCCAGTGCTTCAGGGCGGAGTCTACAGGTACGGAATGCGGGCGTAAGGTGTGTGCACTTCAGTCATAGCAGGACTGGATTGTGGTCCGATATCATTCTGGCCAGGTACTCAACCATGTGTACCTGACAATGTATGTCCATTGTGCACAGAAATGTGTCTAGTCAGACATGCACCTCATGCATAGCGAAGAAATATGAGTAGTCTCAGTCAACGGGATGTAAGGTTCTCCTGGAGTCCACCAACCCCCAATGTCTCTGCCAGTCTCTAAACGCCTGTGCGGTACGTGTTGTCTGGGAGTCTTGCAGTGGCGAGTGGGATCTGTCTAGGTTTAAGTCCAACACGCTGTTGAAGTCTTACCCCACGATCGCAGTGGAAGTCAAATACAGGGCCAAAGTTTGGGTTAAATGGGCAAAGAAATGGGTCTGATCAACATTAGGGGCATATATATTCAGTATACTCAAAACGTGTCCCTCCAGTCATCCTCGTACCACTATGTATCAGCCCTCTGGGTCAACTAAGGTGTCCATGAGTTGAAAGGGTATCCCCGCCCTTATTCAAATCATTTCCCCCTAGCATAAGCGGAATATATGGTATAGTATGCCTGACCACGCCAGGGTCTCTGTAGTGCCTGTCCTTCCTTTGCTGTTAGATACGTTTCCTGGAGGAGGGCTAGTTGCACTCCCCTACTGTTAAGGAAGGAGAACACTTTATATCTCTTGGACATGGTGTGCATTTCCTTTATGTTCCATGTTAGGCATTTATACTTTAGTGTACCTGCCATCTATTGTCAGTCCGCGCAGTGTGCGCACCTCTCCGGCCCTCAGACTCTCCTTTCCTGTCTGCAGTGTGGTCCCCTGCATTTTGATAGATATATGTGAAGTGAGCTGAAATTCCTCAACTTGTAAGCTAAGAAAGCAACAAATTCCCCAACGCCCCTTCCCTAGGACAAGTAGGTGGTCTCCTCCCATCCAAACCATTAGTCAAAGTCTGTGGAAAGTCCACTCACAGAACTTTCGGTCAGAGGGAGTTGCTCCGTAGCTGCATCCACCCGCCGGCCCACCATCCAGCTCAACTGTAACATCTATTGAATCATACTTTTCCCCTTCTTCCAGCCCAGTACCTCTTTTCCGTGGTATTATCATGTCAATGCCTCCTGGCCCTCTCCCCTCTTATCAGTCTACCTCACCTCTCAGATGATTTCATCAGCCATGCTCGGAGTCACCTTCGGTAGTTCAGCGATAAGAGTCTCAGAAACGCTCGAGCCATGCTCTGAGTCCGAGTCCAGTCCTGATCCACTGGTCTCCGGGGCAGCGGATTCCGTTTCTTTTCCACTAATCAGTGCCACTACCTTCATTGTGCTGTGTCGTTATAGCTACACCTCTGCCTGTATAGGGGCCAGTGTGTCTCGCTTGGCTGCTCTGCTGCGGGATCGTCTACTGTGTCTTCCTCGTTGTCCCTGTTCCGTAGGTGGGATCTCGCCTCAGTAGCATTACAACCAGCCCCAGACTGTTTTGGGGAGCAAAAGAACTCCGTTCCTTCAGGTGTGGACACTCGCAGCTTGGCCGGATACAAACTGTATACTTGTATTCGAGTTGTAAGTCGGAGTTACTGTTTCACACTTTGGAAGGAGCACCGCTGTTTCTGCTCCTCTCTAGAAAAATTCAAAAATATGCGCACCACCATATTGTTCACTTGCAGATCTCTTTGACGTCTGGCTTGTGCCAATATGGGATCCCTGTCTTTATAATGTAGGAGCCTTGCCCCAACAGGTCTCAGGGGGCTCCGGGTAAGGGTGGCCTTGCCGGTACTCAGTGGGCCCTCTCAAGGTCATAGAATGGTGAAAGTCCCTCAGGTGCCACTACTGTGCGTAACCAATTCTCAAGGTAGTCCACAATATTGGTCCCTTCCACCTTTTCTGACAAGCCTACCACCCTGATATTGTTCCTGCGGGTACGATTTTCAGCGTCCTCAGCATGGAGTTCTAGCACGTGCACTTTTGATTCCAGTGCAGTGAGTTGATTCTTGATCTCCGCAAAAGCAGGGGCGGACTCCAAGATCTGGTGCTCACTCGCTGTGACTCTCTCGGCCAGGCACCTATGGTCGTCTCTTAAGATGACCAAGTCTGTGCCTATAGAGTCTATCTTTGTCTCCAGTCCGTTGGGGAGGTAGGACTCTCATTCTCCTCTGGAGGGTTTTCTGTAGGGGTTCAATCCTAGTATCATCTCTTGGTATGCTTCTCCATTTTTGCCCATGTTTTCCACGACTCAGATGCGCGTCTTCTGGACCTGGATGTCAGCCTCTTCAGGTAGGTGTTCCGCTCTTCTTCCGGAGTCACTCGTATGCGGGTCTATATACCCCCCACTTCACTGAAGATCTCAATTGCAGGGAAACCTTCCAACCTCACTGTTTCAGCCACAGTGTTTCGCGGCTCAGCAGTCCATGGTCCCGGCCGTTCCCAAAAAAGTATATTGGGGCGCTGTGCTCTTGTGCCATTATGTAAGGGGCATTTCAATTGCTCAGCCAGAGAATGGGTTCAGATTCATCTCTTCACATTCCACACAGCCTCACCTGGCCAGGATACAAGTTAGCGTCAGGGCCTCCACTGTTGTTCAGTCAGCTAAGGGTATACATTTCAGCCCATCGATCTCCTGGGTGCTAAGCCAACGCACTGCAGGTGCCACAGGATCTCACCTTCTAGGGCTCTCTTATAGGCGCTAACTTCTCTTCCGAAGGCCAGGTTTCATAGGGCGTCTGTCCAAATTGGCCCGTCCTGCAGGGGAGATGTGATTGCTCCAAAGATCCCTTTACTTATACAGGGCAGTGTCCGCCTACATTTCTTAGGCCAGGAGTTGTTCTTCCTGTCCAGTAACTAGCTCTGAGTGCTCCCTCTGTTTCTAGTCCATGGTTTTTGTATGATCAACTAATACATTCTGGGTTTTGTAGTTCTGATTTGACTTGAAACAGTGTCCGTAACTACCTGGAGGGAGGTGGCCACCCCACATGTTATGTAATTATGGCGAGAGACTTCCAGAGGAAGCATGTAACAGCGCCTGTATGGTGGGTCCTCTGTAACTATGTATAAACTGCGCCAAGTGAGGCACAGATATTAGCAGCATGGAAGGAGGGTGGAGAAGAGAAGTTGAATAATTTTGTAGACCAGTGGTTCCTTGGCGTGCTTCCATCAGGCAAAGATTAGAGCCAGCGCACGAGTATTTTCAGCAAAATTAAAACTAATATAGTTTATATTGTTCTACTTCTTGTTTGAGGTGTGTGAGGTAAGTGTTATCCAGGAGTACTCTGTAGCTCGTCAAGTGCAACTGTAAATCAAAGACATTAAGCAACTTGAGTTCTAATAATTGTGTGTAATCATTGTGTACTTTAGACTTAGATGACCTCAATACTTTTATAGACATTTGTAAAGACAAAGATGCGCATGCTGCTATTCCACAATCTAACGGTATGTATCACTTCTTTTATAAATGCTGTAACATAAATACCGCCCTTTTATTCAACAAAAATGGCAGTTTGTTCAATATCTGCTGAAGGCAATTGCCAATATTGATTCTCTTTTGCATTTCAAGCTAAGTGGAATTTCTGCCTTTCAGAAAGTAAAAAGACAAAATATGTTGCTAAATAAAATATGGAATGCTTTTTCTGAGGTTATGGCAAAACACTAAATTGCAGCATTTTTCGAATTGATGTTGATGTTGAAAAGAACATTGCCCTGTAGGTAATGTACAGTACAATATGTTATTGCCTTCAGATCATTGAGACAGCAATCGGCTCTTATTCATCGATAATTATCCAGGGGATTATGTGCATACCGTGCATTTAGAATCTGGAAGTGCTTCCCACACTATTTGATACAAAAAGGAATTGACAGACCGGAGAAAACCAAATGAATATGGATACAAATCAAACTGCGTTTCCTGCTTTGTACAGCAGCCGGGGAGTTAGAAAGAAACACTTTGCAAACTGCTCAAAAATGCAAAGAAAATTAAGGAGTTTTGTATGGTCTATTGTGAATCCCTCCCCTGGTTACTACTGAGTCACAGATTACGGTAAATTATTATTCCTGTGGGCTACTGATGTGAAAGAAAGTAAGGCCTCATGATTTCACCCATGATGTTACTCTCCAAGGTTCTGCGCATATTCTTTTTGGTTCACCCCTCTGGGGGACGCACATGTAATGGTTATCAACAACAGCGAACGTGTCTAAAGCATGCATAGTAGTCAACACAATATATAACTCTAATATACACTATTCTGTAAACTGGCAACTTGTTATTGCACATGCATGTCCATAGTAGTAGACCAAGCCAGACTGGGAGCCCAAAGCAGCCCTGGCAAAATGTTGTCAGTCCAGCCCCCATAGGTTTGCATAGCGACCGAGTGAGCCTGGGTATTGAAATCATAGTTTTGTCTAGTGGTAGTTTTGACTCATCTAATGTAGCGCAGAGGGTTGATATGCCTGTATATACTATGCAATTATCCCATCCAGGCTCCTGGGAAAAAACCGGATGCCTTAGTAGAACATTGAAGCTCCCATTTGTCCATTTTTACTGGCTTTCACAGCAAAATATAGCTAGAAAACTAGCTGTTTCTTTTTCTGTATTTACTTTTAAATGTGGAAAAAAATACAAAAACTGTCTCTTTGGGAACCTTTTTTGGAGCTGCCAAGCATGACTGATAGGTTAGGGGTTCTTAACCTGTGCTCCACCTTCCCCTGGGGTTCCACGATGCTTACTCAGGTGGTCATGACTCTTAAGAAAATTATATATTAGCAAATAATAAAGTTGATATAAATAATAAAGCAAAATGAAAAATTGAATATTTAATTATGTAAGTGTGTATTGGATTATTAAATTCCATTCTATTGTATTCTTGACATTTCTAAAGCACATGGCTGCCCAAAGGACCTCCCAGCACTATGAAATCATACCAATACCCTTATCCTCACAAGGTTAAATAAACAATAATGTCATCAGCTGCTTCCTGAAGCTTAACTCATCTTTAGAAACAGGCAGCCAGTGCAAAGAGGCTAATGCAGCAGAGACAAAATTATGTTTAGGTAACTTCAGCAATATCCAAGCTGCTGCATTATGAACCACTTGAAGTCTTTTTACGACATACTGAGGCTTCCAAGGTAAAGCGAGTTAACACAGTTCAATTGCGATAACACAAAGGCCTGTACCACCACTCTCGCACAGAAGAGGGGAACAATTCCAGCATTTTCCCAAGTGTCATCAATAGACCACAGAAACTAGCAGCTAGCTTCCTAGTTTGTATTCCAAGGGGGTAAGCTTATTCTCAATCCATACCCCCAAAATTTTTACAGCTGATTTGGGGGGTAGGATGGTCTCCTAAAGAGTCTCACCAATACAACGAGAACTAATACGTAGGGTAATTTCCGACTACTCATACCTCAGTTATATCTCCATTAAGCTTTAGAAAACCTTTCTGCTACCTCTCAAGCAGGAGTTCAACTGGTTAGAATCTGTTGCTGTGTCTGACGTAAGCGAGATGACGTACTGGGTGTAATCTGCATATGACACTATTGAGAACCCATGTGAATACATAATCTCTGCCAGAGGACAGACATACAAATTGAATAAAGTAGGACTTAATGAGGAGCCCTGGGGCACTCCACATTTTTGAGGATGTGGCTCTGAATAGAAAGGTTTCTCATAGACACTGAAACTTCTGTCATCAAGAGATGTGGCAAGCCATTTCAAGGCTAGGCTAGTCACTCCAGCCTGCTCTAGTCTGTTTAATAAGACGGAGTGTGATACAGTATCAAAAGCTGCACTGAGATCCAATAATATCACTGCAGCCGAATCTGATGAGCACGAGCACGGAGTTGCGAGTGGCATCAGCTGTGAGCAGAAGCAGTGAGCAGAGGCAGCGAGCGGAGGCAGCCCCGTTCCTTCAGTGCTCCTCTAGCTCCTCTAGCGGCCCTTTCGGCCCCAGCCCGAGCGGCCCGAACGGGAACGGGTCTCACCTGCAGGAGTCTTTTGGAGTCTCGCTGAGCCTGTCAGAGCCGCCTTGCCTGCGGCAAGTGGTGGTGAGTGCGGCGGCCGCAGTTGAAGCGGGCGCGGGAGCGAGGGCGGGTGCGGGTGTAGGCACAGCGGGAGAGTCCTTGGTGCACAGGCGGTAGCAAGGGCGGCCAAACAGCCAGAGTGTAGCCAGTGTCCCCCTTTGCGTGCCTCGCTCGCTCACTCGCCTTGCCTCTCCCTCTACTTCTCCACGCACCAGTCCCGCAGGGGGCTTTGGCTATTCCCATCGTATACTTACAGCCCCAGCCCTAGCAGTGCCCACAGTGCCTACAGAGACAGGGCAGAGGCCAACGGTCTACGAGCAGAGGATGTGTTGCAGTGGTGGGGTTGCATTGTTGCATTGTTGCACTGAGGAGACGGTGGCGACCTCTGCTGCAACAACGAAGCGCAGCTAGAAGAGTGGTCAGGAGTGACTCAGGACAGCGTACAGGAGAGAGCACAACGTAGTACAAGTTATATGAGTTGTTTGTGCATCTTGCCACGTGCGCTCTGCCCTGCCCTGGTCAGCCGTTGATTTGTATTCCCAGCACGGGTTTAGCTGGGACAAAAGCCGGGACTAAGCCAGGACTAAGCCGGGATTAAGTTGGGCCTGTAACAGGTGGTCGCAGTACGCAGAAGCACCACTGCACGACAGTATATACTGTTAAGCCTCAACTCAGAACTTGAAAAACCAAAATCAAACTGTAATTACAGTCAGCCAGCCATGGAGGATGAGATCGGGCAAAGTCAGGTGGACCCCAAAGCAGCCCCAAAAAAAAAAAAAAACTCAAAAGGTGCAGAAAACGTCTAGTGCCAACCAAGGGGACAAAAAACAAAATATAACCCAGACAAAAAAAGGAATAGCAACAACCTTACAGAGCCCACTAATCTCTCCAATTGCAACCTTATTCAGGAATCAGGAGGTGAGAGACACAACAGAAATTAACAAGGCCTTCTTTTTCCTGAAAAACCCTGGGGCCACACTTTTTTCAATGCCACGAGCCCTGCCAGGTCTGCCTGCCCCTTTAATTCCTCAAAGGGCGAGCCAAAACAAAGGATCAGACGTCATTCCAACTGCTCAGGCATCCTTTGGACTAAAAGTCCCCCCTCTGGACCAAACGGACACAAGTGGTCAAGACCCAAATCAGGACTCTAGTAAAAATAAAAGACAGTCATACAAGGAAATGGAAGAGAACAACTCGAAGAAAGAAACTTTCTCAGTAGGGGTTGGCAGAGGGGAAACAACAGCACCAGCAACCCAGCCTGAGTTACCCGCAGAGGGCCGGGGAAACCTGAAGGCAATAGCTACGACTCCTCCTGTCAAAGGCAGCAACTGGAGCAAGGAAGGAGAGAAGCAAGGCGTAAGGTCCAGCACACCAGTATCATACGCGATCCCGAAAACCGCTTCAAGTATTACCCTAAAACCCACATCTCCTTGTACACTTATAAAGTCACCTGTTCCTTAACAGGGACTGAGAATTGAAGCCCAGATACACAGGACAAGTGCAGCCCAAGCTAATGACTTGGAAGACTTAGAAAATTCATGGTTGAAGCTCCTAAGCCCTACATCGAGCCCAACATCAAACAAGGGGACATCACAAGATCCAACCAAAATTGAGATAGTAGAGGCCAACAAGCCCCCCAAGCAAAACAAAGGGGAGCAGACCAACCTGGAGGAATATCCGGATAAAAATCTGGACAAAAACGGAACGGTAATGACATCAACCCAGAACACCAGTCAAACAGCTTCTAGTAATAGCTTGTCAAACTCAGAACAGCACCTGGGCACCAATCAAACATCACAGCAAGAGAATGCACTTAGTGCCTTTACAATTCATCCAGAGCTTTTCATGTCCGTAATAGAAACACTCCAATCATCTGCAAAGGCACTTAATTGGCAATCGGACAAACTGGACACTCAAATAGACCTAATGAACATTATAGCCCTCCATATAGCAGGGATTGACACTAAACTGGACAAACTTAACAAGCTAATAACAACAGCACGAATCACTGACAGAATATCGACTACAAGAATATCGACGTCAAAAATATCGGAGGCGAAATATCGAGATCCAGAATATCGACATCCTATCTACATTATGGTAAGTACAAAAATATCGGAAAAAAATATCGATGTCAAAAATATTGTTAAAAATATCGTTTATTATTTAAGTTTAAAAAATAATGTAAAATAAAGTAAATAATACATATAATTAAAATAAACATAGTTAAAAAAAAATTAAAATAATTAAAAGTTATAAATGATATATAGATATAATGTAAAAATAAATTAAACATATATATATAATATATAATGTAGATACTAATTTAAAAAAAAATATTTTAATAACATAATTTTTTAAAAATATCATATATAATATAAAAACATCTCTACACAATAAACAATAATATAAATAAAAATTAAATAAATATATATAACAAATTTAAAAAGAAATTACTCTTTTTAATATTAATTATATACTACATTACCAAAAATAATATAAAAACTATTAGATAGCAGAGGTAATAAAATTACTATTCCAACTAAAATCAGTGCAACACTAAGGAAAATGTTGGATAGCGTATAGATAAAAATATCTATTCTAAACCCCAGTGAGTGCAACATTAGGGAAAGTGTTGGATAGCGTAGGGGTTAAAATTACTATTCCCACTCCACAGAGTGCAACAGTAGGGAAAGTGTTGGATAGCGTAGGGGTAAAATTTACTATTCCCACTCCAGAGAGTGCAACAGTAGGGAAAGTGTTGGATAGCGTAGTGGTAAAAATTACTATTCCCACTCCAGTGAGTGCAACAGTAGGGAAAGTGTTGGATAGCGTAGGGGTTAAAATTACTATTCCCACTCCAAAGAGTGCAACAGTAGGGAAAGTGTTGGATAGCGGAGGGGTAAAATTTACTATTCCCACTCCAGAGAGTGCAACAGTAGGGAAAGTGTTGGATAGCGTAGGGGTAAAATTACTATTCCCACTCCAGTGAGTGCAACAGTAGGGAAAGTGTTGGATAGCATAGGGGTTAAAATTACTATTCCCACTCCAGAGAGTGCAACAGTAGGAAAAGTGTTGGATAGCGGGTGGGTAAAAATTACTATTCCCACTCCAGAGAGTACAATAGTAGGGAAAGTGTTGGATAGCAAAGGGGTTAAAATTACTATTCCCACTCCAGAGAGTGCAACAGTAGGGAAAGTGTTGGATAGCAAGTGGGTAAAAATTACTATTTCCACTCCAGTGAGTGCAACAGTAAGGAAAGTGTTGGATAGCGTAGGGGTAAAAATTACTATTCCCACTCCAGTCAGTGCAACAGTAGTGAAAGTGTTGGATAGCGTAGGGGTTAAAATTACTATCCCCACTCCAGAGAGTGCAACAGTAGGAAAAGTGTTGGATAGCGGGTGGGTAAAAATTACTATTCCCACTCCAGGGAGTGCAACAGTAGGGAAAGTGTTGGATAGCGGGTGGGTAAAAATTACTATTCCCACTCCAGGGAGTGCAACAGTAGGGAAAGTGTTGGATAGTGCAGGGGTTAAAATTACTATTCCCACTTCAGAGAGTGCAACAGTAGGGAAAGTGTTGGATAGTGGAGGGGTAAAAATTACTATTCCCACTCCAGGGAACGCAACAGTAGGGAAAGTGTTGGATAGCGTAGGGGTTAAATTAACATACTTATTAATTAAATACTTTTTGTAGAATAAATCACACATTAAAATTAATTAACTAATAAATTAATAATAAATACCAATAAAATTAAATTAATAATTACTTAAATAAAATTAAAATACTTCCCACCCTATTCCCCCTAAACACACAACCCACTACACATAAAAAAACACAATTAATTTAATTTGCCATTAATCTATTAATAAGAATTAATTAACAATTAATAATGAATTAATTAACAATTCAAAAATAATAATAATAATTATAATTAATATAATTATACATTATTCAATTAATTAAAATTAACTAACAATTAATAATTAATTAACAATGAATTATTTATCAATAACAATACATTTAAAAATATTAATTAATTTTTAATTATTACATTACTTCCCACCCTATTCCCCTATAAACACACAACCGACTACACATAAAAATTAACATAATTAATTTAATTATCAATTAATAAAAATTAATTAGCAATTATTAATTAATTAACAATAAATTAATAATCAATAACAATAATTAAAAACATATTGATTAATTAATTATAATTAAATTACTTCCCACCCTATTCCCCTATAAACCCACATCCCGCTCTACTAAAACGCAAAAAATATTAATTAATTAATTAATTATAATTAAATTACTTCCCACCCTATTCCCCTATAAACCCACAACCTGCTCTGATACTAAAACGCAAAATGTACTTTAAAAAATTACTAATTTCTAAACATTTATTACATATATTTAGAAATAACTAAAATACATTACAAAAAATGTTAAACATTAGGGGTGGGCAGAATTTGCGTTGTCGCGCTACGCAAAGCTCCGTGAAACGGTAAAAAATCTCCGCGAGCACGCAAACGTTCCGCGAAGACGCGGCATTGCTTGTTCTTCCCGTTGGCGATGCTTTTTTCCTGTTCGCGAACGCTGTTTGCGTGCTCGGGGGGAAATATCTCGCGAACACGCACTTTGAAAGCGCGAACAAGCAAAACATTCCGCAAAGTCGCGGATCGCTGAATTTTTGGCAATTCCGCGTTCTTCGCGGAACGCGAAATTACCTAAATTCCGCAAATTCCGCGAGCAGAACGGAATTTACCGCCCAGGCCTATTAAACATACATATAAAATACATACTAAAATACATAACACTAATATAAATATCGATATTAATAACAACAACATTTTTGCTTACGATATTACTTACTTCGATATTACTAACTTCGATATAAAAAAAACGATATTACTTACCTTAAGGTCGATATTCTGGTCAACGATATTCTTAACATCGATATTCTGTCCCTATGATATTGTTAACTCGATATAATTGTAGGTCGATATTACAACTTCGATATTTTGACTGCTTACCCAACAGCACAATCAAAATACACGCTAGAACAAAGTCCCTGTGCCTGCGGCCCAATTATTGACAAGCTGAGCCTCCTTCCAACTCTTTTAGAACAAATCATAGCACTCAGACAATTAAGTCCGCCACGTCCCAAGCCCAAAGAAGCTGAAAGTAAACCACAACCAGCCTCCTTTAAACAGGTGGACAAGGAAAAACAAAAAACGATAAGCATGGACAAAGCAGGCCCCACGTTAAACTTGCCTGTTCTACTCAATCCAACCAAACTAACAAGAAGACAAAAAAACGAGAAAGGAAAGCAAGGAACAAACTATTAGCAGGCAACACGGAGCATGGAATCAAAGTGTTTCCTATATTCACTACAATTAGAAAAGCAGATTACACATTAAACACTACAAGTTCATCAGAGGGCTCAACGTACATATTAACTGAGGCCCCAAAAAAGTGGTCCCTAGTTATACCAGGAAGGGAGGAACAAGTCCCCAAGGAACAAAGAGACTCTAATGCGAGTAGGATAGTAGAGCCCACGCAAAACGAAAAGGAAAAAGCAGCAAGGACCAGGAAGAGCGTAGAACTTGTAGTACAAAAAAAACCAACATCAAGCCCACAGAGCAGTATCGATATTGAGAGTGAAAAGGAACCAAGCCCATTTAAAGGCTCCATAGGAAATCATCAAAGAAGTGAACACCACGATTATCCGCAACTTACTGGGAAAAGGCAACAAGAAAAAAAAGAAGGGCAAATCAAAAAACTCACGTCGCATGGGCTCAAACCTTGCGCCAAACAGGAGAAGCGGAAGGAAGGGACAAAAGGAACGTTATTTGGAAAAGAAGGCTTAAGCTCACAACAAAGCAAGAAACAAAGCGAGGCACCAGGGAACAATGACCGGAGCCAGTCGGAACGAACGGGGAACAATCAAGAGGAAATTGCAAATATTTAACAAAGCCTCAATGACTATGTGGGAAGAATCCCGCGAGGCAAGGTCACCTAGGGGCATATCAGCAAGGGCCTGCGATAATTATCGCTCAGCGCTTTTAGCGCGAGGATAATTATCGCAGGCTAACGCTGGATTCTATCGTGCAGATAGCGTGCTATCAGCAACGCTTATCTCCCAAGCGATAGGAATCCATGCGTTAGCTGGAAAACAGTGTGATTATCGCTGGAAATCCAGCGATAATCGCACTGCGACCAGCGATACCTTGCTGATAGGGCAGGGTGGTTTTAGCCATGTAATCCACCTCCCATTGGATTACATGGCTAAGTCAGATTACAAGCAGGCGTAAGGAAAGTAGCGATAACTGTGGTTATCGCTACTTTTCTTATCGCTCTGCTTGTTTGCGTGCAGCTTGATAATTGGAGAAATGTCGGTTAGCGACATTTCTCCAGTTATTTTGGCACGGAACGCCCACTTTGCATCTCATTAGAGATGCAAAGCTGGGCGTTGTTGTAAGGGACGCTAAATCAGCAAAACACGCGATAGCGTGTCTTTGCTGATACGGCGATGAAATTATCGCCGCTTTTCGCCCGAAAACGGACGCAAAAGCGGCGATAATTTCATAGCGCCGCCTTGCTGATATGCCCCCAAGACCTCCCCAAATACGAATGCCAAGAGCCCACCTCCTAGTTCAGCCACAAAGACCGCTCTATCACACGGAGGCCTTAGAGTCAGCATAAATAATAAGGGGGAAGCCGACCTTTGGGATGGTGCATATGCGACCCGCCCAAGGGTAGCAACCTTTGGAAAGGAACTAACACCCCAAAGTAACTCCCTCAGCGTAACCGGGAAAGAGAACAACTGGGCCAGCAGGCCACCACGAACAATTACACTACAAGATGTCGAAATGAGCAATAAGCCTAATGGCGACAAGCGTAGAATACAAATATCTACCCTGGCAGGAACAGACCAAGAAGTCAGTAACAGCAGCAGCACAGGGAAGTACGGACAACAATCACAACAACTACTATTAACACCAGAGTATGAGTCCCAGGGGATGCATGAGACCATAAATAGGGGCAACATACTCAAACTGATTGCAACTATCCCAGGGCTAAAACATCTAAACTCAGCCCACCTACTTTCAGTGGAATTTTCCAAGGCAGGACACAACAAGACCACAGAGCAAACTCTCACGACATGGCAAACAGAGGATATCGTCCAGCTAATTATGTCCTTTAAACAACAATTTGACACATGGGGCATAAGGCTTTCGAGACCGGTCAAACCACGGTACCCAGGCCCACTAAGGGATACATCGGTGGAGAAGGGAAATGTGGGGTATACCCCGGCGACAAAGGAACAGGTTCATTCAGTCCTCCGGAATGCAAGGGGGCACAGCCCACCAAAAGTAAGTTGTAGCGTGGATAAATCCGGGGAGGGAGCAAGTACTGAACCCGTCTTGGATCACTGGAGCTGGCTAGCAAGTATGCTGAACAAAGGGAAAGCTAACTGACCCTTACACAAACAGACAACGAGCAACAGCCAAGATACCCTTCACCTTATCTCATGGAATATAGCCGGAGCCAAGAAATGGCTAGAAGACTGCTGGCCCCTTCAAAATTGGGAATCATGTGACATAATCGCCTACAGGAGACTTGGGCACTAGAGGAGCTGGTGCTCGTCGGGTACACACACTTCAGCACACCAGCAGAAAAAGGCAGCAGGTATGGTCGCCCAAAAGGGGGGCTAGCAGTCTATGTCGCGACTGACATTAACATCAGATCTGAGCAAATAGCTCCTTATGGTCCAAACGTGCAATTAATAAAATTGTCTTTTCCAGGCAGAGCGGCACCTGTACTACTAGCCAACATCTACATACACCCATCTGCGAAAGAGAAGAAAACTCAGATATATCTGCTAATAACCATAATCAATGCCATACGAAACTATCTTAACAGGTGACTTTAATTTAAATTTAATTTATACACCAGAAGAGGACGAGAAACTAGCAGCAGATAATGAGTTCTGGAACATACAATCTCAATACCAGCTTAAAACAGAGCGTCCCGACCCAGTAGGACAGCAACTGGTAACAACTCTGGAATACCTGGGCTTGAGGTTCCTAAATGGTAGAACACCAGAAGACTACCCTCCAATGAATACTCATTTTGGAGGGACCACGCTATCTAGGCTCGACTACACAGCAGTATCACTCCCACTACTGCCCTTTCTCAAGCAGTTCTCAATTGAATTTACTACTAAAAGTGACCACTCATACCAGCATATCTATTTCAATTTAAAGCCTCAAAAGCATCAAAACAGTATGATAATTGCAGACAGCACGCTTTCAACCGACTTGAACCGACTGAAATGGTCATCAGATAACATTGAAGACCTTCAAGTAAAAGTACAGAGAATTAAAATGGAGAGCGAAACAAGTGAACGTAACCAGATACAAGACTGGGTAAGATTCACCGACAAATTAACAACGATTATGTCCGTTAAACCCAAACAAGCTGCGGAGTCGAAAAATACCAAGTCAATTTCAACTGAACTGGTTAAACTTAAGCGAGAAATAAGGAAAAATGCAAGGAGACTGAAAAGAACAGTGA
The DNA here is from genome assembly GCA_963921515.1 of Calotriton arnoldi. Lineage (NCBI taxonomy): Eukaryota > Metazoa > Chordata > Amphibia > Caudata > Salamandridae > Calotriton > Calotriton arnoldi. The sequence goes on along the minus strand of CAWUFW010004433.1, from coordinate 859,962 downwards.
CGTCACGCCTAGACTGGGATCGAAGACGGAATCTCAAGAAAAAGTATAAAAAGATACTGTGGGAACACAAAAGAAGAAGTGAGGACAACTTTTGGGCCAAATTATTATTCACTACGAAGAACACCAACTCAAGTGCATTTTGAGGAATAATAAATGGGCTAAAGCGTCCTGTGAATTCAATCGCCTCAAGCGTACAAGAAACTGATTGGGCCACACTATTAACAAAGAGATTCACAGACACTGAATCATCGAATCACCTAGAATGGAGGGAGAGGATGCAAGTGTCGATCGAGGAGCGAGAAGAACAATTGAGCTACGACAGGAGTGTCCTACAAAATACAAACCGTGCCCTAACTTGCCAACAGTCTAAACTGCAAAACACAAAAGAGGCACAATGGAGAGAAGCTTGTGGTGTAGAACCTGCATCTGGAAATGCAGGCTTCTGTGACGAAGACGTAAGAAGAATACTCCTGAAGGGTCGTGGAAACGGGGCTCCAGGTCCAAACGGCATCCCCCCAATAATCTTCAAATCAGCTCCAGATTTCTGGAGCGGAAGACTGAAAAACCTGTTTGAAAAAGTGGAGCGAGAATGGCAAACCCCGTCAAGCTGGCAAGGATCAATAATTACTCCGATCTTTAAAGGAGGAGATAGAACGTCTCCAGCAAACTACAGGTTGATTGCACTTTTGGACATGGATGCAAAGTACTATGCCTCACTACTACTGGAAGAACTGATTACCTGGTCCGACAATTCAAAACACATCCCACTTAATCAAACAGGGTTCAGAAAAGGGTGCAGGATGATAACAAATATTCTATCGCTCTCGCTGATTGCTGACAAATATATCCGAAGGAAACAACAGCTGCACCTCTGTTTTATCGACCTACAGGCGGCTTTTGACAGCGTGGACCGTCATATCCTATGGGGAAAATTGAGCACATGGAACATCCCTGATAAAATACTTAGAGGAATATTGCTCCTATACTCCAATACATGGATGAGAGTAAAACTGGGAGATGGCGCAAGGTATCAAGAAAAGTTAAAACCACCAAAGGGCTCAAACACGGATGTGTCCTAGACCCCATCTCTTTAATCTTTTCATGGCAGACTTTGCGCCAAAACTTAACAAGATCATATCCCATCCACCTAAATTAGGTACTTTACCACTATCCCATTTATCATACGCGGACGATGTTGTTTTGATGAGCCTAACTAAGATCGGCTTACGAAGATCACTTGTAGGAATGCTGGAATTTATAGCCGAGAACAAGCTAGAGATAAACATTACAAAAGCAAAACAATGCTGATTAGCAGACATCAGACAGCTAAACAGCAATTCCAACTAGAGGGCAAAAAGTTAGAAGTAGTATCTAACTACAAGTATCTGGGGTTCTACATCGACAACAGGCACAACCACCGGGAGCAAAAAGCCTACATGACTCAGAGAACAAACGCCTTATCATTCGCCTTCAGGTCCTTATCAAAAAATCTTAAGGGGCCATCATTTAAACCCTTACTAGCAGTAATAAAAGCCAAAATGCTACCAACACTATCATATGGCAGTACGGCTTTATACGGGAAAGACGCCGACCTGCTAAACAAATCTCAAGTTACAATCTACAAAAGAGTCTTTCAAATTCATCAGGCAGCATCCCCAGCTCAGGTTAGACTAGAATTTACGGTAACCAAAGAAACGCTGGGGAGAATGTATGCAACCATGAAGCAATGGTACAGCCTGAAACAAAATACTGTAGACTCTGAATTGAATAAGGCTCTGTGGGACGAATTAGAGAAAGATGAAAAGTCCCCATACAATCAATACCTAAAAAAGGCATTACTAGAAACCTGTACAGGTGAGCTTTGGGAAACCAACCTGCCCTACTCAGCTTTTAAGCAAACTATAAATAAATCAGCAAAACTTCACTCGCTGCTAGTTGATAAAAATACCTTCAGTATGAGAAAACACGCTTGGATGGTAATGACCAATTACAAGACACTCACTCCAGCGCCATATTTAAATATCACGTTCTGGGCCTACAGAAAGCTACAACGAATGGCCTTGCGTCTAGGCAAACTGCCGTCCATTGCGGACCAGCCAACTTGGGCCTACAAAGGGTCGAAAGAATGTAGACTATGTGGGAGCAGCAAAGAGGACCTTGTCCACCTAGTCTGCATCTGTCCTAAATTATCACAAGCACGAGCCACTTTATTAAAACACGCCATGAACATTAGAGGTATAAGGACTTGCAGATCGGCAATTATAGCGGGCTTGGATCCAACAGACACTTCATTGAACTGCCAACTAATAAAGTTCCTCTCCGTTCATGCGCAAGCATTAAAAAAAGAATCTTGTGCGTTGTTCCCTAACACCAAATAAGACGGACTGGTCAGTGGTAGATCGGGTCTTCCGAACACAAGGGAGAACAATGCAAGAACACTGGGAGGAACATTTTCAATTATATATAGCGGACTACGAGTCAATCAATGCTCCGGATTTACTAACTGCTAACTACGTACTTTGAAAACGTCTGCATTTTATTAATAATTAAATCGACTGAACTATGATATTTCTATATAAACTTGGGTGTTAATAATTGTTAAACAAAAGATTTTAATGAATTTTATGAAAACAAATTTTTATTGCAGTTCTCCGTTTTAGTAGTTGTATTTTTATGGTTTTAATTAACTGAAACAATAAAAAAAATGTGACCTTTGACCACTGCAGCCGAACCACCTCGGTGAAGAATTTTTCTCAGCTCTTCCATAGCGGTTAAAATTGCTGTCTCTGTGCCACAACTTGGAGAGAAACCTGCTTGGGTGAAATGAAGTACCTTACGTTTTTCCAAGAATGGCAGCAACTGCTGGTTAAATTGGAGGATAAAAATTAAATTGGTATCCTTAGCTTGATTTGTGGGAGCAGCAACAGTACTGTAAACAGAATTTAGTATGGTTGGCTGGGGGCCTCAATGAAGCACTAAACATGTGCAGATTAAAATAGTTCAAGCATTAAGAGCAAAAAATTCAAAGTTATATGCTAGAATGCAGCATATTGCTTCAGCTTTTGAATTAAAAGAACTAATTTAGAAAAGCCCTACCTCTCCATTAAAATTTTGAGTTTTCTATATTTGTATGTTATTTTAATAAAATACGTCATCATTTGTATATTATTGATATATACTTTTTTGTATTTTTGTGTACTGGTTTGAAGTTCAAATGTTAGAAAATGCTGAGGGCATGGTCCCTGGCTTCTAGTAATGACTCAGTGGGAGAACCCAGATTTCTATAATGATCGGTGGTGGCCCCCAGATAACAATAATATTTCAGTGTTGGGGTCTGAAATCATGAATTTTGAAGGAACCCCAAGCTGGCAATATAGGAATATACTGCAACATACCCAATATGTATTTTTTGTCTTCATATATATTTTGCCACAGTTAGCATTAAAAAACAACGCTTTTTTTTAAACAGAAAATGATTATTGAAAACAGTAAGTGAAATTGTAGACTACACTATTTGATTATGTGTAGTAAAAAGAAGAACACATATTTCTTTATGTATTTAGGAGAACAGAGTTTTAGAAAAATCTTATTTTCCTTTTTTTAGCTGCCAAACGAGGTCCCCTCCAGAAGGTGCCACAAGCAACCCCAGACCCATTATTTTTCTAGTTGGGTCTCAATCACTGTTAGAAATGGGGGTCTCAAGTTGGCAATGGTTTGCACCTTTGTCCATAGAGGGGCCCTTCCGTCTAGTCAGGATAAGGAGGATACACTTCTAAAATAACCCCTGCTCACCCCCTTGGTAGCTTGACACGAGCAGTCAGGCTTATCTCAGAGGCAGTGTGTGAAGCATTTGCACATAACATACAGTAATACAGTTAAAATACTACAAAAGGACACCACACCCGTTTTAGAAAAATAACCAATATTTATCTGTGCAAACAAGAGCAAAATGATAAAAGACCAACATGCAGTAAACAAAAATATGCACTTTGCAAGAATAACTTTAAAATGCAGTTCCTTAAAGCCGGTAGCTCCATATGGGGCTACTGCGGTGCTGAAAACAACAGAATCCAACAGTTCCGGCCGATCACGTCGGTGCAGACCAGCGTCAGTGTCAGCAGACTTGTAAACAGTACCTTTGGTTCCGACTGACCGTGTCAGTGCGGGTTGGTCGTAGCAACCGTAGCGGTGCGGTGTGCGGTGCCCTCAAGTGGCAATTCAGGCAGCGGCTCTGTAACTGTCGTCCAGCGGTGTTGGTGAGACCAGGGCTGTGGTGTGGAGTGAGGCAATGCTCGTTGCAGTGCTGGCAGGTCACAGTGGAAGCTGCGATGCTGGTTAATGGGAGCTGGTGTCGGTCGGCCCAGACTGCGGTGTGGGATGGAGCGGTGCGTCGTGGGATGTACGAGCGGTGCCCCCAAACCACAGTGCAGTCATGGGTGTCGAGGTCAGTGTGCAGCGACATCGTTGGTGAGACCACGGCAGTGGAGTGAAGCGAGGCGGTGCAGAGTGCGGTGCCCAGAGGTTGCAGTGCAAGCAGCGGTTTGTGGCAGCGGCGGTCTTCGTCGTTGGTGAGACCAGGGTTGTGGTGCGAAGTGCATCAGTGCCTTCTGCAGTGCCTTCAGGACACAGAGCCAGCAGCAGTGTTGATGATGGTGTCAGCTGCTTTCCTCCTCTGTGGCAACTGAAACCCAAGGTTCCAGAGGCGGTTCCCAGAGGTAAGTGAAGTCTTTGCTGTCCCTGAGACTTCGTGAACAGGAGGCAAGCTCTTTTTCAAGCCCTTTGAGATACTCAGTGACAGTGAAGAAAGTTCAGTCCAGTCCTTTCACTGCCCAAGGCCGAAGCAATGACTGCAGGCCAACCCAACAAAGCAACAACACAGTAAAGAGGCAGTACTCCTCCAGGCAGTTCTTAATGCTCTTCTTCTTGGCAGGGTCCTTGATCCAAACGAGTTCTAAAATTCTGGGGTCTGGGCCCCAATATTTATACTCAGTTTCTCTTTGTTCTCTCGGGCAGAGAGTGTGTGTGCTCAGTCCAAACCAGTTTGTCCTCTCTGGCCCAGCTTCCCGGCAGGAGGTGGAGACAGCATTTTCCAAGGCAGACCAGGCCCATTCAGGTGCAAGGAAATCTCCTCCCACTACTCTAATTTCAGTCCAGGTCTATTCAGCCCAACCCTGACTCATCCAGGAAAGGCAGGACAAACCTCGACCCACCCAGTGGCTGTCTGAAGAGAATGCACATCCCCAGCCACTGTCACTCCAAAGCCAGACAGTCAATTCACAACCCAGCAGAGGCACACAGGATGACTAAGCAAGATAATACCTACTTTCTAAAAGTGGTATTTTCAAACACAGAACATAAAAATCAAATTTACTAAAAGATGCATTTCGACATTCTGAGTTCAGGCATACTAAACTCCATTTCTCTATCTTGTCTCATTGGGAAGATATACTCATAAAATGTTTACAAAGTATTCCCCATTCTATCCTATGGGTTAGATAGCCTTTCAACAGTGAAAAACAAAATATACTGTATTTCACTATCAGGACATGTCACACACACCAGTACATGCCCTACCTTTCAAATGCAGTTTACCCTGCCCATAAGGGTACCTTGGGCCTACCTTAGGGGTGACTCACATGTAATAAAAGGGAAGGTTAGGGCTTGGCAAGTGGTTGCACTTGCCAAGTCAATATGAGAGTAAAAACTGCACGCAGACACTGCAGTGGCAGGTCTGAGAACCCTTTGAGAGGCTGCTTGTGTGGATGCCACAATCAGTGCTGCAGGCCCACTAGCAGCATTTGATTTGCAGGCCCTGGCACTCTCAGTGCACTTTACTAGGGACTTACCAGTTAATCAAATATGCCAATCAGGGAAACACCAACCCATAATACAATTTACAATAGGTGCACTTGCACATTAACACTGAACAGCAGTGAGAAAGTGTGCAGTGACACTAAACCAGCAAAAACATAGTCAAAACCAGGAGGTCAGAAAGCAAAAAGACAGGGGAAACACACCAAAAGATGGCAGGTCTAACAAGCACTAAGATGTTGCTTTAGTCCTATGGCATATTGAGCATGAGGGACGCACCTGGACATACACATCACACTTAGAGCACTAACTGCATTACACAACAAGGTGATAGAATGTTTGAGTTAATTTCAGCCACTGGCAATTGTTTGGGATGCATTTCATGTCATCGTTTTTCACCCATGATGCCACTGTAGACAAAGGCCTGTGGGCCTCTGTCTAGAATGGTATAGTGGGCAAAGAACAATAGATTGCAGCCTCACCTGATCGCCCATGGCTGCAATTACTTCAAGCATTCTTTCCACCACCTTGTTGTTTGTTGCAATTGATACCATAAGTGTGAAGGGTATGCCCAGACTTGGGTCTCGTGTTCACTGTGACATAGGACTTAAGCTATGCCTCACTGATGAGACCTAAGTCAGTTGAAATCAGTCAGTTTTTGCTGTTGACTCTAATTACAGTATTCTGGTTTTGCTTACCTTTCATGAAATAAAAGCTAGTTAAAACAAGCACTGGCATAGCCAATAGGTCACGCCTTTGGGACCTTAGAAGTGTTTAGGCAGATCTATTGGCTTTGCCAATGTTTTTAAGCTGTGTTGAAGAGAAGTTAAGCATTAAAATGCCCATTTTGCCCCAATGCCCATTTTGCCACACAAAATGGAGGACCTTGTCACCAAACAACGTCATAATCAACGCGATAATGCTATAAAAAAATACATAATCCAAACTGCTTGTCTTACTTGCTACTGAGACTGTCAGTAAAATAACGATGCATACCATATGAAACATTCACTGCTCCCACGTCATTGAAGACGCGCTTGACAGCGAACCCGCTACTGGCTGCTAATTAAAACACATACAAACAGACAAAAGATGATCATGAATGCTGATTTGCTTTAACAGACTCACGGCAGCATAATAAACAATTTTTATGTCAACAGTAAACACTATTTCAGAGGCAATTCAATTGAGCTAATGTTGACTGTGGGCCTCGCCTTATCCCTTGGACTGCGGGAGCTGTTTGCCAGCGAGGCTGGCAGGAGGACAGCCAATCCCAGTTGATAGGTTGTGATAATTGTATTAGCTGTCAGCTGTGCCTCCTTCCGACTAGGCAGCGAACGGGTGCGCTCTAGGACCTGGGGGAAGTCCGTGGATCCTCCGCTGCTCGTACACACACCGCATTGCCATTAGAGTGGATTGAATGGCCGGCTCTCGCGCACTGCCTGCCGCATGCTTTATGCTGGGGCAGCAGCCAGCAAGGGGAAGGAGGAGGAGGCAGCCAGCAGGCTGTTTTATTGTTATGGTTTGCACGCCCCTGTAGACCCTCCTTCTGCTACCTCCTCCTGTACACTGCGAGCCTCTGGAGCTGGTATCGGCTGCAGCGCCTCTTTCATTTGCTGTCACCTTTGAATGTGGTGTTTGCCATCTGCGGATTCCCTGCTCCACCTGGGCTGTGGCGCGGCCGTGCCAGCATGGCTCCGGGTTGTGCATCGGACCAGACTGGGTGTGTGGGGTAGAATTTCGCCCTGGAATTGGAAAGGGTTGCTGCTTCGCGAGCGAACGGAGAAGCTACTGAAGGGAGCAACCGAGGCCTCAGATTTGGGGTCCTTCAGGAGGCAGGAGTCTCCACATTCACGGCATTGTGTGTGTGCCCACGGACCGCCCGGTAAGCCCGCTGCCTCTCGCGGCACAAGGGGGTGACAGTTTGCGGACATCCCTTGCTGCCGTTGGATCATTTAGATTATCGCTTTATGGTTCCGTCCTGCCTGCAGTATTATGCATGCTTGCATATAAAGAAGAAAGAATTGCGCAACCAGGCCCATCCTACTCATCCACTGGAGCGGGGTTTCATAAGGTGACCCATGCAATAACGAAAGTTCAGCCTGTGCACTGTACTCCTCTCACGTCGTCCCTTGTGTGGCGAAGCTTGTCAAATCGCGCATGCCAGTTGCAAAAAAGAAATCTGAGCTTGTATGACACTGGGAGCCATAGTGCACGCTGGCAAAAAGGATTAATGCTCCCGTGCGTTGCTGACTGCTACAGATAACAAGCCCAATCCTCTTGAGAACAAAGCCCAAAACCAAACTGACACCCTACTAAAAATAGTCCAAATGACGATCGACATAAAAAATTGCTAAAAACCTAAACAATATAAACAACGAAGTGGGAGGCATGGCGCAAGACGTACCCCCAGTACAACTGTGGAATTAAGAGGGGGTGGGAGGGAGGAAAACTGTATTTAAATGTAATTAGCTATGATGCAGGAACTACACACAGGCAAACAGAAACAGAGAAGGAAACAAAGAAATAAAGTAGTCCCCCAGAGAACAGACAAAGAACTGTAGTGTGATGAGACAGTACTTAGTCCCTGCTGCATGTGAGGAATGAAAGAGAGAAAGGAGGGACAAAGAGGCAGGACTGACCACTGGCAAGCAAGGATTTTTGAAGGACACTGAAACAAACAAATCAAAAGCTGGGGGATGGCTTTAACCCAACATAAGAAATTAAAATAGGTCTTGAATGCTCAACCTAAAAATGGTCAAAAGAGTAAGCTCAGACAATTCTGAAGGCACTCCAGCAGTCTTCAGCTAGCAATGGGGGCCAATTTCAATTACAAAGTTCATGATTTGCTTAGCTTTCAAGGAGAGTTTGCTGTTTAGATGATTTCCAATGGTAAAGCTCTTTAAAGCGGTTAGCTGCTGTCATTATCTAAATGCACTGTCAAGCACTGAGATCACCTAACTGGAGGGAAGGAAATCAGAATAATCCTAGGTCTCCTGCTGTATGAAAATCATATTTAAAAAATAAAATATCATACCCATTATTAGACCTGACAGCCTTACGGTGGTCTTTCCCAAACTGTTTGCCTGCTTACCTCCACTCTTTGGTGTATTCTTTTGTTGGCCTTAGGACTCAGAGGACTTTACCACTGCTAACCAGTGCTAAAGTGCATGTGCTTATCCCCTAAAGATGGTTTCTTTGACTAATCCACAATTGGTATATTTAATTTATTTGTAAGTTCTTAGTAGAGTGCACTACCTGTGGCCCAGTCCCTGTAAATGAAATGCTAATAGTGGGCCTGCAGCACTGATTTTGCCTCCCACACAAGTAGCCCTTTAAACATGTCTCAGGCCTGACACTGCAGAGCTTGTGTGTGCGGTTTACACTGCCATGCCAACTTGCCATTTAAAATCCCTTGCAAAGCCTTAAACTCCCCTTTTATTACATATAAGTCATCCCTAAGATAGGTCCTAGGTAGGCCATAGAGCAAGGTGCTGTGTAAGAAAATGGTAGGACATGTACTTTTAAATTGTACATGTCCTGGTGGCGAGAAACACCTTAATGTGTTTTTTACTAATGTGAGGCCTACTCCTCTCCCAGGTTAACATTGGGAATTTCTTAAAACAGTTTTAAGTTATAGTTCCTAATTGAGAAGGAGTAGCTCTATCATGTTTATTATCATTGGAATGGTAATGATAAATCCTCTTTGCTGGTAAAGTTGGATTTAACATTACTATTTTAGAAATTGCACTTTTAGAAAGCTGGCATTTCTCTGCTCTTAAAGCTCTGTGTGCCTGTAGCCTGTCTCCAAAACACATCTGGGGTGGGTGACAAATAGCATTTGTGAATTCCTTATAGACAGCCACACGCAAACGAAGGTTAGTTGTGACTGAGTGGCTATCTGCATCACGATGGGTCATCCTGGGCAGGATGGGAGGGAGGAACTGACACTTATACCTGAATGGACAGTGTCCTATCCCCATACAAATGGTTGCATATCCCCCTGTAGTGAGTCTGGAGTAAGGGCTTGGAAGAGTAGACCGCTTTGCACTTGAAATCCCCTCTTTGAAGTCACCTCCATTTCAAAGGCATAACTGGTTATAAGTACTGAGTCTCTGACCCCACAAATCAGACACTTCTAGATCTGTAAAGCACCTCTGCTAGGAAGAAGGACTGCTGTGCAGCTACAAGGACTACTACTCTTTGGGGCTGTTGCTCTGGAAGAACTTCCTTCTGCTGTGCTGCCCTGCTGTCTGCTACCCTCTGACCCTGCTGAAAAAGAAATTGACTCTTGCTCTCTTCTGAGAGTCAGGGATACTAAAGTCCCATACTGTGCCGGGTCCATTGGAAGTGGATCTAGGCGCTTGCTCCAGTGAAACCGATGCATCATGTGCTGCGTGAAGCAGAATCAATGCATTGCTACTGTTGGGGGAACAGAACAGATGCATCGCACTCAGAACTAGTGAATTGCCTCCAGAACTAACGCATTGGAGCTGCCGCATCACCGCCGCTGCAGTGAGAGATGATCGATGCATCCCAGTGACTGTGTAGAGAAACCTGGCGCATCAGTTCCAGAAACAGCACATCTCAGCCCTTGTCTTCAGAACCGGCCTATCACCATTGTTCCATGGAGAAAATCGATGCATTGCCTCGACTGCGGAATTGACACCAAAACATCACTTGGCTAAAGAACGCATCTCGCTGTTGCGACCGGGCTCAAGGTACTATGTTCCATGGGCCTTGAATGGCTCCTGTATCCAACCAGCACTCCATCGTGGTCGGCCTGAACTCTTGACTTTACCCCAGTCCAGTGTGAGCAGATAACCCCATAGGCGCCTATTGCTTCTAAGTGCTATTTTTACATTTAATCATTGCAAATTCATATCTCGACTTCTACTGATTGGATTTTTGTCATTTTGGTAGTTTTGTATTTATAAAATCATATTTTCTAGATTGGTGTGGAGTCTTTTTGTGTTGTTTTCATTGTGTTACTGTTTGAAGTGTTGCACAAATGCTTTATACATTGCCTCTTAGGTTAAGCCCGAGTGCTCTGTGCCAAGCTATCAGAGGGTGAGCACAGGTTAATCTAAAGTGGGTTTCTAACTTACCCTGCCTAGGACTGTGGTTCCTGCTTGGACAGGGTGCATTCCTCTACCAACCAGAAATCCAATTTCTAACACCCATGAAATAACATTGTTTGTTTGTGAAATGTGGGTTTGTAGTCCCATAGGAAAATCTTCTGCTTGCATGCCTCCAAAACCAAATGGCCACTACATTCTGTCATTTGGTGCCTTTTCTTGGTGTGGTGGATAAGCATCCAGCCATTTTGAAATTAAAATACAATATGTGAATTTCCAGTCTGCATACCCAAGTATTTATATTTATAAACATCTGACTGCATGTGCCCAGATGCTTGTGCATACACAGGGCATGTTACAATATAACATCGCAAATGTAAAATGATTGCGAGTAGAGGTCAGCAAAATATTGAGGGAAATTTTGAAACACCCACAATTGCACTTCTTCTTCTATTTCATTGAATGGAATCAGGGTTTAAACTGTGCACCTCAGGTGGAAAAAAAGATAGCCCACACAGTTATTTTTGGAAGCAATGTAAGGAGTGGGGCGATGCATTTGCCGTAATACTTCAAGCAGTTCTCTTAAAAACAAATTCCCCAACAAGGAAGCTTATGTGGAGCACAATGGCATAACAAAACTTGAAGGGGCCCCCTGTAAAGTACATGGAGGGGGCTCCTCACACTCCGGAGCCAGTCAGGACCTTCCAGGCCAGTGGTGTGCACAGTGCTGGAGGGGACCCCTGGAGCTCGGGGGCCCCCCTGCACTGCGGAGGCTGCAGGGACTATTGTACTACTGGTGAAGCATCTACCTGAAGGGTCATCCTGGTAGGCAGGCACCACACACAGGCTCCACCACTGAGGAAGTTTCTTTGATGATCTCTCAGGGGATAGACAGTGTACTTAATATAATGCAAATACCATTAAGATAATTGCATTGTATGGCCCTTGATAGTGCTGGATGGCAGAAGAACTCTTAAATTCCATGCTTTGCTGAATGCTTTGAGCAAGGAATTCCTATGTTATGTCTCATTCAGCCTGCAGTGTGCTCCTTTTTATTTTGGGTCCGGTGGATGCAAAACAGGTGGAAATGGAATTACACACAATTTGCATCTGCCTACCACTGTTAAAGAACGGAATTCACCCACCCATAATTATGAGCACTGAAATAACACATGACAACAGGAAATCCCATTCTTGGTTGGTCTTATTCTCTCATCCTCTGGAGATACAGTATGTCACTAGGACATTTACAGCTTCAATTTGCATTACTTCAAGGATTGCAAACTTCCTAAATTGCACACCTTCATGATCATCGTGGAAAAATCCCATTCCCTTTTGGGCCAAATTACATGTCCATTGAACATACAATATTTCACTAGAACACTGATTATTTCTTTGCACCATTTAATAAAGCACATGCCCTGGTTGGCTCCAATCATGCATTCCCCTAGAGCATGTAACAACTTTCTCAGATGGATTTCCAGTGGCGGCTGCTCCCGGGCAGTAGTGGTGTGGCGGGCTGAGGGGGGGCAAAAAAAAAAAGAAAAGAAAAGATCACTTAGCTGCCGCCTGGCCGGCTAGCCAGCCGCCACCTCTACTCCGTCCTCTCCATCTGTGAACCGTAAGCCCACAGTCTCCCAGGCTCCCCTAGCCAATCACGACGCTGCTGTCACCAGCATGACAGCTGTGTTGTGATTAGTCTGAGTGCCGTTGTTCGGAGCTCAGACAGGGAGTGGGAACCTGTGTATGGTCTCCACCCAGGCTGTGCAATACAGCCGGGTGGAGAACATGCTAAGTGCGCATGACTGTTTGCCCGGCCCAAGACGGCCAGCAAAACCGTCATACACACTGCGCTCACCACTCCTCCCAGTACTGGCTGTGATGACAGCCAAGCCCCACACCAAAACTGGCTTCAGCAGGGAAAAATAAAATGATAATAACATTGTGATATTGTCATTTTATTTTTCCTTTTTTGCATGCTGAAAAGCAGTGGGGCGACGCTCCTCCAGGAGCCACCCCTGGGTTTTACTTTGTATCAGAACAACAACATGTTAACAAACACATTCATGCAATAAATGAAAACATATTTTTTTAATAACATGTGCAGCTCAGTAGGATGATGGCTTATTACCGAGGTCATATGCTGTGACAGCAAAGCCATTTACAAGCCTGTTCACTGCCAGTGAAGTAGACTCTTCAAAAAGGTCGACTATCTCCACACTTAGACCCGCAGGGGCCACCATGCTTTTTGTGTACCGATAGTGTGGAAAGCAAGATCAATCTAACCACTCAGGAAATTAGAGGATACAACAAAAGAGGCGGAAAATGCTACATAATAGGTCTTTAGTAATGTGACAGGGATGCATCCATTGTAGTCAAATTATGTGACAGAAATGCATCTGCTATAAACAAATTAACGAATATCTTAGAAGATTAGAGTGGAGGACCCTGAAGTCAGGTTGTATTTCAATATTTTTTTGAGTTCTTCTGAAATGTTTCTTGAACAGGTCTTTTGCATGCTGCACTGCAATGGCCCATCTATGTTATTATTGCTTGAGAGAACTTACAGTAGTATGTTTACATTGATGCAGAATCCAGGAGTGACTCCGAGAGCCATCACAGCTTAACAACTAATCTTCAGTGATGGGCTATAATACTGAAGTGTGCTTGGTGTGTTACTGATTCTCGGTACAGAGGCCTGGAAATTTGGCTCTCACATGGGTATACCAAACGAGCCTAAAGGCATTCAAAATCCTTTGATACTGTGAAGTGCAGAGACAAAGAGAACGGTATCAAACGTATGTGCGCTTCCCTCTGAAGTTTAGAGTTATTAAAGAAGGTAAATGTAACTTCTATACGCTTCCTGAAAAAGAGTGGAACTTGATGGTAGGCTGAGAGAAATCATGCTGTTCGCAAAAGAACAAGATGCAGAAGAATAGTTTACATCAGCACATCAGGGGGCATATTATCAAGCCTTTTATTGCCGCGTTAGCGGCACTATCCTGCCGCTAACGCGGTTTATTTCTATCGCCCTATTATCAAGCTGTCGCTAACAGGCGTTAGCAACAGCTTTCCGGGATAGCAGCCGGTTTTTCTATCGCCTTGCAGGCCAGCGATATTTATCGCTAATGACATGCAAGGTAGGCGTTCCTTCTCTAAATTTCACTAAAACTCCCGCTAACCGCACTTCGCCCTATTAGCAAGGATGGCCCAGACCCGCGAAGCGATAAAAAAAGTCGCGCTAAGGCCCGTTAGCTGCAGGAACTTAAGACCAGAAAATAGCTGGTCTTAAAAATGGGGATAAGTCTTGGGCCCACATCTATGCATGTTTCTGCTGCTGGACAGCACTGCAAGCAATGTTGCAGCGCTGCCCTGCGACAAAAATACAGTGCAGGAATGCGCACCATCAATAAGATAGTGCACAATCCTGGGCCCCAGTCATGAAAAGTGTTGCTGCGCTGCGACAAGACAGAGTTGCAACACTTCTCATTATGCCCTCCTTGCAACAGCATGGATGTGCTGCACTCACTGGACAGCGCTCCATGACGCAAGTAATGACAGATACGCCAGAAATCCTGACGTATCTGTCTGCCCTAAAGTCACGCATTGCTGAGGTTGTGTCACAACCATGACGCAACTCCAGCAATGCACGGGGACAGCTTATCCCTATGGCACTGCCTCACCCTCACTCCTGCCATCAGGCAGGCGGAAGGTACTGACGCAGTGCCGTTCATGAGGGGTGCCCGAATGTCGGCGATGTTGGAGATCCATCGGTGGTGGTTGCGCGCTGCGGTGTCATCGTTTGGAAGCATTGGTGGAGTGTTGGTGCGGAGGCAGTTGACCAGACGTTCTGCGGTGGCCTTGATCCAGCTGCAACGGGGTGCGATGACGGTGCTGGCGTCCGGTGGGCAAGGTGAATACGTCATTCATCCAATGATGGTAGTGCCAGGAGTGTTCGGTGTTGTGGCTGCAGTTGAAGTACCCGCTGGCAGAGGTGACGTGCTCAACTGCGTGTCCTGCTATGTGGCCTGTTGAGGTGACTTGCTGCTTGCGTCTGATGTCGGTGACAGGAGGGGGTGGTGCTCTGTTCACTGGGGTTGCCCAGGTGGAACTTGAGTTCACCGAGTTGGATGTCGTTGGGAAATGGGAGACCCTGGGGTGCAATGATGTCTACAATGGGATTGTAGAATGGGGGGCCATGGCCCGGGGGGCCTGCACATGAGGGTGCCACAGAGGATGTTCTTGGGCTTGGTCCGGATCTGGGAGTTGACGTGGTCCTTGGTCACCCTTGGCATATTAGAGTGCGTGGTCAGTCGGAGTGTGCCTCTGTAGGTGACGGCAATGCCTCCTCCTTGATGGTCGGCTCCTTGCGGGTGATACTGCATCCGTCAGTGATGGCGAAGGGGATGTCGATTACGGAGCAGAGGTTTGTCCTGGCAGGCGAGGTGGCGTCCAGGGTTGATGGCGAGGAGGGTGCTGGCATCGTAGCGGTGGAGTGTCCAAGAGGAATGCACCTTGGTGCTGAGCACGGTCCAGGGGCAGACGGACGCCAACGGCGTAGCTTATGTGTTGCCTTCGTCACGGGAGACGACCCTTACAACGCAGGCAGTACATCGTTAACAACGCAACTCCGACAACGTGGGTCCCTTAACCCCTTCCATGCTCATGAAGAGCTGGACTCGTCATGGCACACAGTGGTCGTGTGCTCATGACGAGTCCAGCTCGTCATGACAGCCAGCATCGGAAATCCCTCTGGTGCGGGCACCAGAGGGATTCCCTTTCTCCCCTAAAGCCTCGGGAGCTGGGGAAGAGCTTCCCAGCTCCCGAGGCCCCTGGTTTCCCTGAAATGACGATCGGCGCGCACGTCGCGCTGATGTCATTTCAGTGAAACCGAAACTGAAATGAGCCAAGAGGCTCATTTCAGTTTCAGTTTCTACGTGCTCAGGGGGCTATCTCAGCCCCCTGAGCACGTAGAAACTCAGGAGAGGTATCGTTGGAAAGGGGAGACCACCTAGGGAAACCTACCAAACCCACACATTTCTAAAAAGTAGACACCCGGGGGATTCCAGGGAGGTATGGCTTGCGTGGATCCCCCAACATTTTCTTACCCAGAATCCCTGCAAACCTGACATTTTGCTGAAAAAATCCCTTTTTCACACATTTTTGTGTGGTAAAGTTGTGGCATCACGGGGCTGACACAAATTTCCTACCACCCAGCGTTCCCCCAGGTCTCCCGATAGAAATGGTGCCTCACTCGGGTTGGAGGCCCAAGTACCCGTGACAGGCAAGGGCCCACAACGTATTGAGGCGACCTCAAAATGGCCTATCACAAAACGACCTGGTTTTGCAAGGGGTCCCATGACGTTTTGGCCCGGGGCTCGGCGGCCACCTAGGAAACCTACCAAACTGACACATTTCTGAAAAGTAGACACCCGGGGATTCCAGGGAGGTATGGCTTGCGTGGATCCCCCAACGTTTTCTTACCCAGAATCCCCTGCAAACCTGACATTTTGCTGAAAAAATCCCTTTTTCACACATTTTTGTGTGGTAAAGTTGTGGCATCACGGGGCTGACACAAATTTCCTACCACCCAGCATTCCCCCAGGTCTCCCGATAAAAATGGTGCCTCACTCGGGTGGGAGGCCCAAGTACCCGCGACAGGCAAGGGCCCACAACTTATTGAGGCGACATCAAAATTGCCTATCACAAAACGACCTGGTTTTGCAAGGGGGGTCCCATGAAGTTTTGGCCCGGGGCTCGGCGGCCACCTAGGGAAACCTACCAAACCCACACATTTCTGAAAAGTAGACACCCAGGGGATTCCAGGGAGGTATGGCTTGCGTGGATCCCCCAAGATGGCCGCCGAGCCCGGGGACAAAAACACAGGTGACCCCTCTTGCAAAACCAGGTTGTTTTGTGATAGGTAATTTTGATGTCGCCTCAATAGGTTTTGGGCCCTTTTCTGTCGCGGGTACTTGACCCACCCATGCGAGTGAGGTATCATTTTTATCAGGAGACCCGGGGGAACGCTGGCTGGTAGGAAATTTGTGGATCCACGTAGATTCCAGAACTTTCCCACACAGAAATTTGAGAAAAACGTGATTTTTTCAGCTAAATTAGAGGTTTGCAGGGGATTCTGGGTAAGAAAATTTTGGAGGACCCACGCAAGCCATACCTCGCTGGACTCCTCCGGGTGTCTAGTTTTCAGAAATGTGTGGGTTGGGTAGGTTTCCCTAGAAGGCCGTCAAACCCGGGGCCAAAAACTCATGGGACCCCCCTTGCAAAACCAGGTTGGTTTGTGATAGGTAATTTTGATGTTGCCTCAATAGGTTTTGGGCCCTTGCCTGTCGCGGGTACTTGACCCATCCACACAAGTTAGGTACCATTTTTCACAGAAGACTTTGGGGGACGCGGGGTGGGTGGAATTTTGTACATCCACGCAGATTCCAGAACTTTCCACCACAGAAATGTGAGGAAAATGTGTTTTTTTGGACACATTTTTAGGTTTGCAAGGGATTCTGGGTAACAGATCCTGGTGAGAGCCAGTCAAGTCACCCCATCCTGGATTCCCCTGGGTGTCTAGTTTTAAAAAATGTATAGGTTTGCTAGGTTTCCCTAGGTGCTGGCAGTGTTAGGGTTCAAAATCTACAGCTAGGCACTTTTCAAAAAAAGGGTCCGTTTTCACTGTGAAAATATGGTGTGTCCACGTTGCGTTTGGGCCGTTTCCTGTCGCGGGCACTAGGCCTACCCACACATGTGAGGTGCCATTTTTCTTGGAACACTTTGGGGAACGCGGGATGGGTGGAAATTTGTGGATCCACGCAGATTCCAGAACTTTCCACCACAGAAATGTGAGGAAAATGTGTTTTTTTTGACAAATGTTTCGGTTTGCAAGGGATTCTGGGTAACAGAACCTGGTGAGAGCCAGTCAAGTCACCCCATCCTGGATTCCCCTGGGTATCTAGTTTTCAAAAATGTATAGGTTTGCTAGGTTTCCCTAGGTGCCGGCAGAGTTAGGGTTCAAAATCTACAGCTAGGCACTTTGCAAAAAAAGGGTCCGTTTTCACTGTGAAAATGTGGTGTGTCCATGTTGCGTTTTGGGCCGTTTCCTGTTGCGGCCACTAGTCCTACCCACACAAGTGAGGTACCAATTTCTCGGAAGACTTTGGGGAACGCGGGGTGGGTGGAATTTTGTGGATCCACGCAGATTCCAGAACTTTCCACCACAGAAATGTGAGGAAAATGTGTTTTTTTGGACACATTTTTAGGTTTGCAAGGGATTCTGGGTAACAGAACCTGGTGAGAGCCAGTCAATTCAGCCCATCCTGGATTCCCCTGGGTGTCTAGTTTTAAAAAATGTATAGGTTTGCTAGGTTTCCCTAAGTGCCCGCAGAGCTAGGGTTCAAAAACTACAGCTAGGCACTTTGCAAAAAAAGGGTAATTTTTCATTGTGAAAATGTGGTACGTCCACGTTGCATTTTGAGCCGTTTCCTGTTGTGGGCACAAGGCCTACCCACACAAGTGAGGTACCATTTTATCGGGAGACTTAGGGTAACACAGAATTGTAGAGCAACTGTTATTACCTATTGACTTTCAATGCATTTCTGCCTTCCAAATGAAAGACAATGTGTAAAAAATAAGTCATTTTGAAAAATTACCTATAATTCTCATGCTAGTATGGGTACTCCCAATTTCGGAAATGTGCAAATATCTACTGTTTTTAAAATCTACATTTTGTTCCCATTTCAGAAATACATAGGTGTCTTTCATAACAATTTTTCCATGTATACATTTTCCCAAAATAATTGCTATATACCCGGTACATAATAAAAAACCATTGCAAGATGCTGCTCAGTTATTGGCTCTGGGTTCGTCGGGTTCTTGGTGAACCTACAAGTCCTATATATCACCCCAACCAAAAAGGTCCAGCGGATATAACGGTATATTGCTTTCAAATAGCTGTCATAATTAGAAGAAGTTACAGGTGAAAACGTTGTCACAAATGGCTGTTTTTTTCAACTAATTTTCAATGTTTCCTTTATTTAACTGTTAGTTTCTATAAGGAAAACTTTAAGGATCTACACAAATGACCCCTTGCTGAATTCAGAATTTTGTCTACTTTTCAGAAATGTATGGCTTTCCAGGATCCATTATTGGTTTCATACCCATTTCTACCATTAACTGGAAGGAGGTTGAAAGCACAAAAAATAGGCTATGTCCCAGAAAAATGCCACAACTGTGTAAAAAAGTTGGTTTTCTGACAAAAGTCTGCTTGTCCCTGAAAGCTGGGAAGATGGTGATTTCAGCACCAAAACCCCTTTTTGATGCCATTTGCAGGGAAAAACAAGACGCTTTCATCTGTAGCCCTTTTTCGCATTTTTCCCAAAAAAACAATATTTTGCTGTATTTTGGCTAATTTCTGGGTCCCCTCCAGGGGAATCCACAAACCCTGGGTACCTTTACAATCCCCATGATGTTAGAAAAAAAGGACGCAAATTTGGCGTGGATACCTTATGTGGTCAAAAAGTTACAGGGGCCTAAGCGCGCACTACCCCAAATAGCCAAAAAAAGGCTTAGCACAGGGGGGGGAAAAGGCCTAGCAGCGAAGGGGTTAACATCGCATTTGATTACAACGCATTGTGAGGTCAGTAATGGGGTAATCCAAACATTTTCAGGTGTGCATGGGTTTTGGATGTAAAAAATGAAAATTGGACTATGTCTTGGAGTAAAAAATGAAAATTGGACTATGTCTTGGAGTAAAATATGAAAAATGGGGTGTTTTTTGGGGTAAAATATGAAAAATGGGGTGTTTTTTGGGCTTAATTTTGGAATTTTTGAGTGTTTTTTTGGGGTCAAATTTCTAAATCTTGGGTGTGTTTTGTGCCAAAATGAAGAGAAATTTGGGGGGTGCATTTGTCTCAAATGTGATCTTTTGGGTGTCTTTTGGGGGTTCAGAAAGGAATTCCAGGGTTCACGGTTGGGTTTGTTGTGCAAAGGTTATTTTTGGGTTGCACTCACTGTAGTGGGAACAGTGATCTTCATGTCTCCGCTATGCAACACCTACTCTACTGTTGCAATGTGCCTAGTATTAGTATGTATCGGAATGGAATACGATGTTATGGCATGCATCGCAACTACATATGTGCCTTTGGCACACGAGTGGTACGCCCGCTGTGCATGAGCGCACAGCGGCCACGATTGAGAAGTGCGGGGGTGTCTGGACAGCTGTGAGGTGGTAAACCCCATAAAGAACACTGGATGGTGTGTGGACGCGGGGATGTGTGTGTGAGCGTGTGTTGTTAAAAATCTATTGCGGGAAGTCTTACCTCTAAGCCGTGTCCCATGTCTTCATAGCTCCTCCTCTCCTGCGTCTGCTTCCAGGAAAAGGAAGTAGGCAGCCAGGCTCCCTCCCCTGAGTCAATCACAACGCTGCGATGCGGCGGTGGGATTGTTAATTGGCAACGGGACAAGTCATGCAGGCAGGGGCCGGAGGGGTGGGCATGTTCTCCATGCAGGCTGTAATGCAGCCTGCATTGCGAACAGAGAAGTGAGCATGTCTGCATTGGGCGGCCTTAGTGCGCCGACCAAACAGTCATTGCGCACTTGAGTGTGCATGCCAAACCGCACATTCCCTGATCCGTGTTTGGAGCAGTCCTACCCACCCGCCCACCCCCTGAGGATACATAGCATGATTACATGAGTTATTTATCCCTTGTTTTTCCCTTTTTTAACTGTTTTATTGACTTCTCTGAGCCCGCACTACCTGCTTCCCGCCGCTGCTGCCCCTGCGGCCTCGCACCCCTGTCCTCGCACATTCCCGCCTAACAGCTGATCGTTCCTCCACCCTCCCCTACTTGATGGCGGACGCTGCGCGATTGCGCAGCGGACACACGCCGCTGGCGCGCAGAAGGCGCGCCTAAGACAAGCCCGTCTGCGCACGTCTGCAACCCAACCACGACCAGCGCCAGGGAGCCTGGATCACGGGCCACCCACTGCAACAGCACAGCCACCCTCCATGCACTCAACCCCGGGAAAGTCAGAGACTGACAACAGGCCTCGGCAAACACGACCCACGGCCAGTTCTCCTGCCTCCACTGCCGCCAGAGCTTAACCACCACTCCGGACTCCAACACAGCCGAAGCCAGCACCGGCGACACCCTAGGATGCATCCTCCTCAATGGGTGCTCCGTGCACAAACACGCCGTGGAAATCTGTAACCTACTCGACTCTCTCTCGCCCGACATTGCCTTCTTCACGGAGACCTGGACCAACGCCTCCTCTGCCCCATACATCAACACCACCATCCCGGACGGATACAAGATCCAGAGGAAGGACCGCACCAACCACCCGGGAGGGTGCCTTGTCATTGCCCACAAAAGCACCCTCCGCCTCACCACCTCCAGCGAAACCTTCCCCTCCGCCGAACACCTGCACTTCCAGATCCAGACCAGCCACAACTCCACACTCCGAGGAACCCTCGTCTACAGACACCCCGGGCCCCAGACACACCAGCCAGCCCACCATCTCCACCTGGACGCCAGTCACAGCTGAAGACACAGCCTCAACCATGAAAGGCATCCACTCGTGGGCCCCCACCAACCCATGCCCTCCCACAACTACCACAGAGCCGCGGCCGCCATCACACACGAACTGCACCACTTTCAAAACAGGCACCTACCCAGATGACTGTAAGCTTGCAGAAGTCTGGCCCCTTCTCAAAAAGACCACAGCTGACCCCACCGACCTCAAGAACTACCGGCCCATCTCGCTCCTCCCCTACGCGGCCAAAGTTGCAGAGTAAACAGTCAACAGGGAACTGACACGATTCATTGATGACAACGCCATCCTCGACCCGTCCCAATCTGGATTGCGAACCAACCACAGCAACGAGGCCGTCCTACTTGCCGCCACAGACGACATCCACACACTCCTGGACCAAGGCCACTCCGCAGTCCTCATCATACTCGTCCTTTCAGCGGCCTTCAACACCGTCTCCCACCACACACTAGTCACCAGACTACACGACGCCGGCATACAAGGAACAGGCCTCAACTGAATCCGATCATTCCTCCCCGGAAGAAGCCAAAGGATCAGACTGCCAACCTTCCTCTCCGATCCCACGTAAATCACCTCCGGAGTCCCAGAGGGTTCATCTTTGAGCCCGACCGTCTTCAACATCTACATGACACCCTCAACGCCACCGTCCGACAACACGGCCTCAACATCGTATCCTACGCTGATGACACCCAGCTCATCCTCTCCCTCACCAAAGACCCCACCACCGCCAGACTCAAGTTTCAGAAAGGAATGCAGGACGTCGCAGTCTGGATGACCAACAGCTGCCTGAAGCTCAACGCCGAGAAGGCAGTAGTCCTTGTCCTTGGAACCACACCTTCAGCATGGGACAACACCTGTTGGCCTTCGCCCTCGGAAGCCCACCTACCCCCTCGGACCACGCCAGACACCTCGGCATCATACTCAACCCATCCCTCACCATGAACAGACAGGTCTACGCTGTCACCTCCAGCTCCTTCAACACCCTCCGCATCCTCCGCAAGACCTTCAAATGGGTACCCCTAGAGTCAAGGAAGACAGTCACCCATGCACTCATCACCAGCAGACTGGACTAAGGAAACGCACTCTACGCCGCCATTTACAAGTCCCTACTCCGCAAACTACCGACATTACAGTACACCGCCACCAGACTCGTCCTTGGCATCCCCCGGCACTAACACATCAGCCAACACCTACGTAGACTCCACTGACTCCCTGTGGTGAAAAGAGTCACCTTCAAAATCATCACTCACGCCTACAAATGCCTACACAACAACGTAACCAAATACCTCAATGACAGGATCAACTGCCACGTACACAAATGAGACAGCCGATCTTCCAACCTCGCACTGTCCGAAACCCAGCGCATCCACAGAGCCAGAGCAGGCGGAAGATCCTTCTCCCACATTGCATCCAATACCTGGAACGGACTACGGGCAGACATCAGAGGTGCCCCCTCCCTGAACACCTTCAGGAAGACCCTCAAGACCTGGCTCTTCAGCTAACAGATCTGCGACCCCCCACCCCTCAGTGCCTTGAGAACCTCACGGGTGAGTGGCGCGCTTACAATTCCCCTGAGTGATTGATTGATTGAGTTATCATCATGTGATGATAGTTCCTCTTCTGCACTGCTTGAGGTGGTGGGGCAACGCTCTTCCAACATAGCGGTAGAGCCGCCACTGGGGGTGCGTCATCTACGTGTGATAGGCATGAGCGACTCCCCCCCCGGCCCTCCTGCGCTACGCATCCCACCTTCTCCTTACCTGGACATTGACCCTGTGGCGCAATCCACTGCACTCTCTCCAAATCTGTGACTCAGCCAGCAGGAGCCTGACGCAGGTATGCTTTCACTGGGCTGGGTACAGCAGTCACCGCGTAGTCCACTGGTGGACCACCCGATGCAGTTGATGCAGCAGGGCTCCCTTAGGCGTGTAGTTGCAGCGCCCAGTCCACACAAGTTCGGCATAGCACAGGGGCCTCACCCTCCAGAGCGTCCGGCCAGCCCAATATCATCCGTCCTGTGATGCAGGGAGACGGCACCCACCATTGGTAATCCCCTCCGTGCACCCCGGTGTAGCGTGCGTCATAGTATGCGAAGTGGACCTCACTACGTTGGTGCGCAGGATCACCTCTACCATTGACTGCACCAAGGTGCGCAAGGCGGGCTTCTCACAGAGGTCAGCAACGTGTCTCCATGCGACCTGCCAGACTTCACCACCAGGTACGGGCGATCGTCGTACATCAATGTCTCCCGCCACGGCTCATCGACTCCACAGCTACTCCACATCCCACTCCAGGCCACAGACGCAGGTCCAGCGAGGGATCCAGGAACCAGACGCAGCTCCAGCAAGGGATCCAGGAACCAGACGCAGCTCCAGCAAGGGATCCAGGAACAGACGCAGCTCCAGCGAGGGATCCAGGAACCAGACGCAGGTCCAGCGAGGGATCCAGGAACCAGACGCAGGTCCAGCGAGGGATCAGGAACCAGACGCAGGTCCTGCGTGGGAACCAGGATCTCATCCTGGTCAACCAGGATGTTGCGTGGCTTGAGGGGGTTGTTAATGTGTGCTGCACTATGCCCTGGCTGCTCAAATCTGCATTTTTCCTTTTCTTTTGTGCATCTTTTATATTGGGGGTGGACAGATGGGCTAAGTCCAAACTTGCGGGTTAGCATGCCTTTTTCTATTGCTAAGGGCTTATCGCTGGATTCCACCCGCTATCGCCGGTTTCATTAACGCCATCGCGCTAATGTTAGCGGCGGTTTTCGCCGCTGATCCCTGAAGCTATAGCCTGTTAGCAAAACGTTGATAATACGTCGCTAACAGGGCGATACCTTGCAGAGATCGACGGCGATAGGAAAACTAGCGCTAACCTAGGTTAGCGATAGTTATCACCATTTCTTTGTAATATGCCCCCAGGTTTGTCCCATTGACAGGGATTCCCAAAGCAATGATAGAGAATGTATTGTTGATTCTGAAAATGGGGGTCTGTGACTAATAAAAGCATGATGACCAAGGCACCCTAAGAGCAGGGAGCTGAGCTAACTGGAAAGTCGTCCTATTGTGACATTCTTCTTGGTAATGCACCTTTGCACTATAATTCCGCGATCTTTGGTGGCAGATCCTTATGATCATTTCTAAAAGCAGGGTGGGCCTTGTAAAGTCACAATGCCAGAATATGCTGTAAATAGAACCAGCTCTCTGGCAGCTCCCAACTATATGGAGATGCTTCTAAGGCAGCATGATTACTGTGTCCTGGACCTCTTTGTACCTCTGTTTAAGTCTGTTCATCTTGACAGTGTTGCTTCACTGTATACTGATTGGTTTGCAGTGTGGATTATTAGTGGGGGGTGCTTGAATCTGGTCCTGGTCAATTGTTTCCTTTGACTGTGTGGAGGAGGGGGGTTGTTTTTCTCTCAAGCCTCAACTTCCGTGGTGAGACTTGTTTCAAGGGTTTCTTTTTCACCTGGTTATTGCACATGGATTGGGCAGTAGGATGTGGGTGGTCAGGTTTCATCCTTTCACACGTTGTAGAGTTGGATCTCTTTGAAGAGGGCTGAAATATTCATGGAGTGTCACAATATATTATAAAATAATTGTTGATAAATAAATGGGAGGAAAAAATTAAGAGATGGAACTTCTGTGATCTTAATACCTACACAAAAAGATATGAGGCAGATTTACCATTCTTTCACACAACTCAACACAGCAAGGCAACTTTCTGTGCTGCTTTGCATGAAAGCGAGAGAGCAGAAATGCTTCATATTTACAAAGATATGGAGCATTTGTGGTCTCTCCTTGCACTTTTGCATTTACTGCTGCCTAGCTCCAATGCAGGCACCCTTGCACCATAGTGAAAGTGTATCTGTGTTACCAGCAGGATTGATATTATGCAGGAAGGGACACCTCCCTCCACAAAAACATTAAAGGTATATTCCTTTCTTATATGTGTTGCATAATGTGTAAAATATAGTTACAAAGGAGAAATAAAGATATTTATCTTCGTTTTACGCCTCTATCAGGTAGGTGCAAGTCTTAGGGTAGATGCTTGGTAATGCCCATGCTCCACCCATGCAACACCTACCTGATGCAAATGAATGCAAGGCAGCAGTATACGCTACGTTGTACTTACTAAACCACGCAAAGCCACGTGAAGTGGATTTGCCTTGCTTAGTAAATTCCAGTTAAGGACTTGCGTCACCTTGCAACAACTTGCGTTACTCAAGGGCAACGTAAGTCCTTAGTAAATCTCCCCATAGGGTGCACCTGCATCTCTGGAGACAGGGACTGCCGGTGGCTTGCATTCAGGAGAAACACTGGAATGTGCTCAGGCATGATAGACTTTCAAAGAAATAGAGGGATGACTTGTATTCATTTTTTCTAGTTTTCCTTTCGTAGAAATATAGTAATATGAATAGACAATGGGATCTCATTCAAAATATTTTCTGTCTGAGTGAACTAGGAGGGGGTGCATACTTTTGGAACTCTCGATGGGATGAACCTGTGACTGTTAAATGCTTATGATACTAATACTTTTAACAAGTCCTTCTTTTTTAAGCTACTTGAGATTGTGTACCTGTGGTTAAATTTATGCTTACTTTAGGCAAGAGAGTTCAATTGGGTCCGGAAAAAGACTAAATCCATCCTAGAATGGGTCCCACACACACGATTACTAAACAATGTTTAGTCCCTGATTACAAGTGCAGGGTTAAATTTCAAGCCCTGTGCAAACTGATGTATGCACATGGTTCGGAATTTCGAGCTGTATGATAACTATCACACCCTCAAAGTTTTCCCTGATAAATTCCAGCAGGTCAATCTTGTGAAAAGACTTTGGGGAAAAAGGCCCATATATAAGGAAAAACATGCAGACTTTAGTGTGTTAAATACTGATCCCACATGTTATGACTCATTTGCAAGTTAAAAAGTTAGAATCACACAAAGTAAGTATCTCACTCTGGGGTAATGGTATTTACCATAATAGATAATAATTCACCTATTCCGCCTAACTTGTAATGAGGGGCTTAGGCTTGTTAGTCCAGGTTGGCTTGATAGATATGTTGCATGTTAACACTAGACCCTGGCGTAATTTTAATTACGCTGGTGTAATCAGAGTTATTTTGGTAATTCTGTGTTACTCTTTGACACAGAATTTCAGATAATAATGCAATTATGCTTGTTCATGTAATTTAGAATAATTTGGGGGGAAACAATTCTATGGTGTACGAAAGTAGGATCCCCCACTTTTTGTATGGTGCTAAGCTGTTTTTGACTAGTCTGACTGGGATCCTGATAATCAGGACACCCGTCTCCCAGCTTTCTCCCTTAAATTGTTATGTTCAGTACTTAGGTACATCCCAGATTGGATACTGAGGTACCCTTATCAGTCCCTAGTATATGGTACTAAGGTACTCAGGGCATAGGACCCCAGAGGTCTCCCATGGGCTGTAGCATTTATTATGCCACCCATAGGAGACCATTCAAACTGTAACTACAGGCCTGCCATTGCAGCCTGTGTAAGCTGGTGCTAGCACCACTTACGAATGATATAGGTTTCCTATATCTAGGGTCACTGCACTTAAAATCTATAAGTCACCCCTATAGCAGGTCTTTGCAATCCTGAAGGCAGGGTACTTGGTTCTAAGTCTGAGGGTGGTCCTGCATGAGCAGGAGACCCCTACAGCCTACGGAGTCCATTCTCCCGGGTTGTAAGTGAAGCAGCTATATACCATATAGATGGGCACCGCATAATTACGCGATGACCATCTCAAAATTGGCTGCAACGAATCCTATCATGTTTGGTATCAAACATGTTTGGAATCATACCCCCACACCATAAAAGGTGTGGAAGGTATGATTCCAAGCACTGGAAGAGCACTCCGTTAGGCTCTCAGTGTTCCTGGTGCCAGTCTTTTAGACCCGAACAGCACAACATGGCTGTTGCTGACCAGAGACATAATTCTGCCCTCCTGCTGCTGAGCCAAGCTCGAGCAGGGGAAGGCAGAAAAATAGGTATCCTGTCAGAGGGAGGTGAGACCACCTCCCAGACAGGATTTAGTATATTGGGGCCGGGTGGGTGCGCTTGCCAGCGCCACCAAGTCTGCATGAGGGGCACATTTGGTGCCTCCTTGCATTGTCCAGTTCAAACCAGCTCTAGGAGCTGTTGGCTCCCGCTCTGGCATGAAACTGGACAAAGGATATGGGAGTAACCTCCCCCCTGTCCAAACCCCTCCCCTGGGAGGGTCCCCTGAATCGTCCCGACCCTTTCCTTAGGGTACTTAAGGGCCTACCTGTGGGTGGTCCCTAGATTAGTCATGGGACATGATTCAATTCAGACACCACTACAACTTCTACCATCTGGGGACTCTGGACTTCGCTGGACTTCGTTTGGGCTCGACTTTGTCCCCATTTCAGTCTGCAGCATTGTCAGTGCCTGTGACCTTCCAAGGCCTGTGGCCATCCAAGACACCTGAAGGAATCTCCCTTGAAGTGTCACTTCCCTGCATTTGCAGGCACTGCAACTAAGCTGACTGGTCTGCTGATCCTGAGCTCCTACAGACTCTGAAAGGTGCTGCAACATAGGTGGTGGTTCTCCACAGCTCTTGAGGCCTGCCCTGCCCTCTCACAAAGTTTGAGGCCAGTATCCCTCGTGGGAGCCGCAGGAACTGAACCATTGACTTGGAGTTGCAAAGACTTGTTAGCTTCCTTCCACCAAGATGTTCGGGCTCCAAGTAGCCCCAACCTCAAGCATCTCTAGTGACCAATGTCTTTGTCCACTTCGCATTGTTTGCACCGTGACCTGCACCTTTTGGTGAGCTGCTCAAGGTCCTCTTGTGACTCCAGTGCCTCCAGCCTGTGGGTCCTGTTGAGGGTCACCTTTGTTTCTTTTGGACTCCTCTGATTGCTCGGGCCTGCCCTGACTCCCCTGCTTGAGGTGAGTCCCATGGACTTTGCTTGTCCCGACATTGCATCTTCTTCAACTTGAATGTTGTTTGCAGTTGCCAAGGCTTGTTGGTGCTCCTGCCGGACACCGACCCCTCAACTCTCGACATCCGACATGGGACAGCTCGTGCACGGCTCCTGGTCTTCCTCAGCATCACCTGGTCCTTACAGCTGCAGAGTCAAGGTCACCGTCACCTCTCCTAGAACTCCAGACATTGGTGGGAATTCGTCTTCAAGATCTCCTGGTCACTCCTGAGTGACTTAGACTCTGTCCCCTCTGCTTCCAGGTACCTCTCAACTAGAATCCACCTTCGGGTTCCACCGGACACTTTCTCCTTCTCCAGCAGCAGCACTTTCCTGAAGTCCTCCATTAGGTTTGACAGCGGTTTCTGACACCACTTCACACCTATGCTCCTGGCTTCCCTGGTGTAGGTAAGGTGGGTACTGGGGTATCCCGGGTGGGGTAGCTCTCCAACCTTCTGTTTTCCATGGGGTTTCGTCAGAGTCCACTGGGAAGGGTCCTTAATCTTAAAAACTCCAACCGCGACTTACACGTTGATTTGTACAGAGAACGCAGTCGTGTTCCCACACTGCACACACTCTCCGTGGGGTTCCTAGTCACTCACCTTGGGTGGTTCCTTGGGTCCCCAGCACTTCTATCTCCTCTAGACATTGTCTTGACATGAGTCGCGATTCTTATACCACTTTCTTAGTATATGGTTTGGTCCCCCCTGGGGTCCACTGTGTATTCTGTGCAAGTTACGTGATTTCTATGCAAAGTATTGTCTGTATTGTACATATCTCTGGGTAGGAGACATCTAAACATGTTAGGGAGTATTATATAATAAATATATATTTTTTTATAAATACCTCGTTGTGTTCTTTTTCATTTAATCTGTACCTATAAGATTGTATTCTGGTAAAACAAGCAGCTTTACACTGCTTCTAGACTAAGCCTGAAGGCTGCTCTCCACAGCTACCACTTAGAGAGCTTTCTAAGGTTGTCTAAAACCTCCTAAATCACCATAAGGGTTGTCTGGACTGGTGCAGGGTGTACACTTACATAAGTGTACATCATATACCAGGCCAGCTTCTCATATATGGCAAGAGCACATTTAGCGACCGTGAGTGGCTACTCATGCTAGCTAATTGTGTTCTTCCTCATTTAGCGCTATTTACATCTGTTTTGGATGCAAGGGTGTATTTTGGCAAAGAAAATAGCACTAAATGCTGGAAATAAATTGGTAGAAAATTCTACCCCAACAACACATTTAGAGCTATTTCTTAATCCAAAATGCCTTCCCGCACCCATTTGAATGCAAAGGGAAAATTTTGCGATAAGAAAATAGTGCTTAATGCCAGGGGGGTAAGTTGGGGAAAAATTCTACCTGAAGAGCACATTTAGCAAGCCGCTTCTCGCACTTGCTATTTGTGTTCTGCTGCACGTGTACTTTTTTTTAGTGCAAAATGCATTTCCACACCCATTTTGGAAGCATGGGGGCATTTTACGTTAGGAAGTAGTGCTAAATGCAGAATTACTCATCTTGCGTAATTATGCGTAATCTTGCTGAATTTTTTGATAATTCCGCATGATTACACTACACTGAATTACGTGAGTAATGCCCACCCCTTGTTAACACCATGAGGAGATTTTTCTTTTCACCTTCTTGGGGCTTATACAGCAGAAAAGCATTTATATTGGTAAGCCATGTGCTCAGACATAACATATTTTGACAAAAATACGGCTGATCACTTTCCTCTCAGTTCCTTTTAACAATGTCTTGGACATAGATCCTAATACCAAATTGGTGTCTTGGAACTGAAAATAACTAGGGCTCCACATCTTGCGGCAGTCATGGCCCTTAAACGTCTTATCCCATTTTTCCCTTGCATCTCAGGCATTGTCTTTGCACATGAACAGTGCTCTAGGATGGCATGACCTCCTCCCTTCTTTCCCCACCTAGAGATAAAAAGGGCTCTGAACTGATGGCCGTAGTTGCGTCTGCATGACCCCCTCTTATGTGCAGAAAAAAACTTCAAGCCCTGCTCCCACTTCCCCCAAAAATCACTACCTGACTGGCTGCTGGTTGTGAATGGTGATGTATGCAACCCTAACACCTTAACTATCTGCACAGAGGATAGTATGGGAGAAGGAAACAACACTCTTCCTGCACTGCCTCTATCCTACCCAGCCCCTTATCCCCTGCCCTACCCAAAATGCTTATTGCCTTACTCCTGATACTAGCTGTTCTGAATGGGTGGGAAATGATTTTGAGCAAAGCTACATGGTTAAATAATCATTATTCCAGGGCCTATTTAATGATTTCCAAATTGCGGGGACAAAACATGGAATAACTGAAATTCAGTGCAGAAATTCTAATCAGAAATGAAGATTTCAGCCCTCTGGTACCACCTCACCAAACTCCAGGTAGCCCATAATGAGGCACTTAGTAGTGCCATAGCAAAAAGGTTTCTGTGGGTGATCCTGAAACTGATACATTGGTATCAATCAGGATTCATACCATGATAAACGACAATAGCTAATCTGTGAAGCCTCGCTCTTGTGATCTTCTTTTAGATCAAAATGAAGAAGAGTAGGTAGTCACCTCAGTGGATAAAGATAAGACTTTTGATAATGTGGTCTGGAAATTCCTGTTTCATATCCAATAAATGTTTAACTTTGGAATTTATGTCATCATCCGGATATGTTTTCCATACTGAAAAGAGAAAAGGACTGGGAGTGAAATCGCCAAGAATTTGATGTTCGGGTAACGTACAAAATGGAAGAGTCTTCAGATGCTGCTTTTATTTGCACTGATGATGGAAAGAAAGGTTGAGAGCAAACTTATCTTTTGGGATCATGATTAGAAACCTAATCCAAACTGTGCACAGATCATGTATGTGTTTATTTGAGGCATCCATAGCTCTTTATACCATGCGTGCTAGAGACTGCTGCTGAATTAGAAGGCCTGTCTTGCCTATACATGAACTGACTCAAGTCACATTTATTCCCATGTGGTGCACTGGTGGACCATGATTCAACTAAACTCCCAGAACTGGGCCTCTAATTGCAGTCTAGACACCTAAATATCTAACATCTTGAAATTCGAGTGGTGCAAGACTATGCAATTTACAAAGTCCTACATTTTGGATGCCTGTTAGAAAGCATGCATAAAATACCATGCTTTATAGTCAAGGCTTCCACTATCATTGATTGGGAGATTTCCATTGATAAATTCAATGATCCTCGCCGTTGCATCTATGGATTTATTTGAGCATCTTTAAACATCCTTAAAAATTGAAGAACTTGGAGCTCTAGATTTTAATGTTTCTGTTTTGAGCTCTAGCTGGACAATGTGGCTGTCGATGTGGTCTGATGAGGCCTCTAATCAGGAAAAATGGTTATTACTCGGATGCAGTTCAGAAGAAGAACTGAAACTTCAATTTTTGCCTCAAATCAGATTTACCAAATTCTCACTCAATGCAGCATAACACAGCAGCCAAAAATACTCCACTGCTTTGTGTCAGAAGGAGAGAGCACAAGGGTGCCATATCTATAGAGACATTGCTCTCTCCTCCCCTCTCCCTAGCTCAGGCACAGAATTTTGCCACTGAGCCCCATTCACACACCTTTGCACCGCAGTGCAAGGGTGCGTGTGTTTGAGTCTAGCATAGGTTTTGTAATGGAAGGGTACCCTTTTTTTCTTGGAGCTTTTCTCTCGATGATGGGCTCATCAGCGGGTCCTCAGTTTCTCGGATCCAAAGTTCAATTTGATGACAACAGCCTACTGCAGCTTGGTGAAAAGACGGGCTTCAAATCCTCAGCATCGACATAAAGGAGGGTCTAGAAGCAGTAATCAATGGCTTCCCTCTCAACATCCACTTGAGCATTATCTGGAACTTTTCAGCGGGATGATCCAGCAAGATCGATCCGATCAGGAGTCGAAGTCATCGGCTTGACTCTCGACAGTGATCTGGTCTCGTCCTGGAGCTTTTCTGCCAAACTTTGCAGAAAGTGTCCAAGCTTTTAGCTCTTTGCAATTTCTTGATTCCTTTGGGGGAAACAAGGGTCCAGCAGCACCAGCCAAGGGTTCAGAGACTCTGGATTGCCACCTAGGGGCTAGGACTCAATATCCTAAAATGCATCTTCACAGTCCAGGAAAAATCCAGTTGTAATTGGTCAGGTGGGGTGATGAACTCTGTGGCTTGACAGGTGGCTTCTTTCAGCTCTGTTGTACCTGTTGCTGATCACAGAGTCCACTCCTTTTCCTTTGAGTCACAGTCATTGCTTTGTGGAGCCTTGTGAGTGCAGCAGGTGGAGTCATTCTGAGTGCAAGCCTTCTGTGGTGCACTCCAAGGGTCCAGCAGGGCATTCCTTCTCCCGATGTTCCAGTTTGTGATCTGAGGAGTTCCTGCAGCTCTGCCATATTTATCCTCCATTCTGGGCTGTCAGGACACCTCAACAAACAGGAGTGAAGCCATCTCCTTCTGCTATGATGATTTCCTGAGGAGTGTGGCATATTTATGACCCAGAATGCACTGCTCTCCCAAAAATCAAATTGGAGAAATTCTCTTCTAGATGTGCGCCTGTGTAACCCAACCCAGAGGTGTGGCTGACATCTAACTACACTCTCCTTCCAGCTCTTCTCCTAATCTAATTAGGGGGGCTCCCATCTGGTTGGGGTTCGAGTAAGTGGGGGCTGGCCTGGGTCCTATGACTTCTGTTCTCTTGCCTTTGAAGTCCAGCTTATCTCCCCATGCCCCTTCCTCTCCCTGGCTTCTCCAGGAAGCAAAACTCTTACCACCAAATGGCTGTGTTGTTGCACACCTACTCAGGTAGCAGCTTGGCTCAGGCTGTAAATGGATGACCAGTCAGAAGAGGCTACTACAGGGCTGCTTTAGGTTAACTTTAGGACAGTAAGTTCTAAAACTGCTTTCCTGTAATATTTATAATAAATCTGACCTTGGCAAGTTGTTGGACTTATCGCAACCATTATGTTGATATATTGAATGATGTATTTACCTAGCTCCAATCAAAAGTTAGACTCAATTACGCTTAATAAAACCTTCCCATGTTAGCCTATGGGGCTATCAGCTCTACAATAGGGAAAAACAGTTTTTTCTACCAGGGCATATAAAACATAGTTTGTATTTTCCCTGCTTTTTAGGTCGAGCCTATAGCGGCAGAGCGCATGCGCTGCTCGCTTTGCGAGGCATGCAGTATTCAGTATGGAGTGGAAGCTCCGTAAAAGCTCCGCCCACTCTCCGCCTATCTTTTTCATTAGCATGTGTCTTTGTCGGTCCTAAATGCTGCCTTCCGATTGATTTTAGGCTTGTTAGTCCCTCCTTATGACAGCCATGTCATCATTTGTATCCTTCAATGGCTACTGGCCCCTTTACTTCGAGTCTGTGCCTTCTCGTGGCCCCCCCGCACTCCGTTGTTCATGCTTTCTCACCCGCGTGCAGTCCCGTTTGCAATGCAAAAGGTCTCGCGTACATACGAGTCCTATTGCATTGCAAACTCTTGTTTTCTAGGTATCGGCATAGTACTGGCGCTGGACAGTACCAGCTTTAAAGATTGGTTTCCAGAGTGCGTGTTCATATATTGAAAGTGGTTTTAAGCACTTTTTGAGAAGTTGACACATATTGTCTGTTCATTCACGGTAGGCGCCCACAGACCTGAGATCACAAGTTGGAGACCATGTCGGAGCTGTGAGTGAAGAGCGGACAGGGAAGGGGCCTGGTTCAGCGATGGGCCCCATGTCTGCCGTTATTTTGTGTTTTCACATGTAATTTTTTTAAAGATGTCTGTAATGTGGGCAGTGTCTAGAGGGTCGGTGTAGAAGTGCCAGGCGCTGCCGCTCAGCATGGACGTCCAGTGACCTCCTTCTGCGGGGACCCTAGCGCTGCATTGCTCGGAGTGCAGCAGCTCAGATCTACATAGCTGCCAAGGTTTCTGATTGCTTATGTGTGACATTTTCATAATTTCAGTGGAATTATGAGTGACATTCAACTACTATGAGTGACACTTTCGCGCAAGCAAAATCAAGCACTAAAGACCAGCGAACCATATAAATATCAGAAATTACACCCAACTGACTAACAAGAAACTCTAAGAAGATCTTAAAACTGCTAAAAACACCAGAAATGGAAGGGCTTTTAGTGTTTTCAATGAATTGCCAAATGTGTAACACTTGGGGGGACATTTTCTCTCGAGTAAAACGAAGCAATGAAAGAGATAAATATAAAATATCAGACACTTTTTATCAATGAGAAAACCTAAAATACCTTGAAACTGCTTCAAAACCCTTGAAATAGAAGATTAAGATACTGATACGAAATGATTTATCTACATGGAAGATATGAAAGTAAAGAAATTATCATAAAACCTTTCACATCCCCATGCCATTGCACATTATTGCGGCCTAATACAGGTAAGCACATGCTGCAGAAATCAAATGAACACAGGGCAGATATGTTATTCCGGCATGTAAAAAAGTAAGCGAAATCACCTAAAGCTGGTAAATATTTGCAACCTTTAACTGAACATACTACAAAGAACTAATGCAAATAGAAAGCACTTTAAACGTGTTCTAGTGCTGATCCATGACTATTACTTAGAGTAACCAAACACAGAAATGGAAAGTTACAAATTAATAAATCTGATTTTGTTTCCAGTCTATTTAGTATTATGTCCAAGCATTAGCAGACTTGATAAAACAAATAAACTTTTCTTGGGAATGTGACAACCCAGGGGCGTAGCTAGGCCTTAGGCTGCCCGTGGCGGCCCCTGCGTTTGCCACCCTCGGCAAAATTATAGAAGAGCGGGTGGGGGGGGGGTGGTAGCGGTCGCGGCCGATTCTTGCGGCCGCAGGTAAGAGCGGGGGAAGGGGGGCCGGCTGCCGCCCCAAAACTCGTGCCGCCTGGGGCGGTCCGCCCCCATCGCCCCCCCCTAGCTACGCCACTGTGACAACCCTAGTCAGAGTGCTTGACTCACCTGACTACTCCTGTCCATCCCACCACTGCCTGGGAGTGGGTCTCAAGGCTGAATGCTTTGCCAGATAACTTTTTTTCCACACTGTTGAGGTGCGACGTGTCTTGGTGATTCAGCTGCAGTTTAAAGCTGAGTCGAGAGAACAGAGAGCCACGGGCAGCTCTCCTCAAGATTGTCTTGCTCTAATTGGCAGCAGTTTTTGATACAGGACCCCGAGCATGTTATTTTCGGGCGGGCCCGCCTCAACACCAGTGATGCCTTCCTGGGGGCTGGCAGGATAATATAGTTAAAAACATCCGGCCAGTCATGAGCGCTGACGACCCTCTCAGGTTTGAGGTTTGGTAGCACACAGTGCACTGCTAAGTGCCATTTGGACAAGATTACGCCAGCCTCATACTCTCTCTCTCCGCTTCCAGCGGGCACCGGTGCGTACCTGAAAAAGAAACTTTAATTTGCCCGCCGCCGCCGTCACTCATTACTTCATTTGGCCATAATCCCAACACAGTGCAAGGCGCCAGTTGCTGGAAACACAGAAAGGCAAGGCGCCGCCCCCGGATCACAGAAGGATAAATGTAATTTCTATTATCCTCTCGCGGAAAACACGGTGCTCGGGCTTGATTCTAGAGATCATTCAGGCTCACCACACAGCAGCAGCTGCACACAGTCATCAGTGCTGTGACTGCTGCTCCGGGCCCCAGCAGCCCCCGTGGTCCATTGGTTGGCCCCCATTTGCACGAGATTATGATGTGCATTAAAACAATTTCACAGCGGTGCAAGCAGCACTGCCATTTGCCACAGTTCCACTCATCTGCCTACGCAGCCACCACAGCTTGCGTCACAGGTGACAGCGGGACGTAGCATACGTACCGCCTTAGTCGCCGGGTCGTAAGGTCAGGCTGTGACAGTGGCGCCGTGCCGGGCGGGAATGCACTACGGCTTTTAAAAAAGAATACATTGTAGCAGCCTCACTGCTGTCCTCTGTGCTTCTGGCAGCGCGCGCCCGGGCCGGAAAGTGACGTCTGCGGGAGCAGCCCGGGCGCAGGCTAGACACACAGGCACGCACGATAGCTAGCAGTCTGGAGTGGCCAGTAATCTACTAGTTCAGTGCTTTGTGTGACAGCAGAGAGAGTGGCATCAAATGCGTGACAATGCATTTCAGTGCGGTGATGTGGAGCACCACACTGAAATGCGTTAGAGTCACACCTGATGCGTGATACTTGGCAGGACTGCAGGTTTCGTGAGTCCCACCATGGCTTGCTAATCCAGTGCTGGCACGCCACCGTTATGGGTCTGCCAGCGTTCCTCGGTCCCTAAAACCAGACGCGTGCTCCCCCAGTACTGCCCTAGAGCGCGTGCACCCTTCCCCGCTTGCGCCAAGCTGCTCCTTCATGGGCCTGCCACCTCCCCAGGCATTCTCAGCTCTCACCAGCGCGTTACCATGTGCACTCCGAGCACCGTACTCGTACCCTCCTGCCTTTGATAGGGTGTTTCTGCAGTGCTACCACATGGCTCTAGCCTAGCTCTGTGGATGGGCCCCCTCTGACTGCTCGCCCGCCTGCCCTCGCAGTACTTGCAGTACACTCTGCAGTACACACACAACAGATGAGCGTGAAGGTGACAGTTGGGGAGGGGTGCCCCGTTGCAGTATGCCGCCTCACAGTGTTGCTATGCAAGAAACTCTGGCCTGGAACTCTGGGAGTCCCTCGTCTGGGCTTTGTGGAAATGAGTGGAAAATAGAAACCGTTGCCTACGTCTAAGGCAACTCTCTAAGGGCCGGGCGTGAAGAGATGTGCTGCCAGGCAAAGTGATGCAAAAGTTTGTATTTGCTGTTTATACAGTACGCTGAAGTTACCTGCCTAGGGGTAAGCGGGCCCCTCCTAGTGAAATGGGTGAATGTGGTGCCAGATTAAGGCCTATTGAATCGTCCATGCACCAAGGCCTTCCCCCAGCTTCGCCTTATGTTAACTTTGTCATTAAAGGCAAGTAGCCCTCAATTACCAACTTCTGGATAGTCCTATTATCCTTAAAAATACGTAGGACACCATATACCTTTTGTACACACAACTGCACAGGAAGATGTCTGCTAATTTGTGGATTTTGGAGAAAAACTTCCTGCAGGGTTAGGCATTGAGATGGAGGGGGTGGGGGTGTAGTAATGAGACCTGAGACCGCTACTAAATACCGTGCTGTCCTGAAGAAAGCGAAAATCTAGTGATTGTTAAAACAGAAAAAGTTTGCCCCAGGACAACACTTATTTTTTTTATCCAAGATTTATAATGTGGAAAATTCTGCTTGTCAGCAGAGCCTTGTAACCCCATCGACATCCACTTGAATTTGTGCACTAGTGGGTGCGAGTTCCACAGCTGGAAGGCCAGTGGAGTGCACACGTTGGTGGAACATCCACCCCAGTGGCCCCTAGCGTTATGTCACAGTCTGAGATCACCGTGCTAGTTTTCACTTTATCCCTTGGCCACAAGCGGGTTAGAAAGACCAGGACAGGGGTAGCGCAAACAAGCAACTACAGGGAATTCATTGTACATGACTGGTCCAAAACTTCTAAACTACTGAAATGCACTATGCTGCCTTTTAATCTAATCTGTGCTGTTACACAAAAGACAGTTTGTGCCAAGGCTTTGTGTGGGGTGAAAAAAACATCTGGGGGAGTCTCTCAAAGGGGCGTGGCCAGGGAAGCTTAATTTTGAATCCTTTCCAAGAGGCTTGGTCTTTGGTATTAAGGGAGTGGCTTAAAACATGTAAATTTAAATCCATTGCTAAACACAGCATGCCACCTGACTAACTTCTGATGTGCATTTCTGAGAGATTTCTATTGTATCATCCAGACACAGCAGGCACTAACCGATTCATGCCTACATCAAACCAGATATCAATCAGAAAAAGGGGGAGGAGGAGGATTGGGCTAGGTTCACCCTCCTGTGTGATCAAAATACATCAAAAAGAATCCGTAGGTGACGGATCAAAAGAACCTAGCCAAGAAACAAGGGCGGGTTCACCAATTGGGGTGAAGGCCACCTCTACTGGTAGAAAAGAAAAATTTATTTTTTTGTGTCCCCTCACTCACCCAGGGTTGCCCCTAGGTGACATGCTTCATCATTGGGGCCATCCCAAACATCTACTGATTGGGCGTGCTGCGACTTGCGGATTTACGTAGGAGCACTTACCTTGTGAGGCTATGTGTCGTGCAGTGTAGGGAGTGGTGTAAGTGATGTTTAAAAATTACCTAACTAGTGAGCTATTGTTTTATTCCTGCTCCTAGTTGGTAGGGATAAAAGGGGGTTAATAAAAGGGAAATGTAACTGTTATGTAATTATAATCCCTTGTATTATGTCAACATGTTCCAAAGTATCCTCTAAACCTTTTCTTCAGGACAACAAAGGGACCAGCCCTTTGTGTACCACTCCGTGCCGGACCTATAATAAAGTGAAGTGAAAAATTATTAATGCACACCTATTGTGTGAGCATTGGGAAAAATATATACATACGGTTGCTTCTGAACACGTAGTAATTATTTTTTGGCAAAAGTACGCCTCATGGTCTGTCTGGGTGGAGGGGCCTGTAGAAACCTGTGCTCATCAACCCTCCGTCATTACGACCTATTCAGTCCCAAGGCAGACCGCATGCGTGTTCAGAAGCAACCGTATGTATATATTTTTCCCAATGCTCACACAATAGGTGTGCATTAATAATTTTTCACTTCACTTTATTATAGGTCCGGCACGGAGTGGTACACAAAGGGCTGGTCCCTTTGTTGTCCTGAAGAAAAGGTTTAGGGGATACCTTGAAACATGTTGACATAATACAAGGGATTATAATTACATAACAGTTACATTTCCCTTTATTAACCCCTTTTATCCCTACCAAATAGGAGCAGGAATAAAACAATAGCTCACTAGTTAGGTAATTTTTTAAACATCACTTACACCACTCCCCCTACACTGCACAACACATAGCCTCACAAGGTAAGTGCTCCTACGTAAATCCGCAAGTCGCAGCACGCCCAATCAGTAGATGTTTGGGATGGCCCCAATGATGAAGCATGTCACCTAGGGGCAACCCTGGATGAGTGAGGGGACACAAGAAAATAAATTTTTCTTTTCGACCAGTAGAGGTGGCCTTCACCCCAATTGGTGAACCCGCC
Source organism: Calotriton arnoldi (assembly GCA_963921515.1). Classification (NCBI taxonomy): domain Eukaryota; kingdom Metazoa; phylum Chordata; class Amphibia; order Caudata; family Salamandridae; genus Calotriton; species Calotriton arnoldi. Next base: position 820,428 of record CAWUFW010004433.1, on the reverse strand, counting down.
CTTGTTTCTTAGCTAGGTTCTTTTGATCCGTCACCTACATCAAACCAGACCCATTGGCTTTGCCAGTGCTTGTTTTCAGCATCAGTTAAATGAGTTCCAATGATATTGTCGTGAACAATTAGAATTGAAAACATTTCAATTCTGAAAATGAGTGTGAGTTAAACATACAGAGGCCTGTGGAAGGAGTAATGGTCTTCAGTGCCACAGTCACTACTGTCCTCCTCTTCACACCACTTTGCTCTGCAGCCTCAGTAAGGCACTTATACCCTTTTTCCCCATTTCTTTCAGACATCCTCCTCTACATATGTCACCCCTTCTCTCTATCTTTTGCCACGCCCTCTTTTCACTTTATCCTTCTGCACATGCTGCCTAGCATCTGCATGTTACATAGTGTTTCGTACCAAATAATATCGGCTTACAGATCAAATTTTTAAAAAAAGCAGGCCGCAAAATCTGTTTAAGGTGACACAACGAAACGAAAAGAAGAGACTATAAGTCCCGTATCGTGAAAACGAAGTTGGCAGAAGATCCTATGTCAGCTGTGAGCAGTCCACCCAGATTCGAGACATAAGCTTCGCGTTGCTTTCTGGTACATGTAATTCTGATTCAGTTTTTATGAACGCAACTCTACATTGCACTCCAGTGTAAAAATCATGTGCAGTTTTGGCCTAGACCGGGCTCTATTTTAACCACCATTTAAAAATCCAGGAAGCGGTTATCGGGGATTTAGTTCATAGTACAGCCCTGTAGCAGGGTGGGTATGCGCTCCACCCGTTTCATGCATCAGCCGACACCTGCCGAAAACCACCGCCAGTTTCAGTAATCTATACCATAGGGGGCTGCCATGCACTTGTCTGCTCCATTACGTGGACCAGGGCCAAAGCTTGCAGGGGTTACCCACAGGGCACAAGTCCTAAAACAAGCATTTGCAATGCAATAGGTCTCACATTTGCGCTAGTTTGAGCTATTGGCATTGTAAATGACAATGCCTTTTATTTATGTTTTGGTTTTTAAGACCTAAATAAAATGCATTGTCATTTACAATACCAATAGCTTAAACGTGCGTAAATACGAGACCTATTGCATTGCAAATGCTTGTTATAACAAGGCAACATTCCCCTGTGCACGTAGGGCAGACCTTAGGGGTGAATTATCAGCCATAAAAAGGTAGTTTTGGACTATAGAAGTACTTTTAGTTCCAAAGTCGAATTTGGACATAGTTTTATTTTAAAACTAGTCTGCAAGGCAGGCCTGGCTTTAAAATGACACCAGTCTCTACAGCAGGGCACACTTAAGTGCATTAAGTCCACAGGGGTCTCTAAGCCTACATGCCCTACCATATATTAGGGACTTGCAGGTAAGTTGTCTTTGCCAATTAGAATTATACCAATTTCCATATACCTTTAGAAGACAGAGCACTGACCCTGGGCCTGGTTAGCAGAGCCCAGAGCCCCTACAGAGTCAGTAACCACTAGCATCAGTAAAAAATGGGGCTGATCAGGGCAAAAAGGATGACTTTCCTACAGTATTGCTGGTTTTTGAAATCTGAACACTGGGGTACTGCTAACCAGTCCACAGTCAATCACTGACTAGCCCCCAAATGCCGTTTTCACTGTAAAAGGCTGTAGCAGTTGCTATGAAGAAAACTGAAGCTCAGAATAAAGTACCATTTCTACTAACTTGGATTTGAGAATGACTCAACCTCTATTACTAATATTTATTACAAATCATATTCACTGGTGAAGTCAGATTTTTGATGGATTTTTAAGAAAAGTAACTTTTAAAAAGTTAGACTTTGTCTGCCTGAATCTCCAGTAGTCCTGTTTCCTGGAGTGACTGGTTGGCTAGTAGCAACTGGACCTGGACTGGACCGTACTGGTGGCTTTTCCGAGTGTGAGTCCTGACCCCTACATGCTTAGGTCCCGAGTTCCTTCGAAGTGTCTGAGAGGATGTGCTCCAGAAGGTCTGAAAAGTTGGGGCAAATGTGTTCAACCTCTAGAAGATTTTGTCAGAAATATCTTTCAGGCTTACCCTCCGGGATGATTTTGAGCTCCAAAAAAGACACAAAGGGGCCGATTCCGATCTCGGTCGGAGGCGCACCCAATACCATTCGGTCGGGAAAAAAGCCATGCGAAAGCCTGTTTCCCGACCGATCCGTACAGCACACCGAACGAGTAAGTACGATGCGCACAACAGCAAAGAATCCGGCCGAGCCGTACTCACCCAAACCAGGTCCTGTTCCCCGACCGAGGCGAATCCGGAAACGCCGAATCGAGTCGCACGGAAGGAAAAATGCAGCTCCGTCCGGCCGAACGAGTACGATGCGCTTTCCGTATGCGCCGAATCCGTCGCTACGCACGGCACGTCAAAGCATCCGGGAGAGGCGCACATTAGCTCCGATTCGCGCCACAACATGATCCACGGCTCCGAGACGAACACGCCAGCGATGAGGACGAGGCGAAGCGACGAGGACGACGCGAAGCAACGAGGACGACGCGAAGCAACGAGAAGGACGAACGACACGAACCAACCATGAATCCCTTCGTCCCGATCATACCAATATTCTACATTTACTACCGGAACAGGCACGGATGCGTACGGCGCAGAAGGTAAGCCAGACACCAACCACAAAATAGATACAACACGTACACGACACATCACACACACACAGAGGGATGCAGAATATACTTACACCAGCAACAGCAGCACCATAGGGGCGGGATGCCCATCACCAATGCCACATATGCACACAGGGGCCTGAATGCGCACCACCACCCCTACCCATGGGGGCAGGATGCCTACCACTACTACCACCCTTAGCCAGGGGGGGCTGGATGCCTACCACTACTACCACCCTCACCCAGGGGGGGCGGGATGCCTACCACTACTACCACCCTTAGCCAGGGGGGTCTGGATGCCTACCACTACTACCACCCTCACCCAGGGGGCTGGATGCCTACCACTACTACCACCCTCACCCAGGGGGGCTGGATGCCTACCACTACTACCACCCTCAGCCAGGGGGGCTGGATGCCTACCACTACTACCACCCTCAGCCAGGGGGGCTGGATGCCTACCACTACTACCACCCTCACCCAGGGGGGCTGGATGCCTACCACTACTACCACCCTCACCCAGGGGGGCTGGATGCCTACCACTACTACCACCCTTAGCCAGGGGGCTGGATGCCTACCACTACTACCACCCTTAGCCAGGGGGTCTGGATGCCTACCACTACTACCACCCTCACCCAGGGGGGCTGGATGCCTACCACTACTACCACCCTCACCCACGGGGGCTGGATGCCTACCACTACTACCACCCTTAGCCAGGGGGGCTGGATGCCTACCACCACTACCACCCTCACCCAGGGGGGCTGGATGCCTACCACTACTACCACCCTCACCCAGGGGGGCTGGATGCCTACCACTACTACCACCCTTAGCCAGGGGGGCTGGATGCCTACCACCACTACCACCCTCACCCAGGGGGGCTGGATGCCTAACACTACTACCACCCTCACCCAGGGGGGCTGGATGTCTACCACTACTACCACCCTCACCCAGGGGGGCTGGATGCCTACCACTACTACCACCCTTAGCCAGAGGGGCTGGATGCCTACCACTACTACCACCCTCACCCAGGGGGGCTGGATGCCTACCACTACTACCACCCTCACCCAGGGGGTCTGGATGCCTACCACTACTACCACCCTCACCCAGGGGGCTGGATGCCTACCACCACCCTAAGCCAGGGGGCTGGATGCCTACCACTACTACCACCCTTAGCCAGGGGGGCTGGATGCCTACCACTACTACCACCCTTAGCCAGGGGGGCTGGATGCCTACCACCACTACCACCCGAACCCAGGGGGGGCTGGATGCCTACCACCACCCTTAGCCAGGGGGGGCTGGATGCCTACCGCTACTACCACCCTTAGCCAGGGGGTCTGGATGCCTACCACTACTACCACCCTCACCCAGGGGGGCTGGATGCCTACCACCACCCTTAGCCAGGGGGGCTGGATGCCTACCACTACTACCACCCTTAGCCAGGGGGGGCTGGATGCCTACCACTACTACCACCCTCACCCAGGGGGGGCTGGATGCCTACCACTACTACCACCCTCACCCAGGGGGGCTGGATGCCTACCACCACCCTCACCCAGGGGGGCTGGATGCCTACCACTACTACCACCCTCACCCAGGGGGGCTGGATGCCTACCACTACTACCACCCTCACCCAGGGGGGCTGGATGCCTACCACCACCCTTAGCCAGGGGGCTGGATGCCTACCACTACTACCACCCTTAGCCAGGGGGCTGGATGCCTACCACTACTACCACCCTCACCCAGGGGGGCTGGATGCCTACCACTACTACCACCCTCACACAGGGGGGGCTGGATGCCTACCACCACCCTCACCCAGGGGGGGCTGGATGCCTACCACTACTACCACCCTCACCCAGGGGGGCCTTAATGCCTACCACCACCCTTAGCCAGGGGGGGGCTGGATGCTTACCACTACTACCACCCCCACTCATAGGATGGACAATGCATGACACAACCAGCACACCACAACCTAGGGAATGCAAGAAGAAGACATCCCCCAACACCATGACAAGCGTGTGTAGACTGTGTCAAATGCCTACAACACCGAACATGACTTTGAACATACAATGTGACCCCCTAGCACATGTGCCACACATATATGTGTGTGGCACCCAAAATGCAAGCAGGCCATGACCATTGTGGCAATGGGGTCCAAACCCCCATCATCACAGTGACCAAAATGTAAGTGTGGGGTCCATAGCTGAAGCACATTTTGAACATTGTGGCAATGGGGTCTAAACCCCCATCACCACAGTGACCAAAAGGTAAGTGTGGGGTCCATAGCTGAAGCACATTTTGAACATTGTGGCAATGGGGTCCAAACCCCCATCATCACAGTGACCAAAATGTAAGTGTGGGGTCCATAGCTGAAGCACATTTTGAACATTGTGGCAATGGGGTCTAAACCCCCATCACCACAGTGACCAAAAGGTAAGTGTGGGGTCCATAGCTGAAGCACATTTTGAACATTGTGGCAATGGGGTCCAAACCCCCATCATCACAGTGACCAAAATGTAAGTGTGGGGTCCATAGCTGAAGCACATTTTGAACATTGTGGCAATGGGGTCCAAACCCCCATCATCACAGTGACCAAAATGTAAGTGTGGGGTCCATAGCTGAAGCACATTTTGAACATTGTGGCAATGGGGTCCAAACCCCCATCATCACAGTGACCAAAATGTAAGTGTGGGGTCCATAGCTGAAGCACATTTTGAACATTGTGGCAATGGAGTCCAAACCACCATCATCACAGTGACCAAAATGTAAGTGTGGGGTCCATAGCTGAAGCACATTTTGAACATTGTGGCAATGGGGTCCAAACCCCCATCATCACAGTGACCAAAAGGTAAGTGTTGACAAAGAAAGAGGTGCAACTGCCAAACTGAATGGATGATTCCTCGTCACAGAACAACAAACACATCAGAGGCAAAGTAGTGTATGTGTCCCATTGCAACATAAATTGGGGGAGCCAAATACTGCAGTGCAGATAAGACATACCTTTGGCCATGTGCAGACAAACAACACCCATGGGGGCTGACACCGTCAACAATCATCAATGACACAATGACAGAAGTGACCATCAGAATGCAGACCCACATATTTGCACCAATGGGCACACACATGCAGATACCCTGTGGAGACTGCAGATGTGAGGTGAACAGATACCATACCATGGCAGCAATGGGACACACAAACCATGATCATTGTGCTGACCGATGACCTAGGAGTCCCAGGGACAGCAGGGGAAACCCACCAAACTACATACAGCCAATGGCACACCCAAGATATGCCAATGCAGTGGTGCAGATGCACAAACACAAACAGGCAGACCCACACTGCACATCATACACAACAGGTGAGGGGGGGTGCCAGTGTCCCCAGGCAACCACACAACACATGAGGAGACCTGAATACCAATCATACAGATGTGCATACAGTGCCACACAAAGGTAACTCATGGATCCAAATCCCCTATGTGGGCAAGCAGGCATTGACAGATGAGAGGGAGCACAAATCACACATGTCACACAGGCACGTAGGGACAGCAACTGACACAGCAAGACACAGACACACCACAGCACCACCCCCAGGGCCCCCACAATGTGGTGACCCTGGGCTGCATTACAATCCCACTGTGATGACAAAGCTAAATGTGGTTCACACTGTGAACCACAGTCATGTGTCCTGAGCAACTAACTACCATCACACCTACACAAGCACAAATCAAACAGCATGGCCAGTAAGCCAAGGCCAACATGGAGGCAGGGGCCTAGCCGGGCAACAACTCTCATCTGCACACACTCAACACCACACCCCTCGACCTCCAACAATGTGCAGCAGTGAAGCACACATGCACTGGTGACATTGCACATGCACCCATGACTATTCCAGGGTGGTGGGTGGGAACCAAGGTGCAGAAACACAACACACATGGCCACTCAACAAGACTCCTGAATGTCTGACACACTGCACACTACGCTGTACATGGACATGACGGCAATACCACACCAACCAATGGGATCCCAGCCACAGTCACACACCAATGAAGAAGCCAAGGTCACCCACAAAGAACACACATAGACAACAACCAACATTGCAGCCCGGACCCTGAGGAGTGCCAGCAGTCACACACACAACGTGTCACAATCACTGAAAGATAACACAAACTGGAAATCACATGACAGGGGCAAACAACAAGTGCCAAGGGGAAACCTGACTGTGACCCATCTGCGTCTGCACACAAACTCAGCCCTGACAGCAAACACACCTATGGGTGACACCCTGATGACCAGTAACGTGCCATACACCCACATCACAGAGAACCCAGGGCGAAGACTTTGGGGGAACATAGGTCAACTCAGCTAGCATCACAAACAGGTACAACACTAGGGATCACAGCATGCACAGCTAAACGGAAGTGAACACACAGACATGCACATACAACACACACCTTGGGCGCAGGCAATGTCACAGGAGTACACACTGCCATGAGGGGACTCCACTCCTGTGTGAGGAAAGCTGTGCCATATGTTGCCTCAGTAGGGCCCCATCGTGTCAGCTGAGCACTTGGTCACACAATCAACAATTAGCACCAAATGAGGGCTCCCGTAACATCAGCCTGGTCATGGAAGTGCCAACGGAATCATCAGCACAGATCCAACACACTTGTATAGCAATGTTGCACTGACAACACAGATGAGTCCTTCCCCATTGATGCCCAAACCTGCATGTCCACTGGAGATGGCCACATGCAGCAAGGGCATGGTTAGCATCATCAACATCATGTACATCAGAAGCAAAAGCACTAGAGAACAGAAAGTTGCTTTATTCAGCATATGTGGCATTAAAAGTAGAAGTCCAGTAGAAAATAAACAAAGGCCAATGGCCAGTCCATCAACAAAGTCACAAGTGGGTGACAGTGGCAGATGCCACCCTACACATGCCTGCACAAAACCAGGGACAATCCACTAGGAGGGGCAACCGGGGGTAGGCCAGGCACCGCAGGGACAGGATCAGGGCTCACCAGGAGGAAGCAGGGAAGGGGTGGTGGGTGCTGGAGAGCCACTGACAACTGCAGTGGAGGTGTCTGACATGGTGTGTGCCGGCACAACTGGGGGGCATGGCTCAGATGTTGTGGGTGCCGGCACGACTGCAGTGGACCCTGCAGATGGAGTGGACAGGTCCGCCACTGCAGTGCCCAAGTCAGACAGGGTGGTAGTGGACTCCACTGCAGTGCCTACCACCAGGGGAGGAGAATGGGGAACAGGCAAGGTGGGCTGGACAGAGGGGGAGGACACCCTCACCACATCAGTGGCACAGACAAGCGCAGCGGGGGGTGTGGTGCCGGGAGAGCAAGTGGCAGGGGGAGAAGGCCGGATCCTCTTGGGGATGGTATATCTGTGGGTGGGGGAACCTGGGGCAGGGTGTGGTGGGGGCACCTGTGGAGTGGGGGCCTGAGGGATGGAGGAAGGAGACCTGGTGCTTGAGCTGCAGGGCGGCGGCGGGGTCTTGCTCTTACCACTCCGGGGGACTTGCGGGTGGGGGCCTCAGTCTGTCTGCGCCTGGGGGAGGGTGTCCGGGGGCGAGGGGCACTCTGCTCCGTGTGGGGGGGCTTCCTCTTCCCCCTGGATGCTGGAGCAGCTGGATCGGAGGGGAAGAGGCCGAGGTCACTGAGGAAGAGGCGCTGGGTCTTTGGGGTTGCAGGTGAGGCAAGGGAGGGTGCTTTGGAGGGAGAGGCAACTGAGGACTGCGCAGTGCCCGTGGATGCGTGTGTGTGTACCAGGGCCCCATCCCCTGTGAGTCTGATTTCAGTCCCCTGACTTTGCGTGTGTGTGCGTTTTGTTTGTGGCGTGTGTGTCTGTGTGCTGGACGTGTGTGTGCTGGTGTGTGCCTGTGCCGGTGTGTGTGTGCTTGGGACGGGTAAGGTGCTGGGGAGTGTGGATGGAGCAGAGGCAGGAGGGGTGAGGGACTGTCTGAGGAGGGACACTGCTGCCGTCAGGGAGGAGTCCATGGACCTATTGCCCCTCTGTAGGTCAGACATGCCCGATGTGATGCCCTCCATGAACGACACCAGCTGAGTCAACAGAGCGGTGTGCGCATGGAGGACACTCAGCATGGCTGTCTGCCCTACATGGAGCTGGCGAAGGAGGTACACAGACTCCTCACTCAGGGCAGCAGGGGACACAGGGGCAGGGGGTGCGGTGCCTGGCCCAAAGGAGACACGCTCCCGAACATGGGAGCCTCCACGGACCTGGGGAATGGGAGCCGATGGGAGGGCGGTGGTGGTGCTGGTGGTGGCGGGGACAGCAACACTAGCTGGGGTGTGGTGGCTGCTGACACCCGCCTCCATAAGGGAGTCATCCTCTGAGTTGCTCTGGTCCTCAGCTGAGGTGGATGGTGCTGAGGACTCCTCTGTGTGGCTCCCCTCGCCCTCCGTGCCACTGGGTCCCTCCGACCACTCCTCGGCTGCTGACCCAGTCTGGCTCTCTGGCTCCTCCTGGTCCGTGGAGCTGTCCCCTTCCGTGGCCGTGGATGTATCTGCAAACAATGGGGAAACAGACAGACATCAGTCACCTGCACCAAACGCACACACCACTGTGAGCACAGCACATTACAGAGCAAGCCCTGGCATCATTAGTTGTACATTGCTAAAAGTGCCCTAACTGAACAGGAGAAGCCAATTGTCAGTCTGATGCCAACCATGGCACTCACATCCCACATGGCCTTGCACCCATCTGTCTGGTGTCTGTTGGATTGCAACACCCCAGTGTGGACACATGCACCAAGTACACAGTAGTTGGACAGTGCAGAGGACACGGTGTGGCATGTGGACATGCACACATCACAGCTCTTGCCACTGAGTCAGTACAGGTTTCCGGATGAAAGGGATGCCCAGAGTCAAATAGGAAATGCATGTGATGCATACCAGCGACAGACACCATGATACACCCATGTCCTGATTGCCATCGCCACAATGGTGTGCATGTAGCACATGTCACTCCCCTGCAGGACCACCAATAAGTTGACACATGCCATGGCAGAGGCATGACTGCTAAGTCATACATCACTGTCTCAGTGATGTATGACTTGGCAGCCAGACAACAACACTATGCACTGTGTCACAATGGTAGGTCATGGGGAATGCAAGTCCTGGAGCTGCACAAGTGCACATGTACATCCCCCACACAACACATCATCTTAACCCTCATCTGTCCAGGTCATACCTATTGGACATATGGGAGACCTGTGACACTACCCTCTGAACCTGAGCCCCTCACAATCTGCTGTGAATGGGGAACAGCTGCCTGAACTTCACATTTGCATACCCCAGTCTGCACGGGCAGCTGATCAAACACCTATGTGACACACAAGTATCGTCTCCTATGGTCACATCTCCAGGGGCATGCTGAGCCCCTACCAAGAAACACCCCAGCAGTCCTGGCTACTAATCCACAGCACACTGACACAGAGGCAGACACCTGAGGGGTCAAATCACTGCGCACAATGTGTCAGCTGATACACGGGAGTGGGAGTACAGAGTGCATTGCATGGCCTGGAGTAGGCATGACTGTCCTGCTCCACATGAATGAGGGATGAGCCCTGGACAGTGGATAGCTGGCTATGTATGTGTGACACACGTAATCTGCACACTCCTGGGGCCCAAACATTGTACCCACCCGCTGCATGGGCGTGTGCCACATACCCCAGGCACATGTGGTGGCTCAGCTCAGCAAGTGGACCGCATATCAAAGCAACACGCAGATTACATGTCCGAACACAGGCGTTGTGTGAACAATGGACCCACCCATGATGCCCACAACAGAGTTAGGGAAACAGATGCTGTCCCCCACCTTTAGTGAAGCAAACTGCAAGGACACAGTCCCAAGTGACACAATTCCCTGAATGTAAGGGCCACACCTGGGTATCAGATGAGCAGTGGGCAGTGCACAATAGAGGGACATGGCTCCTGGACAACATGACTGCTGCACTGTGGCAGTTGAACCAGGCCAGAGGAGGGCACAAAGCATGTAATACAGAGTTCACAGTGCAGTCTTTGACTCACCCCTCCTTGCTGCTGTCTGGCCTTCAGCTGCCCATCCAGGTCTGGAAACACCACCGCCAGGATCTGGAGCATGTGGGGGTCAGGGTCCGTGTTCCGCCCCTCCTGCGAGGAGGCGACAGCTTCAGCTGGACCCGTGCAATCCTCCGGGTCCAGCCCCGAAGGTCCTGCCACCTCTTCTGCCAGTTGCGGATCCGGCGCTTGTAGACCCCCACGGCCCGGACGATGTCCTTCCAGATCTCCTGCTTCCGATGGGCATTAACCTGTCAGGATGACAAAGTGAAAAGGCCATTACTACACATGCAACATATCCGTGCATGACACAGTTGTATATACATGTCTCAATCACAGGGGCACATGATGTACACAGGCAGTGCAAAGCTGCCCATGGACAGTTTGCCAGACGTCACTACATGGTATCATTGCATGGGAAGTAAAACCTTGTTCAAATGCACTGTCACTGCACCATACCTGTCCAGTGCATGTCACTACACACTATGGGGGTGACAACTACTCAGTGAGCCTGCTAGCCAGTGGCGTGCAGACTTTCAGCCTTGCTAGTCAGACAATATGCACATTCAGAAAGGCAGTGCACAGAACACTCACCTGCTCCCCTGGTGTCCCATACAGCTTGCTGTACTGTGGAAGTAGGCTGTCCAGCAGGGCCTGGTTCTCCTCAAGGCTGAAGGCTGGGGCTCTCTCCACAGTACGTGCCATTGCAGGGTCCAGAGGGGCAGATACAGCAGCAGTGCAGTGGCAGATGTCATCCTGGAGCATGTAGTGCAGGCAAGTGAGCTCTCAGGGGAACAGCCAGCAATATATATGTGCTGGAGAGGCAGATACTGTCCCTTGTGTCCAAAGTGATAGGTCCAAGTCGTTTGCATCTTCTGAATCTGGCCAATCCATGGAATAGCAGCACCAAAACACGCCCACAGCATCCTTCAAATCTTCAACTTCATGACATACATGATTTTGCAACATTGTTGTGGGTGACCAACTGATTTTCCAGCAACCGACTCGTTCGAAATTCGAAAACGCGTCCGTTGCCAGGCAAGCCCATTGTCAATGGGTGCGCACCGATCGGTCCATTGCGGTACAACGCGTACAGGGGTACAACGCGTACCCGCACACATTGAATGCAATGGGCCGGCCGGGGCACCGATCGGTCCATTGCAGTACAACGCGTACAGGGGTACAACGCGTACCCGCACACATTGAATGCAATGGGCCGGCCGGGGCACCGACCGGTCCATTGCAGTACAACGCGTACAGGGGTACAACGCGTACCCGCACACATTGAATGCAATGGGTCGGCCGGGGCACCGATCGGTCCATTGCAGTACAACGCGTGCATAGGGTACAACGCATACCCGCACACATTGAATGCAATGGGCGGCCGGGGCATCGATCGGTCCATTGCAGTACAACGCGTACAGGGTACAACGCGTACCGCGCACATTGAATGCAATGGGCCGGCCGGGGCCCCGACCGGTCCATTGCAGTACAACGCGTACAGGGGTACAACGCGTACCCGCACACATTGAATGCAATGGGCCGGCCGGGGCACCGATCGGTCCATTGCAGTACAACGCTGCACAGGGTACAACGCGTACCCGCACACATTGAATGCAATGGGCCGGCCGGGGCACCGACCGGTCCATTGCAGTACAACGCGTACAGGGGTACAACGCTGTACCCGCACACATTGAATGCAATGGGCCGGCCGGGGCACCGACCGGTCCATTGCAGTACAACGCGCATAGGGGTACAACGCGTACCCGCACACATTGAATGCAATGGGCCGGCCGGGGCACCGACCGGCCCATTGCAGTACAACGCGCACAGGGGTACAACGCGTGCACCGCACACATTGAATGCAATGGGCCGGCCGGGGCACCGACCGGTCCATTGCAGTACAACGCGTACAGGGGTACAACGCTGCACTCGCACACATTGAATGCAATGGGCCGGCCGGGGCACCGACCGGTCCATTGCAGTACAACGCGTACAGGGGTACAACGCGTACCCGCACACATTGAATGCAATGGGCCGGCCGGGGCACCGACCGGTCCATTGCAGTACAACGCGTACAGGGGTACAACGCGTACCCGCACACATTGAATGCAATGGGCCGGCCGGGGCACCGATCGGTCCATTGCTGTTCAACGCATCACTGTACATGTGACTGGCATATGTCAGCATGCCTGTCTCAGATGGACATATGCCAGCCACAGATAGCTCCCAGGGAGTGAGGGGCACACCTACATCACGACAGCCTGTCCAAACTTTATCATAAGGCATGTAAGGCTGCATTTCCTATTGTGTGTATGTTGGTGTACATGTTGTCCTGTGGGTGTCACCTGTGGGCAGCCACCCCCAGGCTGTGCACGTGTTCATGGGGACAGGATCCTGGGTGTTACGTGTACATGACCACTGTGATGTGCAACTGTTCATATCTGTGCATGTGCCATGGTCACATTTCACGGTGGTGTATGTGTATGTCATGTCACATACCCCGTGAGTCCCATGTGGGACGGTATGTTTGAGCCAGGGTGTCCCAGTGGCACAATAGTGATGGTCCTCCACAGTCTTTGTGAATGTAGTGTTTACAATGTCTCTGATTTCATGTGCACAATGGGAGACAGTCTCCACATCCACGTTGTGTGTGCCTGGACTTTGATGTTGTGCGTGTGTGTGTCACAGACGTCCATGTCTGTCCTGCCGTGGCAAGTGGGACCACTACCTGTGGGGGTCATGGTTGTTTAGCTGTGGTGTATACATGATACTCCATGTAATGCCAGTGTCCATGTGGCAATACAGGGTCCCTGGGAATGTACCTGTCATTGAGCTGTGGTGCCTGGGGCACATCTGTCCTCACATGTCACTGTGGGGGGTGATTGTGACACGGCAGCAGGAGATGGGAACTGTGACACGGCCTCATGATATCCAATGGGCCAACCTGGGACTAATTGATGCCACCTGTTGGACCGTGTTGACAGATGTTGGCCATGTATGTACCATACATGTCCTTATGGAACTGCACACTTCCTGTAGTTGTGCCTCATAATGATGTATGTTGGGATATTGAGTGTGTTCAATGCCGCATATGTGGGCTGACTGACAATCTTGCTTACTTCTCCTCTGCACTGCAGGGCTCCTGCTGTCCATCGACCATTCCCAGACCTGGCAACGATGGTGGAACGGGACAGCATCCGACGGTACCGCTTCACCAGGCAGCTGATTGAGGATTTGGCAGTGCAGTTGTCCCCACATTTGCAGCCTGGCCGGCCGTATCCTACAGCGCTGACCCCCAAGGTGAAGGTGATGGCAGCCCTACACTTCTTTGCCACCGGTACCTTCCAACATACTGTGGCGACTGCTGGTGGGATGTCACAGACCATGTTGAGCCGTGTGCTCCGCGATGTTTTGGCGGCAATGTTGCTATTCCTGAACCGGTACATCTATTTCCCTAGACTGCGACGACTGACTGACGTGAAGAGTGACTTTTATGCCCTGGGGAGGATGCCGCATGTCATTGGCTCCATTGATGGGACACATGTGGCTTTGGTACCACCACAGGCCCAGGAGCAGGCCTACAGGAACCGCAAGCACTACCACTCGGTCAATGCACTGGTAGTGTGTCTTGCAGACATGACCATCACACACGTGTGTGCCCGTTTCCCTGGTTCAGCACACGATGCCTTTGTGATGAGGAGTAGTCGCATCCCCAGGATGATGGCACAGATGCAGAACCAGCGTGCCTGGCTTGTCGGTGTGTACTGACTTTGTGCCATTGTGTGTGATCTGATCTGTAGTATTCCGCCCACTTTTCCAAGTCAGCTAATGTGCACTTGTCTGTCCGTAGGTGACTCGGGATACCCCAACCTGCCGTGGTTGCTGACACCCCTCAGGAACCCTGTGACACCAGCCCAGATGCGCTACAATGAGGCACATGGTCGGACCAGGAGAGTGATTGAGCGGACATTTGGTCTCCTGAAGAGCCGCTTCCGCTGCCTGGACAAGACCGGAGGGTCCCTCCCATATGCCCCTGCGAAAGTGTGCAAGATCATCATCGTCTGCTGCATGCTCCACAACCTGGCAGTGCGGAAGGAGTTGCCTCTCATCCAGGATGACAATGACCAACATCCGCCACCTGTGGAGGATCCTGGCCTGGACCACGATGCCAGTGACGATGATGATGATGATGATGATGGTGATGTCCGCACACAGCTCATCACCAACTTCTTTAGCTGAATGTGAGTATCCTGAGGTGTCATGTCAATGATGTGAGTTGGCATGATGTGTAGGTGGTGCTCTGGTGCTGTTGGAGTGTGTCCATGGGCTACTTGACTGGGTGTGTGTTGCGATGTGTGCTTACAGGTGGGCTGTACTCCCCAACAGTGTTGACATGCTAACTTGGTTCTGGGTGGGTATCTTGTAACATGTATTGTGCATGAGTTTTGCTGTTCTGTCCTGTACTCCATTGCTTTTGACTGTGTGTCATTTCTGTCCTTCACAGGGTACTTTCAGATTCGTTTGGTCAACTGTGTCCACCGACGACATGATTGCACTTCCAGGCTGGTAGCTGTTGTGTCCCTACAGGTGATGTGCGCCACACCCATGGACTTCCTTCCGTCTACAGTTGTTGACTGTGTGCCCGCTGCCAGGTGGGATTACCTTGCATCTGTAGTGGTTACGACATGTTGCAACTGTGTAATAAACCTGTGCTTCACTTTGTGATGTGCGTTGTCTGTGGTCACACATTTGACTGCCATTTGCTTACTGCACCTGTGGGCTACTTGACTACAACTGGGAATGGGTGTGGTGTCTGTGCATTGCACCGTCTTCCCTGGCAACATCAGTGTAGGCAATGAGTCAGATGGCCTAGGTGTGTATGTGTTGTGTAGCCCTGGTGGTGTGTCTCCCTCATATGTGTCACGTTGCCTTTACTCACATGCCTGTGTTGTCCTTGCTGTTGCAGTTCGCATACACAGTGTAATTTTGCAGTTCATCATCCCCATAACAGCACCCACGTTGGAATCACAACAGAGGCAAGTATGGTGTATTAGTGTGTTTATTGTGATACATTTGTGTGAATAGTGCATAGGATGGGTAGTGCTGTACATAAATCTTGCAATCCGAAGTTCCTAGGTGAATTGAAAGTCCTGGTAGACAGAATCCCCAGTATAGGGCCACAGTTGGCTGACACATTGGTCCAACTTGTACTCCCCATGCAATGTGTGGGAGTAGTGTTGCCGTCAACAGGGTGAACAGTCTGTGCACAAAGGTGAACATCCAGAACAGGTTCAGGCTTCCTGGGAGTTGCGCTTGGCCATCGGCCTCTCACTTGCCCCTCCTCGGACGACCCCTCTTCTTGGGGGGGCACCTCAAGTACAGGCTGCTGCGGTGCAGGGGACTCTCCGCCAGAGTCATCCTCCCTCCCTGTGGCAGTTGCAGTTTGTTCGGCACCAGATGTTGTTGGCACACAGGGAGGTGTGGACTGGTTGCTGTTCATCTGGCGGAGGCATTGTAAAATGTCCCTGTGCACCGCCGTCATCTCATGCAGTGCATCCCACTTGGACTCCACGCGGGACATGTGTGAGTCCACGCGGGACATGTGTGACTCCACGTGGGACATGTGGGAGTCCAAGCGGGCATGATGTGCAGCCTGCTGCTGTTTCATGTCTCTGAGGAGCCCCACTACCTGGCTGAGGTCTCCGGTGCTGGACTGGTACGCATCAGCTACGCGTACCAGTTGTGGGTCATCATGCACACCAGCAACCTCTGCAAGCAGCGACCTCTGTCTTCCACCCCTCCCACCACCCCTGCTGACATGTGCAGTGTGTGCAGTGGCACGCACAGATGACCCTGGTCCACCTTGGGGGTTGGTGGTGGTGGTGTCCATGGCCCCAGGTTGGTCCAGGGTCCCTGTGCTGGTGTTGCTCCTTGTTCTGTCCATGTCGGCAGGGATGGTATTTGTGGTGACAGTCGTTGGAGGGGTGGGTGCAGGGGTGCAGCTGGTGGTCCTGCTGGTGCTGCAGCTGGTGGTCCTGCTGGTGCTGCATGTAGACTTGCACCGGATGTGCCAGGTTGGTCTTCATCGTCCGAGGAGGACAGAGGCTGTACGACGCCAGTGAGCTCCGCATCCTCTTGAGCCTGGGACTGGGACTCCTCAGCGTCTGCTGCTGTGTCCCCATCATCACCTGTTTTTGGGAGACACACACAATGTATGTTATGTTTCTGCAGGCATCAATGGTTGACACACAAGACAGTTGTGACTGTGCCTCTGGGTGCGGGCCTGTACATTGCATTGTCCTAAGTCGTCACAGTCAGGGGTTGATATTGGTGTGGCACATTGTCCTGCATTATTTGGGCATTTCTATGTATTTTTTGGGGTGTGAACATGGTCTGCATTGGTTGTGTTTGGTTGACAGCCGGCCCTCCTTCCCACCCACCCAGCCAGTCAGTTATCCCACCATGGAACGTGCTTGCATTGCAGGGAGTGGAAGTTGTCTCTCAGGATGTCAGTCAGTGGTGTCCTGCTGTTTGTTGGTGCACAGTTGCCAGCAGGTCCTTGTGCTCCCCACAGCAGTAGCCAGTGTCAGCCATCTTGTGAGTCCTTCTCCACTCCCTGTGATGTGAGCATGGTTCAGGGTGGTGTTGATGGGACAGTTGTGGGGGTGAGCTATGTCTGTGACTACGACTCCCATTATACTATTGCCTCCACCCCACTTCCCAGCATTCCCAAACTTACTTGCTTTTGTGGGGAGTTCAGTGTGTGTGGGTGTGAGAGCAATGGCAAGATGGCTGACAGTGGTGTCCTGCTGTTGGTTGGTGTGCAGTACCCAGCATGCCCTTGTGCTCCCCACGACACAGCAACAGTGTCAGACATCTTTGATGGGCCTTTCCACTCTCTGTGGGATGTGCATGCGTGAGTGTGAGCTTGCTGGGCCATGTGGTGGGGGATGTGGAGCTGTGACTACGACTCCCATCATGCGATTGCCTCCACCCCCTTCCCAGCATGCCCATGCTTCCTTCCTTTTGACTCTGCTTCCCTGTGGGGTGGGCTGGCTGTGCTGACAGGATGGCTGGGAGTGTTGTCCTGGCAGTTGTTTGGCTAAAAGTCCCAAGAGTGGCCCTGTGCTTCACACAACATAACCCAGGGTGGTGGTCCTTTGTGGGATCTTGTGTTAGGATGGGGGGCATTGCATTCTACCAGGTGGGTTCTGTGAAGTTTGTGTTGGGGGGTGTGTGTGAGGGGAGGTGCTTGTGACTATGGTCAGTGCTGCAAGTCCTCCTTCCCACCCACCCAGCCAGCCAGTTATCCCACCATGGAACGTGCTTGCATTGCAGGGAGTGGAAGTTGTCTCTCAGGATGTCAGTCAGTGGTGTCCTGCTGTTTGTTGGTGCACAGTTGCCAGCAGGGCCTTGTGCTCCCCACAGCAGTAGCCAGTGTCAGCCATCTTGTGAGTCCTTCTCCACTCCCTGTGATGTGAGCATGGTTCAGGGTGGTGTTGATGGGACAGTTGTGGGGGTGAGCTATGTCTGTGACTACGACTCCCATCATGCTATTGCCTCCACCCCACTTCCCAGCATTCCCATACTTACTTGCTTTTGTGGGGAGTTCAGTGTGTGTGGGTGTGAGAGCAATGGCAAGATGGCTGACAGTGGTGTCCTGCTGTTGGTTGGTGTGCAGTACCCAGCATGCCCTTGTGCTCCCCACGACACAGCAACAGTGTCAGACATCTTTGATGGGCCTTTCCACTCTCTGTGGGATGTGCATGCATGAGTGTGAGCTTGCTGTGCCATGTGGTGGGGGATGTGGAGCTGTGACTACGACTCCCATCATGCGATTGCCTCCACCCCCCTTCCCAGCATGCCCATGCTTCCTTCCTTTTGACTCTGCTTCCCTGTGGGGTGGCCTGGCTGTGCTGACAGGATGGCTGGGAGTGTTGTCCTGGCAGTTGTTTGGCTAAAAGTCCCAAGAGTGTCCCTGTGCTTCACGCAACATAACCCAGGGTGGTGGTTCTTTGTGGGATCTTGTGTTAGGATGGGGGGCATTGCATTCTACCAGGTGGGTTCTGTGGAGTTTGTGTTGGGGGGATGTGTGAGGGGAGGTGCTTGTGACTATGGTCAGTGCTGCAAGTCCTCCTTCCCACCCAGCCAGCCAGCCAGTTATCCCACCATGGAACGTGCTTGCATTACAGGGAGTGGAAGTTGTCTCTCAGGATGTCAGTCAGTGGTGTCCTGCTGTTTGTTGGTGCACAGTTGCCAGCAGGGCCTTGTGCTCCCCACAGCAGTAGCCAGTGTCAGCCATCTTGTGAGTCCTTCTCCACTCCCTGTGATGTGAGCATGGTTCAGGGTGGTGTTGATGGGACAGTTGTGGGAGTGACCAATATCAGTGACTACGACTCCCATCATGCTATTGCCTCCACCCCCTTCCCTGCATGCCCATGCTTCCTTCCTTTTGACTCTGCTTCCCTGTGGGGTGGGCTGGCTGTGCTGACAGGATGGCTGGGAGTGTTGTCCTGGCAGTTGTTTGGCTAAAAGTCCCAAGAGTGTCCCTGTGCTTCACACAACATAACCCAGGGTGGTGGTTCTTTGTGGGATCTTGTGTTAGGATGGGGGCATTGCATTCTACCAGGTGGGTTCTGTGGAGTTTGTGTTGGGGGGGTGTGAGGGGAGGTGCTTGTGACTATGGTCAGTGCTGCAAGTCCTCCTTCCCACCCACCCAGCCAGCCAGTTATCCCACCATGGAACGTGCTTGCATTGCAGGGAGTGGAAGTTGTCTCTCAGGATGTCAGTCAGTGGTGTCCTGCTGTTTGTTGGTGCACATTTGCCAGCAGGGCCTTGTGCTCCCCACAGCAGTTGCCAGTGTCAGCCATCTTGTGAGTCCTTCTCCACTCCCTGTGATGTGCGCATGGTTCATGGTGGTGTTGATGGGACAGTTGTGGGGGGGCAATATGTGTGACTACGACTCCCATGATGCTATTGGCTACACTGACTTGGCCAGCATACACAGAATTCCTTCCTTTGAGTGGTCTTCACTGTGTGTTGTTGTTGTTGTGGTGGCTACATGTCTGGATGTGTTTGTTAGTTCTATTTGTGCCACTGCCTAGCTGTAGTTGTAGTTGTGTTTGTACATGTGATGGCACAGTTGGATGTGACTTTTTTGATGGCATGTGTTGTGTTTATCTGACTGACATACACATTTTGGGATGATTCTGTTCTGGTTGCTGTGTAATTGCTATGAGTGCATGGTTTGACTCTCCCCTTGACAGTGATGTGTGTGTGTTTTGTGGCAGTATATTGTGTACATTTGTTGTGTACTCACCAGGCTCTGGGATGTCCTCTAGTCCATATACGCTCACTGGCGGAAGGATGGCCCGCATCTTCTCCTCCCAGGGCCTGAGGTATATTGGCTTGGCAGGAGGGCCACTGCCGGTGTATTGGCTGTTGATGTAGTCTTTTTGAGCAGGTCCCGTACCCTCCTGCGCACGTCATACCACCTGTTCTGGATGTCGCTCTTTGTGCGCCGACATGGTGATTGTGCGTTCACCCTGTTGATGATCCTCTCCCACATCTTGGTTGTCTGGGAGATGGGGGTCTGTTGGACCAGTGTGCCAAACAGCTGTGGCTCTACCCTGAGGATCTCGTCTACCATGACTTCCAATTCACAATCTAGGAACTTGGGATTCTTCTTGGGGGGCATGGTGGTGGGTGGTGATGGTGAGTGATGTGTGTGTTGGTGTGCAGGTGAGGGTGTGTGAGTGTGTGCTTTGCTGGGTGTATGTGAGGTGGGTATTTGTTGGTGTGCTGATGGTGTGTGGCTTGTGTGAGGGATGAGCTGTGGGTGTGTGGTTGCTTTCTCTTGGGTGCTGGCAGTGGAATGGCATTTGCAAAGGCTCATGGTTGTGATTTGTGTCCTTTATATGGGTGGAGTTGTGGGTGTGTCTTTGTTCTCTGTCCCCACCCCCCAGTATTTATTGGCTTGGTAATTGCTTGTTTGGCCTTTTTTGGGTGATTTTTCCTTTGTACTGTCTGTGTATGTTGGAAACGTTCTTGTGACCGAGTCGGACCCTGCATTTGTCTCGTACGGTCTTCTCCGTTTCGTTCACGCTGTGTATGTGCAGTTTTCTACGCTGCGTACGCGTCGGTCGCGGTGTTTTGTGTTGCTTCGGCTCGGTTTTGTATGAGTGTCGGTCGTACGGCTTGGCCTCCGTCCGACTCGCTCGTGGTTTTCGCGCCTTACATCGTACTTTGCGGTTTGGAGTTCGCGTGTACGTTTCGGTCGGATTTGTTCCGGGTGCGTGTCGGTCGGTTGGATTCGCGTGTTTTTCCGACCGGATTGCTGTTTTCCGTGCGGCTCGGTCGGTTGACTTGGGTTCGGTACGTGTCGGTCGGATTTTGCACGCCTTGCATCGTACTTGGCGTGTCGGGCGCCACAGGTACGTGTCGGTCGGTATTATTTCCGGATCCGAGTCGGTCGGTGCTTTTTCCGGCCCGAATCGGAATCGACCCCAAAGTCTGAAGGTAGTAATCTTGAACTGGCAAAGACGCAAAAAGTATCCACCTGATGAAAGGACTTGGGCAGCCATGAAAATTGATTTTTCACACTCACAGCTTTTCCTGTCCAAACCAATGGCTGCACCGTTGCCTTGTTTAACGGCTAAATGACTTAGAGATGACTTCTCCAGATACAGCCTGCAGTGTAGCCCTGCTTGGACTTCCATTTAGACACTAAGGGGTATATTTAAAAAAGAAGTGACGGAGCACGGCATTAGCCTTGTTGGCTTAACGCCCCGCTCTGCCACTTCTGAAAAGCAGGGCTGCACCGTATTTACAAGATTACGGTGCAACCCTGCGTTACACCCTGTGCTGGCGGTATATTTAGCAGCCTAGCGCCAACGCAAACACCCTTGCACCATAGTGCAAGGGTGCCTGCGTTGAGGGGAAGGATTGTTTATGTGCACGAAGGTGTCCTTTCCTGCACATAAACAATCTGAAATGGCGTTTTATAACTTCTATGTGTGCTGCTTTGTGCAGCACACATAGAAGTTGCAACTCGTAATTTTTTTTATGATTGTTCACATGCAGAAAGGGAAAATCAATGGGGCTTTGCTGCTTCTATGTGTGCTGCACAACACAGCACACCTAGAAACAGCAAAAACGAGGAGAAATAAAACATTTCTCCTCATTTCGCCAGGGTAAGACCAGGTTTTCCCTAGTCTTAATTTTGGCTCTGCCCCATATTTACGCCACCCTTGTAAATATGGGGCAGCATCAAAATCAATGGGTGTTGCAGTTGAACACCCACCACAACACCCATTGCCCACCCCTTTCACGCTAAGTATATAGTGAAAGGGTGCCTTCTTTACAAGGAGCGTTAAGCCACTTTAAGTGGCATAATGCTGCCTTGTAAATAGGGCATCGATATTGCCACAGGAACGTCACTAAAAGTGACGCTCCTGTGGTGATAGGGGCTTTTAAATATGCCCCTAAGTGACATATTTATGAACGTTTTGCATTTTCATTGTGCCACGCAAGGTAACAAAATGGTAATGCAAAACCTAGATGTGATTTACCAGTCCATTCAAGGCCACCTCGCATTGGCCTGTGTGACTTGGTAAATCTGAAGTAACAAAAGGAAGCACAAGTGGCGTTGCGTTACTCCACATGCTTGGGTAGAATGTGGGTGTTTCCACAAATCCACTCATATATTCTGAGGCAATCCCAGATTTACCAACATTGGGAGACCCAGGAATGGATCCAAATTGTATGCTTTCCCACAAGAGGTGCAACGAGGAGAAATATCTTTATTTCTCCTCATTGTTTCCTCTTTCTAGGTATGCTGCATTCTGCAGCACACTCAGAAAGAGGAAAATACCTCTAAGGATTGTTTTTGTGCTGGAAGGTGTCCCTTCCTGCACAAAAACAATCTTGCCTGTAACACAAGCACCCTTGCTCCATGGCACAAGGATGCCTGCGTTGGCGCTAGGCTGAGTACGGGAATGCACCATATTTGATCAATTTGGCACATTCCTGCCATCTCCCTTTCACTCAGTGCAGCAAGCTGTCTTGCTGCATTGCACTGTGTGAAAGAATGATAAATATGGGCCTAAGTCAGAAAGTAAAACATTTGATTGGGATTACCCACTTGGGGTATTCAAACTCTGTTCCATTTTGGAGGGTCTGAAATCTTACCTAGGTCCCTGTTAGCCATAAACAGTGACTTCTGATTGGCTGCTTACTTTTTCTGGTGCTTTTTTGCTAAAAACTCCTTTCCCCATTTTGGGATTTTAGTTGTTTGGGAGTCATTTTTCTTAATACATTTCTCTCTATTTTAGAAAGGGTTTGTAGGATTCTTCTTCTGGTGCGGTTTTACTTTTTCTTTTGTTTTGCTACTGCTAAATACTTTGTACACTTTTCCTTCAGTTAAGCCTGTCTGCTCTGTGCAATAGCTACCATGAGTTGAGCTGAAAGTTTCTTCATTGAATTTGTGCTTTGGATGACAATATGTTGTATCCATTACTTGAGTGGACTCTCATTTTCTCCAAATAGTAACCTATTTCCGTACAGCACTCTTCACTGCAGAGGCAAAGCTATATTGTTGAATATCCATAAATTAGGTCGAGAGGCTTACTTTTCCATATGGATTGATTCAGTTTGTCTTCAGATGGTTGAACCTTATGGTGACAATTCATTCTTCACATTTGAAATGGCAAGGCCCCACTGTGGTGCCCAGACAGGCTAATGTTTACTCTATGCTAGGTTGTGACCTATAATGCTTGGGAAGAATTTCCCAGTAGATTGATAGAGTCCAGAATGACTGTTGCAGAAACTCATGTTGCTAGTGGAAGGTGGTTACATCAAACAAGGGCAGCCCTACCACCCGATCCTGGGGCAAATAAAGTTTATAATAATAACACATTTAAGTAAAAACCAAATACATGAAAATGATACCCATGGGCCAACAGACAGTTGATATTGCAAGAAAACGTATTTACTAAAGCATTAATACAAAATAACAATAAAGCAATATGACAATGGACTAACAGGTGCTCATACAGTTTCACAACTAACATTACAAAAAAGACAATTGACAGTGTAAACAATAAAACAATGGCAGAGGCAAAATAAACAAAGAAAACTGAAGCAAAAAACAGAAATGGCAATATATGCTTCCTCTTCAATGAATGCCAAAGATGAGTGTCAACGGCGTTTCAACCAAAACAACTAGTATTGTCATTATCAGGACAGACAAAACAAAATTCAGAGCATCCAATAGGTAATCTTAGAAGTCAGAAATCAATTGAGACCTTCAGCGTGACCTGGTAAGGACCACACAAAGTCAACACAGCAGGAATAAAAATCTGTCAAGGTTCCGCCCAAAAATGTGGTGGGAAACTATAAACAATTCACATGCGGACCGGTTCGAATTTAATGGCCAGTCCATAGTGAGTGCAGGATAAATCTTCTGCACCCGACTGGGTGACTCGCCAAGTGTGTAGTGGAAGGTAGCCATTTCCTGTCTTCCCTATGCTGTGCACTATGTGAAGACCATCTGATCATGATATTGCTGATAAAATCTTCATGGAAAAAAATTAGTGAGATAAATTTGAATGATGCAGAGTTGGATGAAATATTAGTGCTTCCTCAGAAGACTACATGTAACATTTGATTATAACTGATTCAATATAAACATCTCCATTGATCATATTTTACTTCCACGCTCCTACATAGAATCTATCCTGCTGTCCATGGTATGAAGTTCACAGGAGTATAGTTTCTAGAAATTATTTGGTCAAGTTTGAGCATGGTAGCCATCTGGGGATGAGTGAGTTAAAGAAATAAAAAACAGGGCCATATGTACAAGGAGTGGCGATAACTATCGCTAATGCTAGTTAGCGGCAGTTTCATTATCGCCGCGTACCGCTGAAAACTATCGCCATGTTAGCGGCTTATTTACAAGCCGTCGATACATGGTCATAGTTTCAGGGATTGGCGGTGAAAACTCCCGCTAACATTAGCGCGATGGCAATAGGAATTCCGGCGTTAGCGGGCAAAAACCAACGAAAGGCCCATTAGCGGCAAAAATACTCACATTAGTCAGCCCAACGTGAGTTTTTTTTGCCTCTAATGCAAAAAATAGCCTATCAGTCGACCTCCAATAGAAAATACGCAAAAAATCCCATAAAATGCAGAATGGAGCAGCCAGGGCCAAGTGCAGCACACATCAACAACCCCCTTCTAGCCACCCAACATCCAGGATGAGAGCCTGGATGCCTCGTAGGACCTGTGCCTGGAGCCTGGATGCCTCGCAGGGCATGCGTCTGGAGCCTGGATGCCTCGCTGGACCTGCGTCTGGAGCCTGGATGCCTCGCTGGACCTGCGTCTGGAGCCTGGATGCCTCGCTGGACCTGCGTCTGGAGCCTGGATGCCTCGCTGGACCTGCGTCTGGAGCCTGGATGCCTCGCTGGACCTGCGTCTGGAGCCTGGATGCCTTGCTGGACCTGCGTCTGGAGCCTGGATGCCTCGCTGGACCTGCGTCTGGAGCCTGGAGTGGGATGCCGAGGTGCTGTGGAGTCCATGAGCCGTGGCGGTAGACATTGAGGCACGGCGATCGCCCGTGCTTGGTGGGGAAGTCTGGCAGGTCGCATGGAGACACGTTGCTGATCTGTGTGAGAAGACCACCTTGAGCCCCTTGGAGCTGCAAATGGTAGAGGCGCCCCTGCGCACCAACGTAGGGAGGTCTGCATTGCATACTACGATCCACCACTACACCGGGGTGCATGTAGGAGATTACCAACGGTGGGCGGCGCCTCTCTGCATCACATGCCGGATGATGTTGCGCTGGCTGGACGCTGTGGAGGGTGAGGCCCCTGAGCTGCGCCGAACGTGTGTGGCGGGAGCGCTGCATCTTCACGCATAAGGGAGCCCTGTTGCATCACCTGCATCGGGAGGTTCCCCAGCGGACTTGGCGGCGTCTGCTGTACCCAGGTTTGTGAAATCCTGCCTGGCTGAGGCTCCTGCTGGCTGAGTCACAGATTTGGAGAGAGTGCAGCGGATTGCGCCATGGTGTCAATGTCTAGGTAAGGAGAAGGTGGGACGTGTAGCGGATGAGGCCCGGGGGTCGAGTCGCCCAGGCCTAGCACCTGTAGGTGATGCACCCGCAGTGGCGGCTCATCCGCTATGGCGGCAGAGCGTCGCCCCACTTCTTTCAAGCAGTGCAAGAAGAGGAAAAATCATCACATGATGATAACTTCCTGAAGTAAACGTGCAATGTTTCCTTTAGGGGTGGGAGGGTGGGTAGGACAGCACCACTCACTGAGCAGGGGCGGAGTGGCATGTCCACTCAAGTGCGCAGTGACTATTTGGTCGGCCTGCTCAGGCCGCCCAAAGCAGTCATGCGCACTGTCCTGTTCGCAATGCAGGCTGCATTACTGCCTGCATGGAGAACATGCCCATCCCTCCAGCCCCTGGCCGAACGTCTTGCCCCGGCGCCAATGACCAATCCCAACGCCAAATTGCAGCGTTGTGATTGGCTTAGGGGAGGGAGCCTGGCTGCCTACTTCCTGTTCCTGGAAGCAGACTCAGGAGAGCAGGAGCAACGAAGACACGGGACCCGGCCTCGAGGTAAGATTTCTCTCATTTAAATATTTACAACACCCGCTCACACACACACCCAAGCGCCCACGCCCCATCCAGCATTCTTTCCGGTGTTTCCCACCTCCCAGCTGTCCAGTCCCCCCCGCAGCACTTCTCAATGGTGGCCGCTGTGCGGCTATGCACAGCGGGTGTACCACTGGTGTGCCAAAGGTATATATGACGTTACAACGCATACCATTACATCGCATTCCATTACAATGCATACTAATACTAGGCATATTGCAACAGTAAGGAAGGTGTTGGATAGCAGAGATGTAAAAATTACTATTCCCACTTCAGTGAGTGCAACCCTAAAACTAACCCTTGCACCCCAAAGCAAACACTGGACCCTAAACTTCATCTTTCAGCCCCCAAAACACACCCTAACAATCATAATTGACCCAAATGCACACCCCAAATTTCATAATTGACACCAAAACACACCCCAAATTTCAAATTTTACCCCATAATACACCCCAAATTTCATCTCCGACACACAAAACCCATACCCACCCTAAAACTTAAAAATACCCCATTACTGACCTCACAATGCATTGTAATGGAATGCGATGTGAAAGGCACCTGCGTTGCTGGAGTAGCATTGTAAAGGCATTACGATGTAATGCCTGCATTGTAATGGACGTGTTCCGTGCCAAAGGCAAGCCATAGGCAAGCCCGTCTGCGTCCGTCTGCCCCTGGACCACGCTCAGCACCAAGGACCCTTCCTCTCGGACACTCCACTGCTACGACGCCAGCAACCTCCTCGCCATCAACCCTGAACGCCACATCGCCTGCCAGGACCAACCTCTGCTCTGGGCCGGACATCGCCATTGCCATCACTGACGGCTACTGAATCACCCGCAAGGACCACCCCGACTGTCCAGGCGGAGGCATTGCCATCACCTACAGAAGCACACTCTGACTGACCACGCACTCTAATGACCCAACGGTGACCATGGAACACCTCAACTTCCAGATCCGGACCCACCCCAAGCCCATCCTCTGCGGCACCCACATCTGCAGGCCCCCTATGCCATGGAGCCCCATTCTCCGATACCATTGTAGCGCTCATTGCACCCCAGGCTCTCCCATCCACCGACTACATCCTTCTTGGTGAACTCAAGTTGCACCTGGACAACCCCAGTGACCAGAACACCACACCCTCCTGGGGAAGCTCCCCAACATCAGACTCAAGCAGCTAGTCACCGCAGCAAGCCACATAGCAGGACACATGGTCGAGCACGTCTCCTCCGCCAGCGTGAACTTCAATACAGCCACACCACCGGACTCTCCTGGACCGACCATCATTGTATGCATCACGTCTTCACCATGCCCACCGTACACCACCGCCATCATCGCCCCCTCTCAGCTGGATCAAGGCTACCAAAGAACGTCTCCTCAACTCCCTCAGCACCACCACTCCGCCAACGCTTACAGACGATGACACCGCAGCGCACAACCGCCCCTGATGGATCTCCAACTGCCCTGACACCCGGGCACCCCTCAAGAACGGCACTGCGTCAGTACCTTATGCCTGCCTGATGGCAGGCGTAAGGGTGACGCAGTACCACAGGGATAGGCTGGCCCCATGCATTGCTGGAGTTGCGTCATGCTTGTGACACAACTACAGCAATGCGTGACTTTAGCGCTGACAGATACGTCAGGATTCCAGACGTATCTGTCATTACTTGCAACATGGAGCGCTGCCCAATGAATCCAGCGCATCCATGGTGTCGCAAGAAGGGCGTAGTGAACAGTGTTGCAACGCTGTCTTGTCGCAGCGCTGCAACACTTTTCATGAGTGAGGCCCAGGAATGCGCACTATCTTATTGATGGTGCGCATTCCTGCCCTGTAGTTTTGTCGCAGGGCAGCGCAGCAACATTGCTTACAGCACGGTCCAGCACCAAAACCTGCTGAAATGAGGCCCCAAGTGTTATCTCCATTTTTAAGACCAGCTATTTTCTGGTCTTAAAAAAACTGCCTCTAACTGCAGTTAGAGGCAGTTTTTTTGGTCTTCCACACTTCAAGAATTCCCTTGTAAATATCACGAAGTGGGGTTAGCGGCCGTTTTTGCAGGGGAACGCCTCCCTTGCATATCATTATCGCTAACAGAAGTGGCGATCTTTAAAATGGACGTTTTAGCTGTAAAACTGCTGCTAACAGAGGTTAGCGACAGCTTGTACATACGGCGATAAAAATATCGCCGCTAAACGTCGGAAATGTGCCGCTAAAGCGGCGTTAACTCCTTGTAGGAATTTGCTAAATCGGTCACTGTAGCAATGTATTGTTCACTGAAGGCCCTCAAAAGGGAGAATGGAATAAAAATCTGTGGCACTGCACTTGCTGCTAGTAAAGAGATGGACAGCAAACCATTAGCTACTGAACTTTGATGAATATGATTGTGGTGTATGGATGTGCAAGAGTGGCCAATTAAAGAGGAAAAGCAAATTTCAGGAGTTAGAAATGATGAAAACGTACTACTGACTTGAGTATTTAAACAGAATTTATGGAGCATTGGAAAGAACTGTGGATGAGCATAGAACATCTTGAGGTGGGATATACTGAAGGACTTGGGACATGGATTACAGTTTGAATCCTTGCACCAATCAGGGGATCTATATTATTAGTGTGACCGATGTGTTTCGAAATGTTTGTTACTCCCTGTAGGAAAATGGGGTTTAGTTGGGGTGGATGCGAGTCCACCACATATAAAAAGTCCAAAATGTTGTCAGATTAAATGTGTACTTGCAATAATTTAAACTTGGGTTCAACCCAGGTACCTATCACAAAGAGCAGACTGACTTTACATAGTAAAACGTGTAAAGTATTTAGCAGAACAAAAATATTTAAAAAGTCAAAAAACAACATATTAAAAACCCCTCGACAAATTTTAAAAAATCCTGACCATTTTAATAGGAAAAAGGACACCAACATGATTAAAATCCAATAAGGAAGCCAAAGATAAAAGCACCAAGAAACAGAATGAAGGGTTGAGGTGAGACGGGTCCTAAGCTTGAGCTGAGGTGAATGTGATGCACCCACAGTCAGGTAAGCCTAGAACAAGGACCCAGTAAAGAAAGTTACTTTCGGACTTAGTCTATTTTTAAGTAGTCAGAATCCTCCAGCAGGCAACTTTGAAGGCTGCACTCTAAGAAGTTCTCTTGAAGTCAGACACCCATTGGCTAAGGTCCCATTGAAGCTTTGGGTTTTGGTGGGAGGAGCACCAGTGAAATTCTATTTATTTTAAAAAGTCAAAATAACAATTTATTTTAATGTTAATTCCTATGGGGTTCTATTTCAAATCCCTGCATCCATTATAAGTGGCACTCTCATCTGCAGACCACGAGGACCGTGCGCCAACCCCACCAACACCTTCACAGTCTTTGTAGCACCAGTTGCTCTTGATGCTACCAATTCCTTCCTACTCAGAGAACTGAACTGCCACCTGAAAGACCACACCAATCCTAACTCAAAAGAAATCATCAAAGACCTTGGAAGCCTGGGTCTCACCCAACATGTAAAGGGACCTACTCACTTCGCCGGACACCTCCTGAACCCTATTTTCACCACCTTCGATAACATCTGAGTTAACAAGCGCACACCATTCTCTTGGACAGACCATCTCTTTGTCAAGTTCAACATCCCCATCCCAGTTCAACGCACAAGCATCACCGCCATACCCCACACCAAAACTGGATATGCATTACTGGCAAAGAGTGGAACATCATTCTCTCAACACCCACCAATCGGTTCACAGGACACCTGCGACAATCTCTCTCAATTCTTCAGCAACAAAATCACTGCCATTTACAACAACTTTACCCTGCAACTAGACCCAACAAACCTCTCCAAAGGCCTCCAATCTTATCCAAAGAGCTGATGTTACACACAAGACTCATCATCACCCCACTCAGAGGTCCAATTGCACCCTGGTCCCCACCACACCTACTCCAGATGACTGTAATCCATCAGTGCCAGGCTCACATCCCTTCTGACTGCCTCCACCTCCTCAATGACTTTTGTACATGCTTGGAAACAATATCTGTCCTCCCATTGCTGATGAAACCCTCCATGCACTCGTCAATGCTCACCAACTGCAGTCTGATCTTCTTGCTACCATTTACAGACAAGATCTCAAAGAAAATTATCAACAAACTCTTTACCAAATACCTCAATGACCACCAGTTCCGCAACACCTCTCAGTCTGGTTTCAAATTCAATCACAGCACAGAAACTGCCCTCATTGACGCAATGGATGACATCCGCATGACCCAGCAGCCCTGATCCTCCTTTGCCCTCTCCACAGCAGTCTACATGATCTCCCACCCCATCCAACCCCTACATGACATCGGAGTCCAAGGACATGCAAAATTCACCATCATCTACATGCTACATCCCTATCCTTCTCCTGCTGTATGGATGTGGCTCATTTGTTACACTTGTTCTTTGTGTGACATTTGGATTTTTCACAGTCCCTATGAACTCAGTGATTTAATATGGACGGCAGCACCCCAACTCTGAATTTCTTTCCAACACCACTGCATGAGGTCATGGATGTTGACTTTTTCAGTAGGCACAGAATTAACTTGTGACTCATTTAAAAAAAAAAAATAACATATGAACATAAATTGTCAAATAACGTGTTGTCATTATCATATACAAAGTGTTTGCCATTTTAGTTGTGGTAACTTCTCTCAAGCAAATTAATGTAATCTAGTTTGTGCAATATGCTTTTTGCTCTCTTTAATGGTAGCCCAGGGCTAAGCAGCCTTGACTTGGATGAAGTTAGATGTATATCATGTTTTAAACGAAATACTATTGTGACATGATCAAGAAAAATAAAATAATGGCAGGGGACAGGTATGCTTCCACTCAGCAAAAACTAGTGGTTGTTTCCCCTGCCAATGTGATTCATTAATGATGCATTTTAAAGGAGAAATGACTTTGCATTTTTCCAAACATAGATTTTTATCTAACTAGCAGAACATTAAAAATGCAGATCAACCTTTAGCAGGGGCGATGATATAAAGTAATGGTTTAGGAAAAATACATGTTTAGCTCATTAAAAAACAGGTCAGTGAGCTGTAAGCTCAGTCCACAAATGGATCTAATTTTCCTTAAAGAACATTTAGATAGAATTATAGACAATGTTTTTTCCTATAATCTCAACATATCTTTATTAACGAGCTAGCTTTAACCTTCTCAATTCTGAAACTAGAAAGGGTAAAGGTGTTTTTCAATATTCATTTGTTGTTTTCTCCACGGTATTATTATAAGCAGAACTTTTAGCTTGTTAAAGTGTTCCCAACACATACAATTGATTCTTTTGCACTTTGTATGCAGATGCAGGCTAACTATTCTACGGTGGATATCGCTAACATAATTACTCAACATGTTGTTCTGTTTGGATGCAAATGCCGTTCTTGAACGTGTAATTCATTGTGACTGAGTTCTAGCTTGAAGTTGTGCACACCTAATTGTGATTGCATTTTTTAATTGCAAATCCCAATTTGAAGCCTATTTCAAGGAAAGTTCTGCATTGTTTAGTGGCACACGTTATGCAAAATAACCCATAGCATATGCAGGAGAACAGGTTTCTGCCCAGTTAAAACCGCTCATTTGTTTTGCTTTCGGACCTCCCAGTTTTTGGATCTCTGCTGTGAGTATGTCTCCTTCATATTATCCCATCACTCTAAGCTCCTGCTAAAATGGTTTTGAGAAGTAACTGCCAGCGGCAACCTTTTAAAATAACGTCTACTATTGCTCTCCTAGGTTAAGCTGCTCTGCGCTCCTTACATGTGAACATGTGTTCACACATGTGTTACTTGAGTACAAAATACCTAAAAAAAACAAGAGACAAGAGGAGTTTAGCAAAAGAGGAACAGTTTGTTTAATTAAACATGGAAGCCGGGTGAACAGTTACAGGAGCAGGGTCTGAGGACTGTCTCAATTTGCATTCAGTTGGCATTCTTCTAAAATACAGTTTTTATCGAGTTGTAGAGTTCTCTGGTGAGCCATATAAGGTGAGGAATGTTGGTTGCTGAGTTAGAGTCAAACATTTATGGTGAAACGGGTATCAGTGGGTAACATGTCTAGATGTCCAGCATGGGGAGCATGCGATCACTCCATGTGCTGTGTTCCGATTGCCAATATTTTCCTAACTCATGTGGCATCTGACTTCATGGTGTTTTTGGGAGTATGCATACCCCTCCGGCCATTTGTTCATTATTGGGGCTAACCTCCCTGGACCAATGTGGTGTTGCTGCACCTATCTGTGAGATTGATCTAGGATTTCCTATTTACACATTTGTCTGCCGGCTATGGCCACTCCACCTGTGACCTATAAATCAGTAACCACAGTCCTGTGTCTCAGAGCTTGCCTAACTATATATTTGTGCGTCATGGTTAATGTGGAGTTCACGACAGGCACTTTCATTCATAAGTATGTGATTTTGTTTTCATAAATGAATGTATTGTTTCCCATATTAACACATTTGTTTTCCATATTAACATTCCCCCCTCTAGTTGATTCTTCAACTACCATTCCTAACTTATCCATTTGTACCATTATTTTCTTAGGATCCTGCTGTTCACCTTGCTCTTGCTTGTCTTCGACAACCTTCGTAGTAACTCACATTTTGCCTAATTTGAGGACAGTGTTTTTACAGCAGGTGATCCCCAAGTGTACCACCCCACATGTCAATAGAAGCACAATGATAGCTGCCAACAATGATTTATACAATTTGGATAACCATTGTGGGAGCCAGGAGAACCAATTGGAAAACCACTCCTGCTCAGGGGCACTTCCCTATTCACGCATGTCTCTTTGTAAATTGTACAATGCTTGGGTGGATAGTGTCAGAGTTCTGTTGTCCATATCATTCTCTGGGATAAAGGTGCAGCAGCCCGCACCGATCTTGGCACACACCCCTACCTCCACGGCAGTCATTTCGTCCAGTACATATCAGTGCTGCATCACCATGAGACTGATTGCTCACAGTTCTTCCTTGATCGAATCAAGGCTGATCATTTTAAGCATCTCCCATCAGGTAATTTGGAGACAGCGGGCATTAGCTTTCATCTGCAAGGAAAAGAATGGTAGAGATCCTACGGCCGATACTTGTGCATCTGTGAACAGTGTGAATTCTTCTGGAATGTCTTTGAACAGAGCTCAGCAAAATAGTCCGCAAATCTTTTGCCATAGGTTTGATGCAGCAAAGTAGTCCTTTTCTTTAACGGATGTTGGTCAGATAGTTCTTGTCCAGGAATGACCAGGGTCAGGGTGTGCATGGTTACCTGGGAACAGAGTCCACACCATCCGGGGATGAGCTTAGTATAGGCAAACTCACTGCATTCCCAGTAGTAATTTATCAAAGTGGAGGTGCCCCATTGCTTATCTGGAATGTGTAATATCAGGCCACAGTTAGCATTTGTGTCCATTGGATGCGTTCCATTACCTTTGAAACGTAAGGAATACAGTGTAAGCTTCCAAACAATCAGGGGTTGCCCTTTGACTTCTGACCAAGTGTATCTCCCTACTGCGGTGTCCCATTTTTCCTGACATGGGCTGGATATGCTCTCATTCAACCCTCCCCCATGTGACTCATTCTCCTTTTTGTCCTCGAGCTGGACGGCCCTACACAGGAACTACGTGTCAGGAGACCACTTGTTGTTAAGAAAGACCACCCCAGAGAGGCTAAGGGCCACCCTTGGTCCACAGATGGATTCAGAAGCAGATATGTTTGTGCACTGAGTTGGGGGTTGTGTACCTCCAAGAATCTCTTCTCTAAAATGTCTCGGGGGCAAACAGTGTCTTGGCCCATGGTGCCCTTTCTACACATTCTGTCCAGCTAGGTTTGGATATCACTAGGTTCAGTAAAGGGTCATAAAGCTATTGGGTTTGTGTTGTATCGGGTCAGGTTTGCAACTACCCTGTGATGTTTAATCCTGTTGGGCTGAATCTTGACCCTTATCCTGCATAAGTAAAGGTGGATAAGGATTTATTTGCTTTTTTGGGGACTACCTCTTGTGATCCAGCGCAATATTATCAAACAGCATTCATACACCAGATACTCACTTGGGCCCATACATTCATACTACGCTAATACTTACGCTGGGTTTTATCAGTTGTTACTCTCTATCAAAATCCCTGCTACCAATTACCTTCTGATTAAAGAGTAATGACTTACCAATGAATCCTTTTCTAATTGGGAAATTTAAAATGAGTGACATTCATTATAGTACACAATCCTGAAATAACCACTGAGTCAGGAAGTTTTAAAATGTTTATCTAAAGATTTAGCAGAGTAAAATACAGAGCCACATGGTACTTAATCGCAATACCCAAGATTAAGCATAGAAATGATTATTGCTAATCAATGACGGTGTTTAAAGAAAAGGAGAGGATAGAGATAGCAGCGCAACTAAAGGTTCCATTATATTTACCTAAGTGCGAGAACCAAACCCCTTAGCCACGGAGTTGGAAAGAATAGGACCCAGGAAGGATGAAGAGCAAAGACTTCCTCCAGGATCAGGACAGGACCGGTGACCTCTCTACAACGATGCCTGCGTCGTTCCCCTCTCTGATACTCGACTTCTCCTCGATTCTCCCGTGCCTTCCTTCTAATGGACTCCGCCGCCCCCTCCTCAGGACCTCTTCAGGACAGGGATTCAGTCAGCAACCGATCAGCTTGGCAGTCTGGAGCTAAGAGCGCTCTGGCAGCATGGACGCCTGTTCTTCGTGAACGCATGCTCTAACTAATTAACTAATGCTATATTCTATTATACCCTTCTACGCCCATGTACCTCCCCTTAATGTTGCTAAAATATGGGGCCACTACTTCTGATTGGACAGGGACAGGGGGTGGATTCTCGCACCATATCAATTTGGCCTAAATTGTAAAGCCTATTGTCTTTAAATTCCCACCCCTTCAAATTAATACATTCGCTTTATTTCCCACCCATCTCATGACAAATGTAAACCAATTTTCATAGACAATGTATCAATGTACAACAGGAAAGGCAAGAGTACAGCATCTTCGGCCATCGGGTCGCAGCCTTGGACGACGTCCAGATTGACTTCATTTGGCAGGCACACAGGACACATGCGCAGAACCATTTGCCTCTCGAGTTTCAGGTCACCAACCCAGGCCAGGCCCAAGTTTACAAACTAATAAAAGTGCAAGAAGAAAATATTAAAATCACAAAATAAAATGTTTCACTGTATGCCCACTTTTTCTATTCTATTCCCATTTAATTATATATTCTAACCCGCGTTAGTAGCGTTAGGAAACGACAATTTAGTAATGACATGAGAGCAAGCTGAAGCATGTGAAAACATCAAACAGCCATTTTAATGCACACTGCGCAGAAGCAGAAGTTTTCCACCAAGCAAAGAAAGACGCACACCATGTGATATGGTTGCGACATGCGCATTGAGTTTTCCCGCGCATAGCGGCCATTTTGGATTACAGACAAGCGTTATTCATTAGTAAAACACATAGGCAAGCTTCCTTCTCTTTCGTGTCGTGAATGCAAAAGGTTAGTATTAACAATACAAGTTTTAATAAATTAATACTGTGAGGAGGATTGAATACAAGCAAGTTTTCATTTATGAAACCTTGCTCCATCAATCCCCTCTCTGATGGCGTTTCTGAGCCATCAAAACACTACCCTCAATCAGATGCCAACTTTTATGAAATTACTTCATTCTCATCTTTACACTTTCCATTTTTACAATCTCCTTTTAATTTCTTGTATAATTCACTTCTCCACTCTTCAAGTTCGATTTCATCTACCTTTCGTTTCTTTCCTCTTCCTGTCACCTTATATGTTCCATTCTTTTTACAGCATTTGCACCATATTGTTACTGCCAAGATTATTATTGCTATCCCTGCTAAGGTTACTAATATTTGTCCTATAAGTCCTTTCCCTACATTAGCAAACCAGGTTCCAATTGACGAGATACTATTTGTCAATCTTTCCCATACATTTTCTACTTCCAGTGGTTTAAGTTCTTTCTCAAGTTTAGTTATATTTTGTATTTATGTTCCAATTTCTGCACTCTTATCAGGAATATAAGTGCAACAATGTTTCGTCTTCAATAATTTACAGACTCCGCCCTCTTTTGCCAATATAATATCAAGAGCAAGTCGATTTTGCATAACCATAGATCTAATCGCAACCATTTCCGCATTAATCATTAGAAAACCTCCAGCAGTATCCGTTGATAAACGATCAACCACTGTAGACAATTTACATATTTTCCTTGAGTTCAGAATTATTCCCACTGAAGGTATCAATGCACCAAATATATCACCTACAATTTCAGAAAAACTAGCTCTTTTACTACGTATTAATTCGCTATTGTTTTCATTGCTCCCAGTGTTTCTTTTTACGTGGTATATCTTTGGAAATACTATTCCAAAATAACAACTTCCATACCACCGTGCAGGAAGCCTAAAGTAAGCCTTATTCCCACACACATAATAGATTCCAGGAAAAACTGAATCTGTTCCCCCTTTGAGTCCCCAACCTCCGAGAACTAAAAAATTGTGTTCACATTCACTGGTACCGATGAAAACATTGTTATATTCATTCTTTAACCTATGAAGACAAATTTTCCCTGTCTTTACAAAATCCAGAGCCATAGCAGCTTGAGCCTTGCCAGGTGTGTAACTCCCTTCTTTCTCAGCCCAAGGTGGTAAATGAGCCTTATGCTCAGAAGCTTTCTTTTGAAAATCTTGTCTTCTATCTTCTACTAAATTCAAAAATATATTTTCTTCTTCAAGTAAAGAACATGTTAGATTGTGTCTATGTGCATGTGTTATGTCTATTGATTTCATTGTTAAGAAAAATTCTCCCATAAACTGTGCGTCTTGACTACTAAGCACTGGGTTCATACTTTTGCGAATCGGAACCTCAGAAAATATCACATCTAAGTTTGAATAAAAATACTGAAGTATCCCTGTTCTATAAAATAAACTAGACAAAACACTACATGATATGCCATATGTCAGTGGTAAGTGATGGTATGTTAATCCTTCTGCTACTGATTCAGGTAACTTCATACAGACATAACAATTACTAACTTCCATGGTGTCTACATATTGAAACAATAACTTTGTGAAAACGTTTAAACTAGTGTCGTTGTCAGCTATTTCATGATGAATTTCTGGTTCATTCTCTGCCATTAGTTCTACTCTATTGCCCTTCATGTTTGCTGTCCTCTCCTTAGTTTCATTATTAATCTTTTTATCCATTATCATAAGGTAAGGAACTGCTACAATCAGGACTAACCATACTATAAGCACCATTACTAGACTACATATGCATATTGCACAGCATCTTCTACAACATCTCTGTTTTGGTCTCCCAGCAACTCTATCGTCAGGCATTTTTCGACAAGGAAGATTACTCTTCTTATCTTTTCTTCTTTTCTTTAGCTTATTCTTTTGCTTAGTCAGGGTGGTCTTGTTTCTTTTTCGTACGTCAGTTCTGCACTTGTTCCTTTGCCACCACTGTCACTTGACTCTGAGCTTTCAAAATCTTCAAGAATGATATAAGTCCAGTCAGGACCCTTGAATTTGTTATTCACAAGTTTCAGTCTTTTACTTCTTCTTTTCTCAGTTTTATTTTCTTGTTCAGTTTGACTTGTTACTTCATTCACTTGATCTGGATCTTCACTTCTGGTTGTTATGTGGTATTTTACTCTTTTAATGACACTCGGCCATTGATCTCCTTTTCTTGTTTTCTTTGTTGGCAATGTTTCTTTATTTTCGTCTTCAGAGATCTCGTTATTTTCACTGCTTAGTACTGCTTCGTTTTCTTCTATTACTGTTTCTTCTGTTTGCTCTTTTTCAGGTCTGATTGGTTTCTCTTCAGCAGCTCCACTGTGAGTTTCCAATTTTTGACTTTGTTCTTGATTTAATTCTTCAAGTTCATGTCTTTCGAAATTTTCTTCTTCTTTGTACTCTTCTTGATCTAACTTGTTCTGATCAGGGCTTATTGCACTGTGAACTTCTGCAGCCTGACCGGATTCTTCTAGACCTGTCTGTCCCTGTTCAAAGTCTATTAGATCTTCACTGTTTTGAGTCCAGTTTCTTTTCCCTATCTGACCTTGTTCAGGATTTCTTAATGTCTTTTCTTCTTGTTCCTGAACTGCTTCTTCTTCACCTATCTGATCTTCTTCAATTTCTTCCAATTTCGCTTGACTTCTTGTTCTGTGGTATATTTCAGGAACCTCTACCACGGGTATCCAATCCTGACTTGTGCTCGGTTGTTCCTGTTCAGCTTCTCTGGAATCTCGAACCTGAGATCCTTCAGCTGGGCAACATTCAGCTTCTTCAGTGATTGGCGTTGTCTGAGGACTCTCTTCCTCAGGATCTAGTACTCTCTTGGTGTGACTTACATGAATCCAATTAGGAAATCCGGCACACTTCACTGCTGTATTCGTTGTCAGTATGATTTGCCACGGTCTGCCCCATCTAGGTGATAGACACGTTTCTCTGGTGTGATTCTTCACTACCACCCAGTCACCAGGATTCAGATCATGTTCTTGCTCGGGCTGCCTGGAAACTGCGTCTTCTCCAACCTGATGAGAGGCAGAACGCACTAGGTCAGCCAATCCCTTGCAATAGTCCAGAACCATATCATCAGATATATTCACCAGTTTGTTTGTGGGAACATGTGTTTGTCTCATTGCTCTTCCCATCATTATTTCGTGGGGGCTCAATCCTGTGTTTCTGTCAGGTATACTTCTGAGTCCCATTAGAACAAGTGGCAATGCATCTGGCCATTCTAATGATGTGGATGCACACATTTTTCCCAATCTTGACTTTATAGTGCCATTCAATTGTTCAACCACTCCAGAAGCTTCTGGACGATATGCACAGTGCAGTTTCTGTTGGATTTGGAATGCTTCACAGATTAGTTTGATCACTTCGCTGTTAAAATGTTTTCCTCTATCTGATTCCAAAGTTACTGGAAAACCAAACCTAGGAAAGAGTTCTCGTAGCAACAGTTTCTCAACTGTAATGCTGTCATTTCTCCTAGTAGGGTAAGCCTCCACCCACTTTGAAAACAGGCACACTATGACTAGTACATATTTCAGCCCTTTACATGGTGGTAACTGTATGAAATCAAACTGAAGTCTCATAAATGGACCCTCTGCCTTTCCAATTTTCCCAAATCCAATTACTGTCTTCCTCCCCGGATTATGCATCTGGCAAGTTAGACATCTCTGGCAAAGACTCTCTGCAACAGCCCTAAATTTAGGATTATACCAATTTTGTCTGAACAGCCTAATCATTGCATCTCTCCCTATGTGTGTGTCTCCATGATACATCCTAGCCATTTGTGAGAGTAAACAGTCTGGCATGACTGGTCTGCCATCAGCACTGATCCACACTTCATCATCTCCTCTTTGGGAACAACCCACTTTGATCCACAAATTCTTCTCACTTTCATCAACCTCATCTTGCAATTTCTTGACGTCATTCCAAGTTTCAGGTGGCATATACAGCATAAGTTGGCAGCTGATTCCCATTCTTTCCACCCTCTTATTGACTGACATTCTGGTTTTGGCACAATGTTGAGCCACCAGATCTGCATATCTATTGTGACTACCACCCAGTCATCTCCTGACTGGTGTGCGGTACATATCACCACAGCCAATTCTTTTGGTGATTGTATTGCTTCTAGCAATTCCTTTACAAATTGTCCATTTTTAATGGGGGATCCTGAAGAAGTCATGAAATCCCTCTGCATCCATAGTTGGCCAAAATCATGCACAACCCCGTAACCATATTGGCTATGTGTAAATATGGTTACTCTCTGATTCCTCCCAATTTTGCATGCTTTTATCAACGCAATCAATTCAGCTACTTGTGCAGATTTGACTCCTGGTAAATAAGATGCTTCAACTATTCCAGTTAATTCACATACCGCATAGGCAGTAGTTAGTTTACCGTCTTCATGTCTTTGACATGAACCATCAACAAATAGCTCCCTGTCTGGCTTTTTAAGAGGCTGTTCCTCAATATCTGGGCGTGGTTTTGTACATAATTCTGTAATTTGTATACAATCATGTTCATCGTCTTCATCATCTTTAATTCTCTCATGATATGGGTCTGGTAGTAAGGTTGCTGGATTTATTATAGTACACCTTACCATGTTCACATTTTCAGCACCCATTATTATTCTTTCATATTTAGTCAGCCGACTAGGAGTAAGATGCTGAGTTCGGGTTCTTGTCAACAGAATGACCACTTCATGTGGAACATACACTTTTACAGGATGTCCCATCACAATTGACTCACTTTGTTCAATGCTCAAACATGTAGCCGCCACTGCTTTTAAGCATCCTGGCAACGCGGCTGCTACTGGGTCCAATGTAGCAGAAAAATATGCTATAGGACGTCTTTCTAATCCATGTCTCTGAGTTAAGACAGAAAGTGCACAATTTTCTCTCTCATGACAGAACAATGCAAATTCTCTTTTATAATCAGGCATGCCTAAAGCAGGTGCTGAACATAGGGCATTTCTCAATTTTACAAAGGCTTCTACACTTTCATCCTCCCACTCCACAG
Source organism: Calotriton arnoldi (assembly GCA_963921515.1). NCBI lineage: Eukaryota > Metazoa > Chordata > Amphibia > Caudata > Salamandridae > Calotriton > Calotriton arnoldi. The sequence continues at coordinate 779,520 of CAWUFW010004433.1, read as the reverse complement.
GGTCCTTTGCTTTCTTTTTTGTCATGTTAATTAAGGGCTTAGCTAACATGGAAAATCATGGTATCCATTGTCGACAGTAACCTACTGTTCCTAGGAACATTCTCACTTGTCTTTGTGTTACAGGCATTTGCATTTTCTTTATTAAAGCTACTCTTTCAGCTGTTACTCTTCTTTTTCCTCTCTCAATTTGGTGTCCCAGATACTTACTTAACAGCTGTTGTACAGAATTGCAATTTTTCAGGTGAGACTTTATGTCCTTCTTCTGCCAAAAGATTTAATAATGCTATGGAATCAACAACACAGTCCTCTCTGGTATTCAATGCCACCAATAAGTCGTCGATATATTGGACTAAGACTGAGCTTCCTGGCATCACTAATTTTTCAAGGCACTTTTTCAGTATCTGGTTGAAAATAGGAGGACTTTCTGTGTACCCCTGAGGAACACGATTCCACACATAGACCTTGTTCTCAAATTTAAATGAGAAAAGATACTGGCTGTCTGGATGTAATGGTATTGAAAAGAACGCTTGACACAAATCAATTACTGTGAACCATCCTGCACTCCAAGGGATCTGGTATAGAATTACTGCAGGATTTGGCACTATGGGACAACCTGGTTCTACAATCTTATTTATTTTTCTCAGGTCCTGAACAATCCTATATTTTCCACTAGGTTTCTTTAACCCCATTATAGGTGAATTACATGGGCTACTCATTACTTCTTTTAGGATATTTTGTTCTATCATTCGATTTATTTCTTCAATGACTCCTGCTTTTACTTCTGCACTCATTTTGTATTGTCTGGTATTTGGGAAAATTGCACCTTCCTTTACAGTAATTTTAACTGGATCAATTTTAGCCATAAGTCCTACTTCCTTTCCGGTGAAATCCCATACTATGGGGTTTACTGTACTTTTTAATTCTTCTGGCAACTCATCTTTTGTTATTAACCAAAACATCTCGTCCACTTCTGTACCTTGTTTTGCAATCATAATTTTATATACATGGTCTTCATCTAGTGTCTGAACTGCCACACCATCCGGTGTGCAGAAAATGGTACAATTCATCTGGCACAATAAATCCCTACCTAATAGGTTTACTGGACTAGAATCACACACTACAAATTGATGCATTTCTCAGAAATTTCTGATTTTAACTTCCATGGGTTCAGTAAGAGGTGTTCTAATCTGCTGATTAGCTACCCCCACTACTTGGATATCTTCACCAGAGAGAGGAAGGTCTGGAATGTCTGCTGTTCTCACAGTAGACCGGGTAGCACCAGTGTCCAAAAGGAAAGTAATATTATTACCTTTCACATTCCCTTCAACATATGGACCTGACTGATCTACCTGTAAGGATGCGCCAAGTATGCACTCCTTCTTCCCCTCTCCTAGGCACCGTCATGGACTGAATTGACAGAAATCGTCCTGTAAAAGAAATTGTGATGTCATATAATCATTCTTACCACTTCCTCCTTGATATCCGATGTCTGTACCAGGCTTTGCTCTGCTTACATTACCCTGAATAGGTGCAGGTGGCAAATGACTCTGAGGATTTACACCCTGCTGTGAGTCATTCTGCGTCTGTGGATTTAAATTTTGATTTGGACCATTATTATTCCGAATCTTTTTACATTCATCCTTCCAATGCCCCAATTTTCCGCATCCATGACAAGGAAATTTCTTTTTAGCTTCTTCTCTACTCATTCGTCCTCTAAATTTTCCACCATTCCCAGTTTCACCATTCGTTCCAGAATCTTTTCCTTCATTTTCACTCGGATTTTCCAAATTGATTCCCTGTTTCTCAGCCATTTTCACCTGAGCCCACATCACTTTTTCCTGCAATTTCGTGTGTCTATCCTCAATATCGTCTCCACAATATTTTGCATACTTCAAAATCTCATCAATGGGCTTTCCCTGCCAACACAGCATGTGTTGTTTAATCATCTGACAAATCTCTGGCTTCAAACCGTAAACAAATCGATACTCAAACTGACTCATGTTCTTGTCTCCAATGTCCTCAAATCCACTATACTGTTTAAATACCTGCAATAAACGCTCATAGTAGGAATGCACCGATTCATTAGCTTCTTGGGTAGTTCGATCTATTTTCACCCAATCTGTTTCTTTCGGTGGTATTTTCCCTTTCAGGTAAGTTATCACCTGCTGATACTTTTTCATCACATCATTTGATGGGGCACCTGTTTTCGGATCTCTAGGATATTCGTCACTTGGCCAATCCACTGTGATTTTGCAATCTGTCCATAAATCGGCAGGTACCACTATATCAAACAACCCATCCAAATCCTTCAACAATACCTTCGACACCTTCACAAACCTGTCAACCTGCTTGTACCATTCAATTGGTTTTTCTCTCAACTTTGGAAAATCATTCGTAAATGACAAAATATCCTGTCTGCTCCATGGGACATGTACATATCCTCCTCCCGCAACTTCTCGCATTGGATACATTTGGTCTGCTTTCCCTGTTTCCTTCATCACATATTCAGATGCTGTTCTACTTGTTCGTGCTTCTTCCTTTTTCTTGGCCCACCTAGTTCTCCATTTATCTAGGTCTCCCCATTTTTGCAAAACTAACATTAATTCTCTTATTTGTAATCTTCTTCCAGAGGCATTCATATTTTCTAAATCTTTGTCTGAAAATTCTGCTCTATAGGGTTTCTGTAGTACCTTTGATCACCCTATTTCTATTCCCATCTGTAGTGCTAAATTGGATAATGTTTCATGGAATATCCTTACATTTCTGGTGATACTCCTACACAGGAACAATAATTCTTCTTCATCATAGGTATTTAAGCGTTCTAGTCCTACATTTCCTGCTAATATTTCCTCTAATTCGACTTTCAGTTTATGAATGTCCATTATTTTCGGAGGTGTGCACTGTTTAACTGACCCTTGCACCCATCTTTCTAGATCTTCAGATGTTACTATGGTGGCACTTTTTGCTCCCGATGAAGTTATTAAACTTACATCTTTTGAACATCCAGGTACATCTTTTCTGGGAGTGCTATTTACAGTACCTCGAATAGGCAAGTCCATGAGTGATATTGTGGATTCACAGTCACTAAATTGATCCTCAATTATAACTGGAGCTTCAGGTTTGGGATTATTCACAGGAGTAGGTGCAAGTATCGGTGGAGGACAGCTTCCCGGAGTACCATATAATGGAACTATTGGACCAATTGTTACAGGTATGGTCAACGAATCAGGGTGTACTTTTATCTGTGTTATTTTCTGTATTAATTCTGTTCTGGTCTTTTCTAGGGCTTCTTTTTCTTTGTCATGAAGTATTCTACTCGGGGTGAATTCATGCATTACCTGTGGTACTAATGGAGTTTTTGGTGGTGCACTTGGGGTGCATCCACTTGTCCCTTCCTGATATGGTGGGGGTTTCTTAACATTTCCTCCATAAATTCGTCTTCAGACTCCTCATTTCTCATTAAATGTTTTGTCTTTTCTGTGCATTTACTTCCTAATTTCTCCTCTGCTGAGAACAATGGATATAATCCTTCTGTAATCATTGCCCTTCTCCATTGTTTCATCTGACCGCTCCTAGACTCATGTAGGTATCTAGGGAAAAATCCTGGATAACCCCTATTACTCCTAGATCGGTCCCGCTCAAATGCCTCAGTTTCCCATTCCTCTAGAGCTTCGTACTGAGTTAATCTAGGTCTGGGTTCTAAGTCATTCATCCTCAATCTCAAGTTTTGTAGAATTCGCCCATTGAACGTGCCATTCTTGGAAAATGCTAGTATTCCATCATTTTGGTATATTCTATCCAATTCTCCATCCATACACAAGTATGATAACCTCTCTCCATCATCATGAATGAAGCGGGCGTTTTAGCTGGTGGAATAATAATTCCTTCTCTAGTTTTGATTGGTTTGTCCTTTTTAAAATAATTCTTGATCTTTTGTAAAAATGACATTTTTCTCCTTTCTCCGTACATCTTGGGTAAGTACCGATGTATAAAATTATATTCTGCAAAGCCTAAATATCTCCTATCCTGACGAATTCCTGTTAAAGTCGGATTGCGTTCTAACTTCTAACATGCAATCCTTATCCACTAAGAATTTTGCTTCTATAATTTTGACCAATCAAATGTCTGCTATCTTTTATTTCTGAGCCAATCCTTGCGCGGCCTTTTGGTGACGTTTATCTGTCAACCCCTCCTTTACAATCTGCTCTTTCCTATCCTTGCTGGTTCAACCAATCCCAGCGCGGCACCTGTGACGTCAGTACTACTCCTGACTACTGACCCCTCCTTTACAAGGGTCTTTCCACACCCGCTGATTCAACCAATCTCAGCGCGGCGTTTATGTGACTTCAGCTCCCTCTCTGGCGACTGACTCTCCCTTTACAAAAATGTACGCAAACTTATTTTCTCTACAATTCTTAATGTCAGTAACAACATAAAACCTTCGCTATCGTGCCAGTTTCTTCTAAATTCGAAAAAGATAGTTTCTTCCACATTTTAGTAAAACCTTTCCGTTTACTAACATATACTACGAGTAAAACACTTCCGTCTACTCTTCACACAAGCTCCAGAAGTGCCTGTTACTTCTCCAATGTTACCCTTTCTAGGTGATATAACATCAAATTTTCACCAGCGTACTCTTTTGCTATCACTCACACGCATAGAGTCCCTAACAAGTACTGAAAGTCCTGCTTAACTTTTCAGTACTATTTCTGCCTGGCAGATAACCTCACTGCAGCACTTACCATCCGCTATTCTTTTTACCCCGGGGGTTTCTGGACAACATAAAACAAAACTTTTGAATACACGGATGTTAGTTCATAAAAATAAAATTCTCATTACCCAATTAACGAAGAGTAACCATCCTCTGCTTACCAGAAAACTGATCCAGCGCGATATTAGCAAACAGCATTCATACACCAGATACTCACTTGGGCCCATACATTCATACTACGCTAATACTTACGCTGTGTTTTATCAGTTGTTACTTTCTATCAAAATCCCTGCTACCAATTACCTTCTGATTGAAGAGTAATGACTTACCAATGAATCCTTTGCTAATTGGGAAATTTAAAATGAGTGACATTCATTATAGTACATAATCCTGAAATAACCACTGAATCAGGAAGTTTTAAAATGTTTATCTAAAGATTTAGCAGAGTAAAATACAGAGCCACATGGTACTTAATCGCAATACCCAAGATTAAGCATAGAAATGATTATTGCTAATCAATGACGGTGTTTAAAGAAAAGGAGAGGATAGAGATAGCAGCGCAACTAAAGGTTGCATTATATTTACCTAAGTGCGAGAACCAAACCCCTTAGCCACGGAGTTGGAAAGAATAGGACCCAGGAAGGATGAAGAGCAAAGACTTCCTCCAGGATCAGGACAGGACCGGTGACCTCTCTACAACGACGCCTGCGTCGTTCCCCTCTCTGATACTTGACTTCTCCTCGATTCTCCCGTGCCTTCCTTCTAATGGACTCCGCCGCCCCTCCTCAGGACCTCTTCAGGACAGGGATTCAGTCAGCAACCGATCAGCTTGGCAGTCTGGAGCTAAGAGCGCTCTGGCAGCATGGACGCCTGTTCTTCGTGAACGCATGCTCTAACTAATTAACTAATGCTATATTCTATTATACCCTTCTACGCCCATGTACCTCCCCTTAATGTTGCTAAAATATGTGGCCACTACTTCTGATTGGACAGGGACAGGGGGTGGATTCTCGCACCATATCGATTTGGCCTAAATTGTAAAGCCTATTGTCTTTAATTTCCCACCCCTTCAAATTAATACATTCGCTTTATTTCCCACCCGTCTCATGACAAATGTAAACCAATTTTCATAGACAATGTATCAATGTACAACAGGAAAGGCAAGAGTACAGCATCTTCGGCCATTGGGTCGCGGCCTTGGACGATGTCCAGATTGACTTCATTTGGCAGGCACACAGGACACATGCGCAGAACCATTTGCCTCTCGAGTTTCAGGTCACCAACCCAGGCCCAAGTTTACAAACTAATAAAAGTGCAAGAAGAAAATATTAAAATCACAAAATAAAATGTTTCACTGTATGCCCACTTTTTCTATTCTATTCCCATTTAATTATATATTCCAACCCGCGTTAGTAGCGTTAGGAAACGACAATTTAGTAATGACATGAGAGCAAGCTGAAGCATGTGAAAACATCAAACAGCCATTTTAATGCACACTGCGCAGAAGCAGAAGTTTCCCACCAAGCAAAGAAAGATGTCACACCATGTGATATGGTTGCGACATGCGCATTGAGTTTTCCCGCGCATAGCGGCCATTTTGGATTACAGACAAGCGTTATTCATTAGTAAAACACATAGGCAAGCTTCCTTCTCTTTCGTGTCGTGAATGCAAAAGGTTAGTATTAACAATACAAGTTTTAATAAATTAATACTGTGAGGAGGATTGAATACAAGCAAGTTTTCATTTATGAAACCTTGCTCCATCACTTGGGACAGGTAAATCCTATCTGCGTACTGCATGTGGGATCAGCGAACAGACATAACATGACCTGGGTGATGCTTGGGAGCCGACTGAAGTCATGTGTTATTACCAAGTGTTATGTAGGAGGGTGCTATGTAGTGCGTGTGGAATGCTAGTGTTGTGATTAGTGAAATTTTAGGTGACATACAAGATACTACTATGCAGTCATTGTAGTTACGCATTTGTGAGTCTCTTTTGACCCGGTAGTTCCTCAAGGGTAAACAAGTGTGGGGCTACCGATAGTAAACAGAGAGTACATATAAACAAAAATGTCCATAACTTTTGTTGTGCTATGGTTGTTCAAGGTGGAATTCCCTTCAGAGCCATCTGTGCTCTTTGGGTGGCTATGTTTCTTTTGCCCAATTGGTAAATGTTCTCAAAGTTTAGTTCATGGATGTCATCGCCATCAACTACACGATGGACTGTTGGTTAGTCCTCCTTCCATTGACATAAGTGAGGAAATTATCTTTTTCTTGCTTAGTGGAAGTTGATGACACGTCACATTGGTGCACTCTTGTTGTCTTCTTTGTTACCTGGTTTTGAAAAAACTCTGTTAATGGCTAACTTAGAAACATTCCATATGCTCTGTAATTAATGGTTTTCAGAGTCCTTGTATTTTTACCCTAAGGGGTGTGATCTCCACACTCCACTAGTCGAGACCTAGTGAAGCACTGGAAGGTGACCCTCTTGGGCACGGATTAGTGATTTCGGGGCATAAGGGTGGTTGTTAGTTCTCTGGATGAATAAACTTTTTTTATAAGTCATTGAGCCCCCCTCTTCTCAAAACAGGATGCTTAGAGTTGTGCAAAGATATTTATGGCGTGGTCTAATTGGCATGGGGACAGATAGCATCATGTTTTAGCAGGGGTACCATGGACATCACTAGTTCTCAACAAACATGTAATATGCGATGAGGGGGCCCGTCACTGTTTAGTGCTGTTGATGTTTGAAACGTGCCCTGGGATCACGTGTTTATGTATCTCTCTGTTCCCAGCATGTGGTGTTGTGTGGTTGTGGCCCTCCCTCGTGTCTTCCAGGTACCAGGCTTTGGCACCAGGCTTTGGCAAATCTTGACGTCGCCTTGGTATCTGGAATATTCTTTTTTGGCTAGCTTTGAGCGTTTTTCTTTAGTTTCAGGCATTTCCCTGAATCTCGTGTAATCTATTGCTTTGCTTGTCATGCGGGCAAGAGGGTCGGGGCTGCTTTGTGTCCCCTTTTCTCCTACCCATGCCACCTTGTGGTGTCCGAGGTCAGGGCCAACTGCTCTACCTTGTCGGAGCCTTCAAGACTTGGAGCACTGTTAGTCGCTATGCTTGGTATGGAGGTGAATGAACCCGGGGCTCTACATTTGTCTGGAGCTGGAGTGGAGATTTGGGATCCCTCTTCCCAGGCATCCCCTCTCCCTCTGAATACACCCCATTCCACTCAGCGCACAGGTGGGCCCAATGTCCCTAGCTTGTGATTGGGGCCTCTATGGTTGTGTGTTGCCTAATACAATTTGGAAGGGTGTGGCAAGGTGACCGTGCTTCAGAAATCAAAAACAGGACATTTTACAAACAAGAAGAAAGCTGGCTAAGCTAGTTATTCACCTCATAACATCAAAAACATAGAACCGGGACTTTTGACCAGAAATTGCTACAGCCTGCTGGGTAACAATGGTAAAAACTGGACTGCCTCCACAAATCTGGGACTCCTGGTCACCCTGGTGAAGCCCCCCAACTGGAGACTTGAACTCAGCATCATGTTGAGGCCTTGCCGCGTATTGGCCCCTTGTGTGTGCCCTGTGGAGTCCTTTGGAATGCACAGGAATCTTGGTTTCCGCCAGCGAGGATAGCTTCATTTTGGAACTGAAAGGGGGCCTCCACTGGGGTGGAGTCTTCTAGCTTACTGGAGGTGCTACGGAGACTAAACACCATGAAGGAAACATTGGCCCTTGATATAGTGGCTGAGAATGGGGGCCCTTCGAATTAGAAATCGGAATGTGTCCCTTCTGACTTTTGTCATGGAACCTGGGTGACTGCTTTTTAAATACTTTGCGGGTGCCGCCCCACCCCCTCGTCAGTCTGCCTTCCCACTGGGGCGTGGCCAGCCAACCCAACCCTGGGGGATCAGCAGCAGAGTGGGGCATTAACTCCCAGAGATGCAGAAGGTAACCTGGTTATTCCACGCTCCTGTGGGGTCGCCATTAATGTCGAACTTTAGTGAGGATACCAGGTCAACACAGCTCTCATTCGCTCTGAAACTCTGGAAGCAAGTGAACATTTGAATTCCCTCTATTGTCTTATTAGTACTTTTTATGTTTTGGCACAGTTTTTTTGGGAAAGAGGGTAAGTGGAAGCAAGTTATTTAACCACTAGGTTTTAAGTTGTTGGGGTAATTGCTACTTATGGTGGGGGTTTATCTTAATGCAAATTTTGGCTTTGTAATTGCATGAAAACGCTACCTCCCCACACTGTCACCCCTCCCTGTCAGTGCTGTGGCTCAGTCCCTGTTGTGCTGAGTTCCATCTGTAGTTGCTGTTGCCATGAGTCTGTCCAATTACCTGATCCCTGCTGCGGTGGTGTGGCAGACAGCAGACCTTCCTGAGGCTGACTTATAAGGTGCATTCTGATCCCCCTGTGCTTGGTGCTGAGGCGGGACATTCATGGGCTTTTGTGGTGGGTGGCCCTGGTCCATTGATCTCTGCTGCTTTTGATGCTCATGGTATGCCTTTAACCAGCATCTCTCTGCCAGGTGACCCGGCCTATGGGAATAGTAGCACTACCTAGGTTCTGATTGCTGTCAACCTCCTTGACATCTACTGCCATAGCGGTTTGGAACCCTCTGGGGTCTTGCAGTGGAGCCCCCATTGTCACTCGTGCCATTTGCATGGTTGCAACTATTGTTGACCCCTCAAAGGCGCACTTTTTCAATTTGTGTTTAGCTAGTTTCACAATGTCTGCTCCTGTTTTTCTCTATCCTTTTCTTGCTTCTTTTTATGGTAGTGTAGTATATGGGCTTGTATCTCCCGCCAGGGTGTGGTGTCTAAACCAACTATTCTCTCCAGCCTGCTCTGTATCTTGGTGGGTCTTAAGAATATTGTAGAAAAATGTGACTTGTGGGCCCGTATCTGTTCACGGCTCTCCTGTCTCTTCTCTCCATTGTTCCCTCATTCTACTCAGGAAATCTGTTATGATTTCCCCTGGCTTCATGGTCTCTGGCAATAGCCTTCCAACGTTTGGGCAGTTAGGGATAATATGTCTCAGGCCTGTCCGTATGCAGTGCCTGTAGGAATTAGGTATGGCCCCGTCATGCTCGTTATCAGTTAGTGTAGTTGCTGGAATGCGAACTCGGACGAACACCGTGTTAGTCTGCTCACTAATAACGCTACTTAACCCCTTCGATGCTCGTGACGAGCTCAGCTTGTCATGCTGCGCGGTCGCGCTGTGCGCATGATGAGCTGAGCTCGTCACGAACACACCCGCGATCGGAATGTCCAGCACCTGGGCGGAATTCCGATCGCGGCGAAGCGGTTAATGTGACCTATTGCTAAGTTGAAACCTGTGGTGTTCTTCTCGAAGCATAACATCCACTTCCCTACTCCATCTAACAATGAGGGCAACTTTGTTCTCAAACTCTCTTTGTCCATCTGGGTCCATGGCACATATACAATCTCTGCCTCATCCCTTTGCAGTAACGGGTACATTCTTATGTCAGGTGACTCTATGGGTTTCTCCCCAACATAGCATTCTCACCTTTTATGGCATTCCTGCATGTAGGGGGAGTTCCACTTGTGATTTCCACCTCCATGCCGGATGCAATCTCCTGCTATATCCATGTCCTCTAGCTCAAATGATCTTCCCTTAGGCCAGAACCGGTCATGTTGGTTCCTCTCCTCCATCTAGTCCGCTAACAGGTCACAAAATGGGTATGCAGAACTCTTGCCTTCTTTTTTTGCCACTATATTCCTGGGATAGGTCTATCTTTGCCGTGCACCCATGTGGAACGGTGCGCATCCTCGTTGCTGCTTACCTCGTGTGCCCGCAAAGGCGCCATCCTATTTTTCCTGTGTCTCGGGTGGGTTAGTACCAGGCTGCCTTGGTCTTTAATTTCACGGTCAACCCCTCTCCTTTGTCGAGCAATTGATTTCTATTTCTATTTCAGAGATTTATAGAGCGCAACAGCTGCCCCAGCCAAGAGGCGTCCCGGCGCTAAACAACAAATTAGGAGACCACAGCGCAAAGAGGGAGCCAGGAGACCTACACAGTGGGAAAGAGAAAAGTTTTAATAGCTTTCCTAAATTTGACAAAATTACTGAGACCACGAATATAGAGAGGCAATGAATTACAAAGAATAGCTGCTCTATACCGGAAGGAACGCCCACCGGCCCGGGTCCTCCTGACCCGAGGAACCACTAGTAGATGTTGGCCCATAGAGCGAAGCTGACGGGAGGGGACATAAAAGGATAGCAGATCCGTCAGAATGCTGGGGGAGGCGGCCTTCGAAATTTTAAAGGCAAAAAAGAGAGCCTTGAACTCGATCCGTTGAGCTACAGGCAGCCAATGGAGGCGGCGAATTGTATTAGCAACCGAGCAGACTCTACGCAGACCCAGAAGAGATCTTGCGGCAGAGTTCTGAACTCTCTGTAACCTGAGTACTTCCGCCTTGTTAGCCCCCAGATACAGAGAGTTTGCGTAATCAAGCCTCGATATAATCAGGGCCTGGATAATGATCTGTCTGGTCGGGGCATCAAAGAAGCCCAAAATAGGTTTGAGACCGCGCAGCAAACCAAAACAGGTACCCGCCACCTTCTTCGTTTGGGTCTCTTCTAGAAGCATCTCATTTAACTCTGCCTCCAATTCTTTCCTGCTCTGTGCCCTGTACGTACTCCCGCTTCCCTAATAAGAAGGGTGCACTGGTCTGTCTTCTTGCTGTACTTCCTGGTTGCATGCTCTCTCTCCAGCCTCAGCTCATGCGTCTCTTCCTTGCCCGTCTGGGTTGTTTCCTTTGCTCAGCGCTGCGCACTGCTCTTTTTGACCTGGCTTTGCCTTCAAAATCAATTTATATTGTCTCCTCAGCTACCTGGGAAAATCGTCTAGCCTCACCCTCATCATCAGTTCCTGGGGGACTGGAGCTAGCTTCCTCCCTCCCATTCGCTGTATAGCTATCAAGAACCGTCACAAACCTTCCTGTCACTCGAGTATGTTCACCTGACCCAGTAGGAGTGCATATGTTTCTTGCTGTTGAGGTCCTATGAATTAGACATGGAAGACGGGGGGTTGAGATTTTGAGGTACGGTTCAAGGAGCAAGCTTGGGCCTAACTGTCCTTCTTTTGGTGGGGGACTTGCTAGCTTCTATTATTGTTTGATTTGAATATCCTAATGTAGGGAGTAGCTGTAGTGAGCACCTCCATCTCTGTATATGGTAGGGGAGGCATTGATGCCTTGATCGCTAAGAGCATTGTGGGGCTATAGTTCTTGGCCTCTTTGAAGAAGGACAATAATTGGAAACAATAATTGGTAGCATGGAAACAATGTGGCTAGTGGGTAATGTGTTCATATGTCTGGGATGGGGAGAAATGAAAAAAAAATGAAATGCAGTATTTGTAAAGAGCACAATTACCCGAGGGTGTCAAGGTGCTGGGGGCCATCGGGAACATTAAGCAAGCTATTGCCCAGAGTCACATGGTGCTGGGCTAACCTGCCGCCGGCACCAGGGATCGAACTGTGAACCCTGTTGTCCAGAGTCAGGAACCCTGGCCGCTGCGCCACACCTCTTCCTCATGATCATTGCATGTGCTATGATCTGATTGGCTATATGTTCTTAACTCATGTGCATCTGACTTCCTGGTGTTTTTGGAGCGTGCATACCCCTCCAACCATGTGTGCTTTATTGGGGTTATTCTCTCTTGACCATTGTAATGTAGCTGAGCCTATCTGTGGGATTGATCTAGGGTTTCCTGTTTGTGCGGTTATCTGCTAGCTATGCTCCATCCCACCTGTGACCTATAAATTAGTTACCCCGGGCCTGGGTCTTGGAGCTTGCCTGGCAAGTTGGGTTTGAGGTGGAGTTCACAACAGGTGATTTGGTTAATGGGGATGTGATTTAGTTTTCATAAATGAATGTATAATTGTCTATATTCATACTATTGTTTTCCATATTAACACATGTGTGCATAACTATGCAGGATGTGCAGGGAAGACCGTTTCCTAACTCATGATTGTAGATGTCTGCAGGTAGCACTGTTGCAGATCAGACTACATTAAATGAGATATAGCAATGAGAAAAAGAGCCTCTTTTTGCATGGTCACCCCCAATTTTTGCTGACTGGTATTGTGTGTTTTTGAAGTCTTAATACTGGGACAAGTCTTGCCCAGGCCATAATGTATGTGCGCCTACCTATAAAACATGGTAAAATTTGCCACTCCCAAATTTCAATAAAGTTTGAGAAAGTCTTCTACTCTGAGCCTGTCACCTCCAGCCAAATCTGGTTTCTTCCCTCCAAAGACTTCAAAGGAACCCCTGGGGGGAGTTCTGCCTGCCCTGTCTTTGTCTATTGTATGACCTTTCTTTCAGTGCTTGTTAGAGAGAGGGAGCTAATAATCTTATTGGATGTTCTCTATACCCTTTACTATTTCAAGGATATTTGAATCCCTCAGAAAGCCTGTTGTTCAGGTGAAGGCTTTAAACTGCCAGTTGGCCAGAAAAAAAATAATTTGATCCAATAGATTAGTTCAAAACCTTGATCTCATTATGCTTCCTCTGGGAAATGATTCCAATTTTAAAATACAAAAATGAACATATATGGGCCATAACTGAAATTGTATATGACTTTGGGGCCAAGGAAAATACAGGAACATAAAGCTACTTCTATAGTTTTCAATGTTGTGCCAATCAAAACATGCAGAACTCTACAGAACTTCATCAAAAAATGAAAAACACTTCTTTTTAACTCTTCAAATAAAATGCAAGGTCTTAGCTGGAGTGTAAGAAACAGTGAATTACAAATTGGCGCGGATGGGAGTCCACCACAAGTAATATGGCTGCAAAGTTGTTGAGGTAAAACACAGTTTCAATAATTTAATCCTGGGCTCCACCCCCAGACAGCTATTGAAACCGAGCTGACAGACTTTACCTAGGAAAATCTTTAAAGCATTTATCTGTAACAAAACAGTTAAAAAATCAAAATACAATAAAAATCCTAAAACCAATTTAGAAAATAAAATATTTATTTAGTAAATTGACAGCACTACAACACAAATCCAATAAGGGGAACTAGTGATATGAATTTTTAACGATTTAATGCAAAAAGAGAAATTAAAGCACCAAGCAGTAGTCACTAGAAGGCCTGGGTGGACCTCACAGAAATCCTCAGAGTTCCAAACATCTCTGAGGGATTCTGTAGAGCTCCGCGAACAGGCTCCTACGCCTGTTCACCTGCTTTTTCATGCCAGAAGCGCGTTTGACGCAAAAAAATCAGCACAAACGGGGTGCAACCATTTTGTTGTGCCTACATTCTTTTCTGGATGGTGCCAGATCCTGCTTTTTTAATCTCATTTAAATCTATTCCAATCCTCTCCCTATCCCACTCATCCACCGCTCATTTACTTTTTTATATCAGTGTGTGTCTTGGTGCTTGTGTATTTTTAATTTTTGTCTTTTTTACTTTTTCTGTTTTCCTTTTCTTCTACTTCATTTAGTGCATCGTTTCTGCTTTGCTTTTTTTTGGTTCTTACTTCTCTTCCCCACCCCAGTGCCATGTTGGAGCAACTGGCAGCAAGCGGTGCAGCCCGACTTTTTTTTCAGAGGTGGAGGAGGCCACGCTTGTTTTTTATGTGCAGCACCATCTCCTCTCCCCTCCATGCTGGCAGCAGACAGCAGGCCTGGGAGAGGGTACGCAGTGCGGGACCATCGGCTGCTTTGGTGAACAGTGAGTTGGTGCCTGCACTGAAGCACTGGGGTTCAGAGCACGACACACCGCTGGGCCAACCTGCTAGACGGGGACAGGACCTGCACGGCCTGCTGGTTGTCGAGATTGCAGGACTTGATGAGTAATTATTATTATTTTTTTTTTAAATGCTAATATTATTTTTCAAACCACATGCTGCTCACAATCAGAGGTAAGTTAAATGTTCATTACAAATAATATGTGCTCCAGCTTTAGCTAGCCAGATGCTTGGAGCTACCTAATCGTATTAATCGGCACTCGCGTTAGCTGATTATTTAAGAAGTCATGCAGACTCCTCTGACCTGTCAGTAAAATAGTGGTAGTAATATCAGTGAGATAATGTTCTCTCTGTCTTCCTTTATGTAGCTCATACAATCCCAATGTCCCAATGATGTGTAGTATGCATCTATGCACTGAAAAAGGAGACTGAGTTGGCTCATCAAAGAGGGTTGAGGATCAAAGATCATTTGTTGCAATGCATTAGTAGTTCCAAATATAGTGTAGGTCTATGAAATTAGGAATAGGGCTTAGGTTTAGGAAATTAGGAGTACGTCAACTCAATACTAGTACTATAGGCAATCTGATTTAGAAAAGTACAATGCTACTGCATTAGCCTGTCAAACTTTTTTGTGGAAAATTAATTGTAATGCTAATCTATATTTTGTAATTCTTTATTTTTTACATTAGCACCCAAGGACAAAAAGTAATCTAAGGCAGGTGAAGGGGTTGCCACCACCAGTGCCACGGCGGGTGGAACATCCACCACCAGTGCCATGGTCGCGGCCAATGGTTTTGCTGGCACCAGTAAGTTCTGATATTAATATTATTCCACTAACTTTTACCTCTCCCCACTATTAGAATATTTTTGCCTTGTTGATTTTTTTATACTGTTTCCTTTATTACAACTCCTCTATCTAATGTTTGTTAAATTCTTTTTATCCCTGCATTATCCTTTTTTTCTATATTTCATGTGTCTGTAGCTGACTTCCTGCTGTCTTTACTTGTCTCTAGTTCTCTTCTGCTTTGTTAGTAAGCTTTCCCCCTCTCCTTATATGTCTTGTGGTACTGTAGGAATAAGAAAACAGATTTTTGATATTATACTGATAATATTGCAGGCCCAAGTAAGCTATTATTCATTATGCATGTTTGTTGAGAAGGCTTTCTCTTTCTTGCTCATGCTTAAACATTAATCCTGGAAGGAGTTTGTGTAGCCGTGCGAAGCGTTAAAAAGACTCCGCCGCGTTAAGCGGAGTTCCGCGAGGGGACGAAGTTGCTTGCCCCGCCCGTTCGTGAGACATTTCTGCCACAGGGCAATACGGATTGCATGTTCTGGGGGAAATATCGGGCAAACTGCCCCACGAGTTCACACAAGTGTGCAGCCATCTTGTTTTGTGTGCTGGGGGCCTACTTTTTGAATCCTTCCTAATCTTTTCAATCCTTCTTTCCCAAAACATTTTTTCTGATCTTTTTCATTTATTATCTTTCCTTTGGTCTTCCTAAGTGTATGTTTTGCTTTTTTTTCTACAGTTTTATATTGTTTTTTTCTCTACTTCCTTCCTGATTTTTTTTCTTCATTCCTCTTCTCCCTGAAATATTTTTATAGTTTCTACGTTTTCTTCCCCCCCCCCCAGCATCATGGCAGAGAAGCATGCCATGAAAAAGGCGGCTAACAAGAGCCACCTTCCTTGCAGAAGGCGTTCCCCGGAAGGTGGAGGTGCTTATCGTCTGCTTCTAGGGTGGAGGTGGAGGTGGCAGCACTGTTTTTTTTTGTGCAGCACCACCTACCCTCCACCTGGGAGCTCCGGGAGCACCAGCACTGAGCGAGGGTGCGCTGGGCAGTGTATTGCTGCTCTGGGGTCCAGCACACCCACAATCAGCTGACGCACCCGCTAGGGGTTGAGGTTGCAGGGCTTGGTGAGTAACTAATTATTGATATTATTATTACTTGTGTGTTCTATGTTATTGCTAATATTTTTTCCCAAATAGCAAGTATGCTGCTCTCATGCGGGAAAGTTATGTTTCAAATCTTATGTTATGTGATCGTTATTCTAGACACTTGTTTGCGACTTTGCGCTCGCATGGACTGATTATGTAAGAACTTAAGTAATTCAGACTAGAGAGAGACTCCTTTCCTTTGTCCTGTCACTAAGATAATGGCAGTTAGTAATTTAGCGGCGCATGTAATCTCACTTCAGTTCTTAGAACCATTTTTGTAGCTCGTACAGTGACAAGCAACCAACAAATTTCATGTATGCATGCCTCCATCTATGCATTTAAAAGCAAAATGCAGACTTAGTGAATTGGCCCTTCAAAGGGGGATGAGAATGATTGCGAATTAGATCGGAACTCAGAAGCAGATATAATTAGTTGCAATTTATTTCAAAGTCTTTGGAATAGGCAGACTTGGTAGGTTTAGGGATTGTGGAATAAATAGATAGGATGATCCACAATACTAGTCTACTACTAGTCGATCTGATTTTGGAAAGTTCAATGTTATTGCAATTGCCATTTCCTGTCCAAAAATCTTTTTGGAGAGATTATTTTTTTACCACCAGTTATATTTTGTCTCTTGAATTATGTCTTACATCAGCATCCAGGGGCAAGAGGTCATCTGAGGCGGGTGCGGGAGCTGGAGGTGCCTCCTAGGAAGAACGCTCCTTGGCCAATGGCTCTGCTGGCCCCAGTAAGTCCTCAAGTTTTTAATATTAATATATATTTCCCTAACTTTTACTGCTCCTTATTTTGAACTATTTTATACCTGTTTCCTAATTTTATTTTGTCTCAAATCCTCTTCAATCTAAGGGGCATATTCTCAAGGACTTATTGCCGAGTTAGCGGCACTTTATCGCAGCCAAAGTGGCGATAGATCTATCGCACCATTCACAAGCTGGTGCTAACAGCCGATATCGCCAGTTTTCTGCCAATAGCAGCTGCAAAAAACATTGCCACGGATGACCCCGCCAACTAACGCTAATGAGATGCAGAGTAGGCGTTCCTGTGCAAAAAGCCGTGAAAACACCACATCGCAATATTCTCTATGACCAGCCAGATCGGAGATAAGATCCCAAAACAGGTGATAAGGTGCGTTAGCAGCAGGGATTTAACACCTGCTCTTACCTGGTGTTAAGTCGGACGACAACCTGCACCACAAAAGGGAGCCCAGACCAGAGCCACACCTGAAGAACAACAGATGCCATGGAGCTACTGATCATGCAGCTCGGAGCCCCAAGAGGGCCACAACAACCACCACCACCCCCCCAGGACCCCCCCGGGGCCCTACCCCGGACAAAGATATTTTACATCACCCTTACGAAATCATGAACAAAACAATTCGCCTGATGTCGCACAAGTACAACAATTAACATTCATGTGTGGTCAGAAAAAGGAGAATCATTCATTCATCTGTGAATTTCCAAACTAATTATTTTATTCAAATTTATCTCAAAACAACTATTCGGAAGAGTCATGGCGGGTCTTCTCTGGACAATCTGGAAGACACAGCCTGCAAGACAAAATCCAAGATAAGAAGGTGTGTCATGCGCTCATCAAAGGACAGAGCAAGAGAGAAAGAGAGAGAGAAAGAAAGGGAGAGAGAGAGAGTGAAAGAGAGGGAGAGAGAGAAAGAGAGAGAAAGGGGGAGAGAGGGAGAAGGAGAGAGAGAAACAGAGGAAGAGAGAGAGAGACAGTGAAAGGAAGAGAGGGAGAAGGAGAGAGAGAGAAACAGAGGAAGAGAGAGAGAGACAGTGAAAGGAAGAGAGGGGGAAGGAGAGAGAGAGTAACAGAGGAAGAGAGAGAGACAGTGAAAGGAAGAGAGGGAGAGGGAGAGAGAGTGCCGACACTGTGGACCCAGGCCTCACTGCTCACCTGCTGCCACTGGTGTGTCTCCAACCACGTGCCGGTAAACACTGCAGTCCACCAGGTCCCTTATCTGAAACAGAGTCCAGATGTATGAATGGCAGAGTCCATATCATTGCACACGCCATCATTGCGTGGCCGCCCCTGCGCACACAGGCTGCTGTACCCCAGCCCCTCCCGCTGCCCAGCAGTGTTTGCCCGCCCCTGCGCACCCAGGCCTCACTACTCACCTTCCGCCACCAGCGTGCCTCCAAGAGGGCCACCCATGTGCCGGTGCAAGCTCCAAGCCCGGGGCCCGCGACCTTGGCAGCCTCCACATCATGCAGCCCCGCCCTGCGGGCCACCAGGTCACACACGTGATTCTGGGTCTTGATTTCGCAATGGCAGAGATCATATCAGTGCACACTGCATCATCGCAGGCTGCACACCCGCTCAGCCCTATAGGTGCCACTAACTCAGTGAACCGCGAGGCAACGCCACGTGGCGGTAGGCCCGCGCTGCCCGCTGGCTCAGGCCTACACTGCGGTCCAGCAGGGCTCACACAAATCCTTACCAGTCCGGACCGCCAGGACGGTGCATCATCGCAGGCTGCACACCCGCTCAGCACTTAAGGTGCCCCTACCTCAGTGCACCGAAAGTCACCGTCCCGTGGCGGTAGGCCGGTGCCGGCCGCTGTGTATCCGGTGCCACCAACTCTGTGCAATGCAAGTCATGGACCCTTTATGATTGAGTCTCGTGATATGCCAGGCGGACGCAGCCATGTCACCTCCGGCCGTGGGGAAGAACTGGGACACGTAGCGTCGTCGTCCCCCCCTTTATACGTAAGCCGAGTGGGCTGGGTTGGTGTATGCCAGGCCAGCGTAGGGGTGTGAATAATCATCCCTGGGCTCTGGGCGTGGTTCATTTCTGGGCTGGACAGGAAACCAACTGATGCGTGTGTCTCTGTTGCAGTGCCTGTGCCACACGGCCTGCAATTGACAATGTTGCAATGTTGCATGCACCCGGAGGGCGGCCGCGCACGAAGGGATTGTGCAAGGAGCGCAAGGCCGCTCGGGCTCTTGGCTCATACATGCCAACTGTTGTGTGTGTATCGCTATTGGTGCACCATAAGCCTAAGGCCTAGCCTCAATTGCAGCACGAAAGCCACATCACATTCCCAGAATGCAAGCAGTAGACAGACTAACATTATGGATGACAGCTCCTTTGTCTCAATACATAAGGCGGAAGGACATCTGCACCTCCGACCTTGGTCTTGCATGCAGCAGGCACCCCTGAGAGAGATACCATAGCAGATGATGATGACTCCCACACTACGCACAGCGCTAATGATAGACCAACGTATCCACACCCCACACACAGAAGTCCTTGCTCGAGGTACTCTTGCATGGAATGCCCTTGACACTTACGTACACAACAACCAATACGTCCAAACGTTGCACACACATACGACTCATTGCTCCGAGCTGTGGCATAACATCCACATAACTGCCGCAGGTCAGAAGAGTGCTGGTTCTACGAGAGCCACCAACGCAATGGCAGAACATCCCGGGTGCATGCACAACGCCTGTCACGTGGAACTGTACCATGACCGAATGCTGCCTGTTAGTGTCTGATGCATTGGTCTGCATGTTGTGGCCCTTGTTTTGCCTGTACTGACACGCACATGGCAATAAAGTCTACGCAGTGCTTAATTTCTCAAATATTAAGTGCAGGTGCTCACATTTTTTCAGTAGGTTCCCCGGCTCCACCCACTTCTTCCACTGGCTCCACCCACTTACTCTGTTGGCTTCACCCACATCCTCAACTGGCACTTCTGAAAGCCAGATGTATTACTCAGTGATTCCATGATATATATTGGTCATGTCTTTAAAAAATAAACATACTGGGTCATGACCAGGTGCATTAGGCTTACACAGTTATCATATGCATTCTAACATTTCCAAATTCACAGCCCACGCACTGCTTCTAGTGCCCAAGGATAGCCCACATGTCTACTAACAACCACCATGTATAATCCAATTGCAGCTACATGAGCTCTGATACCACCTTAAGTGTCTAACGCAGCTCCATAATGCACATGACTGTGAAATAATCTATCTGCAACCCTAGGTAGTGTACGGTGGTAGGTGGTGTTCCCACAGAGCTGAAGGTGGCATAGTGGTGCATGTGTGCCACTGCTCTAATAATAGGGTTCCTTTGCTTTAATAATAGGGTTCCTCTTAAATGGATGTGATAATCACCCTTGAACAAAAGGGGGTAGAGGGACTCCTGCTTTGAGGTGCAATGTGCTGTGAGGGAGGGAGGACTGATTGAGTTCCTTTAAGGGCTGGAAAGGCAGACCGTTCTTGAAAGCAACCACCCAGCCACCATTGGGATGGGGTAACTAACCCCTTACAATCTAGTGGCTCAGCTCCTCCTAGATTCTTATTATGCACAGATCATATGGTTAGTCTATTCAAACAAGCCAAATAGATGTATTTGTACAGCAGGAATGCTGAACTCACAAATTGGAAGGTGCTCTTGTATGTGAATATGAAGAAACAAATGGCTCTGCAAAATAAAATATTTGCATAGAATGTCGTAATGAGACCAGTTTATGGGTCAAGTACATTACAGTTAGGTTGAATAGATTCTTCAAGTTACCATACCAGCAGGTTATGATTTTTCAAGCCCTGCAGAGGTATCAATATGTGGATGGAGCCTAAGCCCCTGTCTCAGTAGGAATCTGAAAGCTCTTTTTTGTTGATCACATAAGGTCAAGCACTCTTTAAACTGTGAAGGCAGACCAAAAAATCCATGTAGACTAATGTATCCCTGGGCTCACAAACACAAAACTGCACTCTGAGGTCTTAAGTTAATGATTGCCTTCCTCACATCTGTGCTGCTGCCAGAGTAAAAAATAAAAACATGTAAATTATCACTTATCTAAGACCAGCTGGATAAAGAAACAAAATGATCTCAGCTGATTGGAGGGCAAGCATTTTTTGTGGAAGAACACAAATTCTGCACAGTCAAAACATGTACTCCTGCTAACAACATATGGGCCGAGCCAAAGCCCCCCTTCTGGTAGTGACGCTTAAAGCCCTTTTCTTAACTGATCACATAATGTATGGCAACAGCTCTGCTGTCAAGCCAGGCCTACAAATGGTTTAAGTTGTCCGAGATTACAGCAGGAACAGTACAATGGTAAAAATTGCTGTGGTTGTAATAACCTGAAGCCACCCACCTCCAATGTATGGGCAACATGTGGGAGTCAGTGCTGCTTCAAATAGGATGTGGTGAGTAAGTCAGTGTCTTCACCATACCAATCGTAGATAACAAGTTTTTACTTCGACCCCCACCACCGATGGAAATTGCTCGTTACCAGAACACATTTAGTCAATTTTCTCAACATCTAACCTCAAACATTGCACTTGTGCTGTGCTACATGTGCCAAGTTGCGCTTTCAGCAGCTAGTTGCTCTTACCTCCTGCTCTGTGATCAGTGCCAGCCACTGCAGGGCGTTGCTGGTGGGCTCTATCTGGTGGGTGGCACTCTCATTTACCTGCGAGCTGGTAAAGCTGTTGTAGCCATGGTGTAATGAGAAGGTGCAGATGCTGTGGCCCCACTATATGCAATCGGAGCAGTAGCAACTTAGGGCAGGGGCAGGCTGGTGTCTTGAAGAGGTGAACAGCTCAGCCACAGAGCAATGTGGTTCTTCACAGCATGCCGCTATTCACTGATGCCAGGTCAACACCCCCTGGGGCAGCCAGAAAGTCTTTGGTGCAGATGATATAGTCCTGTAGGGTGGTATAGAGGCCCTCGCAGCCATGCTCACCCAGCTGCTGTTGCCACTCTTCCGGGATGTGTTCCAGATGGTGCAGGCCCTGCTTGCCCCCTGACATCTACAGGTTGTTTTCGGTACCCATGGTGGACCCACCTCTCTGCTGTGAATCTACTGGCCTATGTGCCTCCCCTGGCACACAATGGACTGCCCTTGCATCATTTGGGGTCTGTCGCTCCTGCTAGTGGTTCACCCCTTGCGCCTTGTCTATCCCCAGAGGCTCCCCCTGCAGATGGTGTAAATGCAGAGCCTCCTCCAGGCTCAGCAGCTCTCCTTGCTAACAACGTAGAAGTTCTCCCTGCCGCTCTTGACAGAATTCCTCCAATAGCTCCTCCACGCCGGACACCTGCGCCTGGAGCTTGGAGAGCAGGCCGCCTCGTCTTCAGAGGCCCTGCCCTGCACCCGCTGGGTCCCCAGTAGCAGCCGATCAGAAACAAAAGCCGCGCCAACCGGTGACTGGCCTGCAGTCTCTGCTATCAGATGCACCTGCTATGATAAGCCCCTACCTGAAAAACAGAACATTCACTAGCTGTGCCGCACCCGGTGCTGCTAGTATTTCTGACTTGAGTATTTCTGTCCACTTTTCATTCCCGTCTCAAGGCAGAGACACCCTTCACTGCGCTAGTAGCATCTCTCTCTCTATCTTTACTGTGTGTGGTTCTGTCTTCCATGATCCGGTAATAGAATCAAGGCAGAAGTAAAATGAAACACTGTCGTGGAAAACCTGAGCTTAGCAACATCTGCGCACCTTTCAGTGTGATCAGATCAAATGGGAAAAGAACGTGTATGACGCATGGCTGGAACATTAAATTAAAATGTGGTTAAAAAAACATGTGGCAGCCTGTCATAAGCGCCGGTGCTAGCAATTAAGTGCCGGTGCTGAGCACCGGAAACCACCGGCACAAATTAAGCACTGAGTCTACGCAACTTCACTAGTGTTCAACTGTGATGAGTGTTGAATAGAATGACAAATCGTGTGCCTCAATGAGGATTGTCCGTACACAGGGAGGGACTGACTGACGCATTTCACTTAGGGGTGAGTCCCTATTGCCAGCTCCACCTCTGTGAGCCAGACATAGTGGTTGGGATAGTTGCTGATAGACCTGTGCTCTTACGTGTCTTCAGCAATGTGAGTATGGTGACCATATTCTTGCCATGTGGATCAATGTGATCCATCACTACAGGCTGTGTCCACCCAGTTTAGTGTGAATAGGTATGCGAAGAGATGTTCTGTTGTCAAATGTGATGGGGGACACTACTTTAGGCCTGCCAACGACTTTGACATTTCATACCCAGCCCTATTTCTAACATTGCGTGGGGCAAAGTTGAGGAATTGCGCGATTGCTGTTTCAGAGGAATGAGGCCACAGCTAGTGCACACATTCCCAGTCATCTCACTTCCTATGTGTGTCACGGTCATACATGCGCATTGCTTTCATTTCCCAGGGTGTACCTTTTTGGGCAATCAATGTCCTTACATTCATCCATACTTTCCTACTTGATCGATTATGGACATGACACATCTGTGTGAATTTGAATGATTTATTCACATTCGGTGGAGTGTCAGAGCTGGAGCAGTACATGGCCATGCAAACCCCACATTACATTGTAGCCCAGTGGAGGGCCAGCCAGAGTCATTTAGGGATTGACAAGTACATCGGAAGAGGAAGAGTACAGTCCGCAGTCTGATTGCTGTGTCATTGGTAAGCAAACAAAATATGGCAGTCCATGTCGAGGTCCAAGCTGAGTGTCGCAGAGTGTTTCGGGGGACAGTGGGAGGTGTTAATGCAGGGCATGATGCAGAGGGCAGAACCAAGCTGAAACAGGGCAAATGGCGGAGAAGAATGCTACTGGATCCTTCTTACTACAAAGGTGGAATCACCCGCATCTTCGTCCTCTATGTCATCTGTCTGACATGTGGGTGCTGATGTTTGGTCTGCAGCACTGTGTGCCACTGACAAATCAGGGGCCGGAGATGTGTGTGTAGAAGTACCAGCAGCATTCATCAGCAACTGCCTTAGTGGCAGCAATGCGATGATGAGGATCTGCAGGGCATGGAAGATCCCAACAACTTTTTGCTGGTGTGCATCCGTGGCAGCCATTCTTTCCGCTTGCATCTGCTCTCTGTTCTCCATTATCCTCAGCATCTGTGCCAACTCTCAGCTGACATCGCTGAGGCCACTCTGACTAGGCAGTTGTTCTCCTCTCAGAGTCATGACTCCAACGATGTCGGGCATGGATTGTTGGACATCATGGAGCGAACTGTGGGTGTCCGTTAGGGAGTGTAAGTGGTCCCTGATGGGACTTAGACACCCACATATGTCATCTAGTTTGGCTGCCATGAGGTCAAACTCCACCCGCACCTGTTCAGCCACCTCCTTCTGGCAGACTAACACATGGCCTTGGAATGCGATGTGTTCTTTGGTGAGGTGCTGGGAGCCAGCCGTGGTGGTGGGTGCTTCCTGCTGTTTGGTCTGTGCAGGGGGTGGGGTCTCCTCGATGCAGCTGGGCTGCCCTGCTCCTGGAAGTGGGTTGCTGTAGCTGTCCATGAGCTGTTGTAGGGCGTCGGTGTCGAAGGTGTGGAGGTCCTCTTCATCATCACTGATGAGGTGTCTGGTCTGCTCTGCAGGAGGTGTTGATTGTCCCTCTGCAATGTGAAGGGGAGATGCATTTTAACATTGTGTTGACATGTTTGTTGACGCATTGTTCGAGTTTACATACAGACTGCATGACAATGTACATTGTGACTGTTTGGGAGGAGCTGACTATTTGATGCGGGACAGTGGACATTTGAACTACATCACGGATGTGAGGTTGTACACGTACATTGTCATCTCACAGTTTCCTGCTATGCCAGATGTGATTTGCCAGTTTCTACGCACAAGCGGAACCAGTTGTGTCCTCTGTTCTGTAGTGAGAGTGTTGCACTTTGTACCACATTGTCGTCAATGATGATGTGCTGTTATTGCTATGTCTCTGTGCTGCATCGTGAGCGAGTCACCCCTGCAGCTGTGATTCTGCTGCCCCTTATCCCTTTGAGGCGGTGTGCCTTTGACTTCTGCGCTTCTCCAGTGCTGAGATGTTGCAGACTTGGCTAATTTTGGCTCTGGTTCGGATTTTGGACTCTTGGGCATGGTTTATCTGCAGATGTGTTGTTGACGTCAGGGGTTGTTTGTGCACGTGGATGTGTCAGGGTGTGACCTGCTCTTTTACGAATGTGTTCCACACTCAGCCACCTCAGTGTCGTGGCGTGCACCATGTCATGATAATTGGACTGCAGCCATGCTGTTCATCATGCAGTGTCACTTGCATTGTCAGTGTGGCTCACAGACACGCAGCTTTGCTGGTTTTGACACGTGTGCATGGGTTGGTTGTGAGATTGGTGCTGTGTGGGGAGGGACCCCTTTGTGCCCATAGTGGACGGGGGCCTACTTGCTGTTTGTATATGTGCTGCAGTGTGCCAAGGGGATCAGGAACATGATCCAGAGTCATTGTGGGTGTGCAGTGTGCTCTACTTAATTGTGCATGTGCGCCATTTTGCCCATCTCCCCCCGTCCCCCCAGGCCCTGTTCGGTACTCACCCTGGTGCTGTTGTGTCAGGTCATGTTGAGCAGTGTTCGGACCCCCAACTCCTGCCACCGTCTCCCCACTGATGACTGTGGCCACCATTTCCTCCCTCTCATCCAGCTCCTGGTGTTCCGCTGGAATGCCACCTCCAGTCTGCATTGCTGCCTGATGGTTGTCAGCGAGTTTCTTCTTGGTTTTGCGCTTCGCATCATTCCAGCGCCTCTTGAACTCTCCAATTGTCCTCCTCCTCACTCCGACTGCATTCACCTTGTCCAGGATGGACTGCCATATTGCATTTTTATTTGCCAATGACACGTTGGAGGTGACGAACAGTTGTTGATGGTGTTCTATCACCTCCGTGATGATGATCCTGTTTTCCTGCGGACTGAACTTCGTCTTCCTCGTCTTCTTCTCCTTGCCCTTCCGTGACCCCGAGGTCCCAGGCTGGTCCTCCTGGGGGCTTGTGGGGTTCTGGTCGTCCTCTGTACTTGCTCAGCTTCCTCCATGGTGCTGCGCAGTTTTAATTATTTTGTTTGTGTTTTTCGGTGCCTTTATAGTGCATTTTCCCGCATGACGCGTGGGAATTGCAGGCCTGTCGCTGGTTATTGCTGATTTTTTTATCGGGGTTGGCCACATCACCACTTTTTTCGCGTTCGAGTTTCGTGTTTTTTTTGTCGTCACAGTAATTTTATCGCGGTCATTTGACGCGTTAGCGTGAGACTATCGCATGGTACCGCCGTGTTGAGAATACAACGTTAACACAGTGTTACGTGTTATTTTCCCGCGATGGACTGCGATGTGCAAAGTTGCGTTAAGCTAATTTTGCGATAATCATCACACGTTCTTGAGAATATCCCCCTATCTGTTTAAAAACTCTTGTTGTCCCTGCATTATCCTATTTACTAAGTTATTTTATATTTCTAGTATCTGTATTTTACCTCAAACTGTCTCTGTCTGTACATGTCTGTCTGTACCATCCTTTCTTCTGGTTTTTCAGTCAGCTTTCCCTCTCCCCTTATATATTTTGTGGACTGCCTAGTGGTGGTACTTTAAGACTTAGAGAACCCATTGGTCATGGGCACTTACTACTACTAGTACTAGTACTACTTCTATGCGGTGCAGATTGTATGCCCAAGTAAGGTATTCCACGAATGTTTGTTGAGATGAGAAGGCTTTTTTTCCTTCTCAAGCTCAACCAGTAAAATGAAAGAATGGCCATGGTCATGTTGGACACCCCAAAGTTGCGTCTTCTTCTTATCTAGGTTGATGGTGAACTGATCACCATGCACCATGGCTTGTAGGAAATATGAGGAGGAAGAGGATGGCCCCATTTCATTTGCCAATCAAGAAGATCTTATGTCCGATTTTTCTCCCAGTTGGCCACTCTTATTTCTTTTCAAATACTCAGATTCCCCAATAGCTCTATCCACTCAGTTCAGCCCTTTACAGGTTGTCTTCTTGAGAGGCTTTTCAAAAATTGCCACCAACAAAATGCTGAACTGGATATTTTATTATTTTTGCTAGGACATACTGTCTGTACCCGAATTGTAGAGATGTGTGTGGTGTATATATTTTCAATTTTGCTACAGGAAAAAATAAATAGGGGGAGGCGTATATGTCATCTAAAAAATGTGTAATGTTTTTTCTAGCCGCACTGACCACCAGTGCCGGGGCCAGCAGGGACGGAGGCGCCATCCAGGGATCAGATGCCGCAGCTGCAGGGGTGAGCCAGCTGCAGTGGCAGGTGGTGGTAAGTCATATTGCTTGCTTATTGAGAAATGATATACTTGCTGCAAGGGTTTACACTGTACTGTTGAGACTAAGGTGTAAACAGTTGAAGACACCACTTTACTTAGCATATACAGTGGGAGTTGAGTAGCTAATGGCCTCTTCTATCTTCAACTCAGCAGAGGAAGTTCCATGGTGAGTCAGACCTTGATGGGTTGATGGAAAAGGGAAAGAAGGATGGAAGGAGGAAGGACTGGTGAAATGTAATATGATTGACAGAGAATGATGTGTGGGTGAAAGGATGCCTATAGGTGGCTGATAGGATGCATGGGTGGGTGAAGGATGGATGAAAGGTGAAAGAAAGGATGTCTGCCTGGATGGGTGAAAGTGTATGGGTGAATGGAATCCTCTAGGGGGATTGATGGGTCAAAGCAAGGATGCATGGGTGGTTAATTGACAAATGTATGTTGGTCAAAGGTTTGCTGAGAATGATAGCCATGTTTTGATGGATGGATGGATGGTATTCATAGGTGAAGACTGGATAAAGAGAATGTAAAACTTAAATGGTGACTGAGTAGCAAAGCCAAGGGTGAAGAATAAAAATAATACTAGTAGAACAATGCAATGATAAATGGAAAAATCCCTGGGAAGAAGCCTAACCAAGGAATGTTTTTTAATCAAGGTTTTTGATTCAAAGATTTGAGGTTGTATTTAAGACTACTCCCATGGCTCACAGTAGTTTTCAAGCACAACCGATATTATGTACCCACCCATCATCATCAATCGCCTCCTTTGAGTCCCACTCCCTAGCCATGGCATTTCAGCAGTGTCAGCCGTGGGTTGCTTATCGGCTGCATGGTTACAACAGTAGTACCTCACGTTGTGCCGTATATCATTCATATATTTGTAACTATTCATCTGCCTTGTGGTAGTCAGGGTGAAATTTAGGCATTTAATGGATCATGGCCATGATAGGAAAAGAGATAATTGTGTAGAACAGCTGTCCCACCAGCAGACAGTAGCAAAGTATCACGACATGAGTATGTCTGTCTAGGGCGCAAGCTGAGCTGGCATGCCTACATTAATTTAGCTAAACAAGAGAGAGAAGAAGAATGCTGGTATACTCCATAGTGCCTAATGCCTGAAACTCTAATCACATCCGAATCGCATGGGCCGAGGAATCGAGGATACCAGCAAATGTTAGGTACTGCTAGTGCTACTGTGCCACTATGTAATTTGTATGTGTTACTGTTTTTCTAAGAGTTTTGGTTAAAATTTGTCTTTTTTCTTTTTTTGATATAGCTACTCCTGCCACTCCATCACAACCCAACAGGCAGGATGTAGCAGCCAGGACCCGGCAAAGGAAGCTGGAGGCCATCAGGGACGAATACCATCGGCTGGTGGTCCTGGAGGAAGAGGAGGAGGCGGCAGCAGCTGCAGCCTTGAATGCCCTTGGCCCCAGCCAGGCCCCAGTGCCTCTGAAAGTATGGCACCACAGTCAGGCAGCCGCCCACCACCTGCCACCATTCAACCACTGCTGCCCCCCGTATTGACTCTATAGAGCTTTTCAGTGCTGCATGCTCCAGAGGATGGCGCACCTGGAAGCCAGAATGGAGGAGCGTTTCGACAGGTTGGAGAGGAAGCCCCCTAGCCCGCCCCTAGGCCTCTATTGCCCCTTTTATAATCTTTTGTTTGGGGGTGGGACTTGTTGGGAGAGGGTGGGAATGTGGGAGTTGAGGAAATCTTATTTTTTTTTACATATTTATTTATGGACATTTGATTTATGGACAATTACCTTTTTGGACTTTCTTTACTTTGGACATTGGTTGGGGTTAGGGAGAGGGGTGAGCCAGGTGTTGTGGATTTTCTAGTTTATACTTGTTAGGAAAATACATATTTTATAGTTGTACATATGATTTGGAAATTTTTTTGGGGGTTACTCTTTTCCTTCACACTGTTTCCTTTGCCACGGGCCTTCAGCCAGTTTTTAATATCTGCCGATAGCGTAACACACCAACAGATAGTTATGCAGTACCCTCACTTGGCCTACTACTCTCTCTTCCTAGTCTCTGCAGTCTGCAGCTATATTAACCCCTAAGGACTCGGAGGGGGTGGGGGTGTGTGACTTTCCATTGTATATAGATTATTGCAGCTCAAAAATTAATCCCCCACAGTTCTTCTCTTACCTGTGATTAGGTGAAGTGATGGCTGTATGGCTTCCCAAGGTGCCATGGTGGTGGTAGTAGACAGTAGCAGCATGCTACTGGACTAGTTGAAAACTGGTGTAAGAACCAGATCCAGAAGCGAGGTTCCGGTCACTCCTGGCCGAACTGAAACTGTAGGATGAGGAATATTCATTGCAGGGAAATAATTCAATTGAAATAAAAACTGAGTTAATGCAGTTTTATATGCAAGCTTTGCAAAAAACAAATGAGACAGTCACCAGAGGGAGACTAAAGTACAGCTAGTATTACACAAGAAGAAGAGAGGCAAACAAGAAAACATGATAAGCAATGCTAAAGTTAAATAAGTAATCAAAATGGTGAGCTAGTAAAATTTACAGAATGAAGTTGCCTTGAGCTATAAAGTGGACAAGCGTAACCTTTAGTGCTGCACGGATGAGGATGCTGGCAATTATGAATTATGTTCCTCTGAAAAAAAATATATTAAATACTGTGCATGGGTGGGCAATCTAATATATATAATATTGCCAGAGTGGGTTATACTTAGAGCAGAAGAAGATCCTCGCCCTGCCTTGAGTTGGTGTTGCATTCACCACATCCGCCCAACCAAGTGTGTGATCAATTAATGGGGTAAATTTAATTTAGTCACACCTCAATAAATCACACAGCCCGGGGTAAAAGAGTTAGGGGTTCGATGAATGGATGGGAAGGGGGATTTGAGGGAAAGGTTTGACAAAGACAAACAATACACAAGGACAACATTCATCTTGGCAGCCAAGCATCATAAATCTGTTATGGTAGGAAAAGGAAATGCATACATGATGATGAGTACTAGTACAGGTAAACCAAATCAAATTGTCAGTCTGCCCCAAAAGAGACTCAAGTTACATTATTTCCTGTTCTAGTGAGCTGTGAAAGATACTTAGCAAATACAATTAAAATATCTGTAGGTGTCAAGTAAACAAACATAAACAAAACACACAGTTCTAATGATTAAATAGAAAAAAGGATACTGTATTGCCAAATTCGGAGTTGCATCTGCATTCCTCTTGGACTGTTCTTCAATCTTGGGTGCCTGGCGGATGCGGTTTGGTAAGGTAAGTGTGAGAATGTTATATTGTTGTTCCAGTATGGTGCAGGGTAAAGGGCCTGTAGATTGAAAAACAAAAATGATATTGAAGAATCAAGGAGAAAATGTAAACTGCATAAGGAGTGCAACAAGAAGACTCAGCGGTAGCATGGCTAAATGTCTGTTTCCAGCAGTTACCTTCAACAACAGGCCCCCCACCTAACCACCACTTAGCTTCAAAGTTGAGCCAGACAGCACTGAGCACACACACACCCAGTAACATAGCATTTTCCCAATCAAGTAAAAATCAACGCACTGCTGTCAGTCACACCACTCACCACCACTATACAGACTTGTGTAGGTCTCCAGTTTACCTTTAGGCAACTTCAAAGTCATCATCATCCAAAGTGTTTGGTTTCAGTGAATTTGAAAACTTACATCTTCTTCTGGTAGCAGTTCTCGAAGTACTCACTCTCATGCCTGCACCCTGAGTCATTCCATCATCTCTGATTCTCCCGACTCTGACTCTGAGCATAGTGTCCAACTCTGTACCAACTGTGTCCCGAGTCCCAGCCTGTAGTAGTCAATGTATTTGTTGAATTACAAGAAGGGAAAGATTGAGTCACTTTTTGTGTAGACTAGATTTGTGTTTGCAAACTTTGCAGTATCTAAGGGACTGGTCGGGTCTGACTCTTTGAGGAGTATAAAGCAGAAAACAATAAAACAAAGCAGTTGGACTGTGGAGTGGACCCAGTGAAGAAATCTCACTATCTCTCAAGGGGGAAGGAAAAAAATTACTTTCAGGAGAAAATTATTGATCAGCCGTCAGTAGGCCATCAACATTGTGAATCTCAATCATCACTAACACATTAAGCGTAATAACCACCCAGTCTCACACTACCTGCCACCACATGAATCATCTCTTCTCAAAACACATGATGATGACACATCACAATAAGTTCACAACACAACAAACAACAATCACTCAGCGTGCAATGCATGCCAGCATTTAAATGTTCTTCCGGTGTGCTCACCGTGATCGATTGGTGGTACATTGCAGAATGCAAATCCTCCATTTGTTCATGAAGCTGAGAATTGCCAGTGTAAATTGAATTATAAAGATATCACGTGTGGATCAGTCCCTTTAGGGTAGGAAAGGATAGATAGTCACGGCCCAGGGTTGGAGGCAGGCACACATTTGCTTGTATTCTCCATCCAATGTCTGGCTTGAGGGAAATGACTTTGGAGTGTGAGTCGGGACTTCTTCACTGCTCACAGTTGCAACTCCAATCTGGCAATAATATGTGTCTAAGAGTAAGTTGGTGAGGATGCATTGGTCAACCAAACACACACAAATAATAAAGTAAATAATGTTCCCTAGCTATATCTTTTTTTGGGGGGGTTTTGGCGTCAAAGAAAGAAAAAAAGCCTAGTAGTCAGGGAAGTAGAGCTTGTCCTCAAACTCTGTTGGTTTGCTCAGAGGTAGGTCATCCAACACACTACATCCATGACCTGAGTCTCCCTCATCTTCCTCCTGTGGTACTTCAGGTATGTTGTAATCGGGTGATATAAAGTGCTGATTCATTTTGATCATGGTTAATCTCTCCACATTTTGGAGTGAGAGACTGGTCCTTCTCACTGTGACAACGGCACCAGCAGCACTGAAAACACGGTCAGCGGAGACACTGGACTCAGGGCAAGCTAGATAGTTTATTGCCAGACTGCTAAGGAATAGCCATTGGTGCCTCTTCCCATACCAATACACCAATAGGTTTTGATCAAGGTAGACCTCTGTTGCGTCATCCAGATAGGCCTGGACCATTCGCTCAATGTTCATTGCTGGTGCTCCACTTTGCTCAACCTCTTTTGCCTTCGCCTCTGCACTGGACTTAAGCCCTGCCAGTAGAAACCACTCAGTGGTATATTTGGGGGCTGATGCTCCTGGTCTTGTTGTTGATGGTGTTCTTGTTGTTGGTTTTGGCTGCTGTGAGCCAACAGCACTGCCCTCAGGCTCTGAACTTGAAGGCTGCCGCACAGGACTTGTGCCCTGGAGCAGTGGGCCTCTAATTCCCTGCCGTTCCTTTTTGAGCTCACTGCCTTGGTCAGCTATCCATGATTTGTATTTTCTAACATCCCCATCTGAAAAAGGAATGAAAGTGGACAGTAATGGTTTGTACTGTGGATCAAGAATTGTGGCACATATGTAATGTTTGGAGGACACAATGTCTCTTTGCACTCTTTTATTAGCAGACAAGCGAAGGATTAAGCTCTCTGCCAAGTCATACACATCTTTTTTTCCTCCACACCTGTGTACATTGCAAGCACATCCTTTAGCTGTTCCTGTAGCATGCACAACAACGGGATAGCTTGGCTCATGGCACTGTCCTCTTTGTTTACTTCCCATGTAAACGCCTCAAAAGGAAGCAGCATCTCTGTCAGGCATTTGACTAGGCCCCATTGGTCCATCTCAATGATCATGACTTTCACAGTTGCATCCCATCTTTGCCTGATGTATTCATTGATAGGTCTGAACTGCTCAAATAGGCATTCAAGCATGTAATAAGTGGAGTTCTAGCATGTTGGTACCTCCTGTATGAGTGCTTTAACTGGCATTCTTTAATCATGCTGAATGACCCTCAGCTGTTTCCAGGCTTTATATGAATGGCTGAAATGAGTGCAAGTTATTCTGCAGGTGGACAGTAAGTTGCTTACTTTGTCTTCTTTTTTGAGAATGTACTGTACAATAATGTTGATAGGGTGCGCCAAACACAGGACCCTGAAATAACCACCGTTGGTCATGGCCTTAAATAAATTACTGCCATTGCACGTGGCAACAAATCCAATCTTAAGCACTCTTGGTCACAGCCATTCAAAGACCTTGTTGTTAAAGTCTTCCAAAATGTTTGCAGCTGCATGGGATTTCTTCATTGCGAACATCGCTACTGTCGCATGCTCCCGAGCAGCATTAAAATTCTCAGCAGTGTTAACACCTGCAGATATTTTTTCTCTAGCCCCCACAAATGAGATCCAGTGAGCAGTGATGCACATGTAATCAGTCACTGGGCAACTGGTCCACATGTCTCTTGTCAGGTGGATACTGTGAACAGCACTCTGCTGCAAAGCTTGTCCAAGCAATTCAAGCACATCGTGATGTAGCACTGGAATAGCAACTCTGGCAAAATAGGACCATCTGGGAACCTTCCATTTTGGCAAGATGACTGCCACAAATTCAAGAAAACCCACCCCTTCCACGAAAGAAAACGGGAAGAGGTCCAGCGCTAACATTTTAGCCAGCTTTGCGTTGTACAGACGTACCATTCGGTGGTTGCGTTCATACTGCCCCTCTGGCCTAAACATGGCAGGAATAGTATCTTGATGCCACTGATGCAGGTGACTTCTTTAGAGCAGGTAGTGGTAGGCTCAGTGTGCTTTTCAGTGGGACAGTCACTGTCCTCTGTTGCCTTGGTGTCTCGACCTGAGTCTCGTGCCATTGCAATGTTGCTGATGTGCATGATACTACTGCACTGTTGGGGAGAGGGTGGCTGTGCGTAATGAAGATGTCTTCCTGTTCTTCACCTTCCCCGTGATCGGATTGAATTCGGATTCCCTTCTCAGCTGGCTTGCACCCCCTTCACCAACAACACTTGCAGTTTTTTAGGCACTAAGGTGCGCCTCCCAACGGATCATATGGTGCTTTTTCAAATGGGTTGTTTGGCCCTCTGTACTATAGTTTATACCAAGCTTACCCCCACTAACACTTGCTCCGCAAAGGGAGCATATGGCAATGTTCGCCTTCTTCTGGCTAACAGAAAAGAAGTCCCAAACTGGGGAGCTCAACTTTCTGACGCTGGTGCCACTGCCAATGTCAGATGAACTAGGGGTAGGTGGGCATTTTGACATTTGACTCTCTGCAGTACCTACTTCTACTGAGGTGGTTGTGGATGTAGGTTGCTGCCGGGACTTTACAAATATGGCAGCTGGCGGTGGTTGGATCTGTGGTGCCACTGCCACACCCCCCTCAGGAAGTTGGCATGGGGTAACGTCGGTCTCCACTGATTGCTGGCTTGCCGCCATCCTCCTCTTCTACATCTGCCTCCATAACTCTAAGGCTTTCTGGAATCTTCCATTTCCCTAGCGTGGTCTGAGTCGTCTTGTGGCGTGTCTCACTCTCAGACTGAGGCGGGATTCAAGTGGTGTCTAGATCATCAGAAGAGGGGCTTGAAAAATAAGATGATGCACCACTAATCCTCCTTTTTCTATCTGGAGATCTGGAAAACAATGGATCTTCTAGAGCTCAAGCTCTTGAACTGCTCCTGTTTCAGGAGGAATTATTATTGGCAGTTGTGGCTGCCTCTGTGACAGACATGGGCTTGGACCTAGATTTGTGTGGGTCCACTGATTTGGGGGTGCTGCTCCCAGCTTGCTCCCCAGAGGCCGGTGTGGCAGGCGCAGTTTTTGGTTTTCTAAAGATCATCTGGGGTGACATATCAGTGGTGGTGGTAAGCTCCCTCTTCTTCTCACTGGCCACTTTCTTGGTAGCAGTTTTAGCACCTTTCTTTGGGGGTGTCTTGAAGCTGTCAGTTAGCAGTGGCACTTAGCTTCACAAGTTCAAGAGATGTCTGAGTGTGGGTCACTCACCCATCACGCCTTGCACAGGCATTATTTCTGGCAGTATCATGGGTGATGTTGTCTCTTGTTGTCTTGTTGTACACCTAAAAGAAAAGAAGCAAGAAGGACGTCAGTAAAATGTAGCATTGTTGCTGTTCAATTAGTAGTACAAACACATTATCATTTAGTGTGGTCACTGGTTACTCCCTTAATTAACAATACAGGGGCATATTCACAAGGAGCTATCGCCGAATTAACGGCACTTTATCGCAGCCAAAGTCGTGATAAACGTACCCCCCCATTCACAAGTCGGTGTAAACAGCCCACAGCACCAGTTTACCCACGATAGCAGCCGCAAAAAACATTGCCACAGAGGACCCCCGCAAATATCGCTGATGAGATGCAGAATAGGCATACCCGTGACAAAAGCCGAGACAACAGCACACCTCAACATTCACAACGACCAGCCACATCCGGCATAAAAACACAAAACAGGCGATAAGGCACGTTAGCACCAGGAAATCTACATCTGCTCTGACCTGGCGTAAAGTCGGACGGCAGCCAGCACCACAAAAGGGAGCACAGCCCAGGGCCACATCCGAAGGGCAACAGATGACATGGAGCCACCCATCATGCGGCCCGGACACCCAAGAGGGCCACAACACCCACCTCCACCACCCCAGGACCCCAACCCACACCGGGATCACCCCTCCCCCGGACCACCACAGATGCAGTGCAGACAAAGACAGCGGAACCCCAGGAAACGTACCAGCCGCACAGACCCAACATCTGACAATGTCACCGTCCACTACAGGCTGAAAGGGACAACCAACCTACGAATCCTGACCATCATCGCCTAACAAGCCTATGGCAACAACACAGCAGACAACCAACATCCCACCCCACACAAAGCTGATGGTGTGGCTGCACCTGTTAGCCCCTGGGACCCCCCACGCAACACCCGCCAGAGTCGGAGGAGTCTCACAGCCAGCCACATCCCAATCCCCCACACCTGTCCTGGACATCACCATCACCCTGGTACCCCAGTCCCCATACGTACAACACAAAGCTCAGGATCCGCTGGAGACCAAGCAAGGACCATACGCCTTAGCAGGATGCACGCACGGGTTGGGGGCAATACACAGCACACATGTACTACCTGTGCCCCCTGGTGACACAGCACACAATCACCGCAACAGGAAGCACACGTCTCACACCAATGTGCAGGCAACAACAGAACACCGTGGAACACCCAACAATGTCGCCTTCAAATACACAGCCAGTGTGCATGATACCTTCATCCTCCGACAGTCCATCATCAACCAGCGTTCCCAGGATGGCAACAAGGGAAATGCACAGTCCCTTGGCAATATACAAATGAACACCCCACACACCTCAACTCCACAACCATGCAACTCACAACGCTGGCAATGCACACGTCACAAAATCATATACAACAGGCACAACAATATGCCCACCCACCAGACACGACACAACAACTGACAATGTCCACATGGGCAAGCCCTGAACATGAGCCAGCAACGGCATGGCACCTCAGCCACATAATAGCCGAATGTGGGGAGAGGTGGCAACCAGGCACGTGTGAAGGATGCAGTAGAACCATGATTGGGAAAGTACACAATGCCAAGAGTGCTGGAGATGTGCTGGACACCTCGCAGTATGCAGAACACACCCATATCCATGGCGACATACACTGCTTGCGTATGGAGTGCAGTGGACAGTGGACGCCACCATGTCACCCCAGCCAGTGGGGGACCTCGCGGAAATGTTGCCTGTTACGCCCCCCCCTAAGCGTCAGCGGAGTGGGATGGCCCAGCGTACGCCATGCCAGCATTGGGGTGTGAATAAAAAGCACGTAGGCCTGGG
The DNA here is from genome assembly GCA_963921515.1 of Calotriton arnoldi. Classification (NCBI taxonomy): domain Eukaryota; kingdom Metazoa; phylum Chordata; class Amphibia; order Caudata; family Salamandridae; genus Calotriton; species Calotriton arnoldi. Next base: position 742,361 of record CAWUFW010004433.1, on the reverse strand, counting down.
CGTGGTCCTCTTCCGGAAAGACCCACGTCTCTGCCAGGGCGGCGCCTCCCACCTCGCCACGAGGCCGACGCCATCCTCGTGAGCGGAGTTCCCTGCGATACCGTGCGCCTGCCGGACCCCGGCACGCTGGACCACGAACCCGTCAGCCCCTGCGCAGCCAGGCCACACTGATCACCTTCCGACACCGGCGTGTGTCAAGGAGGGCCCACCACGTGCCGGCGCAAGCCCCAAGCCCGAGGCCCGAGACCTTGGCAGCCACCTCAGACCATCACGGCCTCCATGACACAGGCCCGCTTTATTCCCTTTTCGTTGATGTACTCCACTGCCGCCCCCGGCCTACTCTTCTGACCAGTAGGTCCCATATGTGAAACTGTGTCCTGAGTCATGAATGGCAGTGACCCCAAATCCGGGCCAGCGGCCACAGCACCAGACCCCCGATCAGTGAGGCATAGTTCCATATGGGCATCTTGCGACACGTTGTGCCACTAACCCTGTTCAATGCCAGCCTGCTACACGTAGTGCCACTAACCCTGTTCAAAGCCAGCCGGTTACACGTGGATGAGGGACCAGGACTACCCTGCTGACCAGTAGGTCACACATCCAGCACCTAGTCGCAAAGCACGAATGGCGGAGTCCACACTAGTGGTCGCATGGAGAGGTGTAAGAGGAAGATGCGGCTCAGTCCGGACGAATGCCGGGTCACATACACAGAGGTGACCTTAACACGTGGTGCCACTGAACCTGAACTACGCAGGCCGGTGGGGCCATCCAACCCAAGCCGGAGACACTCGGTGAATGGTGCGTGCTGACCGCTGCCTCAGGGCTACACCACGGTCAGGTAGGTCACACATTTGGAACTGAGTCTTGATTACACCATGGCAGTGAACAATATTTAAGGCAGAGAACAATTCACAATACACCCTCCGATGTGGTGGCAACAAGTCTGTGCATGGCATCACAACCACACGTGTCTGTGGGCCTACACGGACCACTGCCCTCGGCCTACACTGCACACGAGTGAGATCACAGATTTGGAACTGAACATCGGTAATTCAAAAGGCAGAATACATTTCTTCCCACGCATGGAGGGGCGTAAGAGGATGACACGTTGCAGTCCGGAGGGAACAGGATCAGCGTCACGGAGGTGATTGAACACTACCGACAACTGCCACTGTGTCACTAATTCTGTGCCTCGTGAGCCAACGACCCGTGCCTGTGGGCCACTGCTGACAACTGCCTCCGGCCTACACTGCGGTCCAGTAGGTCACAGAGCATTGATTTGGCATTCTTGGAGTTCACATATGTGTACCGGCATCATCGCAGACTGCATCCCCTCACAGCACCTGTGCCATTAAGTTTGTTCCCCAACATTCATGGACACTCACTGGTCATACATTGGTGGCGTTTGTGTCTATAGACTAGGGGCTAGTTTTCATCCTCATGTAGCTGATCCGAATTGTTGGTGCAAACGAGGGTTGCGCTTTCCACTCCTCCATTTGCTGCTTCCAGATAACACCAGATCTTCCGCATCATGCCCTGGAGGACACCTTCCACTGTCCCCCGAAACCCTCTGCAACATACACCTCGGACATTGATGGGGACCCGCTCAAGTCGCATGGCCCATCTGACTGCACCGCAAGTCACCGTCCCGTGGCTGGGTGCCTGTGCCGGCCGCAGTGCATCCGGGGCCACTAACTCTGTGCTGCTCAGGCCTGGGATCCCTTCTTCTGAGACATTGAATGGCCTCTGTAGCGATGGTCTTGGGGTCATCAACGCCATGTGTCTGTGGCCCTGCGCTGTCCGCCTCCTCCGGTCCCAACTGCGGGCCACCAGGGCCTACACATGGCATCGAGTCTTGACCCGCCCGGACGTCACATCACCGCAGGAGGCACACGCCACCACCGCAAAGACCACCGCCATCTGCCAGAGTCGAAGCGGTGGTCCTGACAGACCTAAGGAGTTGCTCAGACCTGTCGTGGATGCCATCATCGGCCTGATACCCTGCTCAGCACTCCAGGTGCCAGTGACTCAGTGCACCGCAAGCCAATGTCCATTACTGATTGAGTTTGTGCTGTTGTGAGGTTGCACAGCAATGTCACCTCATGCAGTGGGGAAGACCTGGGACCATGAGGAGGAGGATGTGTCAAGTGTGCGGATGGGAGAAGGCACAGACAATGGGAGGGCAGGTGGCAACAGCCCCAAGGCAGGAATGCAGACTGGTGGCGGTAGTCAAGCTACACACTCGGATCTAATACTGGGTATTGCGCTGTGGACTGTGGACGCAACCGTCACCTCAGGTAGTGTGGGAGACCTGGGACGTTGATGAGGAAGTTGATCCAGGTGTAACACACCCCACTGCATCTGCATCAGGACTGACCCGAAGGGACACAATCCTAGCAATTTCTTCACATGAGCGCGCTCTTCTCTAGTGCCCCTACCTCAGTGTACTGCAACTCACGGAACCTCCAGACTGAATATTGGGTGACCTCTGTCCTTACTCTGGATCCCTCCATGTTGCTCTGCATTTGACTCTGTTATGCTGGTGTTATCTGTTTCCATTCCACTGGTGTCCACTGTTCAGGTTGTTGGCAGCACCAAGCACTCCGTGCGGGCTGGCTTATACTCACCCCACACACATCCAGCACAGGCGTCACTGTACATGTGGCCCAGCCAATAAAGGGGACGGGCGCACGTGCCCGTGGCCAGTTCAACATGATATGTGCATGTGTCTCTGTGGAGGTGTGGGTCTCCTTTGTGGGATGTAGGTGGTCCCTGAAGGGTATTGGACACCCACGTATGTGTTCTAGTTCGCATTCCATGGGTTCGGCAACACCCTCACCTGTTGGGCCACCTCCTTTTGGCGTTCTGCCACCTGGCATTGGGGTGCCATGTGTGGGTGGGTGAAGTGTTGTGAGGCAGCCGTGATTGCGGGTGCTACATGCTGTGTGGTCTGTTGCAGGGGCTGGGTTCTCCTCTGAGTAGCTTGTCTGCCCTGGTCCTGCTGGTGGGTTGTGTGGGATGTCCATGGGCTGTTGTAGTGCGTCGGTGTCGGGGGTGTGGTGTTCGTCTCGGGCATCACTGATGGGTTGTCTGTTCTGACCTGCTGGAGGTGTTGTTTGTCCCTCTGCATTGTGAGGGAAGGTGCATGTTGGCATTGTGTTGGCGCCTTGTTCTTGTCGACATGCAGACTGTGTGACAATGTACATTGTGACTGTTTGGGCGGTGGTGGCTATTTGAGTTGGGACAGTGTACATTTGGCCTACATGGCTGATGTGGGGTTGTAGGGGTAGATGTGCATCTCACAGTTCCCTGCTCTGTCCAATGTGATTGTTCTGTTTCTGCACCTGGGTGGACCCAGTTGTGTCCCCTGTTCTGCATTGTGGGTGTTGCACTTTGTGCCACATTGTGATGGTATGTGCTGTGATTGCTATGTGTGTGTGCTGCAGTGTGCCACGGGGATGGGGGACATGTCCCTGGGTAATTGTTGGTGTGCAGTGTGTTACATCTCATTATGCATGTGTGGCATTGTGCCCATCACCCCCCGTCCCCCCAGTCCCTGTTGGATCCTCACCCTGTTGTTGTTGTGTCGGGTCCTCTCGAGCTGTGCCCGTACTCCCTACTCCTTGCACCCTCTCCACACTGATGACTGTGGCCTGGGTTTCCTCCAGCTACTCCTGTGGCGCTGGACTGCCACCTCCTGTCGCCGTTGCTGCCTTCCTGTTGGCAGCGGGTTTGTACCTGGTTTAGGTTGTCACGTCCTGCCAGCGCCTCTTGGCCTCCTGGATTGGCCTCCTGGGCACTCCAACTGCATTCCAGGTGGTCTGCTTGTGGGTCAGTTGCTGGTAGTGTTCTGTCCCCTCCGTGGCCTTGGTCTTGTTTTCCTGTGGTCTGCACCCCGTCTTCCTCCCCCTTTTCTCCTTGGCCTTCCCCGAGCCAGTTGTTCCTTGCTGGTGGTCTGTGGGGGTTGTGGGGTTCGCGTTGCCCTCTGCGCTGGGTCAGGGTGCATCCATGTTGCTACGTGCTTTGGCTTGTTTCTGGTGTGTTATGTCTGTGGTTTTTATGGTGCAATTTCCCGTCAGACGCGTGGGATTTGCAGGCCTGAGGCTGCTTTTCGCTACTTTTTGTTCCGCGATTGGCCTCATCGCATGATTTCTCGCGTTTCGCATTTTTTCGGCGTTGCATTGATTTTCACACTGACATTTGACGCGTTATCTGGTGACTATCGCATGGTACCGCCTTGCTGTAAATTCCACGTTGACACCGGGTTATTTTCCCGTGATAGGCTGCGTTATTGAAAGTTGCGTTACGCTACTCTTGCGGTAGGTATCACACGTTCTTGTGAATATACCCCACAGTGTACTTCTATCTGTAAAACGGAAAACCACACCAACATAAACTTTCATGGTGACTGACTGTACACTCAGAAAGAATAAGAGAGAGCAAAAACAACAACAACATACAGATGAAACGGTTTGCTTTATGTGCATCAAGTGACGTCACTCACGTGTGATGTGGCACTCAGGGAGGTGCAGCTGACAAATGACAATGGAAGGTATAATTCCCAGACAATGAATGCTGTTGTGCACCTATAGCAGACATGGGTTTGATTGAAAAAATATATATACAATTTCTTTTAATTGAAAAAATATAAAATATAATTTACAAATTTATTTAAAAAATTGAAAAATTAAGATTAAAAAAATTAAACATAAGTGAAGTTATCCTCAAAGATATGATAATAAGTAATTATTAAACTGCTATCTCATTGCTCAACCATCCATGCAGCCCATGGCAAAGGGATGAATTTGGTTGGACGCACAAAATGGCTGCCAGCCAGTGCCACATTGTCACCAACAACAACACTGAGCAGGAAGGCATTCATTGGGAACAAAATGAAGACATGCAGGCCTATAGGGAAAGCACACTGGCTGGATACACAAAATGGCCACCACCCACATGGTTACAACAAGAAGCAGGAGGCCTAGAACAAAGAACGCATGCAGGCCTATGGCAAAAACGCACTGGCTGCCTACACAAAATGGCCTCCAGCCACATGGTCACAACAACAACAACCAGCAAGAAGGCATGGCCACAGCAAAACAGACATGCAGGCCTTACGGCAAAAGCACACTGGCTGGATAGGCAGAATGGCCGCCAGCCACATGGTCACAGACTCACAACAAGAAGCACGAGGCCTAGAAAACAAAGAACTCATGCAGGCCTATAAAAAAGCACACTGGCTGGCTACACAAAAATGGCCACCAGCCACATGGTCACCACAAGAAGCTGGAGGCCTAGAACAAAGAACACATGCAGGCCTATGGCAAAAGCACACTGGCTGGATATACAAAATGGCTGCCAGCCATATGGTCACAACAGAAAGCTGGAGGCCTGGAACAAAGAATGCATACAGGCCTGTGGTAAAAGCACACTGGCTGCCTACACACAATGGCTGCCAGCCACATGGTCACTCACAAGCCACAACAAGAGGCAGGAGGTCTGTAAAACAAACACCACATGCAGGCCTAGGGACAGTCCTCTGACTATACAAAATGGCCCCAGCCGGTGGCCACATGGCATCTGGAACAAAGGCAATGGTGGGCTATAGCAAACACACAAACACACACACTGGCCAGACAATGGAGGCATGGTAAAACAGAGAAAACATCATTAATTCAGCAATGCAAAAAATGAAAATTAACAGGGCTAAAAAAAAAAAAGTTTACTACAACACACATCCTTCAAAGGCTTTACTCCACCTAGTCCTATACACTGTTTGGATGAAAACAAAAACATGAAATACCACAAAAAACACATTTTTAATTTCAATCCAAATCCATCCATGGCCTAAATGCTATAAACAGCACAGAAACAGTTGTTTCATGCACCCATGACTAGCACTGGGCCTACTGGCTGGAAGGCAAATTGGCAGACTAGGCCACAGAGTGAATTAAATCAATATTACAAATGTATTTTAAAAAATGGAGAAAATGTAGTAAACTGTGAAACATTTTTTCTTTACAAAAGAAGAAAAATGAAATGCAAAGAATTCAGTGATCACTAGGCCCCTTCTGAAACAATAGGCCACCCATCACAATACATTTTAAAAATCCATTAACAGTACAAATAAATACAGGTGCATAGCCCCAATCAAACAAAAAACCCCAGTTTTCAACTACTTCTGAAATCTTAAATACAAGAAGTCCTTCAATTCAATGGGATATGCAGCAGACACAAACAGTGATCCTTCCAGCTCCAAATCCAAATGAAAAGTGACCAGGAGATCAACAAAGCACTGGGAGGAGCCTGCTGGACAGGAACAGGAAGTTACAGGCTCCGGGGCAATTCCTTCTATTGAAAAAAAGTAAAAAAACACTGCCAAATGTTAATTCAAGGAGGTTTTTTACTCCAAATCATCATTTCAGGAAGATTTTGACGCTTCTCGAGGAGCGAATCTTCCCCAGAATGCAGCTGCGGTAGATCCTGCATATTCAGGATCGCGTACAGCAGAAAACATCTGATGTAACAGGCGCGGCCAAATGACGTGTTGGCTAAAGCAGAATCTTGTGGGAGCATGTGGCCGGCTAGCAAATCTTGTGGTGCCCGCGAACTGCCCTAAAAATCTTGTGGGTGAGCATGAGTTCCCGGCAAGTCATTCCCATGCGTGTGCGAAATGACATTTCGAGAAAGCGGACCAAAAAACTCTGCTCCGGTGCGGAGTGCAGAGTTTAACGGTAACTCCGTGTTCTCCCAGGAGTTACTGAATTCCGCAAACTCCGCGAATGGAGTGGAGTTTTACGCCTGGGCTTATTAAACATTCAAAACAAGAAAGTGCCCATGGTTATGGTGGACCCTTAATAGTGTGTAATCATTTATTTATGCAGTATTCCAGCAGTTTCCATGACAGTGCAGCATGGCAGGAGCGTATGAGGTCTCATTGCATTTGCCAACCAAGACCATATGTCCTTCATTGACCATTATTCCACCCCTTCATTGCACTTCAAAGACTCGGAGTCATCAAAGCTGTGCCCCTCCATTAAGACAAGTTTTTGGTTGTCTTGACTACCTGGATTTTCTAGCATTGTCAACCAACAAACCACCCAAAGTGATAGTTTCAATAGAAGATACTGCTAACCGAACTGTAGCGAGGTATTGCGGTTGCACTTTGTTAAAAAAAAAATTACTTACGAGGCGAATCTTGCATCTAAAAAGTGTAATTTTCTTTCTAGCCACACAGACCACCTGTGCCAGGGCCAGCGGCAGCACCAGTGTGCCGGACGCGCCCGAGGAGGCGGTGGGAGGATAATTACCAGAAGTGGCATGGACGGCAGCCGGTTGGTGGTAAGTCACATTGCTTGCTCGTTGACAAATTAAGTATACTCACTGTATTTAAGTGAGGCATATATCTCAACCATCATCATTCATCACCTCTCTGACAATGGTACTTCACCACCCGTGATCTAATTGCATCATTTTTTTGGGCAGGGGGTGTTTTACATAGCACAAACTAGATCCAAAGGTATCAGCGCACTTTACATGAGCACCAGTTGCATTACAGGCAGACACAGAATCATAGGATGTTGAGCATCCCTGCCGAGACTCAAACACGGTACCTAATCTAAGAGGTCTACCGCTCTAGCCGTTAGGCTGCCCCCTCTCCCAGGTTTAATTTGGCACTGCAGTCTTGGTTGTGCAATGTGCATCTGCTTCAGTTAATGCGGCATTCACAAAGTTTTCAATGCTTTACAAACTGAAAACAAGGTATGTTTCCCAGTGCCAACTCAGTCCTCTCCTACTAGCATTAACTCTTTTATTCTTTCCTAAGTTCTGTACCAGCCTACCAAAAAATTGAAAAATCCATTCATGGCATGTGGCACATTTTTCTGGCCAAGTGATTGTGTATATATATTTCATGGCTTCCATAACAGATGGTTGCCTGTTTACATTGTTCCCTTTCATCATTCGTCAACTACAGTGACTGACTAAGCCAAAGCTTAGCATATGATAATCAGTGACACCCCACTATTCTATAGAAAAATCTTTACCTACCCTAATACCTTAAACCTAACCTGCAGTACAGTAAATTTTCTTTCTGCCAAGTGAAGGTATTTGTTGAAAATAATTTGTGGTGGAGGGCAAGGCCAGGGAGTAAAGTGGGACTAGGTGCCTGATTTAGAGTTGGGCAGATGGAATACTCTGTGACGAACATATTAAATAAAATCTATACCTGTTTCTTCTCCAGGGCGGCGCCAAGGATCTTAAGCTCCTTTCCACCCAAGGTGCGTTCAAATCCATAGACCCACTTTTTCAAAATAGAGGTGAAAAAAATCCTATTGAATAGATTCCTGGCATAGACTTTCGGAGAGCCCCTCCCTAGGGCGCAAGGGTCGTCACAATGGCAGTAATTTCTAGATTGGTCAGAAGCACGTTGTTTACAGGAGAACCCTGTAAAATATTGCTCCCCGGGGTACCTAGATCTGACTAGTTTCAAAGCAGCAGCAAAATACCCATCATGAAGATGCTAGACCAATGCCGATTAATGGAACATTAATGGACTGAGGGTCGTTTATTGTGATATCTTTTGCAACAGCCTATTGTGGCTTTTTACATTTGATTTACCTGTCTATACCTATCATTTTGTTCATTCAATCCTTTGTCTAGCACTCTGAAACCCTTGGGTCAAGTGCGCGCTTTATGAAACACTCTAAATAAAATACCCGTTCTTTCCTGTACTGCAGTGCATCATTTTTCCCACTGTCTACTTGCCACAGACAGGATATTCACATTTTATATGTGACGTGCGTGACGTAGTATTATTATTGTTATTCATCTGCATCTTTAGAGTCAGTGTAGAATTGAAAGGCAATCGAAAAAGAGCAGGGCCATTAAAATTAGAGTAAGAAAATAAATTGTTCATTACAGCTGGCCCAGCTGCAGACAGTCAGTCACAAAGTACCCAAAGTGCTACCATGCTTCCATTAATTTAGCACAACAAGAATACTATTAACTGTGCTGCATAGCTCATAAAGCCTTACTCATTAATGAGAGGTAATTTATTTTTCTTTTAGCACACAAAGGGTCTGTTTAGTTTTTTTTTACAAGGAAATCCTATAAAAGAAAAAAATCACTTCATTTTAAATTGGTGGCATTCTGGCTTAATTACTTGCAGCCATTCAGTGCTTTTATGTGAGGCATGTATGGGGAAAAATTGGCCCTGTGACTAATCACATCAAAAGTTCCAATGGCCCTAGGGGGGCAGCAATGTACTTCCACTTTGCCACTATATAAACAAGTGTTTGCATTGAACATTACTTTTTCATGATATAGCTACCCCTGCTGGTATACCATCCTGGCAAGAAATAGGAGCCCGGCTGTAGTAGCACTGGGTGGAGGCCATCCAGACACAATATTGTCAGCTGGTGGCTCTGGAAGAGGAGGATGAGGCTTCTGTCACTGCTCCGGGCCTCTGTACCTCTAGCCAGCCGCCAGCGTCTACATCCCGGCACAGCATCGGCAGGGCCACCGGCAGCTGGGATCCTGACCCACCACTGCTGCCGCTCTCATACCCAGACCGCTTCAAATGCTGCGTCCTTCATGAGCTGGTGCTGCTTCACTGAGAGTTGGCAAGCCTTCACACCCATATTGATGATGCCTTTTGACGCTCTTTTTTATTGTTTGCTTTAGTGGGAGGGACTTTTGTTGTGGGTGGAGAGGCTGGAGATTGGAAGGTAGAGGGAAATTGGACTTTGGACGTTCTTTTGGACATTAGTTGGGGTGATTTCTTTGGGGTAGAGGAGTGGGCCTGTTGTGGGTGGAGAGGGTAGGTTTATTTATTGTTCAACAAATTAAAGAGAAATTCCTACTTTATGCCTGATTTCTTTTTTTGTGTTTTACTTTGCACTGCTGTCTTTTAGCACAGTCTGTTGTTCTTTTAATCCACTTATCAAAGTGTATACCAGTTAGGTATACCCTTGTCCTACTAGCCTCTGTAACTATGTTGACCACTAGGGGAGTATGCCTTTGCCTATGCCTATACTGCCTACAACAACCTCTAAAGATCCTAATCTTCAGCAGATGTTAATTACTAATTAAACTAGTTCACTTCACTCCACATTTATCTTACATGAATAGCTGAAGCAATGTCTGCTAGCACTCTAAATCTTCCAAAGCCTTACTGCAAGGAATCCCAAGGTGCCTTCTTAATGTGGTAGTAGTAATAGCAGGCTAGCCCACTCATACCTAGGGAGCTCCAACTGTAGGATTAATCAGAAGGATTGAAAGAAAACAGAGAGTTAGTGGGTTATACATGTATATCATAAATTTACAACGACTAAGACTAGACTACCACCATGATACAAATACCTGATATTATAACAAAAACTAGCAGTAGTAACTCCGTCTGAGCAATGGGGAGCTAGCATTTAATTAAAACTAAACTTATGAAATCCTTGAGTCAGGAGAAGTGAATTCAGGAATGGACAAGGTTAAGTATTTATGCAATGCAAGGTCTGAATGACCATGGTATATATGTAAATTATGGATTCCAGTTATGTGTGGGCTGGTAAGTGGGGCTGGTGTGGGAAATTGCTCAGGTAAAAGAAGATCCTGCAGTGAGTTAGTTTTTCTTTCACCATATCCGCTTCGCCAAGTGTGTGATCCATTTATGGTGTAAATTCATAAGTCACACCTCAATGTATATCACACAGCTTGGGTGAAGAGAGTAAGGGGTTTGATAAATGGATGGAGTGAAGTGGATGAGAAGCACATCATCATCATAAAATCTGTTGTGGAAGGAAATGAAGGAATGACAGGTCAATTAAATGCATTGCAGACAGCCCTTTAGCCCCAAAGACTCAAGATAATATATATATATATATATCTAAATTGCCTGTCATCTCAGTTTGAAAAATACAAAATTATGGAGGCATGAACCCATACAGTTCTATAAATTATGTTTGTTAAAAGACAAATAATACTGTATAAATGCCAAGTTGGGTGGTACATCTGCATTCTTCTTGGAATGTCTGTCTTCTTGGGTGCCTAGCTGAACCAGTCTGATTAGGTAAGCAGGAATGCTATGGAGTTTTCGCCTTTCGTGCAAGAGAAGGCCTGCAGATTGTAAAACAGAAACAATAATGTACAGTCAAGGAAAAGGACAGAAGGTGAGCTTCATGAGGAGTGTACCAAGACTGAGAGGCAGAACAAGAGCATAAGCTGCTGCAATCATTTGTTATGATCTTGTGCAACTAACTGAGAAGTGAGAGTAATTTTACAACCAAACCGAAGCAAGTAGCTGCATGTACCGGGCTGATCAATTTCATAACTCTCATCATAACATTTAGCTGATTGCATGCATCATGTGATGATGTGACATCACGTCTGAGTCTGTCTCCGGTTATAACAGCCCCCCAAACACCACAACCACATAATATAGAAGTTTCACACTTGAGCAAGCAAACACACTCAGCATAATGTCCCAAATCAGCGCATCTCTCTCCAATCCACAGAGCTAAATACGCCTCTTTGCGACATAATCATGTTGGTTTCCCTTTGAAATTGATAAATTCCTTCTTCTGGCTGTTGAGGTAGTCCTGCCCTGAGTCCTTCCTGACTCCAAGTCACAAATCAGTCTGACTCCGTCCTGACTTGAATGGGATTGAGAGAGATAGACCTGTAGTGCTCTGCTGTTGATGAACAAGAAGAGAAAAAGAATTTGAGTATTTTGTATAGATTTGTGTTTGTTAAATAAACTGACTGGTTTTGTCTCTGACAAACCAGAAAAAAAGGTACAGTAAGAAGTGCACCTTGCAAGTAAATCTGACTAAGTGTGAAAGGGACAATCACCTTCAGGTAAAATCACCCATCAGGCCCCAAACACTGCAAATCATTGAAATCACGTTTACAAATCAGTTGAACTTCCTCTTTCACATTCTGCCACCACATGAATCCTGAATCATCACTCTCAATCACTCAACAATATATCACTCATTGGTGCAATAGTTACTTGTTCCAATCCAAGCACAAGGTATACAATTGTCTCTCCTCTATAAATGGAAACGAAAAATTGATAGTCTTGTAAATCAAATGATCTTTACTGGGGTAGCTCTGCTAGCGAATGAAAAAGAGAAGGATAGTCATGGAATGGAGAAAGGCATTGTCTCCACTGTCCTGGAAGGGAATGGGGAGGATTCTCCAATGTACACTGGTCCAATTTCAATCTGGCCCTAGATGTGCCTAAAATGGTGGGGCTGCATAAGTCAGACACAAACAAAATATATAAACACAATCAATAATTAAAAAGTTCAAAAGTGGCCTACTCAGTCAGGAAAGTAGAGCTCATCCTCAAACTCAGTTGGTTTGCCCAGAAGTTGGTCAGCTAACACACTTGGGTCTGATCTATTGCCCTCATCCTCCTCCTATTGAATTTCAAGAACAGTCTAATTGTGTGGTATGAAGTGTTGGTTTATTTTGATCATGGGCAATCTCTCCACATTTGAAAGGTGAGAGACTGGTCCTTCTCACTATGACAATGCATCAGCTGCACTGAACACATGCTCGGCAGACACCCTGAAAACCGGACAAGCCAGATACATTATTGCGAGCCTGCTGAGTTCTGCCATTGGCGCATTTTCCCATACCAATCGACCAATGAGTTTTGATCCAAATAAACCTCCTTTGAGTCATCCAGATAATCCTGGAACATTGGTACTGCCACTTGCTCAACCTCTTTTGCCTTCTCCTCTGCACTTGGCTTAAGCCCTGCCACTTGAAACCAAGCCAATGCAGAGGTTGGGTACGATTCTTCTGTTACTGTTGTTGTTGTTGCTGGTGTTCTTGTTGCTGGCGTTGGCTTCTGTGAGACAACAGCACTCCCCTCTCTGGAAGTTGAAGGCTGCGCCCCGAACTTCTTCCAGGGACTCTAATTTCCAGCTGTTCTTCTTCCAGGTCTCTCACTTGATCAACAATCCACATCTTGTATAGTGAAATATTCATTCAAAAAAAGGAAAGAAGGTGGCCAGTATATTTTTGTACCATGGATCAAGAATTGTGGCACAGATGTACTCTTTGGATGACATGATGACTCTTTGCAGCCTTGGTTTAACAGCCAAGCAAAGGATTAAACTTCCAACCAGGCCACGCACTTCACCATTGCCGTTCACACCTGCAAATCTTTGCAACACCTTTTTTAACTTGTTCTGTAGCAGATACAACAACAGGATATCTTGGCTCATTATACTGTCCTCCTTACAGACTTCCCATGTGAAAATCTCAAAAGTAGGTAGAATATGTGTCAGGCATTTTACTAGGTGCCATTTGTCCCCCTCCACGGTCATACATTTCCCAATTGCATCCCGTCCTCTCTGAATGACATAGCCATTGATTGGTATGTACTGCTCAAACAGACTTAGCAACATGTAATAAGTTGAGGTCCAATGTGTTGTCCACCTACTATATGAAGGCTTTAACTGGTACTCTATTAGCACGCTGAATGACCCTCAACTACGTACGGGCTTTAAAAGAATGTCTGAAATGAGTGTGGATTCTTTTTTTTTAGAAAGTGCTGCACAATCAGGTTGATGCAATGCAACAAACACAGGACCCTGAAATAGCCACCATTTACCATGGAGTTAAATATATTTCTGCCATTGTCCATGGCAAAAAATCTAATTCTGAGACCTCTGGGTCACAGCCATTCAAATACTTCCAAGATGTTTGCAGCTGTATGGGATTTCTCCATGGCGAACATGACTATTGTTGCATGCCGCCTAATGCCTTTAAAAGTTTCTTCAGTGCTGAGACCTGCAAATAGCTGTTGCCTAACCCCCACAAAAGAGATCCAATGTTCAGTGATACACACGTAATCAGTGGCTTGACAGCTGGTCCACATGCCTGTTGACAGGTAGATAGTGTGAACAGCACTTTGCTACAAAGCTTGTCCAACCATATGTAGCACATTGTGATGGAGCGCAGGAACAGCAATTCTGGCAAAGTAGATCAGGGTGGGAACCTTCCATTTCGGGCAGATGGCTGCCACCAATTTAAAAAATCCCACTCCTTGCACAAAAGAAAAAGGGCAGAGGTCTGGTGCTAACATTTTAGCCAGCTTTCCATTGAAAAAACGTGCTATTGGGTGGTTGCGTTCATAGGGCCCTTTCTGCCTAAGCATGGCCCTAAAGTAGCCTGGATGTTTTTCTATTCTGGTGCCACTGACACAACTGAGATGTCATACTCAACTGGAAGAGGCAGGTAGAGAATAGTAATCATGAGACCACATTCCGAAACTGACATTAGTGAATGGGATACTATAAATTCTGAATAAAAAACGTGTAGCGCAGTGTCATGTTAGTCAGTCTCATCCATGCCAAGAGTTAGCCCTTCCATGAAGTTATCTTCTTTTGCTGGCGCTGTAAAAGTGTTATCTTATAAATTCAGGCACAAGTGTTGTCAGAGACGTCAGAACACATTTCAATACCTCAAATGTCAATCGCCCGGTATTGCCTGATTCAAAAATTGCCTTCACGTTTCTCAGTGAGGGTGGAACTCGCCCCATCATGTCATCCACTGCCAGCAATTTGAAGGTGAATACTGAGCAAATGGAGCGAGTTTGCAAATGCTGCTGCTGTCGTTGCCTCAGTTGAAAATGCGTACACTAACAGAGCACAATAGAAATGCATCGGCAGAGCTGAGCTCAAAGTAGCACCCCCTTTCTTGTCATCACGGTGTAAGCCTATAAGCAGTAATAACCCCTGATTATTGAAGAAAGAGAGATGAATTGTTGTACAGGACAGGGGAAGCTTGAAGTGGAAAGGGAGGCTAGGAAAAATAATGTCCACTAGAGGGCAGTGATCAGGTCGATCTGATCGGCCCAAGGGCTTTCAATTTCTACATAGGGCCAATTAGGTCAGCCTGTGTCACTGGAAAGGTTCAATACAATATTTTATTGAGTCAGTCCTCAAGGAGATTTGTTCATTCATTACTCTGCTGGGCCAAGTTAACAGCCAACAGACATATCAAAGCAAGACAACAGGCCCATTTTCTAGGGGATTATCCTTCTCAGTGTAAAGGAAGAGCATGAGGAATAAATCTGCACAGGCTGATCAACTGTCACTTCACTGACAAGCCTGAGCATTACCTTCTCACAGGGATAAAGAGATAGAAGTAGACCTCTTTCAGTTGTTACACCAGAAGCTCCATTTCAAATCTTAGGGAAAGGTGTCAGGACTCAGGAGAAAGGCAGGGTTAAGATCAAGACAAGACCTGTGGAAGTTGGATGTGAGACAATGAAGTGTAAACTATGAAGTATCTGAACATTAGACCTCTAAGGGCAGTATTGCCATTTAGTAACTTCCTGAATTGGGCTAATTAACAGGTCAATGGTGGAAGAACCATATTTACGAACATGGGTCACCTAAAGACTTTGCCTGGCAATGAGGCATTAGTTAAATTGACTTCCTGCATTCACATTAATTAGCACCATTCTTCATCCTCTACATTCAGGGCCTTCTCTTCCCTTAGTTCCCACAATTTATCCATTAGGCCTCCTCCTTCTTCTCCTTGTCTGATATTTGCGTGTTCTTTACACAGCTTGCTTCCTAGATTCTGTTTCATCATTCTTTATTAAATGATTAAATCACAGCAGGGGGTACAAGTATGGGGTACAGAACATGACACAACTAACATTGCAAAATAGGTGCTTCATGTGTTACAAAGCGTATGGCAGCCCATCAGATTTCGTTCGCACAGGGGCTCAGTGGGGAGATCTCTAGGACTCATGCATACTACCACAATGCTGCCCATGATGATCAGCACAAAAAAGGGTTAGCTGGGGAAGGGACAGGGCATGAGAAGGAGAGGGGGGAGCAACCCACAGGCCAGTGGGGGGGAGATAGGTGGGATTACGAGAAGGGAGAAAAAAAGGAGGAGGCAGTGGGGAGACTAGGGGAGGAAAAGGAGAGATGGAGTTGAAGGGGGGAAGACTGGGAGGGAGAGGGTGGGTGGGTATCTGCAAGGGCCAGAGTAAGGCCACAGGGGCCAGGGCAGCCAACAGTGCAGAGCCCAATCCTCCCACAGAGGACCAATAATATCTAGCATTCACCATACTTAAGGAAAGGTGCCCAGGAGAGGAGGAATAGGTCCTAGATTCAGAACGATCTGTTGAAGGCAGCATCCTGGGACTATCAGCTGAGTTCCAGGTCAACTTAGGCTTATTAAAGCAAAGCTCACTCCTATAGTGGTAAACTGTTCAAAGATACTCTTCAGCAAATATCAACCAGCTGTTAAATACAACATACCTGTTGTCAGCTATGATTCTGCAGCAGGTTCAGTCCCAACTCACTATACAAAATCAAGGAGTTGTATCCTCTCCAACTCCACTTCCCTGTTTTTCCTCAAGTTGCTATTGTAGATGGCAAGTCAAATATAGATATCTGTATAGACAAGGGGTCTCCAATCTTTTGTGTAATAAGAGCTACTTATGTTAAACGAAAATAATCACAAGCTACTAATATTATTAGTGTTTTAACAGTGACCACATCAGACAAGATTACCATAGTGACCACCATGTTCAAGTTTACCAGCTGGGATAACTTCAGTGCATCAGGAGGGTTGCCAGCAGTAATTTCAAAAAGGCTTTGTCAATGGAATGCCTATACATAGGTAATACATGACAGACACAGTGCACATGGCTCAAAAGTCATAATATTTGTAAAAAGTCTCCACACATGATTTATCACTCAAAATCACTGTTGAATATATTTTGAAAATTCAACCATTTTTCTCCAAATATTAACTTAGGAGTTCTGAATATAGACACATTTACATCTTGGATTACACTGTTTTGTCATACATATGTTAATTTAAACAAGCACAAAGTTCCAATGTAGAGGAATGGGATGCACACAGGAGAGCTACTGACGGGTAGCTGGAGAGCTACCAGTAGCTCATGAACTACTCGTTGGAGATGCCTGGTATAGACATTCAATGACAGCACAGGCTTTCGGGAGGTCTGCAAACTCAGGACCTGACAGGAGGGACCTGTTTTGCAGGAGGAGTCTTGGGTGGGGCTTACGTCCAGGACAGAGATCTTGCAAACCAAACTTGATTTCATCTCTTTGGAAAACCCCAATAATAATAAAATAATTGTTATTCTGATCAATGCAGCAAATTCCATATATATTGATATGATGCACAGTGCTTCAGTGATCACACTGTGAAATTTTAGTGAGATAGCAAATGTGTGTATATACCCAGAGGAGTTGGATGACTGGTAGAAACAAAATAGCCACAGCATATATCTGAGTCCTAGACAATAATTATTATCTTAACAACCCTGGTGTGAACAACATTTTGACCCTGTCTACTGTTTTCTCAGGGGCATCATCGGAGCTAAAAAAAATAACATCCAAGTACTATTGGAGTATGGAATTATTAAGAAAGTTGTTAAAATAAAAAAGATCAATGGCAGGAGGATGTAGTTCGTTGAAGAGAGCTGATGAACAGTGTGCCAATAAGTCGCATGAAGAACTGGCTCAACACACATGATATTATTTACAATTGCAGAAATCTCTGTACTAGCAGTCCTACAATTGTAAGGAATTGTTTAAATATTTTAGTAAAATCAGATACATTATTGAAGTTCTAACAAATAATGATTGATGTACTAACATGAAAATCACAATTTGAAATAAAGTTTGATGGAAAACCGAGGAAACAGTCAACAGCAATTAACCCTTGTCACCAATATGAAGGGCTGCTTACAGAGACTCTAAACAATACCAGTAATTCACTGCCAGAAAACATCAACCTTCTTATCTGGATATGAAAGGAGCGATGCATTCTTCTGGCTATGCCCACATCCACCATCAACCCCATACAGTAAGGATATGTAGGCTACTGATGAAAACAGGGAAAGGAGAATAGGATAAGAAAAAAACCATAGGGACTGGATGTCATCATTCTAACATATCACTCTGATGGGCACTGACATATGCTGATGAGGATTGAGAAATGTTGACAAATGAACTATCTTTAGTAATCTGTCATTAAAGCAGAGCATCAACCCCCAACAGTAGAAAAAGCATAAGTTGACCATATCTATATATAAATAACTATCTGTATTCTTGAAATAAAGCTGGTATTGCTGAACCTGAAGGATAGCTAGACTCAGTACTTCATTAGTGTTGAACAATATTCTTCCTCTATTGATACTATACCTACCTTCAATTTCATCAATATATATTCTCTTGAGCTGTTAGAACTGTGCAGCTGATTAGGCACTTAACATTCATAGTTTTTCTTTTGTTCCTTTATACCCACCAGGAGGGGGCCCCTGACTCTGTTGAAACACAGGATCCCAACAAGGGTCCAGGAGAAACTCAGCCTGGGATGTGAAGGCGGTGAGGCTCCTTTGCTTGATGGAGGCAAGGTGCTTCTGGAGGAGAAAAATCCAGTCTGAAGAGAGAACCAACAGTCCAAACAGAAGACAGGTCCTTGGTGAAGAGCTGCTAAGTTCTCGCTCATAAGAGTGAGATTAGTGGAAAACCAGCTTGAAATGAAATCTATAACATAATTGAGTATTAACAAAATATAAACTTTGCTTAAATAGTTCAATTTCATGAAAAAATAATATATTAGTTTAAATAAAAGAATAATCATAATCCCCTAATGCCTATGTCTCAAAAATAAAAATACATAAATTAGTGTAAAATTATCAACCATGTCATCACAAAAATAAAACAGTCAATATTGCAAATGTTTAATATTAAACAAGTAACAATAATGATACACATGTTGTATAATATTAACCATCCAAATATTAACATACCACATATCCATGCAAAACAATTATATATATATATACATACACATGTGATCAAGGCAGGGATCTGCCGAAACGCGTCATGGCGACTTGATGGTGTGCTGATCAAATAAACTATTAGCACCAAACCTGGGTCTACGCTCGTTTTGTTTTTCGCGAAGAAGGCTGGAAGCGAGGTTCGTGGCATATATATATATATATTCACTGAAAAAACCATAGGTTTCAGGCACGTTATAGTTAGAAATTAGCATTTAAAAAACCTTTGAAATTCACTGAAAAACCATAGGTTTCAGGCACGTTATAGTTAGAAATTAGCATTTAAAAAACCTTTGAAATTCACTGAAAAAACCATAGGTTTCAGACACGTTATAGTTAGAAATTAGCATTTAAAAAACCTTTGAAATTCACTGAAAAAAACCATAGGTTTTAGGGACAGTTATAGTTAGTTGGACATTGCACTCGTACAAAACCCGTGAAATTCCCCTGTTATAGTTAGTTCAGCTAACTATAACTCGCGCCCTCGCAATGCACTGCTGATGACGTCACATATTACATCACTCATGACATGGTCAGTGACATCACTGATGACATCACTGATGACATCTCAAATGACATCACTGATGACATCATCCATGTGATAATTTCATGCATCTTCTCACACCCTAATATAACTTTTGATACACCCACTCTAAATTACAGACTGCCATTCTCAAAACCATAGACACTCCAACACCAAAAACTACATACCCACTCACTGATTCTTAGGTCTACACACACATCCACTCACTCACCTGTACAGTCACTCATACTTACAGTCACTCAGTACAGGACTATCATATGCACTCATACACCTATATAAACACTCACACACCGCCACTCATCCATAGAGGTACTCACACACCTAGTCAGTCATGCAAAAAATTAATCACACACCCATTTACTCACCTATACAGTTATACACACACCAGCTCACTTACTCATACAAATACTAGCACATTCTTACACTCTTATACAATAACTGATACAAGCACACACGCATCCATACAGCCACTCTCACAATAACACACTCTCACTTATAGCCATTTAAATACTCTAACACACATATATACTGCCTTTTACATATGTAGTTACTCGCACATGTACCACTGAGATATACATTCACTCACTAACACACCCATACACACACTCACCCACCCAAGCAGTCCATCACAGATGCTAATAACACCCTCCACTCTCCTATGTACTTTTTCTTGGGCAATTTGTCCTCTTTGGAAATCTTCTTCACAACAAACACCGCTCCCACCATGCTGGGTGGATTTTTATCCAGCACCATCACAGTCTCTCTCTCTGGCTGTGTGGTACAGCTACACACATTAGGCTGGCTCACTTGTGCCGAGTGCGTGCTCCTGACACTGATGGCTTATGACCGATATTTAGCTATTTGTTATCCCTTACATTACAACTCTCTCATGAGCCAAACTGTTTGCCTTACTCTAGTCCTGTGCATCTGGACATCTGGGTTTCTAGCTGCGATGATCATAAGCATTTTGATTTACCAACTAGATTTCCCAGCTCAGCCTCAGATTGATCATTTCATCTGTGATTTTGTGCCTCTTCTACAAGCAGCCTGCTCAGATGTCTCTCTGCCTGAGATGTTTCGCCTTGTTGCATCATTCACAGTAACACTAATTCCTTTTTCTTAATCATTGCATCCTATGTGTGTATTATCTCCACCATCTTGAAAATTCCCTTGGCCACAGGCAGACATAAAGCCTTCTCCACCTGCAGCTCCCACCTCCTGGTGGTTGCCATGTACTTTGGGACATTGATTGCCCTATATGTGGCACCATCAACCGGCAACTCTCTGACTCTCAACAAAGGCCTTTCCCTGCTCTACACAGTGGCCACACCACTGTTTAACCCCATTATTTACACCTTGAGGAACAAGGAGATCAGGGAGGGCTTAAGACACACTTTCAGAACCAGCTCTAGGCAACAAGGTAAAGGAGGAGGCAAACTGAATAAAAAAAGACATGAAAGAACATGGAAAATTAAAATCCAGTTCATGAATATTGAAAGACAAATCATCCAATCAGTGTGGAATTCTAAGATGCCTCTACCCTGTATTCCTTATAAAATGTAACAAGTTTCCTAATTATGAAATCCTGTGTATTTGCAGAATTAAAAGGTTCTGAGTTGTATATAGGTTGCATTTATGAACCTAGTTCTGTTATATGGTTCCTACAAATTAAGTAGGTATAGGTGAGTAAATGGGTGTGTGATTAATTTTTTGCATGACTGACTAGGTGTGTGAGTACCTCTATGGATGAGTGGCGGTGTGTGAGTGTTTATATAGGTGTATGAGTGCATATGATAGTCCTGTACTGAGTGACTGTAAGTATGAGTGACTGTACAGGTGAGTGAGTGGATGTGTGTGTAGACCTAAGAATCAGTGAGTGGGTATGTAGTTTTTGGTGTTGGAGTGTCTATGGTTTTGAGAATGGCAGTCTGTAATTTAGAGTGGGTGTATCAAAAGTTATATTAGGGTGTGAGAAGATGCATGAAATTATCACATGGATGATGTCATCAGTGATGTCATTTGAGATGTCATCAGTGATGTCATGAGTGATGTCACTGACCATGTCATGAGTGATGTAATATGTGACGTCATCAGCAGTGCATTGCGGGGCGCGAGTTATAGTTAGCTGAACTAACTATAACATCCACTCACTCACCTGTACAGTCACTCATACTTACAGTCACTCAGTACAGGACTATCATATGCACTCATACACCTATATAAACACTCACACACCGCCACTCATCCATAGAGGTACTCACACACCTAGTCAGTCATGCAAAAAATTAATCACACACCCATTTACTCACCTATACCTACTTAATTTGTAGGAACCATATAACAGAACTAGGTTCATAAATGCAACCTATATACAACTCAGAACCTTTTTAATTCTGCAAATACACAGGATTTCATAATTAGGAAACTTGTTACATTTTATAAGGAATACAGGGTAGAGGCATCTTAGAATTCCACACTGATTGGATGATTTGTCTTTCAATATTCATGAACTGGATTTTAATTTTCCATGTTCTTTCATGTCTTTTTTTTATTCAGTTTGCCTCCTCCTTTACCTTGTTGCCTAGAGCTGGTTCTGAAAGTGTGTCTTAAGCCCTCCCTGATCTCCTTGTTCCTCAAGGTGTAAATAATGGGGTTAAACAGTGGTGTGGCCACTGTGTAGAGCAGGGAAAGGCCTTTGTTGAGAGTCAGAGAGTTGCCGGTTGATGGTGCCACATATAGGGCAATCAATGTCCCAAAGTACATGGCAACCACCAGGAGGTGGGAGCTGCAGGTGGAGAAGGCTTTATGTCTGCCTGTGGCCAAGGGAATTTTCAAGATGGTGGAGATAATACACACATAGGATGCAATGATTAAGAAAAAAGGAATTAGTGTTACTGTGAATGATGCAACAAGGCGAAACATCTCAGGCAGAGAGACATCTGAGCAGGCTGCTTGTAGAAGAGGCACAAAATCACAGATGAAATGATCAATCTGAGGCTGAGCTGGGAAATCTAGTTGGTAAATCAAAATGCTTATGATCATCGCAGCTAGAAACCCAGATGTCCAGATGCACAGGACTAGAGTAAGGCAAACAGTTTGGCTCATGAGAGAGTTGTAATGTAAGGGATAACAAATAGCTAAATATCGGTCATAAGCCATCAGTGTCAGGAGCACGCACTCGGTACAAGTGAGCCAGCCTAATGTGTGTAGCTGTACCACACAGCCAGAGAGAGAGACTGTGATGGTGCTGGATAAAAATCCACCCAGCATGGTGGGAGCGGTGTTTGTTGTGAAGAAGATTTCCAAAGAGGACAAATTGCCCAAGAAAAAGTACATAGGAGAGTGGAGGGTGTTATTAGCATCTGTGATGGACTGCTTGGGTGGGTGAGTGTGTGTATGGGTGTGTTAGTGAGTGAATGTATATCTCAGTGGTACATGTGCGAGTAACTACATATGTAAAAGGCAGTATATATGTGTGTTAGAGTATTTAAATGGCTATAAGTGAGAGTGTGTTATTGTGAGAGTGGCTGTATGGATGCGTGTGTGCTTGTATCAGTTATTGTATAAGAGTGTAAGAATGTGCTAGTATTTGTATGAGTAAGTGAGCTGGTGTGTGTATAACTGTATAGGTGAGTAAATGGGTGTGTGATTAATTTTTTGCATGACTGACTAGGTGTGTGAGTACCTCTATGGATGAGTGGCGGTGTGTGAGTGTTTATATAGGTGTATGAGTGCATATGATAGTCCTGTACTGAGTGACTGTAAGTATGAGTGACTGTACAGGTGAGTGAGTGGATGTGTGTTTAGACCTAAGAATCAGTGAGTGGGTATGTAGTTTTTGGTGTTGGAGTGTCTATGGTTTTGAGAATGGCAGTCTGTAATTTAGAGTGGGTGTATCAAAAGTTATATTAGGGTGTGAGAAGATGCATGAAATTATCACATGGATGATGTCATCAGTGATGTCATTTGAGATGTCATCAGTGATGTCATCAGTGATGTCACTGACCATGTCATGAGTGATGTAATATGTGACGTCATCAGCAGTGCATTGCGGGGCGCGAGTTATAGTTAGCTGAACTAACTATAATAGGGGAATTTCACGGGTTTTGTACGAGTGCAATGTCCAACTAACTATAACTGTCCCTAAAACCTATGGTTTTTTCAGTGAATTTCAAAGGTTTTTTAAATGCTAATTTCTAACTATAACGTGTCTGAAACCTATGGTTTTTTCAGTGAATTTCAAAGGTTTTTTAAATGCTAATTTCTAACTATAACGTGCCTGAAACCTATGGTTTTTTCAGTGAATTTCAAAGGTTTTTTAAATGCTAATTTCTAACTATAACGTGCCTGAAACCTATGGTTTTTTCAGTGAATTTCAAAGGTTTTTAAATGCTAATTTCTAACTATAACGTGCCTGAAAACTATGATTTTTTAAGTGAATTTCAAAGGTTTTTTAAATGCTAGTTTCTAACTATGCCAACAGAGGTAGGACATGTGAAGAAAGAAGAAAAAACGCACAGAAAGAAGCAAAAGATGTGCAGAAAGAACAAACAGAGGAGCAGAAAGAGGCCTTGTTGCAAAATCATCCTGTGCCCACAACTTTTTCAGACGGGTACTGGTGGTAACTGACTCTGACTAACCAGAGCCAGTGCGCGTTTGCACAGTGGTGAAGGGAGGGGGGGCCTGAGGTGACATGTGTGCAAACGCGCCCCGTGGCGCATTTTAAGTTGCGGGATTAAGTCCCCTTGAATCCTGAGGGTCCCTGGGGCCCAACTAGCCCCCAGGTACCTACAGTTAGGACCACAGAGCTGAGTTGCAGAGAGGCGTTCCGAGGCCACGCACCTTTTTCACCTCTCTGCAACGCACCTCTGTTGTGCTTACTGAAGGTACCTGGTGGGCTAGTTGGCCCCCAGGATTCAAAGGGAATTAACTCCCCAACTTAAAACGCACCACAGGGCGTGTTTGCGCACATGTCACCTGAGGCCCCACCCCCTCCCTTCACCACTGTGCAAACGCGCCCCGTGGCGCGTTTTAAGTTGGGGGATTAGGTCACCTTGAATCCTGAGAGTCCCTGGGGCCCAACCAGCCCACCAGGTACTTCCAGTAAGCACCACAGGCCTGCGTTGCAACGCCTGTAACAAATTGTGCAGTTGTGTTTAGGTAGTGAAGAGGGTCGTGCTGGGGGTAGTGTTTTAGGGTTTAGGGTAGTGCAGTGGTGTTTGTGTAGTGTAGGGGGTCATGCTGGGGGTACATTTAGGGTTTAGGGTAGTGCAGTGGTGTTTGGGTAGTGTAGGGAGTCGTGCTGGGGGAGTGTTTTAGGGTTTAGGGTAGTACAGTGGTGTTTGGGTAGTGTAGGGGGTCGTGCTGGGGTTAGTGTTTTAGGGTTTTAGGGTTTAGGGTAGTGCAGTGGTGTTTGGGTAGTGTAGGGGATAATGCTGGGGGTAGTGTTTTAGGGTTTAGGGTAGTGCAATGGTGTTTGGGTAGTGTAGGGGGTACTGCTGGGGGTAGTATTTTAGGGTTTAGGGTAGTGCAGTGGTGTTTGGGTAGCGTAGGGGGTACTGCGGGGGTAGTGTTTTATGGTTTAGGGTAGTGCATTGGTGTTTGGGTAGTGTAGGGGTTCGTGCTGGGCGTAGTTTTTTAGGGTTTAGGGTAGTGCAGTGGTGTTTGTGTAGTGTAGGAGGTCGTGTTTTAGGGTTTAGGGTAGTGCAGTGGTCTTTGGGTAGTGTAGGGAGTCGTGCGGGGGGTATTGTTTTAGAGTTTAGGGTAGTGCAGTGGTCTTTGGGTAGTGTAGGGGGTTGTGCGGGGGTAGTGTTTTAGGGATTAGGGTAGTGCATTGGTATTTGGGTAGTGTAGGGGGTCATGCGGGGGTAGTGTTTTAGGGTTTAGGGCAGTGCAGTGGTGTTTAGGTAGTGTAGGGGGTCGTGCTGGGGGAGTGTTTTAGGGTTTAGGGCAGTGCAGTGGTGTTCGGGTAGTGTAGGGGGTCGTGCTGGGGGAGTGTTTTAGGGTTTAGGGCAGTGCAGTTGTGTTCGGGTAGTGTAGGGGGTCGTGCTGGGGGAGTATTTTAGGGTTTAGGGTAGTGCAGTGGTGTTCGGGTAGTGTAGGGGGTCATGCTGGGGGTAGTGTTCTAGGGTTTAGGGCAGTGCAGTGGTGTTCGGGCAGTGTAGGGGGTCGTGCTGGGGGTGGTGTTTCAGGGTTTAGGGCAGTGCAGTGGTGTTCGGGCAGTGTAGGGGGTCGTGCAGGGGTGGTGTTTCAGGGTTTAGGGCAGTGGTGTTCGGGCAGTGTAGGGGGTCATGCTGGGGGTGGTGTTTCAGGGTTTGGGGCAGTGGTGTTCGAGCAGTAAAGGGGTCATGCTGGGGGGGTGTTTCAGGGTTTAGGGCAGTGCAGTGGTGTTCGGGCAGTGTAGGGGGCGGTGCAGGGGTGGTGTTTCTGGGTTTAGGGCAGTGCAGTGGTGTTCGGGCAGTGTAGGGGGTGGTGCAGGGGGTGGTGTTTCAAGGTTTAGGGCAGTGCAGTGGTGTTCGGGCAGTGTAGGGGGTCGTGCAGGGGGTGGTGTTTCAGGGTTTAGGGCAGTGCAGTGGTGTTTGGGCAGTGTAGGGGGCGGTGCAGGGGGTGGTGTTTCAGGGTTTAAGGCAGTACAGTGGTGTCCGTGCAGTGTAGGGGGTCATGCTGGGGGTGGTGTTTCAGGGTTTAGGGCAGTGCAGTGGTGTTAGGGCAGTGTAGGGGGTCGTGCTGGGGCTGGTGTTTCAGGGTTTAGGGCAGTGCAGTGGTGTTCGGGCAGTGTAGGGGGTCGTGCTGGGGCTGGTGTTTCAGGGTTTAGGGGAGTGCAGTAGTGTTCGGGCAGTGTAGGGGGTCATGCTGGGGCAGGTGTTTCAGGGTTTAGGGCAGTGCAGTGGTGTTCGGGCAGTGTAGGGGGTCTTGCTGGGGCTGGTGTTTCAGAGTCTAGGGCAATGCAGTGGTGTTCGGGCAGTGTAGGTGGTCTTGCTGGGGCTGGTGTTTCAGAGTTTAGGGCAGTGCAGTGGTGTTCGGGCAGTGTAGGGGGTCGTGCTGGGGTGGTGTTTCAGGGTTTAGGGCAGTGCAGTGGTGTTCGGGCAGTGTAGGGGTTGTGCTGGGGGTGATGTTTCAGGGTTTAGGGCAGTGCAGTGGTATTAGGGCAGTGTAGGGGGTCGTGCTGGGGGTGGTGTTTCAAGGTTTAGGGCAGTGCAGTGGTGTTCCGGCAGTGTAGGGGGTCGTGCAGGGGGTGGTGTTTCAGGGTTTAGTGCAGTGGTGTTCGGGCAGTGTAGGGGGTCGTGCTGGGGTGGTGTTTCAGGGTTTAGGGCAGTGCAGTGGTGTTCGGGCAGTGTAGGGTGTCGTGCTGAGGGGTGGTGTTTCAGGGTTTAGGGCAGTGCAGTAGTGTTTGGGCAGTGTAGGGGGTCGTGCAGGGGGTGGTGTTTCAGGGTTTAGGGCAGAGCAGTTGTGTTCGGCCAGTGTAGGTAGTCTTGCTGGGGGTGGTGTTTCAGGGTTTAGGGCAGTGCAGTAGTTTTCGGGCAGTGTAGGCGGTCGTGCTGGGGCTGGTGTTTCAGGGTTTAGGGCAGTGCAGTGGTGTTCGGGCAGTGTACGGGGTTGTGCTGGGGCTGGTGTTTCAGGGTTTAGGGCAGTGCAGTGGTGTGCGGGCAGTGTACGGGGTCATGCTGGGGCTGGTGTTTCAGGGTTTAGGGCAGTGCAGTGGTGTTCGGGCAGTGTAGGGGGTCATGCTGAGGGTGGTGTTTCAGGGTTTAGGGCAGTGCAGTGGTGTTTGGGTAGTGTAGGGGGTCGTGCTGGGGTTAGTGTTTTAGGGTTTTAGGGTTTAGGGTAGTGCAGTGGTGTTTGGGTAGTGTAGGGGATAATGCTGGGGGTAGTGTTTTAGGGTTTAGGGTAGTGCAATGGTGTTTGGGTAGTGTAGGGGGTACTGCTGGGGGTAGTATTTTAGGGTTTAGGGTAGTGCAGTGGTATTTGGGTAGCGTAGGGGGTACTGCAGGGGGTAGTGTTTTATGGTTTAGGGTAGTGCATTGGTGTTTGGGTAGTGTAGGGGTTCGTGCTGGGGGCAGTTTTTTTAGGGTTTAGGGTAGTGCAGTGGTGTTTGTGTAGTGTAGGAGGTCGTGTTTTAGGGTTTAGGGTAGTTCAGTGGTCTTTGGGTAGTGTAGGGAGTCATGCGGGGGGTATTGTTTTAGAGTTTAGGGTAGTGCAGTGGTCTTTGGGTAGTGTAGGGGGTTGTGCGGGGGTAGTGTTTTAGGGATTAGGGTAGTGCATTGGTATTTGGGTAGTGTAGGGGGTCATGCGGGGGTAGTGTTTTAGGGTTTAGGGCAGTGCAGTGGTGTTTAGGTAGTGTAGGGGGTCGTGCTGGGGGGAGTGTTTTAGGGTTTAGGGCAGTGCAGTGGTGTTCGGGTAGTGTAGGGGGTCGTGCTGAGGGGAGTGTTTTAGGGTTTAGGGCAGTGCAGTCGTGTTCGGGTAGTGTAGGGGGTCGTGCTGGGGGAGTATTTTAGGGTTTAGGGTAGTGCAGTGGTGTTCGGGTAGTGTAGGGGGTCATGCTGGGGGTAGTGTTCTAGGGTTTAGGGCAGTGCAGTGGTGTTCGGGCAGTGTAGGGGGTCGTGCTGGGGGTGGTGTTTCAGGGTTTAGGGCAGTGCAGTGGTGTTCGGGCAGTGTAGGGGATCGTGCAGGGGGTGGTGTTTCAGGGTTTAGGGCAGTGCAGTGGTGTTCGGGCAGTGTAGGGGGTCATGCAGGGGATGGTGTTTCAGGGTTTAGGGCAGTGGTGTTCGGGCAGTGTAGGGGGTCGTGCTGGGGGTGGTGTTTCAGGGTTTGGGGCAGTGGTCTTCGAGCAGTAAAGGGGGTCATGCTGGGGGGGGTTTCAGGGTTTAGGGCAGTGCAGTGGTGTTCGGGCAGTGTAGGGGGCGGTGCAGGGGGTGGTGTTTCAGGGTTTAGGGCAGTGCAGTGGTGTTCGGGCAGTGTAGGGGGTGGTGCAGGGGGTGGTGTTTCAGGGTTTAGGGCAGTGCAGTGGTGTTCGGGCAGTGTAGGGGGTCGTGCAGGGGTGGTGTTTCTGGGTTTAGGGCAGTGCAGTGGTGTTCGGGCAGTGTAGGGGGCGGTGCGGGGGTGGTGTTTCAGGGTTTAAGGCAGTACAGTGGTGTTCGGGCAGTGTAGGGGGTCGTGCTGGGGGTGGTGTTTCAGGGTTTAGGGCAGTGCAGTGGTGTTAGGGCAGTGTAGGGGGTCGTGCTGGGGCTGGTGTTTCAGGGTTTAGGGCAGTGCAGTGGTGTTTGGGCAGTGTAGGGGGTCGTGCTGGGGCTGGTGTTTCAGGGTTGAGGGCAGTGCAGTGGTGTTCGGGCAGTGTAGGGGGTCATGCTGGGGCAGGTGTTTCAGGGTTTAGGGCAGTGCAGTGGTGTTCGGGCAGTGTAGGGGGTCTTGCTGGGGCTGGTGTTTCAGAGTCTAGGGCAATGTAGTGGTGTTCGGGCAGTGTAGGTGGTCTTGCTGGGGCTGGTGTTTCAGAGTTTAGGGCAGTGCAGTGGTGTTCGGGCAGTGTAGGGGGTCGTGCTGGGGGTGGTGTTTCAGGGTTTAGGGCAGTGCAGTGGTGTTCGGGCAGTGTAGGGGGTTGTGCTGGGGGTGATGTTTCAGGGTTTAGGGCAGTGCAGTGGTGTTAGGGCAGTGTAGGGGGTCGTGCTGGGGGTGGTGTTTCAGGGTTTAGGGCAGTGCAGTGGTGTTCCGGCAGTGTAGGGGGTCGTGCAGGGGGTGGTGTTTCAGGGTTTAGTGCAGTGGTGTTCGGGCAGTGTAGGGGGTCGTGCTGGGGTGGTGTTTCAGGGTTTAGGGCAGTGCAGTGGTGTTCGGGCAGTGTAGGGTGTCGTGCTGAGGGGTGGTGTTTCAGGGTTTAGGGAAGTGCAGTAGTGTTTGGGCAGTGTAGGGGGTCGTGTAGTGGGTGGTGTTTCAGGGTTTAGGGCAGAGCAGTTGTGTTCGGCCAGTGTAGGTAGTCTTGCTGGGGGTGGTGTTTCAGGGTTTAGGGCAGTGCAGTAGTTTTCGGGCAGTGTAGGCGGTCGTGCTGGGGCTGGTGTTTCAGGGTTTAGGGCAGTGCAGTGGTGTTCGGGCAGTGTACGGGGTTGTGCTGGGGCTGGTGTTTCAGGGTTTAGGGCAGTGCAGTGGTGTGCGGGCAGTGTACGGGGTCATGCTGGGGCTGGTGTTTCAGGGTTTAGGGCAGTGCAGTGGTGTTCGGGCAGTGTAGGGGGTCATGCTGAGGGTGGTGTTTCAGGGTTTAGGGCAGTGCAGTGGTGTTCGGGCAGTGTATGGGGTCGTGCTGGGGCTGGTGTTTCAGGGTTTAGGGCAGTGCAGTGGTGTTCGGGCAGTGTAGGTGGTCGTGCTGGTGCTGGTGTTTCAGGGTTTTGGGCAGAGCAGTGGTGTTCGGGCAGTGTAGGGGGTCGTGCTGGGGGTGGTGTTTCAGGGTTTAGGGCAGTGCAGTGGTGTTCGGGCAGTGTAGGGGGTCTTGCTGGGGGTGGTGTTTCAGGGTTTAGGGCAGTGGTGTTCGGGCAGTGTAGGGGTCTTGCTGGGGGTGCTGTTTCAGGGTTTAGGGCAGTGATGTTCGGACAGTGTTGGGGGTCTTGCTGGGGGTGATGTTTCAGGGTTTAGGGCAGTGCAGTGGTGTTCGGGCAGTGTAGGGGGTCTTGCTGGGGGTAGTGTTTCAGGGTTTAGGGCGGTGCAGTGGTGTTCGTGCAGTGTAGGGGGTCGTGCTGGGGGTGGGGTTTCAGGGTTTAGGGCAGTGCAGTAGTGTTCGGGCAGTGTAGGGGGTCATGCAGGGTGTGGTGTTTCAGGGTTTAGGGCAGTGCAGTGGTGTTCTGGCAGTGTAGGGGGTCATGCTGGGGGTAGGGTTTCAGGGTTTAAGGCAGTACAGTGGTGTTCGGGCAGTGTAGGGGGTCGTGCAGGGGGTGGTGTTTCAGGGTTTAGGGCAGTGCAGTGGTGTTCGGGCAGTGTAGGGGGTCGTGCTGGGGCTGGTGTTTCAGGGTTAAGGGCAGTGCAGTGGTGTTCGGGCAGTGTAGGGGGTCTTGCTGGGGGTGGTGTTTCAGGGTTTAGGGCAGTGGTGTTCGGGCAGTGTAGGGGGTCTTGCTGTGCGTGATGTTTCAGGGTTTAGGGCAGTGCAGTGGTGTTCGGGCAGTGTAGGGGGTCTTGCTGGGGGTAGTGTTTCAGGGTTTAGGGCAGTGCAGTGGTGTTCGTGCAGTATACGGGGTCGTGCTGGGGATGGTGTTTCTGGATTTAGGGCAGTGCAGTAGTGTTCGGACAGTGTAGGGGGTTGTGCAGGGGGTGGTGTTTCAGGGTTTAGTGCAGTGGTGTTCGGGCAGTGTAGGGGGTTGCGCTGGGGGTGGTGTTTCAGGGTTTAGGGCAGTGCAGTGGTGTTCGGGCAGTGTAGGAGGTCATGCACGGGGTGGTGTTTCAGGGTTTAGGGCAGTGCAGTGGTGTTCGGGCAGTGTAGGGTGTTGTGCTGGGGCTGGTGTTTCAGGGTTCAGGGCAGTGCAGTGGTGTTCAGGCAGTGTAGGGGGTCGTGCTGAGGCTGGTGGTTCACGGTTTAGGGCAGTGCAGTGGTGTTCGGGCAGTGTAGGGGGTCGTGCTGGGGCTGGTGTTTCAGGGTTTAGGGCAGTGCAGTGGTGTTCGGGCAGTGTAGGCGGTCGTGCTGGGGCTGGTGTTTCAGGGTTTAGGGCAGTGCAGTGGTGTTTGGGCAGTGTAGGGGGTCATGCTGGGGCTGGTGTTTTAGGGTTTAGGGCAGTGCAGTGGTGCTCGGGCAGTGTAGGGGGTCGTGCTGGGGGTGATGTTTCAGGGTTTAGGGTAGTGCAGTGGTGTTCGGGCAGTGTAGGGGGTCGTGCAGGGGCTGGTGTTTCAAGGTTTAGGGCAGTGCAGTGGTGTTCGGGCAGTGTAGGGGGTCGTGCTGGGGCTGGTGTTTCAGGGTTTTGGGCAGAGCAGTGGTGTTCGGGCAGTGTAGGGGGTCATGCTGGGGGTAGTGTTTCAGGGTTTAGGGCAGTGCAGTGGTGATCGGGCAGTGTAGGGGGTCGTGCTGGGGGTGGTGTTTCAGGGTTTAGGTCAGTGGTGTTCGGGCAGTGTAGGGGGTCTTGCTGGGGGTGATGTTTCAGGGTTTAGGGCAGTGCAGTGGTGTTCGGGCAGTGTAGGGGGTCTTGCTGGGGGTAGTGTTTCAGGGTTTAGGGCAGTGCAGTGGTGTTCGGGCAGTGTAGGGGGTCATGCTGGGGATGGTGTTTCAGGGTTTAGGGCAGTGCAGTGGTGTTCGGGCAGTGTAGGGGGTCGTGAAGGGGGTGGTGTTTCAGGGTTTAGGGCAGTGCAGTGGTGTTCGGGCAGTGTACGGGGTCGTGCTAGGGGTGGTGTTTCAGGGTTTAGGGCAGTGCAGTGGTGTTCGGGCAGTGTAGGGGGTCATGCAGGGGCTGGTGTTTCAGGGTTTAGGGCAGTGCAGTGGTGTTCGGGCAGTGTAGGGGGTCGTGCTGGGGGTAGTGTTTTAGGGTTTAGGGTAGTGCAGTGGTGCTTGTGTAGTGTAGGGGGTTGTGCTGGGGGTAGTGTTTTAGGGTTTAGGGTAGTGCAGTGGTGTTTGTGTAGTGTAGGGGGTCATGTTTTAGGGTAGTGCAGTGGTGTTTGGGTAGTGTAGGGGGTCGTGCTGGGTGTAGTGTTTTAGGATTTAGGTTAGTGCAGTGGTGTTTGGGTAGTGTAGGGGGTCATGCTGGGGGTAGTGTTTTAGAGTTTAGGGTAGTGCAGTGGTGTTTGTGTAGTGTAGGGGGTCGTGCTGGGGGTAGTGTTTTAGGGTTTAGGGTAGTGCAGTGGTGCTTGTGTAGTGTAGGAGGTCGTGCTGGGGATAGTGTTTTAGGGTTTAGGGTAGTGCAGTGGTGTTTGTGTAGTGTAGGGGGTCATGTTTTAGGGTAGTGCAGTGGTGTTTGGGTAGTGTAGGGGGTCGTGCTGGTGGTAGTGTTTTAGGATTTAGGTTAGTGCAGTGGTGTTTGGGTAGTGTAGGGGGTCGTGCTGGGGGTAGTGTTTTAGGGTTTAGGATAGTGCAGTGGTGCTTGTGTAGTGTAGGGGGTCGTGCTGGGGGTAGTGTTTTAGGGTTTAAGGTAGTGCAGTGGTGTTTTTGTAGTGTAGGGGGTCATGTTTTAAGATGCAATGCTCCAATACCTGACCAGTCTGCACTACATAAAACTGCAAAAAAACTAAAAATAAAAAGTGTTTTGCACACTTTTGTCATTGGGCTATATGTGGGCTACATCTGGGTAATATTTGTGCTACATTTGGGCTCTTTTTTCACTGGTGGCCATCTTGGAAGACTTCTTTGTTATGAAGTTTCCTAATTTCTTCATTTACTTCAGTCTCCTCAGTAGGAAATGCTTTCAGTTTTTTACTTTGATTCCATCAAGAAGGCATTCAGATGTCTCACATCTGCCATAAATTCAGAATGTTAGCACTCTAGTTGCTCATTAGATCACTGGAGTAAAGCTACTGCTCACCAGGGAGTTAACTGGTAGTCTGCTGCTGGTATTGAAAGTGATTGTTTCAGTCTGCATGTCAGAATTTTCTAATGAAATAGAAGAGGATTTGAGATCTCACTTAAAACATGCCCTAATTTTTCTTTCTGCAGCACTAACCATAATTTCTATTTCAAAAAGAACCCCTCATTTTGTTCCTTTTTAAATTAAATGTTTTAAGTGTTACTGGTTTATTCCAATCAAGATGGCTTCAGGTGTGCCATACTTTTGTCATAAGTAAGGCTGTTAGCGCTCTAGTTGTTCTTTAGAACACTCTGGGAAGCTGCAGTAGAACACAAAGGCATCAACTGGCAGGCTGCTCCTGTTGAAATATAACAGGAAGATATTTGAGATCACACTTGAAATATGTCCTAATTTTTCTTTCTACAGCACTAACCATAATTTCTATGACAAAATGAACCCCATCATTTTGTTCCTTTTTAAATTAAATGTTTTAAGTGTTACCAGTTTATTCCAATCAAGATGGCTTCAGGTGTGCCATACTTTTGTCATAAGTAAGGCTGTTAGCACTCTAGTTGTTCTTTAGAACACTCTGGGAAGCTGCAGTAGAACACAAAGGCATCAACTGACAGACTGCTCCTGTTGAAATATAACAGGAAGATATTTGAGATCTCACTTAAAACATGTCCTAATTTTTCTTTCTACAGCACTAACCATAATTTCTATGGCAAAATGAACCCCCTCATTTTGTTCCTTTTTAAATTAAATGTTTTAAGTGTTACCAGTTTATTCCAATCAAGATGGCTTCAGGTGTGCCATACTTTTGTCATAAGTAAGGCTGTTAGCACTCTAGTTGTTCTTTAGAACACTCTGGGAAGCTGCAGTAGAACACAAAGGAATCAACTGACAGTCTCTGCCCTTGTTGGATGTACATGTTTTACTGAGAATGTCAGACTTAATTCTCACATGAGTGAGAAAGATAATGTGAATTTACAGAAAATATGCTCTCATTTTAGCTTCTGGAGCACCTTCCAAACCTCCATGGGACAAGCATGTGAAAATAGTTTTCTCTCAAACATGATTCATGATATCCCAGCAGAAGGTTTCTCACAGGGTAAAATCACCTTAGAACACACCACAATTCCTGAAATTAGTATGGTACCATCAACAAATAAATTCTAATGTAACTAAAGCCTGTTATCACCCTTTATAGTTCTCCTTTTGGTGACCCTCAAAATCTTCGATTCACTACAATGCATTTCAATAGGGTACTATCATTTATATTGGTCCCAAGATGGCTGCCAGCAATTCCAGGATGAAGTGCTGACAGCCAATCAGATCTCACGATGACATGTGTGGTTAGGCTCCGCCCAGATATATATGTGACTTTACTTTTGATTTTCTCAGGAACTACTGAACGGATTTACACCATTTAAGCAAAAGGCACGACACTGAACCAAGGGCTACCTCTTTGCCAAATTTGGTGTAATTCCGTTCAGCAGTTCGGGCTGTAGCTGCGACTAAAGGTTCCTATGGAAAAATGAATGGGGAAAACGCGTTTTGGGACCCCCTTTTTCTCGGTCCCCGCTTGACGTATCACCCGAGACTTTCAGGATAGGAGCGGACCGGAGCGCCCCAACAAGTTGGAAACTTTCGCGAAGATTCGTCAACCGGCGCCAACGTTATTTCAAATAGAATGTCGCGGATTTCCTATGGATAATAGGTTTTAACTATAACTATCTACTGGCGACCGCCAGTAGATAATATATATATATATATAAGATCACTTTACAATCATTTAAAATTCATGGGGAAAATTGCCTGCCTGTAGACAAGGCTCACGCATGGAGGTGAAACACGTTGGGTAATGATACGTTGCCACAGAGAATGCTGAATAAAATTACTCTGACTAACTGTAGGTGTAAGGTGTAATGCAGCTTTCCTTTTGTGCAGGAGAGAGGTGCCTTTTAGTAGCGAGTTGCCGTTCCCTGCTAGACGAGGCCGCCCTGTCAGGGTCACAGGCTCCCATTAACATATATATATTCACTTGAAAAAAACAAAGGTTACAGGGACGTTATAGTTAGGAAACAACATAAAAAAACTTTGAAGTTCACCGAAGAAAACAAAAGTTACATGGACATTATACAAAGATTTCACTCGTACAAAACCAGTGAAATTCAGCAGTTATAGTTAGCTGAGCTAACTATGAGTTGTGGCCCTGGAATGCACTGCTTATGAACTCGCATATTACATCACTCATGACATGGCCAGTGATATCACTGATGGCATCCCTGATGACATCACTGATGACATCATCCAGTGTTTGTGAGTGTTTTCTAAAAGTTTGTGAGTGATAAACATATATACCAAAGTACTACAAAAGGTAAAGTAGTATATATTCAGTACTACTGAGTGATACTATTTCTGACATATATTATGTGAGTAGCTGTATGACTGTTTGTATCCGTGTGTGAGTGGGTGTCTGAGTGTCTATATGGGTGTATGAGTGGGTGTGTGAGTGGCTGTATAGGTGTATATGTAGATGTGTGAGTAGCTGTGTATGTGAGTTGCTGTGAGAGTGACTGTATTGTGAGTGAGTGGGTGTGTCAGTGGCTCAATGTGTGAGTGAGTGACTGTGTAAGTGGCTGTATGGGTGGGTAAGTGGGTAAGTGGCTGTATGGGTGAATGAGTGGCTATTTCAGTGGGTGTTTGAATAAGTGAGTTGGTGTGTGAGTAGATGTATCATAGACTGAGTGTCTGTGAATGGATGTATGGGAGAGTGAGCAGATGTGTGAGTGCTTACATGGATATGTGAATGGGTATGTATGTTTTTGTGTGGGTGTGTGAGTGAGCATGTGAGTGCTTGTATAGGTGAGTGAGTGACTGCTAAGAGGCTGTATGGGTGAGTGAGTGGGTGTGTGAGTGAGTGACTCTATAGGTGAATATGTCTATTTGTGAGTAGCTGTATGGGTGAGTGTGGGTCTGGGTGAAGGGCTATATAGGTAAGTGACTGTCTATATGAGTAGCTGTACGAGTGAGTGGTTGTGTCAGTGGCTATATGAGTGAGCAAGTGGCTGTGTGAGTGGCTGTATAGATGAGTTAGTGTTTGTGTGAGTATTTGTATGGGTCTGTGAAAGGGTATGTGAGTAGTTGCGTGGGCATGTGAGTGGGTATATGAGAGGTTGTATACGTTCGTGAGTGGGTGTGTGAGCGCTTCTTTGGGTGACGTAATCAGTGATGTCATTTGAGCTGACATCAGTGATGTCATCAATGATGTCACTGACCATGTCATGAGTGATGTAATATGTGAGGTCATAAGCAGTGCTTTGCCGGGGCATAAGTTAAAGTTAGCTCAGCTAACTATAACTGCTGAATTTCACTGGTTTTGTATGAAGTGAGCCTAAGCCTAACATCTCTGTAACCTTTTAAAAAGTTTTTTTATTCTACTTCCTATATATAACATCACTGTTACCTTTCTTTTTTAAGTAAATTTCAAAGGTTTTTTGAATTGTATTTCCTGTTACCACTAACCTTTGACAGTGAGTGTGCGAGTGAGTGCATGTGTGTCTCAGTAGGTCTGTGAATGGTTGTTGATTGTCTGAGTGGGTCTGTGAGTGGGTAGGTGAGTCTGTGAGTGGGTCTTTGAGTGGGTGCATGAATGTCTAAGTGGTCTGTGAGTGGATGCATGAGCCTCTGAGTGGGTCTGTGAGTGGGTGCATGAGTGTCTGAGTGGGCTTGTGAGTGGGTGTATGAGTGTCTCATTGGGCCTGTGAGTGTGTTTGTGAGTCTTTGAGTGGATGCGTGAGTGTTTGAGTGCTCTCTGTTTTGCCTTCTTCTGCTCTTTTTTGCCTTTTCTGCTCTCTGTTCTGCCTTCCCTCCTCATTTTTCTGCCCTTTATTTTGCCCTCTTCTGATGTGTTTTACCTTTCCTGCTCGTTTTTCAGCCCTCTGTTTTGCTTTTTCTGCTCATTTTTCTGCCCTCTAATTTGTCGTTTTCTGCTAATTTTTCTGCCCACTGATTTGCCTTTCCTGCTTTTTTTTCTGCCCTCTTATTTTTCTGCCCTGTGTTTTTCCCTCTTCTGTAATTAGAAGAGGGGCACGCGGCCCTCCTCACTGGGCCAATTTCAGCCCTAGGGACTTCATCCACCGGGCCAGGCCAAAACTTATGAGAGGAGGGGGCTGTGCAGCCCCCCTACCTGGGCCGATTTTAGCTCCAGGGACCCCATTCCACAGGTCCTGGACAAAATTCAATGTGGTGAGGGGGCTAAATCGCCCTCCTCTCTGGGCCTATTTTGGCCCCGGGAACCCATCTCCCGGGGCCTAGCCATGTCTCCTGGGTGCCTTGGAGCTCACCCAGGGCACCGGGTGTGCAGCATGGGTACCAAGGAGGAGCCTCAAGGCCCCCACGGTCCCAGCCGGCTCCTCGCCTCCTGCCGGAGGCAGAATTGCTGCTACATACAAAGAGTAGTTGAAAATGCAGCTCCCTCAGTGCAAGAGCAATAGTTTCATCTCTTTCCCTGCCCACTAGTCTGTGGGCAGGGAAAGAGATGAAACCTCCACTTCCAGCGGGCGGGAGCACTTTAACAGCTCCCTCCTGCTGGAACCAGAGTGGGACATAGCAGGAGCTGGCTTTGGGTGGTGGCGGTTGCCAGGGCCATAATTGGCTCCAGGAGGGGGGCTGTGCAGCCCCCCTCCTTTCTTTTATTTCTTATATTTGGCCCGGGGAGGTTTTTTGTTTCCTTTTTACCTCCTTAAACAGTCATTATATTTTAACGCAGATATTATGTTGAGGTTGTATTTTGGAGGTGATATTTAGGTGGAACACCCTCCATGTATGTTTCTGTTTTGCTGCTGGTTTGTAAAGAGCAAAAACATCTCAGTATTTGGTGAAAATTATCTTGAAATGTGGAATACAATTGCATTTACAAAGGTGAATGCAAACTTGGAAAAATTACAACCATTGTGAAGGGTAGAAACCTGGAATTTAGGAGGACTTTCCTAGCAGAATTAAACTTTGCACACCCCTAGTTTATTATTTTCTAATTGTATCTTAAAATTATCTCAATTTCCATGACCATTGGGTTATGTTATCACTTAGGGCACACATATGTAAGACCTGTGAGTCAAGATGATAAATGTCAATGTCTTGGGAAACTTATTCCTGCCAACACTTTGAAATGTGCAGTCAGGTACCATAGCTCACAGTTATTTTAATGTATTGTATTTTTTGCTCCTGATTTCAGTATTCCTAAGTTTGTGTATTAAATTGTAATGCTTATTGATATGACTGTTGCATGTGCTTTTATGGCATTTGTATATAGTCGAATAAAGCTTTCTTTGATTGACTAATTAATTGATTGATTACATTCACAAGTCTGTATTCCCGTTTGAGAATTCCATAAACGAATTTGCACTTTAAAGGCCATTTCGCATAAAAGTTCAGATTACAGTAAAAAGTTGCTGTGAATCGGGCTGCAGATTGTTAAATCAAACCCACTAATTCTTTCACCAAATTTCAGTCATTGTTTTGTTTTGCTTTTTTACATAATAATATTTCTATTTGTCTAGTCATTTAAGTGGTGGAAACTGTTCTCTACATTACATATATAGTTTCATGTGCTCAGCTAATTCGATGCAGGACCTACATTTTGTAGCTGGTGAGGTCGTTTCATGAGTAGGATATATTTGCCACCTTGCCAGGGTCCAAATGTTTACCTTCAGGCTTTTTTGGAAGCCAAAATCATCCAGAGGAGCACAGCTGGAAGCCGTAGCCAGATAGGGCTTCAAAGGTCTGGCTATCTTTGCTATGAGGTCCTGGGAAACCAGTTGTCAGAGCAGGAAAAAGCTCCAATATGGACAAGCCAGATTTTCTTGCCACCTTGGGTGTGACATTCCTGGGTGCACTTCAGCACCTATTCCCAGTCCTCCTGAGGCTAAAATGCGTGACTAAGTGCCAACTAATGAAAAGTTCTTGTAAGGTTGCTACCAATCAGTCCTGCACCAGGTATCCATCCAACCAGATCTAAATTCAAACTGAGTCTTCAATGATCAGATGAGCCTTCTTGGGATAAGGAGACCTTCTGGGGCTTATTTACAAGCCCCTTGCACCACTTTTGCGTCATTTTTAACATGGGAAAAGTGACGTACGGGTGGCGCAAGGGGCTAGTAAATAAGCCCCTCTGTTTTTTTTGTGTCTCTGAAGCAGGAAAACAGGAGACCAATCACCTGACATTTGGAGAGCAATTCAGGTCCTGGGTGTCGGCATGAGTTAGGAGTCCTTGAGCCATCTTCTTTTAGCAGGTCTCAATAGTCTTCTTCCAGCAGGGACTTTTTCTACAGATGGAGTCATACCAGGTCCAGGAATTTTCTGATGAGGAGGTGGTGGAGGTTCCAGATTTATCTTGTGCACTAGCCAGTGATCAGAGAAATTGTACTATCCAATTGTAAATACTATTTTCACAGTTCCCAATCTCTTTGCAGCACTTCTTGTTTGCCTTACTGTAAAATTATTCAGGAGCCCCGTTTTAAGATGGTGATACCTAGCTGCCTTCAGAAAGGCATGTCTTCAGCTTCTA
This sequence comes from Calotriton arnoldi, assembly GCA_963921515.1. Taxonomy (NCBI): domain Eukaryota; kingdom Metazoa; phylum Chordata; class Amphibia; order Caudata; family Salamandridae; genus Calotriton; species Calotriton arnoldi. The sequence continues at coordinate 702,939 of CAWUFW010004433.1, read as the reverse complement.
AGGCACTTTCAAATGACGATGAGCTTCCATCCAACAGTGATAGGGGCATTGATTTCTGGGAGTGTCCTGGGAATTAATAGAAGCTGTCCTTGGCATCTCAAAGTCAAATGAGGTAGTGCTAAATCTGCCATTGTTCTGCCAACTGGTTGTGTCCACTCCTGAATTTCTACTACCTCCTAAGTGATCAGCACTTAACACCTATTGGCCCTTGTGGGTTCAGAAGCATGTCACTGTCCTCTGATGCATAAATTTAAACTCTCACAGCTCTGGAGGTTCCATGAGAAGGAAAACTGTTTTTTGAGCCAGTATTGGCCTAAAGAACAGCCTAAAGAACATTTTAAAAAGCTACTTTCTGGCTTAGTTTAGGAACTCTGAATTCTCAATCAACCAGATTTTAAGAACTAAGCAGGGCATTTTTATAGAGTTTTCTCTAAAAGGAGACAGGAAATTTAAGATGGTAATCTCATCTATGCTTACTTACCGATAGGTTTACAAGGCCTACACAGGTTTTGGCTTTAATTTTACTGTGACCGCAAACTAACTCCACATTAAGTGGGTCCTAATTTTTTATATTATATCCTTCGGCCTTACAAGGCACACTTTAAGTGTGACCAGATATGCTACAATTAGATTAGCAATGTTTTGAAAAATGCTTCTCCTCCGTGCAAGATGCCACCGGATGTTAGGGGTAAGGTTTTGGCAAGTGCAGATTCCAATGCATCAACTATTAAAAATTGAATCTGTGCCCAGGTGCATGACCCATCCCTACCACAGACCCAGCCTACACAGAACTGCCAAAGGAGAAGGGTTAATGCAGTACGGGACAAAATTGCATGAAGGATAGTGCAGAGATTTATACTAGCACTCCTAATTTAAGATTGAAATTGCAAATCTATGTATTTACAGGTACAGGTCCTTGCATGCACAGGAAGCTCCAAAGAGTATTTTGGTTTGGAGGAGGGTATGTGCTGGCATCATCATGTGCCAATCTATGCTCACATGCTTCAGGGAAGCAAAAGCATGAAAGCAACAGATATTAAAACAGTTCTTTGTTCTACCTGGGAGCTTGTCCAAAAATTGCGAAAAGAGCCTCCACACTTTTAGTCCAGCTCTTCACCTCTCAGACTGTAGTAATTGATTTTTGCGACCTTCAGTTTGCATCAGCACATGCTCAAGTCCATTTTTATAAATCAAGTCAAAGTCTACTGTGTAGATTTACTAACTTTCACACAATTTAGGGCAGCAACTAAAGTTTCTGCACAGCATTGAATGAAAGGTAGAGAGCAGAACAGTGCCATATCTACTAAGATATTGTGTTAATTTCTTCTCTCCCTTAGCTGGCGCATTTAGGCTGTCATGCACTAATGCAAAGACCATTACAACATTGAGCAAGGGTGTGTGTGACATCAAACATAAGTTTTTGTACCGGAAAGGAACCCTTCCAGTACAAAATCCTATGCTTAGACATAGTTCAACACTTTTCTGATTTTGTAAGTGTTATGTCCAGGGCAGTACACATGTAAAGTTGGAAAAGTGTGGAAATACAAAAACGTTTATACATCTTAATACCAACCTCAAAGAAGAATTATTTTTTGATGGAAAGTCCAACTACAAATGTTAGGAGGTAGAGCTTTGTGTCAAAAGCCGTGGGTGGTTGCATGGAAACACCCATGTACCATCTTTGGTAAACACACGTTTTGCTGGAGAATCAATCCTAATTCTACACTTTTGTGCTAGAAACTCAGCAGAATGTGCTAGTAAATCTGCCCCTGCATGTCATAAATTCAATCAAAGGCATAACGTGATTGTTCTCTCAATTAAACCACATCCATTTATTAACTTTTCTGGTGCATTGGCAAATATTTTCACTTAGGAGTGAGAGCGACAACAGTTCACCTCCTTAAGATGAAACAGTTGCAAAGTAAGGATAAATATTTGATGGCGAGTACAATGGTCTGTCTTTAAGGTACTTACTACTAAGAATGGGAATGTAACCAGTGTCTGTTCTAGGGCAAAGCAGTATCAAGTGATGGTTTTGAGGACCAAAAAGCAAACTGGCCCCAGTATTTCACTGAGGTGAAAGAAAGAGAAATTACAATGTCTAGGAAAATAAACATTCTTGCAGGACATTAAATCTGACATTTCTGATCGCGCCAAGCAAGCAAAATTTAGGGAGTCCAGAAATACATCCAGTCACTTGCTAATTATGGTTAATGAATGTAACAAGACTACATTGCTTTTGTAAGCACAACTGCAGCATTGACATTCGAACATTAATTGAAACACTTCCGTTAAGAACTTTTGGCAATCAAAACGCTCCCTTATCCCAATATTGCTAATAAAATTAGTCACAAATTAAATATCTAACCGAAACTTTCCATTTCGTATGCTGATTTATTGACTAGAGTGATTATAAAAGCATAATTTACTTACTGTGTTAATTGGAATGCATTCCTACTACTTCATTTGCATTAATTATGCTGCCTAATATTGTTTTCTAGGTTTCCACTATCATAGCTATGTAACGGTATTGCCCCTAAGCAGTTATGCAGAAATAGACTGTCTGCAATGTTATTAAAAACCACTAATTACGCATCGTATCCTACTTCAGCGAGTAAGTTAGAGGTTTGAACTTTGAATGCCGTGTGTGGAATCACAACAATGGATTGCACCTAGTCAAACGTGAACCAAAGCAAATTGGATGAATGCATCTGTTTCCAAAAGGGGGGCTTCACGTTTTAAAGAATCATAGTCCAAAAATTGGTCCTATACAATCGCATACCCAGCATTGGAGTAAAAACCACCAGTCTTGTAAAATATAAATGATAATGACAGTGTTCCATTATCACACAACGAATACTCATTTAATGTGTAGAAGAAAGAGGCATTGGCAGTACTAATGACCAATTCCACTGCACGCACAGATCTGCCCCCTCATTTGAGGCACTCAGTGGGTTTCGAATGGTCTTTTCTGGCAGCCCTTCCACCAGAGGACATCCAGAATTACAGATTAGGAAGCCCTCCCGTAGATAGGGAGACCTTCCTATAATGTTGTTTCCAATTTCAGACTATTGTGAAAGATACCGTTGTCCTACATAGGAAATAAAAACAAGGCCCCCCTACCACCGACTCTCAGACACCTTCCCTGCCTCGACATCTGGTCTGCTTCTTCTGTGTTCATCGGATGTCTGGATGATGATCAGTCCCTGGTAGCTCCTAATTGATTAGCCTGAATATTCCAACCTGGGGCTGTCCGTGGCTGCAGTGGCTGCATTAGTGATGGGAGGATGCCCTCCGTCCTTTGTGCACCTCTACAGCATCCCACTCAATTACCCACATGTCTCAGAACCACCACTCGCTCGCTCTGCACCACAGGTAGCTCCTTTGTTACCGTGCAACTGTTTGATTCTTCTGGCTATCACTCTGCAATTCTATAGGTGCCTTGGAATGTCCTGACTAGTTTTTAAAATGGCTGAGACTTCCCATCATTTGGAGAACTTGGAATGATAATCCCGGAGTGCCTTTATCTACTATACAATCAGCCAAACTGGCATCCTGAGAAGGAAATGGGATAGAGGACCCATGTCAATCTAGTTTAGGGGGTTGGAGGGTACCAGCCATTAGCTGTTGTCTGAAACCTCAGCTGAGTCACTGGCTGAGGTTTAAGGATTAGATTGCATTCTGTAAGGCAAAATGCATTGGCCAAGAGCTGTGGTACAGAGCAGTGCCACTATTTGCACTTTGAGTATGAACAACTATGAAGTCAAGGAGCACATAGGCCCTCATTTACTAATTTTTTAAGTCGGGCAGCGCAGCAAGCCTTCCTGATGCTCTGCCCTGTGTCACAAGAAAAGGGCTCGAATGTGCCATATCTATGTGATATGGCGCATTCCTGTTCTCTTTTACTGTGGTGGCACTCAAATGGCTGCCTTGCGCCAACTCAGGCATCCTTGCACCACGGTGCAAGGGTGTCCACGTTGTAGGGATGATTGTTTTTGTGCAGGAAGGTACACCTTCTTGCACAATAAGAATCAATAGAGGTGATTTCCTCTTTCTATGTGTGCTGCTGAATGCAGGACACATAGAGGAGGAAAAAACCCGGAGAAATATGGGGGCATATTATCAAGAACGGCGTAAAAAATTATCGCCGCTTTAGCGGCAGAAAACTGCCGCTAAAGCGGCGATAATGGGCTTGATAATATGCCCTTGAGAATTCCAATAGAAGTCCATGTTCTGGTGTGAACATGGGCTTCTATTGGAATTCTCCAGGGCATATTATCAAGCCCATTATCGCCGCTTTAGTGGCAGTTTTCTGCCGCTAAAGCGGCGATAATTTTATCACCGTTCTTGATAATATGCCCCAAAGTTATTTCTCCTTGTCTTGCCTCCCCTACACCAACCCTGGGGAGGCGCAGGCTTTTGACACATTCCCAGATTTAAGGCATGTTATAAATCTGGGACTGTGTCAAATGCCATGGGTGTTAGTGGGAACACCCACCGTAACGCCCATGGGATACATCCCCGAGGCAGTGTGAGGCAATGCAGGGACTTCAGATACATTGCTTGACACTGTATCTCTGTGGTCTCCAACCAGTAGCTCTCTAGCTACCTCTGAGTAGCTCACCTGTGTGCAGCCCAGCTTATTAAATTAGAAAGTTTTTGGTTGGTTGAATTATTATACATATAAAACGTTGAAATTATACAGCACTAATAATATTAGTAGCTGTCAATGCATTTCATTGAACATAAGCAGCTCTCAGTTATTATCTACGAGGCCATGAAAATCCACACAGGGTGGCTTTACGTGGCCTCGTAGATGTGGCTAAGCCCTGTGCGCCACCGGAACATCCAAAAAAGTGACGCTCTGGTGGCGAACAAGGCTTGTAAATAAGCCCCATAGTTTTTACTGGAGATCACCAAACCCTGCATCGATTACTAGTTCTTATGTGAGGATATATTTTGGAATAATTGTAATGGTGTCAGTTAATCATGTTCAAGGTTTTTTCCCAGTCATTGGTTTGAGGTAATCAATATAATGAAGAAACTGACATTTCACATTCGCTGTCTGATACCAGCCTTCCCTCCTAAAAATAATGGCACCCTCCTTCCAGAAATGTACTTCAATGCAAACCCTAGTAATTTGACCTAAAAAGAGGCAATGCTCTGCTAAACGTTCTACTGGATAACCTGTCAATCAATCAATCAATATCAGCTTTATTTGATTTTCATAAAAAACATAAAAGCACACGGTACAATTTAAAATACATGTTCAAATGCATAATTATGGTAAAGTCATGTTAAAACAAAACACACAGTGACACATCATTACTAAGCAACCAGTGTTCTCCTTATAGGCATGAATGAACTTAAGAAGCTAGTCATTCTACAAGAAATTGCAGCAGAAGACAATTGTTCTTAAGTACAATAGTGCAGGACCACATTGTTTAAAATTCAGTTCATGAAGAATAGGCAGAATAAAATGTGTCCACAGGGTATCATAAAATTTGCAGAAAAGGACAATGTGCAAAGTGCCTTATGTAGATAAGTGTCAGAAGGGCAATTGTTCAAAACATCTGACCAGTCATTAATTGGCGGCAAGCTAACTAGACTGTGTAAAATGTCTAGTCTGAAGTGAGTTAACAGAAACCTGTGCCGAGAATTTTGCACAAAGCTAAGATAAGGTTGTAGACCATTTGTTACAATAAGCACCTGATTTTTGATAACACTGGGTTTCGTCATTTCCTGAGTTAGCCGTGGTTCTTCAAGTAAGTATAAACATTGGTTCTTAAGGTCGTTTCTGTTAACATTATGTAATGATTCAGCTGTGGTAAAATCCTCTGCATGGCCAATGTCTGATAAAATCTGTTGAACGAATTTAAATTAGGATATAAGATGCAAATCGTTCAACCCACAACAGCCATCAATAAGTGATATATTTAAAACAGTAATTTCAGAAGTCCATACCTTGTGCCAAAATAGAATTGACAAAATTTTAATCAGGTCAGATAGAAATGTAACCCCCAATTCAGAATGGCATGAAGTGGTGGAACAGCTTTTAGCAGCTGATAAAAGATTCTTAATGAGAGCATTCACGAGCATCTGAAATGATTACCATGGGAACAGCCCCAAAATCCAGCCCCGTAAAGAGCAACAGAGACAAATTTAGCATTGTACATAGCAAGCATCTCTGTCACAGGTTTGTTGCCTAATTTAATAGCAAAGTTTAAAAGCGTGGTTACAGATTGTGTGGCTTCCTATTATTCACTGCTGTAGACCATGTACCTTGTTCATCGAATAAAATACCCAGGTAGAAGAATATGGGGGTAAAACTTAACTTAGTATCGCCGGCCATGAAATTCCGGCATTTCCTTGTTTTTCTCCCACATTTCATAGCAAAAGTCTTGCTTTTATTGACGATCAAACCAAGCTCAGACATGTAGTCGATAAAGCAGGTGAGTAGTCTCTGTAGGCCCAAGGGAGTACTTGACATAAGGACAGCATTGTCAGCATACAGCAGACAAGGGATATGTCTGAGGCCAATTTAGTGGAGATCTTTTCAGTTGCTGCTTAATATGAAAACTAAGCTGTTAATATACAGGGAAAACCAAAAGGTGCTAAGACACAGCCCTGTCTAACCTCTCTTCAAGCTTGAAAGCACCAGTACATTCACTCCTACTTCCAAAGCGCTCCTGTGCCTTTCCCCTCAAATATAGTTCTCTAATGAGGACAATTATCGGTGGGTCCACCCCAATCTCAGGTAAAATTGCCCACAGTCGGCTATGAAGGACACAGTCGACTGCACTCAACAAGTCCACAAAATCTAGATACAACTGGCCCTTTTTTATTAAAGTATATTTGCAAATAATCAAATTGAGATTGAGCCCCTGCTCAATTGTTCCCAGTCCTCTGAGAAAACCGTACTGGAGATCTGAAAGGGTGTTAGAAGCTTCAGCCATTCTTCAAGACAACTCAGTACAATTTTCTGCAGAATTTTCAACAGTGAATTAAGTAGGGATATGGGGCGGTGGCAGGCAGGTTTAGAATGGCCCCCTTTCTTGAAGATAGGAATAATGACATACTCTGACCAGGAATCCAAAATACCAGAACAGCAACAGGTCCCTAAAACCCTAGTTAAAATTGGATGCCACAGAGATAGATTGGCCTTGAACAAATCAATGGAGACACCGTCTGGGCCAGGGACTTTAACACCCTTGCTGCCCATTACTGCCGTGGTGATTTCATTGATGGTAAAACATAAATTACTAAAACCAAAAGGTGTGCCTGGATTTGAGCCCTGAATATGCATCTTAGGGATAGAATAAATCTCTGAAAAGCGGGCAACTCAGTCAGAGTCATTAATGGCCAACTCTAATCTCGGAGCACTGTCGTCCTGTAATAAGGGGCCATGAATTACATGCTAAAAAGATGACATGCCAAATGCTTTATCTACTTCTTCCTTGCTTTTAGCACTAACCTATACTCAGGCCTATACCTTCTCACTTCCGCAGGGCAACGCAGAGACTTATGGAGAGCTTTAATTAGGAGCTTGTGGGCAATTGACAATTTGCTACTGAACCACCTTGGTCTAGGTGAGTTGGATTGGAATGTAGTTTTAGTTAAAACATGTTTACTCCCACTGGAGATCTTGATAACAGCCATATTAACCTCCTCATCATTAGTTGAATCATCTAAAAAGATTCCAAAGGCACCCCTGTACGTGGTGATAAATCTTTCATGGAGAGTATCCGGATGGATCCCGACCAACTCAGTGAGGTGCCACTATTTTTCAATCCCCTACCTTCAGGTTACGTGAAGAGAGAATGTAATCAATGACAGTATTATGGCCGCAACCATTATAGGTAGGATGAAAGGGGACTGAAGGAATACACAATTTGTTGGCAAAGGCAAGGTCAAACTTGATCAATATACCAGTCTGTTCCATTCCATGGACACTGTGACTGAAGTGGGTTTGCTCTTTGTCATTAGAGTCCACCATACCACAAACCTTTTTAGGAGGGAAATTATGTAAACTGATTTTAAAATCTTCTCCCCACAATGAAAGGCGTTCTATGCAACGTAACCTGTCCAAATCATGTTCAAGTTAGACAATGGTGACATCAGATGACAAGGCATTACTGTACAGATTGACAATTATAAGATTAAGATTATGCAAAATTTCCCAGACAATAATCAAGTAATAAGCTGAGTTAGACTCTGTCTTAAGAGTAAGATAAGGCAATGCGTTTGAAATAAAATGAGCCAACCCATCCTCCTGGAAACACAGAAAGTGAAAATCCTGGATAAACTAAGACCAAGAAATAAGTGACTACTTGGAACGTAGACTAGCCTTAATCCAGAATAAAACTTTGCAGGATGGAAAAGGTCCCTGGTTCACAGGCTAAGGGCCTGCGTCTGACAAACCACACTGGGCGAAGATGAAAGTGAGAAAGAAACAGAATCAGGCATAACCAAAGAGTCTGCTTCATGGAGTAGAGTGACGGGGGGCTCATGGACAAGGAATCAGCAAAGGAATTAGGCTTAGTTTTATTAATTCATAGTCAAACAATATTATTCAGCTCCACCAAGAGGGTGAAATGATTATGAGAGACAACCAATGGAAGGAGATGTGTTTACTTTGTTCGCCCTAAGTTGGCTGGGTATGCCCAGACGTGGGTCCCTTGCCCACTTTGCCACTGGATTCAAGCTAGCCTGGCTGATGAGGGCTGTTAGCCCGAAACCGGTCCCAGGATGCTTGTTTCCGGTTCAGGGAAGAACTGGCTTGGCAGTTCGGGCTGGACTGTTCCCATAAGGCACAGGGTCAAGACTGATTTGCATATAGCTGGGTCTGAACTGAGGTGGTGAAGTGAGCTAAAGAACGATGATGGATTAACCCCAGATCTGTGACTGGGGGTGAGTGTCTGAAAAGTTTCAGCGCTCCGTCCATCATCTCCTTGTGTTTGCTTTGTTCGCCCTAAGTTGGCAGGGTATGCCCAGACATGGGTCCCTTGCTCACTTTGCCACTGGATTCAAGCTAGCCTGGATGATGAGGGCTGTTAGCCCGAAACGGGTCTCAGGATGCTTGTTTCCGGTTCAGGGAAGAACTGGCTTGGCAGTTCGGGCTGGACTGTTCCCATAAGGCACAGGGTCAAGACTGATTTGCATATAGCTGGGTCTGAACTGAGGTGGTGAAGTGAGCTAAAGAACGATGATGGATTAACCCCAGATCTGTGACTGGGGGTGAGTGTCTGAAAAGTTTCAGCGCTCCGTCCATCATCTCCTTGTGTTGCTTTGTTCGCCCTAAGTTGGCAGGGTGTGCCCAGACGTGGGTCCTTTGCTCACTTTGCCACTGGATTCAAGCTAGCCTGGCTGATGAGGGCTGTTAGCCCGAAACCGGTCCCAGGATGCTTGTTTCGGTTCAGGGAAGACCTGGCTTGGCAGTTCGGGCTGGACTGTTCCCATGAGGCACAGGGTCAAGACTGATTTGCATATAGCTGGGTCTGAACTGAGGTGGTGAAGTGAGCTAAAGAACGATGATGGATTCAACCCAGATCTGTGACTGGGGGTGAGTGTCTGAAAAGTTTCAGAGCTACGTCCATCATCTCCTTGTGTTTGCTTTGTTCGGCCTAAGTTGGCAGGGTATGCCCAGACGTGGGTCCCTTGCTCACTTTGCCACTGGATTCAAGCTAGCCTGGCTGATGAGGGCTGTCAGCCCGAAACCGGTACCAGGATGCTTGTTTCCGGTTCAGGGAAGACCTGGCTTGGCAGTTCGGGCTGAACTGTTCCCATGATGCCCAGGGTCAAGACTGATTTGCATATAGCTGGGTCTGAACTGAGGTGGTGAAGTGAGCTAAAGAACGATGATGGATTCAACCCAGATCTGTGACTGGGGGTGAGTGTCTGAAAAGTTTCAGCGCTCCGTCCATCATCTCCTTGTGTTTGCTTTGTTCGCACTAAGTTGACAGGGTATGCCCAGACGTGGGTCCCTTGCTCACTTTGCCACTGGATTCAAGCTAGCCTGGCAGATGAGGGCTGTTAGCCCGAAACCGGTCCCAGGATGCTTGTTTCCGGTTCAGGGAAGACCTGGCTTGGCAGTTCGGGCTGGACTGTTCCCATGAGGCACAGGGTCAAGGCTGATTTGCATATAGCTGGGTCTGAACTGAGGTGGTGAAGTGAGCTAAAGAACGATGATGGATTCAACCCAGATCTGTGACTGGGGGTGAGTGTCTGAAAAGTTTCAGCGCTACGTCCATCATCTCCTTGTGTTTGCTTTGTTTGGCCTAAGTTGGCAGGGTATGCCCAGACATGGGTCCCTTGCTCACTTTGCCACTGGATTCAAGCTAGCCTGGCTGATGAGGGCTGTTAGCCCGAAACTGGTCCCAGGATGCTTGTTTCCGGTTCAGGGAAGACCTGGCTTGGCAGTTTGGGCTGGACTGTTCCCATGAGGCACAGGGTCAAGACTGATTTGCATATAGCTGGTTCTGAACTGAGGTGGTTAAGTGAGCTAAAGAACGATGATGGATTCAACCCAGATCTGTGACTGGGGGTGAGTGTCTGAAAAGTTTCAGCGCTCCGTCCATCATCTCCTTGTGTTTGCTTTGTTCGCCCTAAGTTGGCAGAGTATGCCCAGACGTGGGTCCCTTGCTCACTTTGCCACTGGATTCAAGTTAGCCAGGCTGATGAGGGCTGTGAGCCCGAAACCGGTCCCAGGATGCTTGTTTCCGGTTCAGGGAAGACCTGGCTTGGCAGTTCGGGCTGGACTGTTCCCATGAGGCACAGGTTCAAGACTGATTTGCATATAGCTGGGTCTGAACTGAGGTGGTGAAGTGAGCTAAAGAACGATGATGGATTCAACCCAGATCTGTGACTGGGGGTGAGTGTCTGAAAAGTTTCAGCGCTCCGTCCATCATCTCCTTGTGTTTGCTTTGTTCGCCCTACGTTGGCAGGGTATGCCCAGACGTGGGTCCCTTGCTCACTTTGCCACTGGATTCAAGCTAGCCTGGCTGATGAGGGCTGTTAGCCCGAAAACGGTCCCAGGATGCTTGTTTCCGGTTCAGGGAAGACCTGGCTTGGCAGTTCGGGCTGGACTGTTCCCATGAGGCACAGGGTCAAGGCTGATTTGCATATAGCTGGGTCTGAACTGAGGTGGTGAAGTGAGCTAAAGAACGATGATGGATTCAACCCAGATCTGTGACTGGGGGTGAGTGTCTGAAAAGTTTCAGCGCTACGTCCATCATCTCCTTGTGTTTGCTTTGTTTGGCCTAAGTTGGCAGGGTATGCCCAGACATGGGTCCCTTGCTCACTTTGCCACTGGATTCAAGCTAGCCTGGCTGATGAGGGCTGTTAGCCCGAAACCGGTACCAGGATGCTTGTTTCCGGTTCAGGGAAGAGCTGGATTGGCAGTTCGGGCTGAACTGTTCCCATGATGCCCAGGGTCAAGACTGATTTGCATATAGCTGGGTCTGAACTGAGGTGGTGAAGTGAGCTAAAGAACGATGATGGATTCAACCCAGATCTGTGACTGGGGGTGAGTGTCTGAAAAGGTTCAGCGCTCCGTCCATCATCTCCTTGTGTTTGCTTTGTTCGCACTAAGTTGACAGTGTATGCCCAGACGTGGGTCCCTTGCTCACTTTGCCACTGGATTCAAGCTAGCCTGGCTGATGAGGGCTGTTAGCCCAAAACCGGTACCAGGATGCTTGTTTCCGGTTCAGGGAAGACCTGGCTTGGCAGTTCCGGCTGGACTGTTCCCATGAGGCACAGGGTCAAGACTGATTTGCATTTAGCTGGGTCTGAACTAAGGTGGTGAAGTGAGCTAAAGAACGATGATGGATTCAACCCAAATCTGTGACTGGGGGTGAGTGTCTGAAAAGTTTCAGCGCTCCGTCCATCATCTCCTTGTGTTTGCTTTGTTCGCCCTAAGTTGGCAGGGTATGCCAAGACGTGGGTCCCTTGCTCACTTTGCCACTGGATTCAAGCTAGCCTGGCTGATGAGGGCTGTTAGCACGAAACCGGTCCCAGGATGCTTTATTCCGGTTCAGGTAAGAACTGGCATGGCAGTTCGGGCTGGACTGTTCCCATGAGGCACAGGGTCAAGACTGATTTGCATATAGCTGGGTCTGAACTGAGGTGGTGAAGTGAGCTAAAGAACGATGATGGATTCAACCAAGATCTGTGACTGGGGTGAGTGTCTGAAAAGTTTCAGTGCTCCGTCCATCATCTCCTTGTGTTTGCTTTGTTCGCCCTAAGTTGGCAGGGTATGCCCAGATGTGGGTCCCTTGCTCACTTTGCCACTGGATTCAAGCTAGCCTGGCTGATGAGGGCTGTTAGCCCGAAACTGGTCCCAGGATGCTTTATTCCGGTTCAGGTAAGAACTGGCATGGCAGTTTGGGCTGGACTGTTCCCATGAGGCACAGGGTCAAGACTGATTTGCATATAGCTGGTTCTGAACTGAGGTGGTGAAGTGAGCTAAAGAACGATGATGGATTCAACCCAGATCTGTGACTGGGGGTGAGTGTCTGAAAAGTTTCAGCGCTCCGTCCATCATCTCCTTGTGTTTGCTTTGTTCGCCCTAAGTTGGCAGGGTATGCCCAGACGTGGGTCCCTTGCTCACTTTGCCACTGGATTCAAGCTAGCCTGGCTGATGAGGGCTGTTAGCCCGAAACCGGTCTCGGGATGCTTGTTTCCGGTTCAGGGAAGAACTGGCTTGGCAGTTCGGGCTGGACTGTTCCCATAAGGCACAGGGTCAAGACTGATTTGCATATAGCTGGGTCTGAACTGAGGTGGTGAAGTGAGCTAAAGAACGATGATGGATTAACCCCAGATCTGTGACTGGGGGTGAGTGGCTGAAAAGTTTCAGCGCTCCGTCCATCATCTCCTTGTGTTGCTTTGTTCGCCCTAAGTTGGCAGGTTGTGCCCAGACGTGGGTCCTTTGCTCACTTTGCCACTGGATTCAAGCTAGCCTGGCTGATGAGGGCTGTTAGCCCAAAACCGGTCCCAGGATGCTTGTTTCCGGTTCAGGGAAGACCTGGCTTGTCAGTTCGGGCTGGACTGTTCCCATGAGGCACAGGGTCAAGACTGATTTGCATATAGCTGGGCCTGAACTGAGGTGGCGAAGTAAGCTAAAGAACGATGATGGATTCAACACAGATCTGTGACTGGGGGTGAGTGTCTGAAAAGTTTCAGCGCTCCATCCATCATCTTCTCGTGTTTGCTTTGTTCGCCCTAAGTTGGCAGGGTATGCCCAGACGTGGGTCCCTTGCTCACTTTGCCACGGGCTTCAAGCTAGCCTGGCTGATGAGGGCTGTTAGCCCGAAACCGGTCCCAGGATGCTTGTTTCCGGTTCAGGGAAGACCTGGCTTGGCAGTTCGGGCTGGACTGTTCCCATGAGGCACAGGGTCAAGACTGATTTGCATATAGCTGGGTCTGAACTGAGGTGGTGAAGTGAGCTAAAGAACGATGATGGATTCAACCCAGATCTGTGACTGGGGGTGAGTGTCTGAAAAGTTTCAGCGCTACGTCCATCATCTCCTTGTGTTTGCTTTGTTTGGCCTAAGTTGGCAGGGTATGCCCAGACGTGGGTCCCTTGCTCACTTTGCCACTGGATTCAAGCTAGCCTGGCTGATGAGGGCTGTTAGCCCGAAACCGGTACCAGGATGCTTGTTTCCGGTTCAGGGAAGAGCTGGATTGGCAGTTCAGGCTGAACTGTTCCCATGATGCCCAGGGTCAAGACTGATTTGCATATAGCTGGGTCTGAACTGAGGTGGTGAAGTGAGCTAAAGAACGATGATGGATTCAACCCAGATCTGTGACTGGGGGTGAGTGTCTGAAAAGGTTCAGCGCTCCGTCCATCATCTCCTTGTGTTTGCTTTGTTCGCACTAAGTTGACAGGGTATGCCCAGACGTGGGTCCCTTGCTCACTTTGCCACTGGATTCAAGCTAGCCTGGCTGATGAGGGCTGTTAGCCCGAAACCGGTACCAGGATGCTTGTTTCCGGTTTAGGGAAGACCTGGCTTGGCAGTTCCGGCTGGACTGTTCCCATGAGGCACAGGGTCAAGACTGATTTGCATTTAGCTGGGTCTGAACTAAGGTGGTGAAGTGAGCTAAAGAACGATGATGGATTCAACCCAAATCTGTGACTGGGGGTGAGTGTCTGAAAAGTTTCAGCGCTCCGTCCATCATCTCCTTGTGTTTGCTTTGTTCGCCCTAAGTTGGCAGGGTATGCCAAGACGTGGGTCCCTTGCTCACTTTGCCACTGGATTCAAGCTAGCCTGGCTGATGAGGGCTGTTAGCACGAAACCGGTCCCATGATGCTTTATTCCGGTTCAGGGAAGAACTGGCTTGGCAGTTCGGGCTGGACTGTTCCCATGAGGCACAGGGTCAAGACTGATTTGCATATAGCTGGGTCTGAACTGAGGTGGTGAAGTGAGCTAAAGAACGATGATGGATTCAACCCAGATCTGTGACTGGGGGTGAGTGTCTGAAAAGTTTCAGCGCTCCTTCCATCATCTCCTTGTGTTTGCTTTGTTCGCCCTAAGTTGGCAGGGTATGCCCAGACGTGGGTCCCTTGCTCACTTTGCCACTGGATTCAAGCTAGCCTGGCTGATGAGGGCTGTTAGCCCAAAACCGGTCCCAGAATGCTTGTTGCCGGTTCAGGGAAGACCTGGCTTGGCAGATCGGGCTGGACTGTTCTCATGAGGCACAGGGTCAAGACTGATTTGTATATAGGTGGGTCTGAACTGAGGTGGTGAAGTGAGCTAAAGAGCGATGATGGATTCAACCCAGATCTGTGACTGGGGGTGAGTGTCTGAAAAGTTTCAGCGCTCCGTCCATCATCTCCTTGTGTTTGCTTTGTTCGCCCTAAGTTGGCAGGGTATGCCCAGACGTGGGTCCCTTGCTCACTTTGCCACTGGATTCAAGCTAGCCTGGCTGATGAGGGCTGTTAGCCCAAAACCGGTCCCAGGATGCTTGTTTCCGGTTCAGATAAGACCTGGCTTGGCAGTTCAGGCTGGACTGTTCCCATGAGGCACAGGGTCAAGACTGATTTGCATATAGCTGGGTCTGAACTGAGGTGGTGAAGTGAGCTAAAGAACGATGATGGATTCAACCCAGATCTGTGACTGGGGGTGAGTGTCTGAAAAGTTTCAGCGCTCCGTCCATCACCTACTTGTGTTTGCTTTGTTCGCCCTAAGTTGGCAGGGTATGCCCAGACTTGGGTCCCTTGCTTACTTTGCCACTGGATTCAAGCTAGCCTGGCTGATGAGGGCTGTTAGCCTGAAACCAGTCCCAGGATGCTTGTTTCCGGTTCAGGGAAGACCTGGCTTGGCAGTTCGGGCTGGACTGTTCCCATGAGGCACAGGGTCAAGACTGATTTGCATATAGCTGGGTCTGAACTGAGGTGGTGAAGTGAGCTAAAGAACGATGATGGATTCAACCCAGATCTGTGACTGGAGGTGAGTGTCTGAAAAGTTTCAGCGCTCCGTCCATCATCTCCTTGTGTTTGCTTTGTTCGCCCTAAGTTGGCAGGGTATGCCCAGACGTGGGTCCCTTGCTCACTTTGCCACTGGATTCAAGCTAGCCTGGCTGATGAGGGCTGTTAGCCCAAAACCGGTCCCAGGATGCTTGTTTCCGGTTCAGGGAAGACCTGCCTTGGCAGTTCGGGCTGTTCTGTTCCCATGAGGCACAGGGTCAAGACTGATTTGCATATAGCTGGGTCTGAACTGAGGTGGTGAAGTGAGCTAAAGAACGATGATGGATTCAATCCAGATCTGTGACTGAGGGTGAGTGTCTGAAAAGTTTCAGCGCTCCTTCCATCATCTCCTTGTGTTTGCTTTGTTCGCCCTAAGTTGGCAGGCTATGCCCAGACGTGGGTCCCTTGCTCACTTTGCCACTGGATTCAAGCTAGCCTGGCTGATGAGGGCTGTTAGCCCGAAACCGGTCCCAGGATGCTTGTTTCCGGTTCAGGGAAGATCTGGCTTGGCAGTTCGGGCTGGACTGTTCCCATGAGGCACAGGGTCAAGACTGATTTGCATATAGCTGGGTCTGAAGTGAGGTGGTGAAGTGAGCTAAAGAACGATGATGGATTCAACCCAGATCTGTGACTGGGGGTGAGTGTCTGAAAAGTTTCAGCGCTCCGTCCATCATCTCCTTGTGTTTGCTTTGTTCGCCCTAAGTTGGCAGGGTATGCCAAGACGTGGGTCCCTTGCTCACTTTGCCACTGGATTCAAGCTAGCCTGGCTGATGAGGGCTGTTAGCCCGAAACCGGTCCCAGGATGCTGTTTCCGGTTCAGGGAAGACCTGGCTTGGCAGTTCGGGCTGGACTGTTCCCATGAGGCACAGGGTCAAGACTGATTTGCATATAGCTGGGTCTGAACTGAGGTGGTGAAGTGAGCTAAAGAACGATGATGGATTCAACCCAGATCTGTGACTGGGGGTGAGTGTCTGAAAAGTTTCAGCGCTCCGTCCATCATCTCCTTGTGTTTGCTTTGTTCGCCCTAAGTTGGCAGGGTATGCCAAGACTTGGGTCCCTAGCTCACTTTGCCACTGGATTCAAGCTAGCCTGGCTGATGAGGGCTGTTAGCCTGAAACCAGTCCCAGGATGCTTGTTTCCGGTTCAGGGAAGACCTGGCTTGGCAGTTCGGGCTGGACTGTTCCCATGAGGCACAGGGTCAAGACTGATTTGCATATAGCTGGGTCTGAACTGAGGTGGTGAAGTGAGCTAAAGAACGATGATGGATTCAACCCAGATCTGTGACTGGAGGTGAGTGTCTGAAAAGTTTCAGCGCTCCGTCCATCATCTCCTTGTGTTTGCTTTGTTCGCCCTAAGTTGGCAGGGTATGCCCAGACGTGGGTCCCTTGCTCACTTTGCCACTGGATTCAAGCTAGCCTGGCTGATGAGGGCTGTTAGCCCAAAACCGGTCCCAGGATGCTTGTTTCCGGTTCAGGGAAGACCTGCCTTGGCAGTTCGGGCTGTTCTGTTCCCATGAGGCACAGGGTCAAGACTGATTTGCATATAGCTGGGTCTGAACTGAGGTGGTGAAGTGAGCTAAAGAACGATGATGGATTCAATCCAGATCTGTGACTGAGGGTGAGTGTCTGAAAAGTTTCAGCGCTCCTTCCATCATCTCCTTGTGTTTGCTTTGTTCGCCCTAAGTTGGCAGGCTATGCCCAGACGTGGGTCCCTTGCTCACTTTGCCACTGGATTCAAGCTAGCCTGGCTGATGAGGGCTGTTAGCCCGAAACCGGTCCCAGGATGCTTGTTTCCGGTTCAGGGAAGATCTGGCTTGGCAGTTCGGGCTGGACTGTTCCCATGAGGCACAGGGTCAAGACTGATTTGCATATAGCTGGGTCTGAAGTGAGGTGGTGAAGTGAGCTAAAGAACGATGATGGATTCAACCCAGATCTGTGACTGGGGGTGAGTGTCTGAAAAGTTTCAGCGCTCCGTCCATCATCTCCTTGTGTTTGCTTTGTTCGCCCTAAGTTGGCAGGGTATGCCAAGACGTGGGTCCCTTGCTCACTTTGCCACTGGATTCAAGCTAGCCTGGCTGATGAGGGCTGTTAGCCCGAAACCGGTCCCAGGATGCTGTTTCCGGTTCAGGGAAGACCTGGCTTGGCAGTTCGGGCTGGACTGTTCCCATGAGGCACAGGGTCAAGACTGATTTGCATATAGCTGGGTCTGAACTGAGGTGGTGAAGTGAGCTAAAGAACGATGATGGATTCAACCCAGATCTGTGACTGGGGGTGAGTGTCTGAAAAGTTTCAGCGCTCCGTCCATCATCTCCTTGTGTTTGCTTTGTTCGCCCTAAGTTGGCAGGGTATGCCAAGACTTGGGTCCCTAGCTCACTTTGCCACTGGATTCAAGCTAGCCTGGCTGATGAGGGCTGTTAGCCCGAAACCGGTCCCAGGAGGCTTGTTTGCAGTTCAGGGAAGACGTGGCTTGGCAGTTCGGGCTGGACTGTTCCCATGAGGCACAGGGTCAAGACTGATTTGCATATAGCTGGGTCTGAACTGAGGTGGTGAAGTGAGCTAAAGAACGATGATGGATTCAACCCAGATCTGTGACTGGGGGTGAGTGTCTGAAAAGTTTCTGCGCTCCGTCCATCATCTCCTTGTGTTTGCTTTGTTCGCCCTAAGTTGGCAGGGTATGCCCAGATGTGGGTCCCTTGCTCACTTTGCCACTGGATTCAAGCTAGCCTGGCAGATGAGGGCTGTTAGCCGGAAACCGGTCCCAGGATGCTTGTTTCCGGTTCAGGGAAGACCTGATTTGGCAGTTCGGTCTGGACTGTTCCCATGAGGCACAGGGTCAAGACTGATTTGCATATAGCTGGGTCTGAACTGAGGTGGTGAAGTGAGCTAAAGAACGATGATGGATTCAACCCAAATCTGTGACTGGGGGTGAGTGTCTGAAAACTTTCAGCGCTCCGTCCATCATCTCCTTGTGTTTGCTTTCTAAACAGCTAGCCAAGGTATTTTCAACAAAAGTTAGTCTAGAGGACAAGTAATCTACTGACTGGTTCAATTGGACTCCCAAAGGTTGAACAACTGTATGTATACAATTATTGTATCGGACATTGTTTTCCTCATCTCCCCGCTGTGTTTCTTTTCCCACCCCGCCTCCTCCCTCCGTGATTCATTGTCTGCCCCCTAGGCGGAAACTTTGACTGTCTGTACGTACCACGGTGCCCGAGCAACCTTGGCCGATGCCCGGTGAAGCTGTCCTATGCAGCTACAGAGGAGTTTGGCTCTGGTTCACCCATCGGCCGTCACCTACCCAGCCGGACATCGGACATTGTTTTTCCTCGTCTCCTCCGTTGGGTTTCTGTTCCCTCCCCCTCCTCCTCCCTCCATGATCCATTGTCTGCCTCCCCTTTTCCAGCCTGACCTTTTATGCGTCCCCTGAAGTCCTTTCCCCCTTGCCGGTTTTTTCTATGTTATGCTATGCTTTAGTAACTCATGTAACTATGTTATACTGTCTCCCTTTCTATGTTATGCGACGCTCCAGAAACTGATGTATCTATGTAACAATGTTCTGAAACAATGTCCTACCTCATGTAAAGCTCTCTGATACCTCCGGGTCTAGCCAGCGCTATATAAAACTTTTCAAATAAAATAAAATAAAAATAAATTGCCCTCTGACTTTGCTGAGGCTGCCACAGAGGTATGTTTGCCCCTTTTTTTAGTTGAACAATACAACTCCCAAGCACATACTTTTACAAATCCTAAATTTAAAAAAAAATTGCAAATCAAAATGAGCACAATTTTCTTTCTTTTTTACTCGTACACTGGGGGTGAACTATGGAGGTTTCCACTATGTTTATGGAATACGTGAAGAATGGTGTGTATGCTCACACACCTTAACAGAAATCAATTTCAGTGTTATTTTAGCCCTGAAGAAGTCTTGGGGGACACCCTATATGACGAAACCCTTGTTGGCTGAGCTCTAAAGAAAGAAAATAAAGAACCAAAAGAAAAAAAATTGTGCTCATTTTGATTTGCAAAACAATTTGTTTTATTTAGGATTTGTAAAAAGTATGTGCTTGGGAGTTGTATTGTTCACATGTTTTGAGACCTCTGGTCTTGAGTAAGGAGGTTGGGTGATATCTCCTTCCTTTGGAGCACTACTGTTTGTATTATTATCAACCTCGTGAATAGAGAGCGCCAAGTCAAACCCAGGCATTCATCACCCCTTTGTTGACAGAGCCTTTTTTTAGTTGACCTACTGGGCCTCACAACAGACCCCGTTTCTGCCTAGGCAATGTTGTCTAGTGCTTTTGTAGAGGGGGATGGCAGATCGTGCGCTTCACAAGTGGGAAGAGAATGAGTCAGAGGGGAAGTTGTAAGAAATATCCTAGGTGTTAGCCTGGACACATATTCTTTGCTGAACTAGTAGTCATACCATTAGGACCCCCATCATTATAGCTTGGAGTGGGTGTAGGGACAGCACTTATGGTGTGTGCTGGTATTTGGTGACATTCCCCCAGTCTTGCCTCAACCAAAGTGATTTCTTTGTCAATCGAGCCCATCAAACTTAACAGGACAGTCAATTATTGATGTTATTGGTTTGCCCTGAGTCTTAGGAGTGGGCAGTTGCCTTTTAACCATGATCAAGCAATGTTAGAAGAAGAACCAAGAGAGTGGGCATAGCCACGCCCGTACACAGATGGGCGCAGATGAGCCCACTCTTGCCCCGCACTGCCGGAAAGTGAAGGTGCTTTTTAGCACTGCAACGTTGTTTGTGGGAGGCCACTTCTCCTGACCACCAAAGTGCTGGAAAGAATAAGCTCGGGACGTAGTACAACCCCAGCTGTCAGCATAATGCAAACAAATAGTGCATGCCGTGCCGTGGAAGAGTCAAGGTATTAGTCCAGTGTACCTAGCCCCGTTCTCATGTGGAGGGAAGGGGCCTATCTTGTCCCTGGGGGAAGCAACAGGGTGCCTGGAAGAATGCGACATGTGGCCTTCTGTTGTGTCCTATGGCTGTCCTCTTGCACCACCTTGGGTGTCCCATCGAAGACCACTAATGGGATACTAGCCTACCCTAGTGTGGTGTGATCCTGGCATGGAAGAATGGCACTGGCATTACTAGTCTCTCTCTCTCTCTTTTATGGAAAGTGAATGTACTTGGCCCATCCTGGGGATAAATCTCAGACATCCTGGCTGCATTGAACATGTCCCTGTGTGGAACATCCCATAGCTGTCCACTCAGACCACCTAGGGTGTGTCTTCCTTGACCAGGGCTGGGAGGGTATACTGCCACCATGGGGAGTGGTGCTGGCATAGAGGTATGATGCCAGTGCACCTGGCCTCCCTTTCATGGGGGGGGGCAGGCAGCTGTGACATTTTTGTAACTCACAGGAAGGGCAGGGCACTGGCCCAATGGAGGCTACCTCCATGTAGACACATGCCACATTGTGAATCCTGCATGATTTGTGGGGCTCCTCCCACCTTGCACAGGGTCTGAGAGCATACTCATTTTTGCCAATCAGCATTATGACCAGGGGCCATATTATACATAAAGCCTGCTGTCCCTGTTTGTGCAGCGGTGCACCTTTAACCAGGACAGTGCACCCTATTGCAGATAATGTTTTACCCACAGCGCAGCTGCACACTCACAGCTGGCCTCAACCAATTAATGAAAGGCAGAGCGGCTGATTATGCAGCAGTTTTGTTTTTCACAATGCAGGAGATGCCCATACTTGAGGCATGTGCAGTTAGTGACTTCGCCCATTCACAGGGGGATATCTGGGGGTTCCATGGGCCCCTTTTTATCACCTTGCAGGCATCACCCTCTGGGGGTGCACTAACTGTGCACCACCTCTTTGTAACACACAGTGTGCCCCTTGACAGCCTCTTTGCCTCTGTGCCCAGTCCATAATGCGGTGCAGATGCAGAGGCAATGTGTTTCCCTCAATTGCATGGGGCTGCGATAGATGTCTGCCAGTGCTATCGGTATAACATGGTGCCATGAAATGCGACAGTATGATCGAAAGAACAACATTTACATATGGAAACAGATTTGTAAAGCCTGAAGAATTTACCAACTGTAATACACATAACGTCATCTACTGTGTTACATGTCCAAAGGCATATGTAGGAAAAACTACCCAGCCTATAAAAAAGAGGATAACTCAACATCGCTCACGTATCAGATGCAGGACAGCAAACGCACCAATGGTAACACACTGCATCGAAAAAAATCATGGTCCCAACGATATCAGATGGACAATACTAAAACACATAACCGGGAATAATATCGACAGGTTATTATCCAGATTTGAAGCAAAAACTATCATGCTTCTAAACACGATCGAGAATGGGCTAAACAAAATGAGTGAGATAACCCAATTTGGATAAATTTCATTTCAGTCTCCTTTATAAAAGACCCATTTGGCCACAAATTCCAAAACACATATGTCATTCCTCCTCCTTCTTCTCTCCACTTAATAAGCAGCCAGTTGGGTAAAAGTCAAAGGTTATTTAACAATGAGCAAATAAGTTATACAAGTATGAACAACATGTGAAATGCCGATCTATAAACATAAGGCAAAGACGGACTCTAGTACAATCATTAACCACATGTTATCCACGCTAACAATCATCATTCTGATTAACTCCAATAATATTGTATACCCTTCCCGGAAGAATCCTGCCCTGTACTTTCATCTGAACACTGGAGTAATCGAGATAAACTAAGGTCAATACTGTCATGGCATTCAAAACCTAATGTGGGCACATATAATGAAGAAATTATGAGGTCAGACTCATATTAATGCAGGAAGGCAAAAGCATACAACAGCGAACTACCGGCGTTCAAAGAAATGCAATATCGCCATGACAACGCAGACGCCAGAAGTCAGGCAAGGCCAGGCAAGACGTCATTCTTCCGGCCGACGCGAGGACGCAACCACACGTAATAAGGCGGAAATACAGCAACGGCGTTCAAGTTTCGGATACCAGACGAAGCACGCTATTGAAAAGCCGACCGCAAGAAAGGAACTGAAAGAAGCGGATGAGACAAAAAAAACAGCCTAAGGTATGCGGGCAAATAGAGATTCTTAGGATGCACAGAAGAGGTAGATGGTATAGCGTGTTGAACTTCGCATGAACACTCCAAGCACGACGAGTCTCTATAGTTTTGCACTTCCCCACACCTGAACCCTGGAATGCCAGATGTAGAGATAAAACTCCACGCACAGGCACTTAAGAAACGTTCCATATTGTCATCCAAATGGGGACTGTATATAAGTCACATGACTTCTATGACACACTCAGAGTTTATGATAATAATAAAATCCAGAAAAAGTTTGGATTATGAGTTTAAATTAATATAAATTCATACTTAGCATCATACAGGACATAATATAGTTCCTTTCCTACATCTTTAATCCCCAGACCGCCCAGGAAGTTGCCATAATAGAAGAACGGAGAAGTTATGGTTTAATCCATTTTGCAAGCACAACATGGTATGTTAAGAGCCTACAAAGAGCTGATGTCCAATGTAAATAGTACCCCTCCAACTCAATGTTTTATTAGTTTATTTTTTCACTCACGCAGGCACCCCTTGTCCTACATGAAACATAGCCCTGCCCTGATGAAGACCTTCGATAGAATCATTCCTTTTGGTCCCACACACTGAAGGTCGAAACGCGTTGGCTTCCACCCGCGAGAGGTTCAGAGCAACTGATTTAACATCGTATGCACAAGATTAGGTGCACTCGAGCACAATGTTTGTAGCTCATGATTGGAGTTTGTGAAATAATTCTCTGACCTCCCTAGGACCTATTGCAATTGAGCATATTGAGGACAAAAGAAAACATAGTTCCTTTAATGTATGTAAACAAGTAGGACTGCTTTAAGTTTAAAAGTGTATTCTTTTTCTTTGTTTGAATCAATACAATTTTTGTATTTTCTGTTGGTCACTAATCACGTATATATATGTTATGTAAATAGTTTGTATGTCACTTGATTTCATTCTTTCGTTGGGTCACGAGTTGTTGTTGTACAAAAAATAAGAGGAGTATGTTTTTAAGGTGTTCCGTGGTAGGAACTGTCTTTTTCTAAACAAAGTATGAAGTGTGACATTACAAATAAATGTAACCCAGGGTTAATTGAAAAGACCGCTGTGGTATAAGAAAAATCCCATTGATGGTGTCAGAGGTATTTTGCTTTTCTTGATAATGAAATTATCTGCAGCACTTTTTGTAATTCCAAAGTGTCCATGGGAATGAAGAAAGTTGGTGAACAGACCCCTTGCACCCGGTGGCACTTATGTAATATGGGCCCGAAGGTCAGAGTGAGCAGCAAGATGGTTGATGGCTCTAGGGACATGTGCCTTTTATTCAGCAGCTAAAGTGGCCCAGGGAATTCTGATGAGCATTTGCAGTGGACCTGGGCTATCTGTTTGGCAGCTGACCATGGCCATCTGGTCAATGGCTGGGGGACTAGATTGTCAGAGGACTGCCAGGAGCAGCTATCTTCAACTAGTCGTTCCTCCTAGGTTCCATAAGCCCTACCTTTTGGGGGCTTAATAGTAATAGAAAATTGACTTCCTGAAAAGACCTAAAAGGTGAAAGGTGCTTAGTTCACCCCATCTAACCATGCCTGAGTTCCTGGAAGGTGGATAGCAGCCCTGGACATCCAGGGCTGAATGACTGGTTGGGGAGTGCCAGCCTTGCACAGGGGGTGGCCTGCTCAAACAAGCTTGGTAAAGCCCAGTAAAGCTTTTGTGAATGTCTAGGGTTCACCCTGGTCATATTTACAGTCTTCAGCTCGTCACCTTACCAACCCACAGCAGGGTCCTGCCAGACCATTGAGGATTTTCGTGCTGCTCCAGAAAGACCGGATCCTTGAAGCCCCAGTGAGAGGTGGGTGAAGCACATATGAATCTGTGGGGTCTGGTCCCTGGACTAGGGCTTTGGAGACTGACACAAGCCAAATTCCCTACCCAGGACAGAGTGGCACCTGCTCAGGGCATCCAACTCCAAGAAGCTCCAGTGAGTGGTGAGTGACGTTCACACATGCACCTGGACCCTCGGACAGTGCCCCAGGCACCAGCCAGATCCAACCAAAGTATTAGAAAGGGCATGTGAGACATAATGTAGACACTGGCATTATGTCTGTATATTTCTTAAAATAAATCAACACACCTTCAAAATTTTGGACTCCCAAAGGTGGTCAGTTGGAAATTCTTCCAAATCAAAGATCAATGGCAAAGGAGATGAAAAGACATATAAGGTCTAAAGACTCCTCCATGGCTATCTATAGTGTATATAGAAATTGTAAATATATATGCACTAACAAAAAACAAAGGTTAAAGTGGCGTTATAATTAAGTGAAAATGTCAGTGTCAGTATAACATTTGGAACTAAAAAAAATACATCAATTCAGCAGTTGTAGTCATGCGAGCTAACTATTACATCACTAATGGCATGTTCTATGAGATCATTGCTGACTTCACTGAGGACATCTCAAGGGACATCATTGACATAATTGACTACATCATTGATGACATCTCAAATGATGGATTGAAATGCAGCCTGAGTCATTGCCAGTAGCTGAGAATAATTCAGGCATTCCATCCATCACTTGTTTTGTATACTTTGATGTGTTGCCATAAGAGGGATGGGTATTCCCAGACTTGGATCCCGTGCACACAGTGTCAATGAAACCAAGCTGTACCCAGGTGATGAGCCCATAACTAGGGCAAAACCAGTCCTGGGTTGCTTTTGTTCCAGTTCAGAGAGGACTTGGTTTGGCAGTTCGGACTGGACTGTGCCCAATGGAGCAGGGTCAAGACTGATTTGCATATTTGCATATAGCTGGATCCAAACTGAGGTGGCATGGTGTACAAAATAACAATGGATTGGGATGCGGACCTGAATAATTAGTAGGAGCTCAGAATAATTCAAGCATTCTATTCTGCACTTTTTTGTATACTGTGATGTGTTGACCTAAGTTGGAGGGGTATGCACGGACGTGGGTCCCGAGTCACTGGAACAAAGCTGTACCCAACAAATGAGTCCATAACTAGTGTGAAACTGGTTCTTGGTTGCTTGTGTTTCAGTTTATGGTGGACATGGCTTGGCATTTCGGGCTGGACTGTCCCCATTCGAGAACAATCAAGACTGCTTTGCATATAGCCGGGTGCAAACTGAGAGAGCATGGGGTGCAAAATAACAATGGATTGGGATGCACCCCAAGTTAACACCAGTGGCTGAGACTAAGAGCCAGATGTACGACCCTAGTAAATTGCGACTCGCAATTTGCGCTAGATTGCGAGTCGCAAATTGCGAGTCGCAATTTACTGTGTACAACAGTATCAGAGACACTGATTGCGATTCCCAATGGGGTCGCAAAATGCGAGGCTCATTAATATTAATAAGGCACTTGAATTTTGCGACCCCATTGGGAATTGCTGGCCCTCCCAGGGATGGTGGCCTGCTGGGCTCAGCAGACCACCATGTCTGGGACTGCTGTTTAATAAAGCAGCTTTGTTTTTTTAAATGCAGCCCGTTTTCCTTAAAGGAAAACGGGATGCATTTAAAAAAATAAAAATGAAACGTTTTTGTTTCATTCCTGGGACCACTGCCCGCCCTTAAAAAATATTTTCGCATGCATTTGCTAAGGAGAAGGGGGTCCCCTGGGGACCCCTTCCCCTTTGCAAATGCATTACTACCTACTTGAAGTAGGTGGTAATTGCGAGTGTTTTGCGCAATTGAAGTCGCAAAACATTAGTACATGGGTTAGAGAGTTGCTATTTGGAAGGGAACGCCCCTTCCAAATAGCGAGTCTCTAAACACTTTTTTGCAAGTCGCAATTCATTTGCGACTCGCAAAATTGTGTTAGTACATGGCCATACCAATTTTAGCATGCGCAAACGGGTCGCTAACCCATTTGCGCATGCTTAAATTGGTCGTACATCTGGCCCTAATTCATGAAATCCATCCATTGCTTTTTTGTGCACGTTGATATGACACTATGACACCGCAAATTCAAATGGCATCATTGCTATATCTATAGCTATATATATCTCCAATTACCACTCCAACGTGCATTCGCACACACACAGAGATCCGGACAACTTCAATAGCTTGTGCCCAGTGAAGAAGTTTATTTTCAGTTAGGTGCAAAGTCCATCATGATGCGTTTTGGCCAACACTGTGGCCTTGATCACATATCTATATATATATATATATATATATTCCTAATCTTGTTGCTCTTTCTGGATCTGCGGGACCCACGTGAAGTGGCACACATGCCGGCAGAGCGTACCAGCTTTCTCAAAATTCCAAAGGTTCCAGTCGGCGCGCTCTCAGGGTATAGTACACTCAGACCACGGTGGTAGTAGAGAAACTGTTTGTTACACAACGTGTTTTGACTGCCCAGCAGCCTTGTTTATATATATATATATATATATATATATATCCGATTGTTATAAAAAGCAGGTTCCAACACGCTTGGGCTCACTTAAATTGGCTTTATTGTGGCTTAGGTAAAAGCGTTTCGACCATCTCAGCTGTCTTTTTCACATATATGT
Organism: Calotriton arnoldi; assembly: GCA_963921515.1. Taxonomy (NCBI): domain Eukaryota; kingdom Metazoa; phylum Chordata; class Amphibia; order Caudata; family Salamandridae; genus Calotriton; species Calotriton arnoldi. The sequence continues at coordinate 675,911 of CAWUFW010004433.1, read as the reverse complement.
ATGTATATATTAACTGAAAAAAACAAAGGTTACAGAGGCGTTATAGTCAGGCTGAGGATTCACTCACACAAAACCTGAGCTAACTATAACTTGCACCCCGCAATGCACTGCTTATGACCTCACATATTACATCACTCATGACATGGTCAGTGACATCACTGATTACATCACTCATGACATCATTCAGTGAGTGGGAGTGTTTTTAAAAAGTTTATGAGTGTTAAACATATATACCAAGGTGTATTGGTGAATCAGTGGTTGTACGAGTGTGCCTTTGGATGATTCAGTGGGTGTGTGACTGACTGTATATGTATATGATTAAGTGTCTCAGTGAATACATGGTTGAGTGACTGGCTGTGTGAATGTCTGTATCAGTCTGTCAGTTGGTGTCTGAGTACCTGTGTGGGTGTCTGAGTGTCTGTTTGGGTGGGTGAAGGGGTGTGTGACTGCCTGTATGGATGAGTGAGTGGGTGAGTCAGTGGCTGTATGGGTTAGTGAGTGCATGTGACAAGGGCTGTATGGGTGAGTGAGTATGTGTAAGGCTGTGTTGGTGACTGAGTGGATTTGTCAGTGGTATACGGGTGAGTAACTGCGTATGTGAAAGGCAGTATAGGTGAGTTTTGGGGTATATGAGTGACTATGGGTGAGTGAGTGATTGAGAGAGTAATTGTATGGGTCAGTGTGTGCTTGTGTCAGTGTTTGTGTCAGTGACTGTTTAGGTGAGTGAGTATGTGTTAGTATCTGTATGAGTAAGTGAGTGGGTGTGTGTGCAAGGTTATGGGTGAATAAGTGGCTGTGTGATTGACTACATGGCTGAGTGAGTAGGTGTGTGAGAAGCTCTATGGGTGCCTGACTCAGTGTGTGAGTAGCTGTACGGGTGTATGAGTGGATATGTCAGTGGCTGTATTAGTGATGTATGATGCCCTCATGGTACCTCCTGTAAGTCCTACAAAGCGGAATTCCTGTGAGCTGGTCGGAGGCTCCGCCCCTTTCTCCACTACTCTGCAAACGTGACTACTACATTAAAAACCATAAAAATTCACTGAAAAAAACAAATGTTACAGGGATGTTAAAGAAAGGAATTAGCATTTACAAAACCTTAGAAATTCACTGAAAAAAGCAAAGGTTACAGGGGCATTATAGTTAGGGAATGGAATTAAAAAACATTAGAAATTCACAGAATAAACCAAAGGTTACAGGGACGTTATAGTACGGCTGACATTTTGCTCATACAAAACAAACCCGAGCAGTAAACGCTGCTCCTCTCGCGGAGTTTATGGAATTCGGACACTCCACACTCAGCGGAGAAACACAGAATTCCTGAATTCCGCCATTTGGGCACAAAGCTGAGATTTTTTCCTTTTGCACGCTCGAATTTACTTTTGGTGCTCAACCGGGAGCACCAAGACTCTCAGACCACTTGAGAGCATGTGCAAGACTTCTCACACCACTAGAGAGCTCCCATGAGACTTTGCACTGACTGATACGACTTCTGGCCGTGACGGCACCAATCTAGCATTCTTAGAGCCGATCGCAAACGGAGAGGCCAAGCAGCTTTTCTGATTGAGAATGCAGCTGAGATGCATTTGGAGTGGATTTTCTTCTCAAATTGGTCGTCGGAGTTGTTTTTTTTGTGCGAGAAGCCACTTTTTCAAAACTTTTTTTCTTCAAACCATAGGGAAGTGCCAGAGAGACTCCAACTTCCTGTTTCTGTCCAGCAGGCTCCTCCCAGTGCTTTGTTCCTCTCCTGGTCAATTGTCATTGGAATTTGAGCTAGAAGAGTCACTCTCCTTGTCTGCTTCATATATACCATTGGAATTAAGGACTTTGTTTTAGAGATATCACAAGTAAGATGAAAAACTAGTATATAAGGGTTTGTTTGACTGGGGACATGCACCTGGATTTATTTGTACTTTTATTCGATTTTAAAAATGTATTGGGGTGGGTGGCCTGCTGTTTTAGTAAGAGCCTAGTTTTTTTGTGCATGAAATGTATCTTCTTTTGTAAAGGAAAAATGTTGCAAAGTTCAGTACATTTTCTTTTTTCTTCCCCATGTTTTTTAATAAGTTTGCAATATTGATTGATTTAATTAATTCACGATGTGGCCTACTTTGCCAATGAACCTTCCATACAGTAGGTCCTGTGCTATTCATGGGTGCATGAAACAACTGTTTCTTTGGTGTCTATAGAATTGAAACATCATTTGTGGTTTTTCACATTTTTTCCACGCAAACAGTGTTTAGGTGGGGTAATGCTTTTGGAGGATGTGTGTTGTTGTGAACATTTTTAGCCTGATAATTTTAATTTTTGACATTGCTGAATTAATGCTGTTTTCACTGTTTTACCAACTTACCATGCCTCTTTTGTCTGGCCGCTGTGTGTCTGTGTGTTTGGCATAGGCCACCATTTGCCTTTGTTGTTCAAGAATCAGTATTCCATGTAGTCAGGGGCAATTTTGCATAGTTGGTGTCTACCCTAGGCCTGCATGTGTTCTTTGTTTTCCAGGCCTCCTGCTTGTTGTTGTTGTGACCATGTGGCTAGCAGCCATTTTGTGGAGCCAGCCAGTGTACTGCTTTCAGAAACACACTAGGGATCCAAGGGAGACAATCCCAAATGAGAACGTATCACTCCCTATCAATACCTGAAACTCACAAAAGATACATTCTACTTGAACTGTTTTTTTTTACTGATTACTAAGGAAACGTATTCCTTCATAAGGACGAGAACCCTCACTCACCCAAGGGTGACATACTTCATCATGGGGTGCCTCCTCACATCGGGGCCGCAAGGTCCCGGATGTGGGCTACAACTCTCCACCAAAAGCAGTGGGTGGAGAGCAGCTGAGGTGTTTTAGGTGGGGGATGCCTCTAAGAAGTGTGAGTGAGTGAGTGGGTGAGGGGCAGAATGCAAAACCAAATTAGGTGAGAAGTTAAAACTATCTCCAGGGACTTAATATCTTTATTCAGTGGTACCCTTGGATAGGATTAAAAGTTGAGAGGACGGGGGTTCAGAGCAAATATACCTCTCAGTGGTCAACATGTTTCTGCCTTTACTAGACTCCAACCGGAGTTCTTAGGCATTCTTCAGGACCGGTAACAATCCAAGTCACTCTGCATGCAGTAATGAAAATAATCAAATTAATCAGATGGCTATACTGGCCGTGATTGTCTGAAGTCACGACAATGATGGGTGAGTAATACACCATCTCCATCTGATGGAGGAGATACATTTTATCTCTCTACAGCCATATGGTACCACACGGCCAACTCGGCTAGTAGAACACAGTGTTTGTCCGAGTACGCTGTGTGCTTGGGGGTCCTGGCGAGTGTACTGCTTTCCCCATAGGCCTGTATTTCTTCTTTGTTTGTGGGCATGCCCCCGTGCTGGTTGTTGTTGTCAGAACATGTGGCTGGTGGCCATTTTGTGTAGCCAGGCAGTGTGCTTTCCCCATAGACCTCCATTTCTTCTTTGTGGCCATGCCCCCTTGCTGGGTGTTGTTGTTGTTGTTGTGACCATGTGGCTGGTGGCCATTTCAGTAGGCATCCAGTGTGCTTTTGCCATAGGTTGGCATGTGTTGTTCTTCTATCAGTATATTGCGGCCATGCCTCATTGCGTGCTGGTTCACCATGTGGTTGGCCGGTGGCCATTTTGTGTAGGTAGCCAGTGTGCTTTTTCCATAGACCTGCATGTCTTCTCTTCGCTCCCAATGCCTTTTTGCTCTGTGTTGTTGTTATTGATGACCATGTGGCATTGGCAGGCAACCATTTTGTGTGTCCAGCCAGTGTGGCCCTTTGCCATATGCTTGCATGAATGGTTGAACAATGAGATAGCAGTTTAATAAATAAAAACAAATGATATGCTTGAGAATAATGTCACTCATTCATAATTTTCTTAATTTTATTTTTTTTCAATTTTAGTTTAATTTGTTCTTCTTTTTATTAATGTAGATTTTTTTAAACATTTTCATAGCATCTGGCAATATTGAATAAACCGCATTTCTGCTATAGGTGCCCAACAGCAATCATGCTGTGAGGATTATTCAATTCAATGCATTTGTCAGCTGCACCTCCCTGTGTGCCACATCCCACATGATGCATTGCACATAAAGCATACAGTTACAGCTGTATTGTTTTGTTGTTGTTGCTTTTTCTGATCCTTCCTAAGTGTATAATCACCATGAAAGTTTATGTTGGTGTAGTTTTCCATTTTAGGAATGAACACTTTACTATTGTGAATTATTTATAATAACTTAAGTAACCACACTGAATGATATTGTTTGTACTACACTTGAACTGCAACAATGCCACGTTTCAGTGATGTTTTTCTTGCTTTTTTGCTTTTAGGTTCAGAAGAGAAGAGACACCACCCACAGTACTGCCAGACAGAAGGCCTGTGCATGATGTGATGAGTGACTGACTATGCAACACAGTGATCTTTTCAGTTTGTTGTGAAGCTAAGTGCCACTGCCAACTGACAGCTTCAAGATGGCCCCAAAGAAAGGTGCTGCCAAGAAAGTGGCTAGGGGGAGCAGAAGATGCATATTTCCACCACTGGCATGCTGACGTAACCTTTTTCAGGAAAATTGTGCCTGCCGCACTGGCCTCCGGTGAGAAATCTGGGAGCAGCACTCCTCTATCAGCAGCACCACCTGCCCAACCTAAGCCCAGGACCATGTCTGTCATTGAGGCAGCCAGTGCAATCATGTTGACGCCGACGAGTAGTGATGTTGAATTGGATTTGTCCCTTTCGCAAAGTAGTACACAATCTTTTCAGGAAACATAGCAAAGTGAACAGCAGTCACAGCCAACAATGGATTTTTCTGATGTAGGAGCAGAACAGGAGGTTGAGCTTCCTTCAGAGGAAGAAGTTGAACCTCCTCTTTTAGAATCATTGGCTAAAACATCTCCAGCAAGGAAAAGGAAGGGTGCTGCAGCACCATCTTCTTCAAGCAGCACCATTTGTGATGATAATGATAAGGACATGGAGTGGATCCCAACAGAGACCAGGAGACAACATAAGAGGCAAGGGAAAATAAAAGTTCGAGAAAGACTTAGACTTATGTAAGGGGACGAATAGGAGGATGACAATGAAGAGGTAGTCATGGTCGAAGGTGACACAGAGGAATCTGACATTGCAATTCAACCAGCTCAGAGGGATGTGGCACAGGTAGCACCACCACTAGCTCCCATATTTGCAAAGCCGCAGCTGACACCTTCATCAACCCTTGCCTCTGGGGAAGCAGAGAGGCAGTCGATGACATGGCCACCTACCTCCAGTTTATCTTCAGGCATTGGCAGTGGGCTGGTAAAAAAGTATTCCTCCCCAGTTTGAGACTTTTGTACAGTTACCAAAGAGGGGGAGCACATTGCAGTACGCAGCATTTGCCACACAAATGTTCGTCAAGGTATGCTTAGTACACAATATGGTACTGGAGGACAGACGACCCATATGAAAAAACACCACACAATCAAGTGGGACGAGCACCTTTAAAAAATTGCTGAATGTGGTCGTGGTGTTAGGGCGAGCCGGGGAACATCAGCTACAAGTCCAATCATGGGGGAAGGCGATGATGAGGAAGAAGATGCTGACATCTTTAAGCAAAGCAGCCCTGTCCCCATCAGTGCACCAACAGAATCACCCACCTCAGCGACTTCACAATGGCACAAGAAGACTCAGAGTGAGATGATGGAGACACCGCGGCATCCAGTAACTGCCCAACCACCACCACGCACATTGAGTCTACCACTAGCATCTACTTCTCAAAAAATGCCTGTGTCAATGCCCCAAGAAAAGAAGAAAATCCAGGCTACTATTATGGGCATGTTTAGGCAGCAGGGGCCCTATGAGTGAAACCACCCAAATGCATGTTTGTATAATGGGAAGCTGGCAAAAATGTTAGCCATCTGCCCAAAATGGAAGGTACCAAGTAGGACATATTTTGCCAGAGTGGCTGTTCCTGCATCATGATGTGCTACAGTTGGTTGTACAAGCTTTGCAGCAAAGTGTTTTTCACACCATCCACCTGAAGACAGACATGTGGACCAGTTGTCAGGTGACTGATTACATGTGCATCACTGCACACTAGATCTCTTTGAAGCAAAAGATATCTTTAGGTCTTGCCCCTGAAGAAAGTTTTACTAGCGTTCGGCGGCATGCAACAGTGGCCATGTTCGCCATGGAGAAATCACATACAGCTGTAAACATCTTGGAGGAATTTAAAAGCAAGGTGTATGAATGGCTGTGACCAAGAGGTCTTGGATTTGTTGCCACGGAAAATGGCAGTAACATTCAGCCATTCTTTTAAAGCCCGGAAGCAGCTGCGGATTATTCAGAGCACCAGTTAAAGCCCTGATACAGGAAGTGCCAACACGTTGGAACTCCACCATTTACATGCTGCAACGTCTATTTGAGCAGTACAAACAGATCAATGACTATGTCATTAAAAGAGGAGGGATGTAGTTGGGAAATCTATGACCATGGATGCGGACAAAAGGGGCCTAGTCAAATGCCTGACACAGATGCTACTCCCTTTTGAGGTTTTCACGTGGGAAGTTAGCAAGGAGGACAGTACGATGGTCCATGCTATCCCATTGCTGCATCTCCTACAAGACCAGGTAAAGAAGGCGTCTGAATGGTTTGCCCCTGCAGGTGTGAATGAAAACACAGAAGCACATGCCTTGGTTGAGAGCTTAGTCCTGTGTTTGGCTTCTAATATTAGGCTGCAACATGACCTAATCGAGTACAAAGAGTACATATGTGCCACACTACTTGATACACAGTGCAAAAATATTCTGCCCACTTTCATCCCTTTTTCTGAAGGGGATGTTTTAAAATATAAGATGTGGACTGTAGAGCAAGCGGGAGACTTGGAAGAAGAAAGGCTGGAACTTTGAGTCCCACCCCGCAGTTCTAGGGTACCACCTTCAACTTCTAGAGAGGGCAGTCTTGTCTCACAGCAGACAGCAACATCATCAACCAGAACACCGGCAACAACAGCAAAAGAAGGACCGTATCCAACCTCTGCATTGTATTGGTTTCAATTGGCAGGGTGCAAGTCTAGTGCAGAGGTGATGGCAAAACAGGAAGAGCAAGTGGCAGCATCAATGACCATCCACAGGATGTTCCAGGAGTATCTGGATGATCCACAAGAGGTCTATGTGGATCAAAATCCATTGATGTATTGTGTGGGAAGATGCACCAATGTCCAGAGCTCAGCAGGTTGGCAATAAAGTATCTGGCGTGTCCTGTCACCAGTGTGGCTGCTGAATGTGTGTTTAGTGCAGCTGGTGCCGTTGTCAAAGTGAGAAGGACCAGTGTCTTGCCTCAAAATGTGGAGAGATTAACTATGATCAAAATGAACCAGTATTTTATACCACACAATTACACCATTCCTGAAACAGCAGCACAGGAGGGAAAAGAGGGTGATTGGAAATTGAATCTAATGCGTTAGCTGACCAACTTTTGGGTGAACCACCTGAGTTTGAGGACAAACTCTACTTCTAGTGCTAAGTATGCCAGTGCCCCCATAGAACTTTTCAAATTTTCTCATTGAACTTAGTTTTTTCTTTGCAAAAAAACCCAGAAAAATGTAAAGAATTATTAACATGGGGAACTTATTATTTTTGTGTCATATTTATGCTGCCCCACATTTTCTTTTATGAGTTACATATATATTCCTGGATTGCAGTTGGACCAGTGATCATTGAAGAAGCATCCACAATTCCTTCATGACATTGGGAACAATGCCTGCCCCCCTCGCATGCCTATTGCCTAATTCCTTTTTTGCCTCACTCAGTACTAGAAAGGCTGCCAAATAAAATCCTTTATTATGTACAGGACTGCCTGCCAATACCAAATTCCAATGTGTTGCCTGCATCAAAGATGATTTAATACCCAATACCTGAACCACCCATGCTTGCCTTGGATTGAATGAGGTAACGCCAACTATTGCAATGGTGAGTGACTGATTGCGAGAGTGATGATTTAAGTTGATTGATGATTCATGTGGTGGCAGACATTCAAGGAGGGTGTGTGTTGAACTGTAATATGGGAAATTGATTATTGATTTGCATTTTTTGGGGCTTGAGTGATGGGCGCCTATTCTATTTTCCCTGTATGTGATGATCAGCCCTTTCACGCTTAGCCAGATTTAATTAATTGCAGGGATGTTCTCCTTTTTTCTGGTCCTTCAGACACAAGAACAGTCAAATTAGTTATCAAACAAAAACCTATGCAAAATACTGGAATTCTGTTTCATTCTCTACTTGTTTTTCAACAGCAGTGCACTGCACTCCACGTCTATCTTGCTCGAGTCCTCGTGTTTCATGACGATGATGATGACTGGTCTGGTTCTGGTACAGGGTTACTCGGAGTCACTCAGGACTGGAGAAGTCTCATGGAAGAAGAACTCAGGGCGGGACTGGGAGCTGCATGATTACCTCATCAATAGACAGCAAGAAGCAAGAGTTTATCGAGTATCAGCTTCCATTCAAAGGTAAACCAAGAGTCTGAGGCCTAGTACTACTCAGGTATTTGAAATAGAGAGAGGTTGTGTTTGTGAAATGCTGTTCTGTGTGTGTGTGTGTGGGGGGGGTTTGTGTTACTATCCTTGTGGGGACTTGGGCATGATAACACACTCACACTGTGGGGACTTGATTGCACTGTGGGGACCTGAACCCAGGTCCCCACAAGGCAATGTCTTCTAAATGATATAAAATGACTTCAGGAACATCTGTGCCAATTTTTACAACTTTTTAAAAAATTGCCTTGTGGGGACCTGTGTTTCACCAAGTGTGTTTATATTTATGCTCAGCTCTGCCCCCGGAGACAGGAGGTGGTACTGCAGCCTATAACACACTTTGCAGTTAAACACACATTGCTCACCAGAAACACAAGTTAGCAGCAGAAAGGGCAGACATTTCAAAGGGAAAGTTGCACATTACAGTATTTATGTATTTATCCAAATATTTTTCAAGCAAATTAACCTTTTCTCTATTTATTCAAATAAAACAGTATTTACATGAAGCTATTAAATTTAGCCTTTTTGTGCCTGTCATTTTTTAGTTGTTTTGTAAACATTTGTAACATCAATTAGGGTCAGTTTTAAATCGCATAATTCTTCACCTTTATCTTTTGATCCTTAGCTGTAATTAAAAAATGACTGTACACTGTAATGCAATACGACATAATCTGATCTGACTCTTTTCTGCAAATATCCTAGAGGCATCAGTGCATATTGTTACACGTAATACTTGTTCAAGAAATTCAGAGTCTTTATGTTGCTTTGTCTTTGTTCACGTAGTAATATGCACTATGGAATATGTTCTTTTTGATGATATCTAGATAAGCCAGTGACTGGCTTTGAATTGCACTAAGGGCTACTTTCTCACAGACAGTGCACTGTAGCAAAGTCATGCCTACAATAAATTTTAATGCCTAAAATATATTTTTAACAGAAAAGGCATGTTCTTATAAAATTAGTGAACTTCGTAGAAGAGATATTCAAATATCACCATATTATTTATTTGAGTGATTTAAAGAGTGGAACAATATGCAGTTTGACATCAGTGCATGACAGATTCATTACTTTCAGTACAAAATCAGTACACAGTTGCAAGTTGCTCTTTAACTACATCATACGTTTGTAGTAGGTCAGCACACAAAACATTTTTCCTTATATGACTGTTGAGTTAAAGAGAATGCTTGAATTTCTGCCTTTCCATTTAGAAGTTAGCATTGTGAAAATTATGGGTTTCTTATGTAGAAACCGGTATATTGCATGCACTTAAAGTTAGGTTAATATATGTTGGTTGGCTGAGTGTGTGCAAAATCTTTTATGGCCCTAAAATATAAGCAAACCACATCTATATTCAGGCAGTCTACAAATTAGCACTGCTTTGTCATAGAGACATTTTCATACACAGAAGGTAAGTCGTAGAGAAATTCAGCTTCCTATGATGCACCTTCAAATTTCACCTCGTATTAAAACTGCCAATTATTTAACTAAGGGCCCGATTTAGATTTTGTCAGCTGGGTTACTCCGTCATAATGGTGATGGATATCCCGTTGCTGCAATATAAATCCCATAGGATATAATGGGATTTATATTTCGGCGGACAGGGTATTTGTCACAGTTGTGAGGGAGTAACCCAGTCCACCAGATCTAATTCAGGCCCTAAGTTACTAACTAAATTGACATTCCCCTTGTTAGAAACAAAACATTCAAGCAAAATGGGAGGCTCTATTGGTGAGTGCAAAAAGCAAAGGCAGTAACCCTGATACTGTAATTATGTAATCACGTTCAGAAAGCATTGCATTTCCCATAATTGCACGTTACTATAATCAATTTGTATTAGCTAGTGGCAATAAAAGGCTTTAAGAAAGTGCTTCATAACACATGAAAAGGTAGAAATAAGAGCTGTTAATATTTATTACCCAATTTATGGTACTCAATTTACCGAAGTAGGAAGGATGGCAAACTTGGGCCCAGATTTACTAAGATGTCATGCAAAGCAGCGCAACAACCAAATTTGTTGCATTGCATGAGAGGAAGAAAGCAAGAAGTTGCCATATTTACAAAGACATGGCACTCTCCCTCTTTCTCCCTAGCACTGGAGCGCAATCAGGCTTTCTAGAGCCACACACACCATAATGCAAAGGTATCTATCTAGCATCGGATTTGTACGTAGATGTGGTGTACAGTCGGTGCACCCTGATGATGCCCTTTGTAATGAGGGATGGAGTTCTAGGGAACCTCAAGGCAGAAAACCTGTAGAGTGGTGCAGTCAGGCACTGCTCTCTCCAACAGGAAAAATCCTTGCCCCTTTCAAACTCAGGCTAGATCTCTGCCTGCAGAGAATGGCAGAGTGGTGGTTTCAAACAGTTGGTCCGACTTTCACTAATGCACTGTTTACAGTGCATTTGTGGCTGCACTCTGAACACAGCACTGACTCTAATAGAATGCATTCACCTGGTCTGTTAAAGGTGCACCATGATGCAGAGTGAGACAGTGTGCAATGTGTATACTATGGCTCCAGGTAAGGAGGATTCCAGCAAAAGTGAAATGTGTTGAATTGGGTTGTGTGTTGGAGGGAGTTTTGGTCCTATACCATCAGGATGTCTGGCTTCAGAGTCAGCTAGTGGGAATTGGGTTGTCTTCTTTATGTAGCTGGCTGTGGTAGTAAGAGATCACCTGCACTGGAATTAATGGTTGTCTGTGGATAATCTGATTGACACTATAATAGATAATGTAAGGATGTCTCAGGGTGCTGTCTCATTTTCCAGAAAATTGTTTACATCAGACTATTGGTTCTAAGATTGAGCAAAGGTTTGTTTGTCTGGGATATTATTTGGTGTCCTGATAGCAGTATTCACTCTCCTGGATTGGTGTGGTTAAGCATATGTATTGGTCCTTCTGAGATGTTGGTGCAATCTGATTTAATGATGGGTGTTACAGTAACAGGGCAAGTCTTTCTTTTGGTGGATTTTCTGCCAATGAAGAGTCCAGCTCTGGATTATCACTACCGTAGCAAACTTAGTACCTGGTTAGGAGTTGGATAATAACAATTAGGCCTTTCATTAGAGAAAGCACTAAGGGCCAGATGTACGACCCACCAATTTGCGAGTCGCATATTGCGTCGCATTTGCGACTTGCAATTTGCGACTCGCAAATTGGGGTGCACAACAGTGTCTGAGACACTGTTTGCGATTTCCAATGGGGTCGCAAATTGCATGCCTCATGCATATTAATGAGGCTATCGCAATTTGCGACCCCATTGGGAACGGCTGGCACTCCCAGGGATGGTGGCCTGCTGGGGTCAGCAGACCACCATGTCTGGGACTGCTTTTAAATATACCAATTTTTTTAAAAATGCATCCCGTTTTCTTTAAAGGAAAACAGGATGCATTTAAAAAATAAAATGAAACTTTTCAGTTTCTTTTTTTAAGGGCAGGCAGTGGTCCCTGGGACCACTGCCGGCCCTTAAAAAATATTTTGACAGCCACTCACAAAGGGGAAGGGGTCCCCTGGTGACCCCTTCCCATTTGCGAGTGGTTTACCACCCTTCTGTGAAGGGTGGTAAGCTGCGACTGTTTGGCAACCGCAATTGCGGTCGCAAAACAGTCATACATAGCTTCAGGAGTCGTCCCTTCCTAATAGCGAGTCGCTAATCCTATTTTGCGAGTCGCAAATTTATTTGCGACTCGCAAAATATGATTAGTACATGGGCCACACGTTTTTTGCAGTCGCAAATGGGTCTAAAACCTATTTGTGCCCGCAAAAAACGTTAGTACATCTGGCCCTAAATTTAGAGGAGACTTCACCATTGGTAGATCCTGTAACATATATACAATTTAGTGGGTAGCATTCTACAGTAGATTCTCATCCAGGTTCAGTGCCTCCTCTAAACATTGGAAGATTTTCCATTATGACCCAACTCTAAATAAAACCTTTATTTTCTATTTTATACTACTTTTAATGTCCCAAAGAGATACGTAGATTTTAAAGCTGGGTAGTAATGGAAAATCCTACAGCTTGTGGTGCAAGTGGTATGCTCTTCATTAGAACATCCTTTGACTGCAGAGTGTTTTCATCATCATAGTCATAGCACGACAGATGTCATTCTGATGACCGATTTTCATCTTGTGCATTCTTTTCAATTAAAATAATTTAAACTTCATTGTCATGTATGAATGTACATAGGTGTATGGTATTCCTATAGCTCAAACCTAGCCAAAAGGTAGTGAAGCGCCTGTATATGGTCATAGATAATCATAAAGTCAAGAGTAATAGGAGATGGAGCTGGGTTGAGGGTGGTTAATGCATTGTGGAATAGTGTTTTTAAAGAGGTGAGTCTTCAAATCTTTCCTAAATTGGAGCAGTGTTGTGGCAGTCCTGATGGATGCAGGTATGTTGTTCCAGATCCTGGGTGTTTGGATGGAAAATGCCTGGAATCCTGGCTTTTTTCTTGTTTACACTTCTTAGTCTGCAGTCTGATGGTGTCCTGGCTACAGGTGTGCCGAGATCACCTGAGATCATGAGCTTTTCTACAAAATAAGCGGTGGTGCTAGTCATGATAACTTTGTAAAGGATGCAGCTGGTTTTGAAGCTGTTGCAGGTTGGCAAGGGGAGCCGGTGGGGTTCAGGTTTGGGGTGATGTGATCATATTTCTTCAGGCCCTGGATGAGACACTGCTAGCTAACATCCCCCGAGTTAGAAAGTCGAGGACAGGGGACAAGGCTCTTTCTTACCTTGGGACTGCCCTCTGGAATAAAATGCCCTTTCACTTAAGAAGCATTGAATCGATACCTCTTTTCCGAAAGAAACTGAAAACCTGGCTCTACTCTTGCCAATAATCTTTTCCTCCCCGCGGCTTCCCTTTCAGCTTTTACCGCCAGGACACTCCTCGGAGTAACAGTGTGCTCTATAAATACCCCTACATAGACATAGACATGCTGCAGCATAAAGAACTCCCCTAAGGGTTGCCAGTTTTGAAGTCTTAGAGGCCAGGAAGCAGGGTATCACCACTATCCACATGCACGAGTACAAGGGGTTGAACAGCAGTCCAGAAGTCAATTCCTGTAATAAATGGGTTGACATTCTTTAGAAAAGAGAGCTGGTACCAGGTGATCTTAGTTTTTTTTTTTTTGCCAATGTGTTCCTTGTGGGTGAGGATGGTGCCTAGTGTGAATCCAAGTAACTTGGCATTTAGTTAAAGTTATGGTTCGAAGCTCTCAAGGTTCATGTCATTGAGCTAGGTTTGTACTGTATTTTGTTTATTGTTCCTGGTAAATAACAGGAATTCTGTTTTGTCTGGATGGCGTGCAAGCAGGGTTTGAGGCACTGAATGTCTCAAGCAGAGAACTGACAGATTTAATGTTACCATTTAACTCTAAAACAACCCATAAGGAGAATCCCTAACCGTTTGTTACACACTATAAATCATTATTAACAACTTTTGAAATAACAAAAACAAAGGTTAAACCTTTGTTATAGTTAGGCAAACTTCATTTATTCTTTCTATGCAAAGCAAACTTAAAGTACCCAATCATCAGAAATTCTTAAATTATAGTTATACCTTAAATGTATAATTTACGCTCCACCTTTAAATTACTATACCTTTATTTATTCTATTTATACAAACCAAACTTAAACTAAACAAACATTAGATGTTCTAAAGTTTTAGTTATACCTTAAATTTATAATTTACACACCACCTTTGAATTATTGTAACTCATGCACCTCCATATACGTATACGGTGTAGTGAGCTCGGTAACCACACTACATTACCTATAGCTCACCACTCTACCATGCACTGTGTTGTGACAAACTGTGTGATTTGTGATATCATAAGTGTTTTGATGAATGCTATAATTTCAGATGGTACAAGTGATGTAATATGAAAGGATATAAGCAGTGCATGGATGTGAGTGAGTTCTAGTTAATGTAGTGGAGTGGAGAGGGTTAGAGTAGGGTAGAGTGTATATGACATTTAGTGTAATGGTGTAGAGTGGAGTGATGTAGATTGGAGTGGCATAGAGTGGAGTGGCACAGAGTGGAATAGCGTAGAGTCTACTGGCGTAGAGTGGAGTGGCATATAGTGGAGTAGCATAGAGTGGAGTGGAATAGCATTGACTGTAGTGGCATACATCGGACTGAAATAAAGTGGAGTGCCGTATAGTGGAATAGCATGGAGTGAAGTGGCATAGAGTATAGTGGCATACAGTGGAGTGATGCACAGTGCAGTGGCATATTGTGGGATAGCGTAGACTGGAGTGGCATAGACTTGAGTGGCATATAGTGGAGTGGTGTAGAGTAGAGTAGCATAGAGTGTAGTGACAGAATATAATAGTGTAGAGTGTAGTGGCGTAGAGTGGAGCTGCTTGCAGTGTAAAAGCGTAGATTGAGGTGGCATAGATTAGAGGAGCATAGAGTGGAGTGGCGTAGACTGGAGTGTCATAGAATAGAGTGTAATAGCGTACAGCGGATTAGTGTAGAGTTAAGTGACATATAGTGGAGTGACGTGGAATGGAGTAGCGTAGAGTGCAATAGCGTAGAGTGGAGTGGCATATAGTGGAGTAGCGCAGAGTGGAGTGGCTTAGAGTACAATAGTGTATAGTGGAGTGGCGTACAGTGGAGTGGCATACACTGGACTAGCATGCAGTGGAACAGCATAGAGTGGAGTGGATTACAGTTGAATACGATAGAGTGTAGGGGCCTACAGTGGAGTGGCATAGACTGGAGTGTCGTAGAATGAAATTACTTGGAGTGTAATAGCGTGCAGTGGAGTGGTGCAGAGTGGAGTGGCGTACAGTGAAGTGGGGTACAGTGCACTGGTGTACAGTGGAATACCGTAGAGTTGAATAGCATAGAGTGGAGTGGCATAGAGTGGAATGGCATAGTTTGGAGTGGCACAGAGTGGAGTGGCAGAGTGTGGTACTTTAAACAGACGTAGCGTGAAAGTGGGTGAACGGATGTCGATGTAATGTGGCAAGAATGTAGATTATGGAGTTTGGTAATTTTTAGCAGTAGATGTAAATAGTTTAAGTTGTGTTAAAGTTATAAATCTGACAACACTTATATATTGTGATGTGGTATAATACGGTAACTTTGCGGTATAACATGGTAAATGCCGATAACAAGGCAGCATATGATTGGCTAATAGCTGTGTTTACAAAGCATAATAGCCAGACATGTAGTTTTTAGCACACTTTGGCTGCGTTCAGGGTTAGGGCCTTAGATATAGGCAAGTAGTCTTTTTTATTGTTGTACCCTACCAATTACCACTTTATTAAAGTGCTAAAAGGTAGTAAAAATGTATTTATATTTTGAAAACAGTTTACGGAAAACCACGCTAGTACCTTCAAAATACCACATTAGTTACAGAAAAAGAAAAAAATTATTTAAAAAAATACAACGTAGTACACTATATTAGTAAAATATAATGTAGTACTGTGTATTCATAATATTTTTCCAAATTATTTATTTTTAAGTAGTGTGGTAATTTGTAGGTCTTACTGTGGTACTCAATGGACTTTTTTGCAAAGGATTAAATATGCAAAAAATTGAAAATACACTGTAGTACACTAGATTTGCTAAATATAGTGCACTACAGTGTATTGTTAAGCTTGCTAAACATTTAATTAAAAAAACTAAAATTAAGTACAGCTGTACTCCATGACATTTTTTTTAAATATAGAGAAACTTATAAATAATTTCCCCTACCTATTACCACTTTATTAAAGTGGTAATGGGTAGGGAAAAATATAAAACCTAATACTTACCTATATCTAAGGCCCTAACCCAGAGCAGCCGTAGTGTACTTAAAACAACATGGTTGCCTTTAACTTTTGTAAAGGCAGACATTAGCCAATCAATCCCTCATCAGCATGTACCACAGTACTACAACGGCCACAGTTATCACTAAGTTAAAATGCCTTATAACTTTGAGAAATACTTACTCTACTTATACTTACCCTACTTATATGTACTTATACGTACAGATACAAAAGGATCATCTGCTCACCATAATCTATACTCCAGCCAAATTTCATTAAAATCAGTGCAGCCGTTTTTGTGCTATGTGCGACACAAAGGTCTATAGAAATTGCAGTGGTGGAAAAACCTGTTTTGGGGCCCTGCTTTTTTCTTTGCACCCTCTTGACGATTTACCACAAAACTTTCCATCAACAGCCAATGTAGACAAAGCTAAAGGTCTGGAAAGTTTTATGGAGATTCGTCAAATGGGAGCAAAGTTATTAGGAAGCATAAATGCGAGGAATTCCTATCTCTGGGAATCATAACTAGAACTACAGAGTGGCTACTGGCACTTTGAAATGTATATCTTTATGTATATATCTATATATTTTTCTGTTATTTTTTGGGGCGTTAGGCCTTAGTCCCCTTTTTTTTTTTTTTTGGTCTGTTCTGAGGGGTAATCCCTCCTTTTTAATAAAAAACTACCTGTCCCTGAATCCTAAAATCACCCTTATCTTCCTTTACCTCTACCCACCCCTTAACCCTAAAATAACCCCCATCTCCCTTTACCTCTACCCATCCTTTAACCCTAAAATCACCCTTACCTCTTCCAACCCGTTCACCCTAAGCTTACCCTTACTTCCATTTATCTCTACCCACCCTAACATCACTCATTCCTCCCTTTACCCTTACTCATCCCTTAACCCTAAAATCTCCTTACCTCCCTATACGTCTTCCAGACCCTTAGCACTAAACTTCCCCTTATCTCCATTTACCTCTACCAACCCATTAACTATAAAATCACCCATACCTCCCTTCACCCCTACCGACACATTAACCCTAAAATCCCCTCTACCCCATTACCTCTACCCACCCAGTAACCCTTAACACATTAACCTTAAAATCCCCTCTACCCATTACTTCTACCCACCCAGTAACCCTAAAAACACCCTTACCCTCCTTTCCTGCTATGCACCTTGTAACCCTAAAATCACCCTTAACCCCTCTACCTCTACTCACACCTATACCCTGTTTTGTTCTTTAAAATAACATGAACAGAATGCTATTTTAAAACACAATTCTTACCTGTGAAGCAAAGCACAGAGTGGTAAAGGATTCAAAGTAAGAGCAACATTTCATTAGCATGATTTACCTGCGTATTACTTATTTGTGTGGGAAATACTGACAGGTAAATGGCATGCAGGGTAAAAAAAACTCATGGTAAAGGTTACATAACTTAGATTGGCCCAGTTGGAGGAGAGTTGACTGGTTGCTATGGGTACAGCCCTGTCAGCATAGGCCTGGACTTGATTACTTAGGGGCATATTTACGAGCCCCTTGCGCCGCCAGAGTGTCACTTTTTGTGACACTCCCGCGGTGCAATTCACAACGTCATATTTATGAGGCCCCGCAAAGTCACTACGCATGCTTTTGAGTGGCCCCATAGATATGGAGTAAGGCAAAGCAGCACAAATCGCTGAGTTGCCTTACTCTGTGCTCGGGAGGAGTACCATGGGCGTTGCGGTGGGTTTTTCCCAGATTTACAAGAGCACGTAAACCTGGGGAAGTGCCAAAATCTTATGCCTGCCAATGTGAGACGTGACAAGGAGAAATAACTTTATTTCTCCTCATTGTTTCCTCTTTCTATATGTGCTGCATTCTGCAGCACACATAGATAGAGGAAAACAACTCTTAGGATTGTTTCTCTGCAGGAATGTGCTCCTTCCTACACAAAAACAATCCTGCCGACAACACAGGCACCCTGGCACCATGGTGCAAGGGTGCATGCATTGAAGCTAGACTGCCAAAATGGCGCCAATGCAGGGGAAAAGGACAGGAATTCACTATATTGCATAAATACTGTGCATTCCTGCCCTTTCACTTTGGCATAGGGCAGTGCAGCAAGCTGATTTGCTTCGCTGCCCAACTCCAAGTCCCCATAAATGAGGGCCTAATGTCTTGCACTTGCTACTGTGCACACTTAGGAACAGATTCACCACCATTTACAATGTGTTTTTATCAAAAAAGTGATGCAAACCAGCACAATTTTCTTTTAATTATTATTTACTTTCAAGTTTTGGCTGGACATTGCCTAAAAGTAATGTGAAGCACTGTGTTGCGGTACTTAGCATCAAAGGGGCATTACATGGGCACTCCCATGCAACCACCCATGCTTTTGACCAAAACCCTACCTACCAAAAATGTGAGACAGAGTTGTGCGTCAAAAATTTATGTAATTTGAAAGCAGGTGTTAAAAAGAGAAATATTTCCCTTTCTCCTCTCTTTTCCAACATTGTATGTGTGCTGCACTGTACAGCACACATACAAATTAGGAAAAGTTTTAAAACTGGTCTAAGAATAGTACTTTGTACCAGGAGGAAACCTCTCCATTACAAAACCTATGCTAGCCTCTCTGCGCACCCTTGCATTACTGCGCAAAGGAGGCGCTCAACAGCAAAATTTTGTGCCGGCACTAGGGAGAGGGGACAAGAGCGAGCAATATCTCTGTAGACATGGCACTCACCTGCTCCTTCAGTGTCACACAACACAGTGCAGCGCAGCATTTTTGGCTGCTGCACTGCGTTGGGAGACACTTTAGTAAATCTGCACCTTAATGTGCTTTATGGAGGAGGGCTGCCAGAGACCCTTGTCTCCTCTCACATGGCATTCGGCCCAATCATTTGTCTAACTTGGCTTAGTGGCCTCAAAGTCTTGGGCACATCACTTTTGCCACCCAAAGGATGTTGTGACACAGCCATGGCATCCTAATAAAAACCATTGTGACAGCGACTTTCATGCTCTGCAGAGGCCAGTTCGATTAACATCTTGCACCTGGCAAGTCCGACGCTGACATGTACACACAGCATCACTAGAGATGGCAGAGGAGGTCACCAGTGACCACTAACTGTAGCAGCAAGAACACTGACATCCAGCTATGCTCTCAGAGAGCAATGTACCCAGGTGGTCTCAGACTCACAGTTAACTGAATTATGCACAGACTTTATAGAAAAGACAAGAAGTAAGGTTTTTTTAGTGCACCCAGCTGTGGCCCTGTAATTGACTTGTGAAATGTTGAAATACACCATAGTGGTCAACACTAGGGTTCCTTGCCACCCATGTTTAGCAGAAAAATAGCGGACATTTGCATTAAGTTTTACCATTCTGCAAGGTCAAAAGCTGTAGGTGATAAAGAAATTGTGTAAAATTGTCAGTATTCATTGGCAACATGGCAAATTGTTTTCAGTGTGATCGTCATGGAAAGGGGAAGTGGGTTATTGACCTTCAGTTTTCGGGGGGGGGGGTTTGCAGTAATTACAACGTCCTTTTAGTGCTTTTCAATGCTCAAAAGTGGGTCATTTATGATATGTATCGCTTTATAAAGAGTTCTTGCATGGTTTTACTCACTAGAAAGTGTCATCATTCAATGTGTCACATGTTTGGCATTAGAATGTCACTCATAGATACACTGAAACAATAAACACTTCCCAGTTGCCTTCAACTAGGCATCCTGGTGTGTCCTAGGGTCAGAGCCACTGATCCAACCTAAACAGTGGCAAGCGCCTACATGATGTGCCTCTCCCATCACCTACAATACTCAACCCCTCTATCGCATCCTGATCAAGACGTCATAGACATACCACACCCACACAAAACACAATTCCAAAAAACATATACATCTTACTAAACTCCACGCACCCACAGACTACCAAACACACATCTCAACTGATGCTCATTAAAGCACATTGTGCTGCCCACCAAGCTCCAGACATTGCAGACCTTATCACAAGCCACAATTTCAATGCATTCTTCATCGTGGAAACCTGGCCCCATTCTCACACTTCCTAGGCATCTTCTTACTCAGAGGCTAAAATATTCAACATACCGATCAATCACACTACACAGGAGGAGGCCTTGTGGACATCAACAAACTCTGCCTGGCCCTGCATCCTTGGTAAAAAAAAACAACTTAATACTCTTAACACACCACTTCCCACTTTATACTACCCAATCCAGCACTTTCTATCTCACCTATAGATCTTCCAGAAGGAGCAAAGAACCTGACCTTCTCACTACCTCATCCAATCAACAAGCCATACCATCCTCTTCAAAGACTTCAAACTCCCGGACAACTAAAGCACATAGAAATCATTTGACACCCTCTTGAACCCCTTTGGGAAATTCAACGTTATTCAGTTTTGCCCTGAACAAATTCATTCCAAAGGCCACATCCTCAATGTTGCCCTTTCAACATCACTGACTATGCAATACAAACCAACTTATACCACTTAACTGAATCAACAATTTCCCCATCTTTATCAGCTTGCTCCACATTAAATTGGCATATCGATATCAGCCCTAATGAGAACAGCAAACCTTCAGATCTTTCCAGGACACTTCCATTGACAATTTACAGCTTGAGCATATCTCCTGCTCTATTAACTCCAACATATCCCCCAGCTCTCTGAAGGTGGTATTCTTCTTGACAACATCAATACATCAATACATTCCTGAAAAAACATACAACCATCCATACACCAATGAAAACATGTGAGATTAGAGCTTTTTGTGGGATGAAAATGGTGGAGCGTGTGTAGAAGGGGCCTAGCCAAAGAGAGCTAACTAGCAATCCTTTCCAAGAGATGTAGCCTATGTAATCAATAATGGGATGTAAAACATGTGAACTAGAATCTTGTGCTTCATATAGCAGGCAACCTGATCTTTATTTTGGTGCCTCCTTGTTTTTGGTAATTGCATCCAGGCATATCACACAACCGCAAACACAAGCCTAACACAAACCAGATTTATTTGCTTTTCCAAGGCATGTTAGTAGTATCAGAAAAATGATTAACAAAAAAGATTTTGGGGTTAAATATTAAAATTGAAAATATTTTAATTCTGGAAATATGAGACAGTGAATTAACCCCTTCGCTGCTAGGCCTTTTCCCCTCCTGTGCTAAGCCTTTTTTTGGCTATTTGGGGTAGTGCGCGCTTAGTCCCCTGTAACTTTTTGACCACATAAGGTATCCATGCCAAATTTGCGTCCTTTTTTTCTAACATCATGGGGATTGTAAAGGTACCCAGGGTTTGTGGGTTCCCCTGGAGGGACCCAGAAATTAGTCAAAATACAGCTAAATTTTGGTTTTTTTTGGAAAAAGGCAAAAAAAGGGCTACAGATGAAAGTGTCTTGATTTTCCCTGCAAATGGCATCAAAAAGGGGTTGTGGGGATGAAATCACCATCTTCCCAGCTTTCAGGGACAAGCAGACTTTTGTCAGAAAACCAACTTTTTTACACAGTTTTGGCATTTTTCTGGGACATAGCCTATTTTTGCTATTTTTTGTGCTTTCAACCTCCTTCCAGTTAATGGTAGAAATGGGTATGAAACCAATAATGGATCCTGGAAAGCCATACATTTATGAAAAGTAGACAAAATTCTGAATTCAGCAAGGGGTCATTTGTGTAGATCCTTAAAGTTTTCCTTATAGAAACTAACAGTTAAATAAAGGAAAAATTGAAAATTAGTTGAAAAAAACAGCCATTTGTGTCAACGTTTTCACCTGTAACTTCTTCTAATTATGACAGCTATTTGAAGGCAATATACCGTTATATCCGCTGGACCTTTCTGGTTGTGGGGATATATAGGACTTGTAGGTTCACCAAGAACCCGACGAACCCAGAGCCAATAATTGAGCAACATCTTGCAATGATTTTTTTTTTAAGTACCGGGTATATAGCAATTATTTTGGGAAAATGTATACATGGAAAAATTGTTATGAAAGACACCTATGTATTTCTGAAATGGGAACAAAATGTAGATTTTAGAAACAGTAGATATTTGCACATTTCCGAAATTGGGAGTACCCATACTAGCATGAGAATTATAGGTCATTTTTCAAAACGACTTATTTTTTACACATTGTCTTTCATTTGGAAGGCAGAAATGCATCGAAAGTCAATAGGTAATAACAGTTGCTCTACAATTCTGTGTTACCCTAAGTCTCCCGATAAAAATGGTACCTCACTTGTGTGGGTAGCCCTTGTGCCCACAACAGGAAATGGCTCAAAATGCAACGTGGACGTACCACATTTTCACAATGAAAAATTACCCTTTTTTTGCAAAGTGCCTAGGTGTAGTTTTTGAACCCTAGCTCTGCCGGCACCTAGGGAAACCTAGCAAACCTATACATTTTTGAAAACTAGACACCCAGGGGAATCCAGGATGGGGTGACTTGACTGCCTCCCACCAGGTTCTGTTACCCAGAATCCCTTGCAAACATAAAAAATTGTCAAAAAAATCACATTTTCCCCACATTTCTGTGGTGGAAAGGTCTGGAATCTGCGTGGATCCACAAATTTCCACCCACCCCGCGTTCCCCAAAGTCTAACGAGAAAAATGGTACCTCACTTGTGTGGGTCGGCCTAGTGCCTGCGACAGGAAACGGCGCAAAACGCAACGTGGTCACACCTCAATTTCGCAGTGAAAAATGACCCTTTTTTGGCAAAGTGCCTAGCTGTAGTTTTTGAACCCTAGCTCTGCCGGCACCTAGGGAAACCTAGCAAACCTATACATTTTTGAAAACTAGACACCCAGGGAATCCAGGATGGGGTGACTTGACTGCCTCCCACCAGGTTCTGTTACCCAGAATCCCTTGCAAACATAAAGAATTGTCAAAAAAACCACATTTTCCCCACATTTCTGTGGTGGAAAGTTCTGGAATCTGCGTGGATCCACGAATTTCCACCCACCCCGCGTTCCCCAAAGTCTTACGAGAAAAATGGTACCTCACTTGTGTGGGTCGGCCTAGTGCCTGCGACAGAAAACTGCACAAAACGCAACGTGGTCACACCTCAATTTCGCAGTGAAAAATGACCCTTTTTTGGCAAAGTGCCTAGCTGTAGTTTTTAACCCTAGCTCTGCCGGCACCTAGGGAAACCTAGCAAACCTATACATTTTTGAAAACTAGACACCCAGGGGAATCCAGGATGGGGTGACTTGACTGCCTCCACCAGGTTCTGTTACCCAGAATCCCTTGCAAACATAAAAAATTGTCAAAAAAAAACACATTTTCCCCACATTTCTGTGGTGGAAAGTTCTGGAATCTGCGTGGATCCACAAATTTCCACCCACCCCGCGTTCCCCAAAGTCTTACGAGAAAAATGGTACCTCACTTGTGTGGGTCGGCCTAGTGCCTGCGACAGGAAACGGCGCAAAACGCAATGCGGTCCCACCTCAATTTCGCAGTGAAAAATGACCCTTTTTTGGCAAAGTGCCTAGCTGTAGTTTTTGAACCCTACCTCTGCCGGAACCTAGGGAAACCTAGCAAGCCTATACATTTTTGAAAACTAGACACCCAGGGGAATCCAGGATGGGGTGACTTGACTGCCTCCCACCAGGTTCTGTTACCCAGAATCCCTTGCAAACATAAAAAATTGTCCAAAAAAACACATTTTACCCACATTTCTGTGGTGGAAAGTTCTGGAATCTGCGTGGATCCACAAATTTCCACCCACCCCGCGTTCCCTAAAGTCTTACGAGAAAAATGGTACCTCACTTGTGTGGGTCGGCCTAGTGCCTGCGACAGGAAACGGCGCAAAACGCAACGTGGTCACACCTCAATTTCGCAGTGAAAAATGACCCTTTTTTGGCAAAGTGCCTAGCTGTAGTTTTTGAACCCTACCTCTGCCGGCACCTAGGGAAACCTAGCAAACCTATACATTTTTGAAAACTAGACACCCAGGGGAATCCAGGATGGGGTGACTTGACTGCCTCCCACCAGGTTCTGTTACCCAGAATCCCGTGCAAACATAAAAAATTGTCCAAAAAACACATTTTCCCCACATTTCTGTGGTGGAAAGTTCTGGAATCTGCGTGGATCCACAAATTTCCACCCACCCCGCGTTCCCCAAAGTCTTACGAGAAAAATGGTACCTCACTTGTGTGGGTCGGCCTAGTGCCTGCGACAGGAAACGGCGCAAAACGCAATGCGGTCCCACCTCAATTTCGCAGTGAAAAATGACCCTTTTTTTATCAAAGTGCCTAGCTGTAGTTTTTGAACCCTAGCTCTGCCGGCACCTAGGGAAACCTAGCAAACCTATACATTTTTGAAAACTAGACACCCAGGGGAATCCAGGATGGGGTGACTTGACTGCCTCCCACCAGGTTCTGTTACCCAGAATCCCTTGCAAACATAAAAAATTGTCAAAAAAAACACATTTTCCCCACATTTCTGTGGTGGAAAGTTCTGGAATCTGCGTGGATCCACGAATTTCCACCCACCCCGCGTTCCCCAAAGTCTTACGAGAAAAATGGTACCTCACTTGTGTGGGTCGGCCTAGTGCCTGCGACAGGAAACGGCGCAAAACGCAATGCGGTCCACACCTCAATTTCGCAGTGAAAAATGACCCTTTTTTGGCAAAGTGCCTAGCTGTAGTTTTTGAACCCTACCTCTGCCGGCACCTAGGGAAACCTAGCAAACCTATACATTTTTGAAAACTAGACACCCAGGGGAATCCAGGATGGGGTGACTTGACTGCCTCCCACCAGGTTCTGTTACCCAGAATCCCTTGCAAACATAAAAAATTGTCCAAAAAAACACATTTTCCCCACATTTCTGTGGTGGAAAGTTCTGGAATCTGCGTGGATCCACAAATTTCCACCCACCCCGCGTTCCCCAAAGTCTTACGAGAAAAATGGTACCTCACTTGTGTGGGTCGGCCTAGTGCCTGCGACAGGAAACGGCGCAAACGCAACGTGGTCACATCTCAATTTCGCAGTGAAAAATGACCCTTTTTTGGCAAAGTGCCTAGCTGTAGTTTTTGAACCCTACCTCTGCCGGCACCTAGGGAAACCTAGCAAACCTATACATTTTTGAAAACTAGACACCCAGGGGAATCCAGGATTGGGTGACTTGACTGCCTCCCACCAGGTTCTGTTACCCAGAATCCCTTGCAAACATAAAAAATTGTCCAAAAAAACACATTTTCCCCACATTTCTGTGGTGGAAAGTTCTGGAATCTGCGTGGATCCACAAATTTCCACCCACCCCGCGTTCCCCAAAGTCTTACGAGAAAAATGGTACCTCACTTGTGTGGGTCGGCCTAGTGCCTGCGACAGGAAACGGCGCAAAACGCAACGTGGTCACATCTCAATTTCGCAGTGAAAAATGACCCTTTTTTGGCAAAGTGCCTAGCTGTAGTTTTTGAACCCTAGCTCTGCCGGCACCTAGGGAAACCTACCAGACACACACATTTCTGAAAAGTAGACACCCGGGGGCTTCCAGGGAGGTATGGCTTGCGTGGATCCCCCAACGTTTCCTTACCCAGAATCCCCTGCAAACCTCACTTTTAGCTGGAAAAAATCACTTTTTTCACACATTTGTGTGTGGGAAAGTGTGGCATCACTGGCCTCACACAAATTTCCTACCACCCAGCGTTCCCCCAGGTCTCCCGATAAAAATGGTGCCTCACTTGTGTGGGAGGCCCAAGTACCCGCGACAGGCAAGGGCCCACAACGTAGTGGGCGACCTCAAAATTGCCTATCTCAAAACCACCTGGTTTTGCAAGGGAGTCACCTGGGTTTTGGCCCCGTGCTCGGCGGCCATCTAGGGAAACCTACCAAACCCACACATTTCTGAAAAGTAGACACCCGGGGGCTTCCAGGGAGGTATGGCTTGCGTGGATCCCCCAACGTTTCCTTACCCAGAATCCCTTGCAAACCTCAATTTTAGCTGAAAAAATCACTTTTTTCACACATTTGTGTGTGGGAAAGTGTGGCATCACTGGCCTCACACAAATTTCCTACCACCCAGCGTTCCCCCAGGTCTCCCGATAAAAATGGTGCCTCACTTGTGTGGGAGGCCCAAGTACCCGCGACAGGCAAGGGCCCACAACGTAGTGAGGCGACCTCAAAATTGCCTATCTCAAAACCACCTGGTTTTGCAAGGAGAGTCACCTGGGTTTTGGCCCCGTGCTCGGCGGCCATCTAGGGAAACCTACCAAACCCACACATTTCTGAAAAGTAGACACCCGGGGGCTTCCAGGGAGGTATGGCTTGCGTGGATCCCCCAACGTTTCCTTACCCAGAATCCCTTGCAAACCTCAATTTTAGCTGAAAAAATCACTTTTTTCACACATTTGTGTGTGGGAAAGTGTGGCATCACTGGCCTCACACAAATTTCCTACCACCCAGCATTCCCCCAGGTCTCCCGATAAAAATGGTGCCTCACTTGTGTGGGAGGCCCAAGTACCCGCGACAGGCAAGGGCCCACAACGTAGTGAGGCGACCTCAAAATTGCCTATCTCAAAACCACCTGGTTTTGCAAGGGGGGTCACCTGGGTTTTTGGCCCCGTGCTCGGCGGCCATCTAGGGAAACCTACTAAACCCACACATTTCTGAAAAGTAGACACCCGGGGGCTTCCAGGGAGGTATGGCTTGCGTGGATCCCCCAACGTTTCCTTACCCAGAATCCCTTGCAAACCTCAATTTTAGCTGAAAAAATCACTTTTTTCACACATTTGTGTGTGGGAAAGTGTGGCATCACTGGCCTCACACAAATTTCCTACCACCCAGCGTTCCCCCAGGTCTCCTGATAAAAATGGTGCCTCACTTGTGTGGGAGGCCCAAGTACCCGCGACAGGCAAGGGCCCACAACGTAGTGAGGCGACCTCAAAATTGCCTATCTCAAAACCACCTGGTTATGCAAGGGGGGTCACCTGGGTTTTTGGCCCCGTGCTCGGCGGCCATCTAGGGAAACCTACCAAACCCACACATTTCTGAAAAGTAGACACCCGGGGGCTTCCAGGGAGGTATGGCTTGCGTGGATCCCCCAACGTTTCCTTACCCAGAATCCCTTGCAAACCTCAATTTTAGCTGAAAAAATCACTTTTTTCACACATTTGTGTGTGGGAAAGTGTGGCATCACTGGCCTCACACAAATTTCCTACCACCCAGCGTTCCCCCAGGTCTCCCGATAAAAATGGTGCCTCACTTGTGTGGGAGGCCCAAGTACCCGCGACAGGCAAGGGCCCACAACGTAGTGAGGCGACCTCAAAATTGCCTATCTCAAAACCACCTGGTTTTGCAAGGGGGGTCACCTGGGTTTTTGGCCCCGTGCTCGGCGGCCATCTAGGGAAACCTACCAAATCCACACATTTCTGAAAAGTAGACACCCGGGGGCTTCCAGGGAGGTATGGCTTGCGTGGATCCCCCAACGTTTCCTTACCCAGAATCCCTTGCAAACCTCAATTTTAGCTGAAAAAATCACTTTTTTCACACATTTGTGTGTGGGAAAGTGTGGCATCACTGGCCTCACACAAATTTCCTACCACCCAGCGTTCCCCCAGGTCTCCCGATAAAAATGGTGCCTCACTTGTGTGGGAGGCCCAAGTACCCGCGACAGGCAAGGGCCCAAAACATTTTTTGATAGGCAATGTTGATGTTGCCTCAAAACGTTTTGTGTCCTTGCCTGTCGCAGGTACTGGGCCTCCACACAAGTGAGGCACTGTTTATCGGAGACCTGGAGGACGCTGGGTGGTAGGAAATTTGTGTGAGGCCAGTGATGCCACACTCCCACACAAATGTGTGAAAAAGTGATTTTCAGCTAAAAGTGAGGTTTGCAGGGATTCTGGGTAGAAACGTTGAGGGATCCACGCAGCCATACCTCCTGGAAGCCCAGTATCTACTTTTCAGAAATGTGTGGGTTTGGTAGGTTTCCCTAGATGGCCGCCGAGCCAGACCAGGTGACCCTTGCAAAACCAGGTGGTTTGAATGGCAATTTGAGGTCGCTCATCGTTGTGAGCCTGCCTGTACTGGGCCTCCCGCACAAGTGAGCACCATTTCATCGGAGAGCTGACGCTGAGTGGAGAGACTTGTGTGAGGCCAGTGATGCCACACTTCCACGCAAATGTGTGAAAAGTGATTTTCAGCTAAAAGTGAGTTTGCAGGGATTCTGGGTGAAAGCGTTGGGGATCACGCCATGCCTCCCTGGAAGCCTGAGTGTCTACTTTCAGAAATGTGTGGGTTTAGTAGGTTTCCCTAGATGGCCGCCGAGCCGAGCCAAGCCAGGTGACCTTGCAAAACCAGGTGGTTTTGTGAAGGCCATTTTGAGGTCGCCTCAATACGTTGTGGGCCTTACCTGTCAGCAGTACTGGCCTCCCACACAGTGAGCACCATTTCATCGGGAGACCTGGAAGCTAGGTGGAAAATTTGTGTGAGGCCAGTGATGCACACTCCACACACAAATGTGTGAAAAAGTGATTTTTCAGCTAAAAGTGAGGTTTGCAGGGATTCTGGGTAAGACGTTGGGGATCCACGCAAGCCTACCTCGAAGCCCGGTGTCTACTTTTCAGAAATGTGTGGGTTTGGTAGGTTTCCCTATGTGGCCGCCGAGCCCGGACAAACCAGGTGACCCCTTACAAAACCAAGTCATAATGAGATAATGTGTTGTTTATTTCTGCAGCGTGAAAATGTTGGCACAATATTGCAAGGAAAATGTGACAGACATTTTGAGGTTTGCAGGACATTGTGGGTACCATAACTTGTTGGGATCCACAAGAGAGATATCACCATGTACTCCCATGGGTGTTTCGTTTACGACAATATCTACAGTTGGTAGGTTATTCTTAGACGGAATGTACACCTTGGCAGACAGACTAAAAAGACAAAGATTACTGCACAGCCATCTATTCCTCAAGCACACACACACATACTGGTTGGATTTGGCACGAGGGCAAGTGATGGTTCAGTATATACAATTTTATTAACAAGAGATTTCACAAAAATGAAATGCACTGTCAATAATTGAAAGGACAAAAAACGGAACCAGTGACTCGCAGCTCGTGAGCTGTAAAGCCACGTCAAGGCCCCAACCGCTTTACAGGCCATTCACACACCTTTCATACGTGATACACACAAGACCATTCACACCCCCAGGCACGAAACAAACACATTACAACATTCACAAAAAGGGACAAGGTACACCCTGCTTGAGAAAGACAAAAAAAAAATATTACTGCACAACCATCTAATCCTCAAGCACACACACACATACTGGTTGGATTTGGCACGAGGGTGAGTGATGGTTCAGTATATACAATTGTATTAACAAGTGATTTCACAAAAATGAAATGCACTGTTAATAATTGAAAGGACGAGAAACTGAACCATTGACTCACAGCTCGTGAGCTGTAAAGCCACGACAAGGCACCAACCTCTTTACAGGCCATTCATACACCTTTCATACGTGTGACAAATACAAAACCATTCACACCACCAGCCGCGGGCCCATCACATTACAACACTCACACCAGCAGACAGCGCCATTCAAGGGCCCATCACTTTCACACGCCCACATTCCTAACACAGCAACAACACAACCTGATGGATTGCGTGGAGTGTCGCTCGGCTAGCAGTGTGTGTAGTGACCAGCAGCAAGTCACTACTCACACACTGCCAGCCGAGCGCCACTCCACGCACACCATCAACCAAGCACCAGCCTACACACACCACCATCACATTTAGGATTTTTTTATACAAAAAAGAAAACACAAACAAATTGCAAATAGATACAAATCTACTAACACAAAATCAGAAACATTGCACTAATGCCAACCTTGAAACAGAACAACAATTCTTAAACATTGCAGACCAGGCAGTTCACTTTACCACTCATGGTTGCTCCCAATAATTCTTTTGCTTGTGGTACGCTCTATAACAAGCAGGCACACACAGCCCAGGGTTAGAAGGACACTCAGGGCAGTACATACGAGTCTCCTTCCGCGTACCTCTTCGCCAACAGACTCTACATCTCCTAGTGGGAAAGTCTTTTGAGGATGTAGGAGGAATGTGATCAGGAAAGTGGCGATCTTTCAATCGAGCCACATCCTCCACCACTCCAACTCTAGGAACACTTGCCTGTTCCACAACAACAAGGCTGCCTATGACAGACTCCTGAAACTGAACAAAAGTCAACTTTGACGCAGGAGAACACTCCTTGAACACAACAAAAGCATTGAAAGTTGCTAAATTGAAGAGATGGATGGCCAACTTCTTATACCAAATGTAAGACTTACGAATAGCAGTGTAAGGTTCCAACCTCTGATCTACTCTATCAACACCACCCATGTGCTTATTGTAGTCTAAAATGCACACAGGTTTGCGCACTTCAGCAATCTGACCCCAAACAGCCACAGGTGAAGTACTCTCATCATGGATGGTAGTCAGCATGTACACATCCCTCCTGTCCACAAATTTCACAGCTAGCAGTTCCTCACTACGCAAGGCACTGCACTGTCCCCTCTGAAGTTTTTGCAAACAAGCTCTTTTGGATAACCTTTACGGTTAGAGCGGATTGTGCCACAAGCAAAAGTGTCCACTTTGAACAATTCCTTAAACAATTGCACAGCAGTGTAGAAGTTATCAATGTACAAATGGTGGCCTCTGTTAAACAGTCCTCTAGCAAGTTCCCACACAATTTTCTCTGAAACTCCTACTAAAGTGGACGGACAACCAGGGGGTCAATAGTGGAATCCCTACCAGTGTACACACGCAAATTAAAAACATATCCTGTCCTACTCTCAGACAACATATACAGCTTAATTCCATAGCGTGCCCTCTTGCTAGGAATGTACTGCCTAAAAACCAAACGGCCCTTGAACAGCACCAAAGACTCATCAATAGATATTTCTTTCCCTGGAGTATAGATCTCTGAAAATCGATCTACAAAGTGATCAAGAACAGGCCGAATCTTAAAAAGACGGTCACATTCAGGGTGATCTCGTGGCAACGCCAAACCATTATCAACAAAATGCAGCATCCGAAGCAAAAGTAAATACCGATCACGAGTCATAACTGCAGGAAATATGGCCGTTGCCATCAAGGGACTGGTAGACCAATATGAACTCATGGACGGCTTCCTTATCAAACCCATCAAAAAAGTCAAACCCAAAAACTTCTTCATCTCTTCCAGATTTGTGGGACTCCACCGGGTAGCTCTAGAATGGGGCCTAAGTCTGGCACTGTTGTCCCTCAAAAACTGTTCAGCATACAAATTAGTCTGCTCAACAATCTCACCCAAAAATACATCATCCATAAACAACTGAAAATACTGTATAGGCAAATAATGTTCACAATCCACTCTACACCCTGCATAACCACTAAAGGCAGGCAACACCGGCTGCACCATGTTTGGATCAACCCAGAGTCCAGCACTTCCAGTAGGAAGCCTAGCAGCCCCAGGCTGCAATCCAGATGCCTCTTGCACCATCGGCACATTAGTATCCTCCTCTAAATCAGGCACTTCATCTGCACTGAGAGTACCTTCATCATCCGATGATTCCATGTGGAGAGAAAACTCACTGCCTGAATCTTCCCCTCCCTCCTCTCCCTCAGACGCACTGTCAGTCTCATAATCCTGCTCAGAGGAAGATTCAAGAAGCAAACCAACCACCTGCTGAGCAGTAATTCTACGGCTAGCCATAATGCTTACTAATAAAGGTTACTTGTCAAACAAGTCAACAACAACAAACCCTTTGTAAAAAAAAAAAGAAATAAACAAAATGTAGCTTTATCACAAAGACCTATATACTCCAACACTATACCACTCACGTGACAGAAGCAGCTAGACTCACCACCACCTACTCTGCACAGACACAGTAAGGATCAACAATATCCCACTAAAAAAGAAGAAGAAAAAAAATTACACATAAGACAATGCAAAACATCGCAAAGAATTTCATGCTCTGAACACTAACAAATATGCTGCCATTATGGCACCACTTACAAAAAAATTCATTCATGCATGACAATAATACTCATTTGGAGTACACACAACAAAAATATTTTTCTTACCAAATAAATGCAATTACGCAAAACTGCAGAACCACAACTGCCGAAACCGCAAACAGGAATCAAAAGCTTTACACTAGAATAAAAAGGAGGAAAAAAAACATTACAATCACATATGCAAATAATGCACCAGTCCACACACAATCCACCAGCCAAGCTAAGGGGTAGTTGGGCCTAACAGTATAAATAAAATATTCACACCCGTAAAAGGGAGCAACCCTTGCCCTTTTGGCCACTCCCCAACACAAAAATTAAAAAAACCCTGGTGCCTAGTGGGCATTCCTGCTGCACAATCACATGATCGTGCAGCAGGAATGCACAAAAGGCATCGGGGGAAAGGAAAACCATTTCCTTTCCCTCGATGCCTCTTTTGATACTAAACCCCCCTCCCCGAGCCAAACCTCACCTGATTTCCCCGACGCGCTGGAAGCAAATGGCTTCCAGCGCGTCGAAGAAGAAACCCTCAATGATGTCAGCGCGCTGGCGTCATTGATGGAGCGAGGGGAGGCAGGGAAGCCCTTCCCCTGCCTCCCCCAAAAAAACCTAACGATCAGATTCTCACGGGGGAGCGCCAGCGCTTCCCCGTGGGTGGTCTTATGACGAGCTGGACTCGTCACGAGCACTGTGTGCCATGGCGAGTCCAGCTCGTCATAAGCACCGAAGGGGATAAAGGGTCAGAGCAGGATCTCAGCGGCAGACGAGGAGAAGGAACCTCCTGGTCACAGGAACTACACGAGCATTGCGCTCGAGAAATTCAAGGATGCAAAGACCTCCATCAAGGATTACAGCTAACTTTTCAGGGTGTAAATGGAGAGAAGGCACATCTGCCCTGCATATTTATCCACGAAGATGCCACCGTTTTGTGCAATACCTCTACTCAACTGGAGTGCTTTCTACTGGCTAATCAGTAAGTGCTACCTCGTTGGGTAAATGTATAGTGCCTTTCCTACACTACAGCTGCGTAAAGGACCAGAAGAATTGTCTCCAGTGACCTGTGTGTCTGTAACTTTGCCACCGCGCCGAAAGCGCCGGGATCCTTTGAGTAAGCTGTCCATCATAGTAGGGAAAGGGCGGGCATACGTTGCATACCGCTAGTGTATGTGTGGCGGGGCCAAACGAGCGGGGCTTCTAGGCCCGTTCACATGCCTCTTGTTTATAAAGGGTCAGAGCAGGATCGCAGCGGCAGACGAGGAGAAGGAACCTCCTGGTCACAGGAACTACACGAGGATTGCGCTCGAGAAAATCAAGGGTGCAGAGACCTCCATCAAGGATTGTCTCCAGTGACCTGTGTGTCTGTAACTTTGCCACCGCGCCGAAGCGCCGGGATCCTTTGAGTAAGCTGTCCATCATAGTAGGGAAAGGGCGGGCATACGTTGCATACCGCTAGTGTATGTGTGGCGGGGCCAAACGAGCGGGGCTTCTAGGCCCGTTCACATGCCTCTTGTTTATAAAGGGTCAGAGCAGGATCGCAGCGGCAGACGAGGAGAAGGAACCTCCTGGTCACAGGAACTACACGAGGATTGCGCTCGAGAAAATCAAGGGTGCAGAGACCTCCATCAAGGATTGTCTCCAGTGACCTGTGTGTCTGTAACTTTGCCACCGCGCCGAAAGCGCTGGGATCCTTTGAGTAAGCTGTCCGTCATAGTAGGGAAAGGGCGGGCATACGTTGCATACCGCTAGTGTATGTGTGGCGGGGCCAAACGAGCGGGGCTTCTAGGCCCGTTCACATGCCTCTTGTTTATAAAGGGTCAGAGCAGGATCACAGCGGCAGACGAGGAGAAGGAACCTCCTGGTCACAGGAACTACACGAGGATTGCGCTCGAGAAAATCAAGGGTGCAGAGACCTCCATCAAGGATTACAGCTAACTTTACAGGGTGGCAATGGAGAGAAGGTACATCTCCACGCTCACGAAGATGCCACCGTTTTGTGCAATACCTCTACTCAACTGGAGTACTTTCTACTGGCTAATCAGTAAGTGCTACCTCGTTGGGTAAATGTATAATGCCTTTCCTACACTACAGCTGCGTAAAGGACCAGAAGAATTGCAGGATCGCAGCGGCAGACGAGAGAAGGATTGCGCTCAAGAAAATCAAGGGTGCAGAGACCTCCATCAAGGATTGTCTCCAGTGACCTGTGTGTCTGTAACTTTGCCACCGCGCCGAAAGCGCCGGGATCCTTTGAGTAAGCTGTCCATCATAGTAGGGAAAGGGCGGGCATACGTTGCATACCGCTAGTGTATGTGTGGCGGGGCCAAACGAGCGGGGCTTCTAGGCCCGTTCACATGCCTCTTGTTTATAAAGGGTCAGAGCAGGATCGCAGCGGCAGACGAGGAGAAGGAACCTCCTGGTCACAGGAACTACACGAGGATTGCGCTCGAGAAAATCAAGGGTGCAGAGACCTCCATCAAGAATTGTCTCCAGTGACCTGTGTGTCTGTAACTTTGCCACCGCGCCGAAAGCGCCGGGATCCTTTGAGTAAGCTGTCCGTCATAGTAGGGAAAGGGCGGGCATACGTTGCATACCGCTAGTGTATGTGTGGCGGGGCTTCTAGGCCCGTTCACATGCCTCTTGTTTATAAAGGGTCAGAGCAGGATCGCAGCGGCAGACGAGGAGAAGGAACCTCCTGGTCACAGGAACTACACGAGGATTGCGCTCGAGAAAATCAAGGGTGCAGAGACCTCCATCAAGGATTACAGCTAACTTTACAGGGTGGCAATGGAGAGAAGGTACATCTCCACGCTCACGAAGATGCCACCGTTTTGTGCAATACCTCTACTCAACTGGAGTACTTTCTACTGGCTAATCAGTAAGTGCTACCTCGTTGGGTAAATGTATAATGCCTTTCCTACACTACAGCTGCGTAAAGGACCAGAAGAATTGCAGGATCGCAGCGGCAGACGAGGAGAAGGATTGCGCTCAAGAAAATCAAGGGTGCAGAGACCTCCATCAAGGATTACAGCTAACTTTACAGGGTGGCAATGGAGAGAAGGCACATCTCCACGCTCACAATCCCGCCCTAGTGGGCATTCCTGCTGCACGATCACATGATCGTGCAGCAGGAATGCACAAAGAGGCATCGGGGGAAAGGAAAACCCTTTCCTTTCCCTCGATGTCTCTTTTGAATCAAACCCCCCCTCCCCGAGCCAAAACTCACCTTATTTCCCCGACGCGCTGGAAGCAAATGGCTTCCAGCGCGTCGAGAAAGGAAACCCTCAATGATGTCAGCGCGCCTCGCGCGCTGGCGTCATTGATGGGGGCGGGGGGCGGGGAGAGGCAGGGGAAGTCCTTCCCCTGCCTCCTAAAAAACCCCGACGATCGGATTCCCACGGGGGAGCGCCAGCGCTTCCCCGTGGGTGGTCTTATGACGAGCTGGACTCGTCATGAGCACACGAGCACTGTGTGCCATGACGAGTCCAGCTCGTCATAAGCATGGAAGGGGTTAAACTGAACATTAGTGAGAGTGATGGAAAAGGTAGTGGTGTTCAGAGTGTCTCATCCACTCCTGTTTCCCCTGCACACCACTTTCCTCTATAGTCTCTCACTTGGTTAGGCACAGTCTTTTTCTTGCCACATCTTTCTGAAATCATCCATCTGCATATTTTACTCGTAATGTCCTTCCACCTTTTTTTACTCTTTTAATTCTGTCCTTCTGCATGTACTTTCTTGTGTCACCTTCCCTTTACTATGCCTTCTCTCTCTCTCTCACACACACACTCTCTCTCTTCCTTCTTTCCTAAACACATAACATTTTATTCTCCTTTGGTACTGTCAATATTTCAACAGCAGTGTACCTACTGTGAAAATTTTTATTCAAACTGGTAATTACACTTGCCACATAAGTAACCATCAATCTGTGAGTTGTGCAGAGAGTTCAAGTATTGGATGAGCATGTATTCTGAACCATTTATGACTCAGTGACATGCAATGTGAGAAACTTTCACTGTCTTCATCCTCAACTCCACAGCTCTCAATCATAACCTGTGATGAGCTGCAGCCCTCAACCAGTATTCACCCAGACACATAAAGGAAACTATGGGGCAGATCTACAAGAAAGTGCCGCAGCGTGGCGCTGCAAGCCCTTTGGCTGCGCCACGCTGCGGCACTTTCAGAGCACAGGAATGCGACATATTTACAAGAATATGTCGCATTCCTGTGCTCTCCCCTGCGCTGGCGCACAAACAGCTGCCAAGCGCCGGCGCGAGGCACCCTTGCACCATGGTGCAAGGATGCCTGCGCCATGGGGAGATTGTTTCTGTGCAGGAAGGGGCACCTTTCTGCACAAAAACAATCAGTACAGGCTTTTTCCTCTTTCAATGCGTGCTGCAGAATGCAGCACGCATTGAAAGAGAAAAACGAGGAGAAATGAAAACATTTCTCCTCGGTGCGCCTCGCTACGCCACCTCTAGGGTGGCGTAGCTTTCAGACGCATCTCCAGAGTTACGATTTCTCGTAATTCTGGAGATGTGTCTTGTTCCATGGGTGTTGCGTGGGAACACCCACAGCAACACCCATGGAACGCCCCTTCACCGCAAAGTGCTGCGTGTGAAGGGATGGTATTTACAAGGAGAGGAAAAGTCACGCATGGTGGCTTTTCCTCTCCTTGTAAATATCGAGGAGCCCCCTGCGCCACCAGTACGTCACGAAAAGTGACGTACTGGTGGCGCAGGGGGCTTGTAAATCTGCCCCTCAGTTCATAGTTTGCACTAGGCAAGAGTTCCATGTTGCAAGAAAATAACCTATAAAAACACAATATCTAGGGCAAGAAAATACTGTTAGGGAATGTAAACGTGAATTGTAAACAGGGACTGCATCGCTGACATTGATTACTTTTCGGGTTTT
Source organism: Calotriton arnoldi (assembly GCA_963921515.1). Lineage (NCBI taxonomy): Eukaryota > Metazoa > Chordata > Amphibia > Caudata > Salamandridae > Calotriton > Calotriton arnoldi. Next base: position 638,754 of record CAWUFW010004433.1, on the reverse strand, counting down.
ATAGTCATTGCTGAAAAACCAATCAGTGTTATTTTCCTAGAAAATTAAGGACATGAATATAGGGCCTGGTAGGTGCCCATTTCAACGTCAGCTTTTAATAATGATTTATTTCTGGATGTGAGACTTGGTAGAACCTACCCCACCAAAAGTCATTTACACTGTATTACCAAACCACTGGCACCCTGGTATGGTTGAGACCTTGATGACATCAATCACTCCCTTCTTCAATAAGGAATACCAAGGAAGAAAAGCAAATCCACTGATGACTTCATACTTCTAAAACCCATGTGTGCAACACCAACACCACCAATGAGGTAGCCCAACAAAAGTGGAATGCTATTCAAAACAAATCAAGACTGACCAACCCCACACTCAGCATGCAAGTGCAACACCATCATCAATCAATCAATGAATCAATCAATCAATAGCTTTATTTCGACAGCTTGTATCATAAAAGCATTGTTTGACAGTTGTGCAGGAAATAAAAACATAAACTCAATAGTAAAAAAGGCTTAGAATACTAAAGATTCACTAAAAGTAAGCTTGTAAAACATTTTTAGCGTGTTTTTAAAATAGAGAGTATGAAACAGATAACACTAAAATCATTTTTCTAAAAAGTGTGCGTGCAAATTAATACAAGTTCATACCCTGACAAATACTCCAGGTGAATAAGTAAAAATGAGAAAAAAAGAGATAATGATTAGCACAATTCATCTCAGCGGTAATTGTGTAAAGTGCTAGTGCTATGTCCATCAAAAAGGATGTTCTAAATTTGGGGGTGAGAATTCAAGCTAATCTGCAGTCTTATTAAGTGCAACTCCACATAATATTTATCATTGCTGTCACCAGAGTAGCATAAGGCCTAGGGTATGGTCATCCCGCGCAGTGCTTTATTCCTACTAACCAAGCATGGCTTAAGAACTTAGCCACCCCACAAGAGAAAAGGACGCTAGGATCGGATTTTAAGATGCGCAGGGCAACCCGATGGTCGCGGGTGCCCATGTCACTGCAGATAGGTTTTAGCCATTTTGACCTTGCGTTGGTATAAGCTGGGCAAGCAAACATGACATGGGCAACACACTCTGTCGATGCTCCACAACAAGGGCAACTTTCTGGTGTATTCTCGGCTGAGTGCCACTTTGCTGTTAGAGCATTAACAGGGAGTGAGCCAAACCTAAACTGAATGTACAGAGCCCTATCCCGTGGGACCTGGATCACATCTAGGTAAGGCTCTAGGCCTCTGGTTTGCTTGAACATAAGAAATTCGTCTGTTAATCTCCCCCAGTTTGGCTTGCTAAGCTCCAGACGGTCAGTCCAATCCCAATAGTGGCGCTTAAGTTCCTCCTTGCTCGGAGGGATTTGGGTGTCCCATGATTCTTTGAGGCCAAGTAGTGTCATAGTTTTCTTTACATAAGATATCCACTTGACCCTGTGGCCCACATCTAAGTTCATTACCTCCGATAGGGCTGTGGCATAGTTGGCAAGCTCAGCAGTGCGCCTCAGATGAGCCCAGAAGAGCAATGGGTGGAGTTTAGCAATGTCTCTAAATGGCCGCCTGCCCATGTCGTACATTAGAGGTGTTAATGGGGTGTTACGGGGAAGCGTCACCAAATCCCTCAAAAACGTGTTCTCTGACCTGCTGATCTCTTCTACATTTTCAAACCCCCAAAGCTCGGCTCCATAAAGAGCCGAGCTAACTGCCTTAGCATCATAAACTGCGAGGGCCGGGGCAACTGGCCTACTATACGAGAGGCGATGTTCTTTAGTTAGTGCCCCGGTCACGCGTTTGTGATTCAAAAGCATTTTGGCTAAATGGGGACTCCAGTGCATTTTATCAGAGAGTCGAATACCAAGGTATTCGAAGGTCCCGACTCTCTCCAGGGGGATACCGTTCAGTGTGAGATTGTTCCTGAAAGATTTGTGGGGGTTGAAAGCCATAAGCTTTGTCTTTGTGGTGTTAATAACTAGACCCCGTGAGTCACAGAAAGATTGGTATCTGTCCATTAATTTCTGTAGCCCAACTGGGGTCTTCGACACCAATAAGGTGTCGTCAGCAAACAGGAGCGTCGGCACTTTGTCGCCTGCCAGGATTGGAGCGTCGGCTGGATCTTCTTGGAGAAATCTCACCACCCCGTTCACGTATAAAGAGAACAGGGTGGGGGCCATGACGCAACCCTGGCGAACTCCCTTGCCAACGGGAATCTGCTCTGTCAGCTGACCTTGGGCTCCCCATCTCACCTGGGCATAGTTGTCCTCGTGGAGACGAATCAATAGGTTGAGAATTGGGGGTGGAATACCCATGTCTTTAAGGATCTGCCACAATCTGGTCCTAGGTACCAGATCGAATGCGTTCTTGATGTCAATAAATGCTAGATAGAGGCTGCCTTTTCCAATGAGCACGACTTTCCAAAATATAAGCAATAGCCTAAATACTTGGTTGATCGTCCCAGTACTGGCCCTAAAGCCCGCCTGGTATTGAGAGAGGACATCCTCCTCTGCGGACCATGATTGAATTCTCTGTAGGAGGACCCTACTTAAAACCTTTTGCATGACGTCAATCAGGCTTATGGGCCTGTAATTTGAGGGGTCTTCCTTGTCGCCTTTTTTGTAGATAGGGACCACTTCAGCACCTTTCCAGGATTTTGGAACTGGGCATCCGGCAGCTATGGCATTAAACAATAGCTGAAAATAACATGACCACCCTCTAGGGTCAGACAAGTATAGGTCTCCTGGGAGTCCGTCTGGTCCTGGGGCTTTAGCAGGGACCAATTTCTTAATTGCTGCCTCTATTTCAACCTGTGAGAAGGGATCACTAACATTCCCTACTGGAGGGACGTCTGTGGGGCCGCATGACTCCTCCAGATATCCGTCCTCTGTATTGGAATATAGTTACGCAAAGTGGTCGTGCCATTCATGGCAGGTGATGTGGTTGGGCAGGGTACCTAAATCCCTGTTATTGCCCCGACTCACTAGTGACCAAAATTGATTCCTATTCTTCCTGAGGCTTGCGTCCTTCAATTCCTGCCAATACCGTTCGTCCCACTCAATCTTAGCTTTATGCAAGGCAGCCTTATATTCCTTCCTGGCCAATTTGACCCTGGGGCAGTTTTTGGTTCTGATAGCAAAAGTCAGAGCCTGTCTTTCAAGCTTGCAGCTCTTAGTATACCATGGGTGCATTTTTTTTTGTGGCCACGCAAAGTGTTATACCTGCAAGGAGCTTGAAAGCAGGAGCTCAGTGAACTTACGATGCTAGAATGGATAACAGGGACTGCTTCCCACTCAGATGTGTCCCCAACTGCAACCCGAAGTTCTGCAGTTTTTTTGGACAAGATCTCGCGGATGGCCACTAGATTTGAATCACGCACAGAGACCTTGCGCCACTTTAGATTCCTTTTGCAGTTAGAGGGAACAATATCGGTGATAAAATTAGCTGCCCGGCTAATCTGCGGGTGGGGTAAGGGGGCGCACGGATTCTTCATTGTCATACATAAAGGGTTATGGTCGCTATCAATCGTGGTGCCGACAAACATATCAATCGCCTCGTCCCACAATTTCACATCGACTAAAATATAGTCGATGTGTGAGGGACAGCCGACTCTGTTGAAAGTGTTAGCCCCCTGAGTGTCTGAAGGTGTTCTACCGTTCACTGCCCTTAGATCGAACTCTGTTGTTAGTGCATTGATTTGAGTCGCTAGGTTAGTCCATCTTTTGATCGGAGGTATATTAAGTGGAGGGACTGCCCATTTGCTGTCAACACCTTCGTGCTCCAGCATGTCATCCGAGCTCAAAGGCTCAAAAGTACAGTTGAAGTCGCCTGTGATCACGATTCCAGAACAAGGCAAGCAGCTGGATAAAGCTTGTTCCAGGAGCGTGATGACAGATGATGAGTTGCCCCCCTTAGTTCCTCTGATATAGACGTTAAACAGATCTAAGCTATCTCCCTCTCTGGGGCCCTTGATAGTGAGTCTCAAAATATCATGGCTTAGGCTTGGGTGCGTTTGAATTCGAAGGCCTAGAGCAATATTCACCCAGACAATCAAACCCCCAGAGGAACGCCCTCTCCCCACGCTGGTGGCTGGTATGCAAAAGCAAGTATAGCCTGTTTTATGTAGTGGCACCAGACTCCATGTCTCCTGGAAGATACATATATCAAATCCCTCTATAAGTTTGTTCCAGTGCGGGAGTTGGAGTTTGTTTTTTAGACCTGCTACATTCCAAGATATGAGCTTAATGTTTGTAGATGTTGGCAGAATTAGCTGCATATGGGGGCCTTGGATCTCTAGGTGATCTGATTGTATGCAAGACCCTTTCTCTTGTTTCCTCTGAATAGATACACGGGGGAGTTTTAGGCCCTTGTTCCCGGGGATAACCGTTACCAGCTCTTGTGTGTCGGGATGAGGTGAGAGGATTTGAGGGTTACTCATAGGGCACAGGAAGGTAGTACTTGGGTCAGTGTTTGAGTCGTGAGCTGTCTTTAGTCAGTCGACTGCTTCTAGAGATGTCCCTCGTTCCAAAATGTCAGCTGTCCCACCCCCAATAAAAGGTCGTGTGCACCTAAACTGTATAGATGAAGTGGGGGGTGGCAAGTGCGGTATTCTAAGGCGAGCAGATTCTCTGCCAAATCTGTGGTAGCGAGTGTTAGTTCAATGTAGTCGCATGTTTGTTCAGGGGGCGAGCATCTTCGGATGCAGATAATGTCCTCGCGTATCACCGAGCGACAGCCCCTAATATGGCGAATCAAGTGTATCACTTTGTTTGTTAGGGATTCATAGCTTTCCGAAGCGTTCTTAGGGCTAAGCTTGGGGACATTAGTCATATAAATATTTTGGCCTTGTAACAGGGGAGCTGCATGGGGGTAGTGAGTCTGCTGGGGTAATTTTACCAAAGTGTTCATTTCCAATGGTGTACCGCTGGAATTTGCTTGCTCTAACCGGGCTCTGGGGGCAGCTTGATTAAGGCAGTCTCCTGTTGCATAAGCCTTTGGAATACAGGAGTCTTAGATGAAATAACCTTTGCCCTATTATGATGATCCACTTTCGGGGTTTGAATAACAGATTTTGTGAGGAGTGATGAGTCAGAATTGGCAATGCCGATTGATTTTGCCCTTTCGTCTAGAGGCAACTTATTTGTTGATTCCTTTTTTTGATTGTAGTTACGTGGCTGGATTACGTACTGATGACAGGGGGGGACCATTGGTAGTAATGTTTTAACCAATGCAGTGAGATCTTCAATCATGAGCCTCATGGTTGCTATCTCACACCTAAGGGTGTTGATGGACTGAGAAGTATCATGCGGAGCAGGTGTTAGTTGGTCTTCACTACCTTGTGCTTGCATTGTGCTTGTCGGCCGGGGGGCTACGTTTATATCAATGTTGGTATCGTGCATGGCGAGTGGTGCAAACCTATTTGAACAGAAAACTGTGGGGTAAAATGCGGGCTTATCAGCGCTAGTGGGGCAATCAGGGGAATTGGTAACCTCAACCTGTCCTTTCGCCTGCCCTTTTACTTGAGCATCTGATGTAGTGATGCTATGGTCAGTATTTCCCTTTCTAAGGTGCTTCTGGAACATTGTGGGGATAGTTGTTGTCCGTAACGGGCTAGTGTGTGTGGGTGAGGTTTCGCCATTAGTGTTCAGTGCTGATGGTTCTGATACTAAAATATCCTCGCACTCACTAATGAGGGTATCAATTCTGTCAATAACGCAGTTTCCAACTGCATGTTTCTGAGCTTTCCTCGCCTTTTCCCCTTCCCTGCCCCACTTCTGGTGCTACTTCCCGCCACTATGCCCTCCATAGTTTTCCGTTTGCCCATTTATTCAATAAAGATAAAGTAATTTAAGCAGTTCTCTTTAATAACCCGGCTCCAAATAATTATCCAAGTCAAAAAACGCCATCGGGAGCTGGCAGAGTGTAATTCCGGGGATCAGAGATCAGGTGCAGTAGTACTTATAGAGTGGCTCGTGCTGTGTTCACAGTCTCCACAGGTGAGAAAACAAATAGCACAGTACCTTGTCTAGATGTTGTAAGGCAGTTGCGGTGGGGACAAGGACAGTCAGATTGAAGAAAGGGGGGTGGCCCTGCCCTGCCTCTTCCTGGCAATGACGGGCAAGGACGGGCCCGCCCTTGGCCCGGGCTTTGCCCGTGCGCGGCCCGCGCGCGTCCCTCGCTGTGGGGCAGAGTTGGCGCTTTTGTAGCGCGATGCAAAGCAGGCTCCTCCCACCTGCAGTGAGGCACCCTGGGGCTTGGAGTCCCCGTGCAGGCAGCAACAGGCGGCGATGTAGCAGCACGTCCCGCGCTGCGGGGCAGAGTTGGCGCTTTTGTAGCGCGATGCAAAGCAGGCTCCTCCCACCTGCAGTGAGGCACCCTGGGGCTTGGAGTCCCTGTGCAGGCAGCAACAGACGGCGATGTAGCAGCGCGTCCCGCGCTGCGGGGCAGAGTTGGCGCTTTTGTAGCGCGATGCAAAGCAGGCTCCTCCCACCTGCAGTGAGGCACCCTGGGGCTTGGAGTCCCCGTGAAGGCAGCAACAGGCGGCGATGTAGCAGCGCGTCCCGCGCTGCGGGGCAGAGTTGGCGCTTTTGTAGCGCGATGCAAAGCAGGCTCCTCCCACCTGCAGTGAGGCACCCTGGGGCTTGGAGTCCCCGTGAAGGCAGCAACAGGCGGCGATGTAGCAACACCATCATCAATTCTTTACTGTAAAATTACAAATGATCTGACAGCTCATAGACTGCACTACATCTCACTACCCTTAGAAAGTCCCCTTCCCTTCGCTGAACCCAGATGTTCACCTTATAACCTCTGATTATATTCCTTTCCTTTGGCCTTGTACTTCCTCGGGTTGCCAAGAGGGCCACAACACCCACCGCCACCACACCCAGGCCCCCCACCCCCCTCCCGGACTCCCCCCGGGGCCCTACCCCGGGCACCCCCCTCTCGACAAAGATATTTCACATCTACCTTACAAATTCATGAACAAAACAATTCTCCTGATGTCGCACAAGTACAACAACCAACATCCATGTGCGGTCCGAAAAAGGAAAAACATACATACATCTTAGAATGCCAAAAATAATCAATTTATTCCAATTCAACTCAACATCAATAATTGGAAGAGTCATGGCGGGTCTTCTCCGGGCAAACCGTAAGTCACAGCCTGCAAGACAAAATTGAAGATAAGAAGGTGTGTCATGCACTCAACAAAGGACAGAGAGAGAGAGAGAAAGAGAGAGAGAAAGAAAGGGAGAGAGAGAGAGAGTGAAAGAGAGGGAGAGAGAAAGAGAAAGAGAGAGAAAGGGGGAGAGGGGGAGAAGGAGAGAGAGAGCAACAGAGGGAGAGAGAGACAGTGAAAGAAATAGAGGGAGAGTGAGAGAAAGAGAGATAAAGATAGAGAAAGAGAGGGAGAGAGAGAGAGAGAAAGAGAGAGAAAGATAGAGAAAGAGAGGGAGAGAGAGAGAGAGAAAGATAGAGAAAGATAGAGAAAGAGAGGGAGAGAGAAAGAGAAAGAGAGAGAAAGATAGAGAAAGAGAGGGCGAGAGAGAGACAGTGAAAGGAAGAGAGGGACAGGGAGAGACAGTGCGGACACTGCGCACCCAGGCTGCTGCACCCCAGCCCCTCCCGCCGCCCAGCGGGAATTGCCAGCCCCTGCGCACCCAGGCCTCACTGCTCACCTGCTGCCACCGGTGTGTCTCCAACCACGTGCCGGTTCACACTGCAGGCCACCAGGTCCCTCATCTGAAACAGAGTCCACAGCTAATGATGGCAGAGTACATATCATTGCACACGGCAACATCGCTTAGCCGCCCCTGCGCACACAGGCTGCTGCACCCCAGCCCCTCCCGCCGCCCAGTGGGGAATGCCCGCCCCTGCGCACCCAGGCCTCACTGCTCACCTTCTGCCACCGGCGTGTCTGCAAGAGGGCCCACCACATCCTGGTGCAAGCTCCAAGCCCGGGGACCGCAAACTTGGCAGCCTCCACATCACGCATCCCCGCAGCGTGGGCCACCAGGTCGCACACTTGATTCTGGGTCTTGCTTTTGCAATGGCAGAGATCATATCAGTGCACACGTCATCATCGCAGGCTGCACACCCGCTCAGCTCTCTAGGTGCCACTAACTCTGTGAAAGGCGAGGCAACGCCACCTGGCGGTATGCCCGCGCTGCCCGCTGGCTCAGGCCTACACTGCGGTCCACCAGGTGCACACTTGACTCTGGGTCTTGATATTGCAATGGCAGAGACCATATCAGTGCACACGTCATCATCGCAGGCTGCACACCCGCTCAGCACTTTAGGTGCCCCTACCTCAGTGCACAGTAAGTCACCATCCCGTGGCGGTAGGCTCGTGCCGGCCGCAGAGCAACCGGTGCCACTGACTCCGTGCAATGCAAGTCATGGACCCTAAATGATTGAGTCCCGTCATCGGCCAGGCGGATGCAGCCATGTCACCTCAGGCAGTGGGGAAGAACTGGGACATGTAGCGTCGTCGTCCCCCCCTTTATACGTAAGCCGAGTGGGCTGGCTCGGCATACACCAGGCCAGCGTAGGGGTGTGAACAATTATCCCTGGCCTCTGGGCATGGTCCATATCTGGGCTGCACAGGAAACCAACTGATGCGTGTGTCTCTGTTGCAGTGTCTGCGCCACACGGCCCGCAATTGACAATGTTGCAATGTTGCATGCAGCCGGAGGGTGTCCGCACACGAAGGGACTGTACAAGGGTCGCAAGGCCGCTCCGGGTCTTGGCTCATACATGGCAACTGTTGTGTGTGCATCGCATTTGGTGCACCATAAGCCTAAGGCCTAGCCTCAATTGCAGCGCGATAGCCACATCACATTCCCAGGATACAAGCAGTAGTCTGACTAACATTAGGGATGAAAGCCCCTTTGTCTCAATACAGAAGGCGGAAGGACATCTGCACCCCCGACCATGGAAATGCATGCGGCAGGCACCCCCTAAGAGAGATACCATGGCAGATGATGATGACTCCCACACTACACACAGCGCCAATGAAAGAGCAATGTCTCCACACCCCACACACAGAAGTCCTTACTCGAGGTACTCCTGCATGGAACGGCCTTGACACTTACGTACAGGACAACACATACGTACAAACTTTCCACACTCATATGACTCATTGCTCCGAGCTGTGGCATATCATCCACATAACAGTCGCAGGTCAGAAGAGTGCCGGTTCTATGAGTGCGAACAACGCAATGGCAGAACATCCCAGGCACATGCACAACCCCTGTCATCTGGTACTGTACCGTGACCGAATGCTGCATTTGTTGGGGGCACTGCCACTGGCAGTGTTGCGCATCAGTTACCGTCTGAGCCTCCGTCTTGGGTACGTCACCTGCGTCCAGCCCTGGTTCCACTGCTGATCATGCATATTCGAGTGGCCCATGGATGTCTGCCTATCCAACACAACGGTAGATTAACTGGATTATGACATGTGTGTGCGCCCCCTGTTGGCCCATGACCAGGAGTGTAACCGTGATACCTGTTCATGGGATGCCTTGGAATTGGGCGTATGTGCTGGCAGTTGGGCATGTGAGATTGCACAATTCCTCGTGTGCAGTGACCACATCAATGCGCTCCCCTATTGGGCTGTGTTGCGGATTGGTGAAACGGCGTGGACGGAGCACATCTGTTCGGACCAGCTAATGGATTGGCTCGCCCCCGTGTTCGTTGAAGTCGACAACGACGTACTCTTGGAACTCATTGCCCTTGAAGCTGCGCTCGCTTTCATGGACGAGTGACTACGTTCCTGCAGCCACAAGAGATTGTAACCCATGGCACAGGTCCAAACACCCTTTAGCATCTTGGAGAAATGGACACATATCCCACCATGACAGTGGACATGGCTGCATTCGCCTGGACTCAGAATGCATGTGTGTGTAAGACTGCGGGTCGACACACACGTGTGCAAGGTGAGTGGACAGCGGCGCCTGGCAATGTTACTCAAACTGACACACCGCTGGAGGGAGAGTACACACATGGCAATGTAGTACTCCATGTGACCTTGTTGGACTCCTTCACCTGCACACAGTCAGCGCTGTCCGATGGTACAGGACTATGCAGATCCCATGGGCCATGAGTGGTGTCCCCTGACACGGTGCAATGAGCATTCGCCAAACACCACATGACTTGTCCAGCAAGACAAGGTGGGCTGAGACCGTCGGCATCCATCATGGTTGGTGTTTATTTGTGCCTCCCCATGTCTTGCACCTCTACATGTACCTTTGCTGCCTGTTAGTGTATGATGCATTAGTCTGCATGTTGTGGCCCTTGACTTGCCGGTACTGACACGCACATGCCAATAAAGTGTACGCAGCTTCACTAGTTTTCAACTGTGATGAGTGTTGATTAGCATGCCAAATCGTGTGCCTCAATGTGCATTGTCCATACACAGGGAGGGACTGAATGATGCATTTCACTTAGGGGTGAGTCCCTGTTGCCAGCTCCACCTCTGTGAGCCAGACATTGTGGTTGGGAGAGTTGCTGGTAGACCTGTGCGCTTACGTGTCTTCAGCAATGTGAGTATGGTGTCCAACTTCTTTCCATGTGGATCAATGTGTTCCATCAAACCAGGCTGTATGCGAGGAGATCTTCTGTCGTCACATGTGATGTGGGACACTACTTTAGGCCTCTTACCGACTTTGACATATTTACACACAGCCCTATTTAATACATGGACGTGGGGCTACGTTGTGGGGTTGCGAGGTTGTTGTTCATGATCAATGAGGCCACAGCTAGTTCACACCTTCACAGTCATCTAATTGGCCATGTGTGTCAAGGTCAAGCATGCGCATTGATGTCATTTCCCAGGGTGTACCTTTTTGTGCAATCAATGTCCCTACAGTCATCCATACTGTTATACTTGATTGAACATAGACATGACACATCTGTGTGATTAGGAATGTTTTATTCACATCCTGTGGAGTGTCGGAGCTGGAGCAGTACATGGCCATGCACACCCCACATTACATGGTTGCCCAGTGGAGGGCCAAACAGAGTCCTTTAGGGAATGACAAGTTGATCGGTAGAGGAAGGGTTGAGTCCGCAGCCTGTTTGCTGTGTCATTGGTAACCAGAGCAGATATGTCAGTCCATGTCGGGGTCCAGGTGAATGTCGCAGAGTGTTTCGGGGGACAGTGGAAGGTGTTGTACCAGGGCATGATGCAGAGGGCTGTACCAAGCAGAAACAGGCCATATGGTGGGGGATGAATGCTACAACCTCCTTTTTGACACAGAGTCATTACTGTCCACATCTTCGTCCTCTGATATGTCTTCTGTGTCAGGTGTGCCAGGTGTGTGTGGTGGTGTTATGGCCTCATCACTGTGTGCCACTGACACATCAGGGGGCGGAGGTGGTATGGCTGCATCACTGTGTGCCACTGACACATCAGGGGGCGGAGGTGGTATGGCTGCATCACTGTGTGCCACTGACACATCAGGGGGCGGAGGTGGTATGGCTGCATCACTGTGTGCCACTGACACATCAGGGGGCAGAGATGTGTGGCTTGAAGTTCCTGCAGCAGTCATCTAGGGCAGGCTCTGTGGCAGCAATGGCAAGATGAGGAACTGCATGGCATGGTAGATCCCAGCTACATCTCGCTGGTGTTCAGCCGTGGCAATCATCCTTCCTGCCTGCATCCGCTCCATGTTCTCCATTGTCCTCCGCATCTGTGCCAACTCTGTGCTGTCGTCGCTGGAGCCTCTCTGCCTAGGCAGTCCTTGTATCCGAGTAATGGCTCCAGCGAGGTCAGCCAAGGATTGTTGTATTTATTTTTTATTATTAAGCTTGTAGAGCGCTCGGCTACCTCCGACGGAGGTGTCCCGGCGCTAGCAGCGTGTCCCACCTGTGGGTCTTGTGCCGGACTAGACAGTGAGCTCTAGGGCAGGCCGAACATCCATGTTTTTAAGGCTTTCCTGAACATGGTTTCCGAATTAAACTTCCTCAGGAGGTCAGGCATAGAATTCCAAAGTGTGGCGTTTTTCACTGAGAAAGCACGGCCACCGATCCTGGCCTTTGCAAAGCGGGGGATAACCAGTAAATTCAGGTCGTTAGATCTAAGTACTCTGGCCTGGCTGTATTTCTGAAGTCTCCGCTTTAGGGGCCAGTATCCCTCACTGTTCTATACGCCAAGGTCAGTGCCTTAAACTCTATTCTTCTTTTTACAGGAAGCCAGTGTAAGCTGCACAAGTGGGGAGTAATATGATGTCGCAGTGGCACATTCCTAATTAGCCTAGAGCATGGAGTGGACTGTGGGTGTCCGTTAGGGACTGTAAGTGGTCCCTGATGGGACTAAGACACCCACGTATGGCATCTAGTTTGGCTATGAATCAAAAGGGGGGACAACGGGGCAGGTTTAAAGAGGTCCAACATACATGCCCCAACAATACTATATGCACGAAGGATATGGAGTTCCTCTGAGTCCAAGTGACAGAACAGGGAGATACTAGGGGTGGGGGAAGGTGGTGGCCCCACACTGGAGGTGAAAGGGAGATCCTTTTCGGAACTAGGGCTCTCACACACCTAGCAAGCTAGGTGTCATGCTTCATCATATGAGCCTGCCCCTCGTCAGGTCGGCGCTGCAATACCTGACGGGCACCCAGTACGGGGCTCTTTAGCGGGGATCTTTTATTCCTGCCGTTGGGTGCAGTGGGGGTAAGGGGCCTAGTGAGTGTAGATGTGGGAGGGAAGTGAGTTAAAATAGGTCAGTTAGTCCTAACAGTGATTTATTCAGGAAGGTAAACTGCCTAGTTAAAAAATATATAGAGAGTGGCGGTGAACTGGATACAAGGTATCAAGCTGTATGTGCCCTACTCTCGGTCGGTCAACATGTTTCATGCCCTGTGTGTCAGGGGATCAAGGCATTTCTTCAGGACCAATTGTCAATGCTATCTACACAGAGTGGTAAGTGAAAAACTACATACCACACTCTCAGGTCAGTAACCTATACTGTTGTCTAGTTAGGACTGCAACAGTATCCGGCGGTCGTAAAGGACACCAAATTGGGTCCAGCGTTCGAAGAGCGCTTCGTATGTGACCTACCCTGCCGCCGGAAACCGGTCACTTACCACTCTGTGTAGATAGCATTGACAATTGGTCCTGAAGAAATGCCTTGATCCCCCTGACACACAGGGCATGAAACATGTTGACCGACCGAAGTAGAGACATACAACTTGATACCTTGTATCCAGTTCACGCCACTCTCTATATATTTTTAACTAGGCAGTTTACCTTCCTGAATAAATCACTGTTAGGACTAACTGACCTATTTTAACTCACTTCCCTCCACATCTACTCACTAGGCCCCTTACCCCACTGCCCAACGGCAGGAATAAGATCCCCGCTAAAGCCCCGTACTGGGTGCCCGTCAGGTATTGCAGCGCCGACCTGACGAGGGCAGGCTCATATGATGAAGCATGACACCTAGCTTGCTAGGTGTGTGAGCCCTAGTTCCGAAAGGGATCTCCCTTCACCTCCAGTGTGGGGCCACCACCTTCCCCACCCTAGTATCTCCTGTTCTGTCACTTGGACTCAGAGGAACTCCATATCCTTCGTGCATCTAGTTTGGCTGCCATGAGGTCAAAACCCAGCTGCACCTGTTCAGCCAGCCCCCTCTGGCAGTCTGACACACAGCGTTGGAATGCCGTGTGTTCTTCGGTGAGGTGCTGGGAGCCAGCCTTGGTGGTGGGTGCTTCCTGCTGTGTGGTCTGTACAGGGGGTGGTATCACCTTGATGCAGCTGGGTTGCCCTGCTCCTGGAGGTGGGGTGCGGAGGCTGTCCACGAGCCGTTGGAGGGTGTCGGGGCAGATGGCCAGGGGTTCCTCCTCCTCATCACTGAAGAGATCTCTGGTCTGCTCTGCAGGAGGTGTTGATTGTCCCTCTGCAATTTGAAGGGGAGATGCACGTTAACAGTGTGTTACATGTATGTGCACGCATTGTACATGTTTACATACTGACTGCATGACAATGTACATTGTGACTGTTTTGGAGTAGCTGGCTATTTGATGGGGGACAGTGGACATTCCGACTACATGAAGGATGTGAGGTTGTACTCGTACTGACAGTTTCCTGCTATGCCTGATGTGATTGGCCATTTTCTACGCACATGCGGCACCAGTTGTGTCCTCTGTTCTGTGGTGTTGGTGTGGCACTTTGTACCACATTGTCGTCAATGTTGATGTGCTGTGATTGCTATGTGTGTGTGCTGCATTGTGGGAGAGTCGCCCCTGCAGCTCTGATTTAGCGGCCCTTTATCCCTTTGAGGCGGTGTGCCTTTGACTTGTGTGCTTTTACGGTGCTGAGATGTTGGCGACTTGGGTCATTTTGTACTCTTGTGCATTGTTTGTCTGCAGATGTGTTGTTGACGTCAGGGGTTGTATGTGCACATGGATGTGTCAGAGTGTGACCTGCTCCTTTGAGGATGTTATCCACACTGGGCCACCTCAGTGTCGTGTCGTGCACCATGTCATGTATTTTGACTGCAGTCATGATATTGGTCATGCAGTGTCACTTGCATTGTCAGTTTGGCTCACAGAGCTGCTGCTTTGCTGGGTTCAGCACATGTGCATGGGTATTTATTTATTTATTTGATGAGTTTTATATAGCGCTGGCTAGGCCCGGAGGTAGCAGAGCACTTTACATGAGGTTCCATAATGTTACATGGGTAGGTTGTGAGATTGGTGAGGGGGGGCCTTTTGTGCACATGGTGGACGGGGGCCTACTTGGTGTTTCTATGTGTGCTGCAGTGTGCCAAGGCCATCAGGGACATGTTCCACAGTCATTGTGGGTGTGCAGTGTGCTATTCTTGATTGTGCATGTGTGCCATTGTGCCCATCTCCCCACGTCCCCCCAGTCCCTGGTGGTTACTCACCCTGTTGCAGTTGGGTCAGGTCATATCGAGCAGTGTCTGGACCCCCAACTCCTTGCGCAGTCTCCGCACTGATGACTGTGGCCACCATTTCCTCCAGCTCATCCAGCTCCTCCTGTGGCGCCGGACTCCCACCTCCAGTGGCTGTTGCTGCCTTCCGGTTGGCAACGAGTTTCTGCTTGTTTTGGCTTTTCACATCATGCCAGCGCCTCTTGACCTCCTCCATTGACCTCCTCGACACTCCGACTGCATTCACGTTGTTCAAGATGGACTGCCATATTTCCGTTTGTGTTGCCGATGACACAGTGGAGGTGACGAACAGTTGTTGGTAGTGTTCGGTCACCTCCGTGACGATGATCCGGTTTTCCTGCAGTCT
This sequence comes from Calotriton arnoldi, assembly GCA_963921515.1. Taxonomy (NCBI): domain Eukaryota; kingdom Metazoa; phylum Chordata; class Amphibia; order Caudata; family Salamandridae; genus Calotriton; species Calotriton arnoldi. The sequence goes on along the minus strand of CAWUFW010004433.1, from coordinate 623,505 downwards.
GAACCCCGTCTTCCTCTTCTCCTTGCCCTTCCCCGGCCCAGGGGTTCCTGGCTGGTCGTCTGTGGAGCTTGTGGGGTTCGCGTTGTCCTCTGCACTTGGTCCGGGTGCGTCCATTGTGCTACGCAGTTACATTTTTTTGTCTTTTTTTTTCTCTGCTTTTATAGTGCATTCTCACGCATGACGCGTGGGAATAGCAGGCCTGTCGCTGGTTTTTGCAGATTTTGTATCGCCATTGGGGTCATCACCACTTTTTTGGCGTTCGTGTTTCGCATTTTTTCGGCGTCGCGTTGATTTTAACGCGGGCATTTGTCACGTTATCGTGAGGCTATCGCATGGTGCCGCCGGGTTGTGAATACTGCGTTGACACAGTGTTATTTTCCGGCGATAGACTGCGATGTGAGAAGTTGCATTAAGCGATTTTGGTGATAGTTAACACACGTTCTTGAGAATATCCCCCCAGGTTTCTTTTTGCATTCTAGTGTTATTACTCCTGTATTTGTAACTGGAAAAGCACAGCTAAAGTTTGCAGAATAAAACCATAATTCGAGAGACTACTTAGAGGTGTGTGCACTGTTTACGCTGAATAAAGCAAGAAGTTGCTTGCTAGGACCGAATGTGGAGGTGTCAAGCCGGCAGCACTTAATTGGAAACACCAGAAACATTGCACTTATAAAATTAAAAGTAAGAGCAAAAGTACAAACACATAAACTGGTATACATTGTGCACATTTCAATTATATCGCCTATTTAATGCAAATAACATTGGGGCATATTAGCAATGCCTGGCGATAATTATCGCAAAGCGCAATTAGCGCTTGGATAATTATCGCCAGGCATCGCCGGTTTCTATCGCGGAGTTAGCGTGCAATCAGCAATGCTAATCTCCAAAGCGATAGAAACTTGGAGAACTAGTGTGAATATCGCCTGAAAACAGGCGATATTCACACTGTTCCCCAGTTCTGCTTGCTGATAGTGCGAGGGGACTTAGCCATGTAATCCACCTCTCATTGGATTACATGGCTAAGTCAGGGTGGGACCAGGTGTTAGCAAACCAGCGCTAAACGTGTTTAGCGCTGGTTCGCTAATCATCGCCCCTGCCTCGCTGATAGGCGTTAGCGACCTCAGCAACTGTTTCCAGTCGCTGTTAGGTGGGGAACGCCTACTTTGCATGCCATTAGCGATAAATATCGCTGGCAAGCAAAGCGGCACCCAACCCGGTCGCTATCGCCTACAAGCTGTCGCTAACAGCAGTTAGCGACAGCTTGTTGATAAGGCGATAATATTATCACTGCTTTAGCGGGAAAAAGTCCCGCTAAAGTAGCGATAATCGCCTTGCTAATATGCCCCATTATTTTTAAATAACTGTTTGGGGACTTGAAATTAAACATGTTTCGTCCTACTGGGAATTTACATCTTATGCAGGAATGTGAATGTCATTTTATTTCTAAAAGTGGCTTATTGTTGCCAGCCGATTTTTACATTTTCACAGATCTCGAGGTGCTGAAATGCCCGTGCTTTTTTCACCAGCCTGAGAAAGAAATTCCTTTCCCCCTGTCTCTGCTAACAATCGAACAGGTATTGAATGTATTAAATTGTACCAAACGACTGTGGATGAGAGCTTCTTCTTAACAGAACACCTTCAGTGTTCCATCTCTTGCTGCAACCCTCCCCCATACCTCTGTTGCCTCTTTTGTCGACCTCTGTTGCATAACAGTGCTGAGGGATCAGGTGTCAACGCGCTCTGTCCCAGGTTCAACATAACAAAGGGCCGAGAGCTTGACCGTCCCCGTCCGCACAGCAGAGAGCCATCCAAGGGCAGCTCCTGAACCCCAGGCTGTAGTCACTGGGGGAGGGGCTGCAATGGGACTGAAGTGTTTGCTGATGTCTGCCCTTCAAGTGAAGCAAGGCGCTGACTTGAATTAACTACATCCTGCTCTTTTAAAAAACATTCTCTTAAGTTAACATTTCCAAAACGCTTCACATGAACCATGCATCTCTTAAACTCTTTAAACTTTTACTGTGAAAGTGATGTCCTGACAGGAGGAAGGCCAGGCATAAGTGACTGGTTTGCACTCCCTTCTTGCGCTTTGCGCTTTGCATAGGCTCACAAAGCACATAGGGATGAGGATGGGAATCAGCTGAGGTGCCGGTCCGTGTATCCACATCACTTGTGCGAACACATAGTTGTGTTCAGGTATAGAGGGCTCATACTTCTCATGGCCTATATTTATATTATCCAGCAGTAAGTAATGGGTGGCGATATAAATTTGACATTCTATGCACTTGTGTTTCCTTTTTGTAGGAGTACAGGATCTGCATTCAGATAGGGGGCTTGTCTACCCTTGCCTGCGGTGTGTCTGTCACTGAGGCAGCTCTGTGCTTGTACTGTCATAGATATCAGTCCATTTCACTATAAATGAGATGGGTTTCAATTTACACCTGACACACCCTGGGCAAGACTCAAGCTCACATTTTGCCAGTTGTGTATCCACAATTCAAACTGCACACACGCACGTTTTCTGCAAGACCAATTCGATTTGGCAAATTTGTGCATCCACAAGATGTAACAATAAAAAAGTATTCCCTTGGACCAACTTCCAACCTATGAGCCACATTCAACCATACATCATGCAAAATCCTTTCATATATGTGTGCTTTCGACAACCCCACGTATAATTATAAAAATACACAAACTTATAGAAAATCACATGGATTTATTTAATGTACATTAACATAGACCACTAATACAATTCATTAAAAGAACAGCAAAACACTGTCCACAATTCATAAAAACATTTAATATGACAAAACCATCAACAAAATAAAGAGACAACGACAGGTGACATATTAAAAATCATCAGTAAACAGTTGATTCGATTGAATCTATATAATAGTCATGTCATATAGAACATCCTTTGACTCAATAGTTCCTCGAATTTAACACCCCAGAAGTGTTGATGCGTTTCGGTGTGCAAACAAATATAGCACCACCTTCATCAGGACTTTTCACGATAATTGTCTCCTTATAAGGAATAGCACATAATCATGTGTGCCTTAACGTTTTTCTTGTTAAAGACACCCTCGAAAAGTTGTTTATATCCAAAGACTAAAATCTGTGATGTAGTTCGCTTGTTCTTTAGGTTTGTAAAATCTTCACATCGTTTAATGTACGAAAAGGACGTCTTCTTTTTCAAATCTGATAATGTCCTTTGTGATTTCTTCAAACCCAGTTTCAAACGATATATCTCGTATTCGCTAGCATCCGACGCCGCTCCGCAATCGGGGAAAAAGATGTGTCTTAGCTCTTTAATGCTTTTTAGCAATACAATTTAGTAAAAACGGACTTTTGAGAATTGTCTCCCACTTGTCCTGTGAAACTTTCGACAATACAAAAAAAAGGGATTCCTGCTAAGAGGTGTTTCATGGGGTTTGTGTTCAAGGACTGGTACATACATAAATACAAAAATTTCTTGTTTTCTTTCATTTCCCGAGTAATGTTTTCACTTCCAACTCTTGCTCTGTCTTAGCAGAATTCTGTTGTATTCTTACTGATATTCCTTTTTTCACTCTGGACTATGATTATAAGATATACCATAAAGGGACATGCAGAGCTGCTCAAAGCTACCAGCTTACTGAAAACCATAAACCCAGTGCCTGTCTCTCACACCTCTTTATTCACCGCTCTGTTCCATCCCATGATAACAGCACGTCGGTGGCCATCACACACAACTTGTAAACACTTCCCACAAAGTAGCCATACAAAGACAACTCCCTTCCAGCCACACATCCCACATGGTGTAGAATGCTGCCCAGGGGCCGTATTACAATTAGTGCCCCGGGGGTGCAACGGGCGTTAGCACCCACTTTGCCAGCCCCCGGGGCAATTTGGTATTATAGAAGGGGGTGCAGACGCTTGTGCGTCCCCTTCTATAATACCGATAGCGCTGATGCACTTAAAGCGCCAGCGCTATCAACAGAGGGTGTTCCCTCATTTGCATAGGGGTGTGCCCTATGCAAATGAGGGAATTTCTTTGACTCTGCGCCCACGCCATATTACAGACATGGGTGCAGAGTCAAAGAAGCCCTCAGGAGGCGCACTGACAGTGTGCCATTTGAAAGGTGGCACACTGTCAGTGCGCCTACTGATAACAGCCCTATGCAGAGGGTAAAGGGGGTCCCATGGACACCCCAGACATCCCTTTGCAGGCTGGTGCAGTCACTGACTGCACCCACCTTCAAGGGGATCTCTATTACCCTGTAAAAGTGCAGGTGGATGCTGCCTGCACTGTGAAAACACGGAGTAGCTGCTCCGTGTTTTCACATGAATGCGCTGCACCCAGGGCAGCGCGAGGTCAAGGCTGCCCAGGGGGCAGCACATACAACATAATAGGGCGCAAACAGTCACAAATCATAATACGGCCCCAGGTAGGTAAGCGCGTCAGCGCCTGCTTAGGGGTAGTCAGCACTATATAAATACTGCAGTACAATACAATGCCCTGTGGGAAAAGACTCATGCCCAGATTTACCAATATTTGACACAACACGGAGCAGCCTACAAAGTTGCTACACTATGTTGTATTGCGTCAAAGGGAGAGAGAAAAATGCACCACATCTACTAAGATATGGCACATTTTTTTTTCCCCCCAGAGCTAGTGCAATTTTGACTGCATTGTGCCAAATATCACAAACTTTGAACCATAGTGCAAGGGTATGTGCATTCGTTAAAGCATAGGTTTTGTAATTGAAGGTGACCCGGTCAGTACATTAACTATCTTTTGAAACTATTCCCACTTTTTGTGTGTGCTATACATGTGCATGTGTGCAAAACTATCTTGTGAGGGACAGATCAACTACATTACCTCCTCATGCTTCTTTATCCCAAAAGTTCTCAGGAAGGTCCTTCCCTATATCCCAATGGAAAACAGTAGTCACAGCACTCATGTCATCCGGACTTGACTACTGTAATGTCTTTTTCACAAGTTCACAAAAAAGAGGCTTAAATAAGCTACAGACGCTTCAGAATGGTGGTATTCCTAGACATCAATCTGCGGCTCAGGCTCTAGTCAAGCTACATTGACTGCCAGTTGATAAGCGGATTAAGTTCAAGGCCTTGTGTATAGCCTTCAAATCTACACATGGCCTTGGTCCAGTTTAACTAACACAGTTTTTTTTACCCTATGTCCCATCCAGCTCTGTCTGCTCTTCATTGAGTGGCAATCTTGTCATCCCCAAATCCAAAACTGTCAGATGGGGTGAGAAGAGTTTTGTCTCCAGCACCATCAGGATGTGGAACTCTTTACCCCCTATGACTAAGAACAAGCAAAAGTTGAGGGAATTCAGAAAAAAATTAAAAACCTTGTTGTTAGTAATTTCTATGGTCATTCATTTCTATCTGCACCTCAATAACTAGCAACTAGACATCCCCGGGTAGTAGCTGCGCTTTACAAATACTATTTTCATTTTATTTCTATACAATGCAGCACACAAGCAAAGCAGGGAAAATATTGTGAAATGTAAATATTTTTCCTCGTTAAGCCTGCCTCGAGGAAGCATATGTTTGTGGGGCAAATTCCTCTCCACAAATGTTAGTAGATAGGGATTTGTGTCAAAACCCATGATTAGTTGTGCCTGGGAATGCCCATGTACCACCCATGGAACACCCCCTTGACACAAAGTTGGTAAAAGTAACCCATAGCACAACTTTGCATTACTTTGGGATACTTTGCAATGCAAATTCTGGTTTGAGTTGGATAGCATATCCCACCCCAACACTTTGAGCTGGGTTTGCATCATAAAAGAGGCACAAAGTCTGTGCATTGTGTTAATAAATCTGGGACTCAGTGTACTTTATTGACTTATTTAACTTACCTATACGTCCCTAGTATAAGGCACAAAGTGTACCCAGGGCCTGCAAGTTAAATGTCACAAGTGGACTGTAGCACATGTGCCATCACTAGAGTGAGAATGAAAAACATGTTTGACGCTTGCCACCAGTATCCTAGCTGCGCAGGCTTAAAATGCAAATTCAACCTCCCTAAATAACCCCTTTTAACAGACCTAAACCCTTCTTTTAAATATTAATACATCACCCCTAACTTAGCTTAAATGCCCAATAAGGCCTGTCGCATGGTATTCAAAAGTAGGACATCTAAAAGTTTAACGTAAAACTTGTAATTACAGTAAGAATCACCCAAAAGCTAGTTTCACTGTGGCAGGGTTAACTGTTCCATAGGAAAGTGTTAGGAGTTAATATTAAAATTAATTATTATCTCCACCTATGAACCAGCTCAAAAGTTAATTCTTGTACTTTTTAAATTATTTATTACAAGACCAATGAATTGGTAAAGACAGCTTTATGCTAAATATTTTACTTTTTTTTAAGTTACCTTTTGCATACATAAAGCTTCTAGAAGCCCATTTCATGAGCTTCCAATGGAATAGCTCCTTGACAAGTGTAAACTTGCTCCCAGAACTGAGCCAAAGGCCTTGGGAGTGGGGAGGTATCCTGTTCCCCTGACAGGATTACTCTCTGGGCAGTGCCCAGGAACTTAATTATCTTCTAAGAAGATGTAGCTAACTGCTGGGCATACCCCTTCTTTTGCCCTTTTAGCCAGCTAGGCACCAATCCAAGTGGGAGAGGAGCTGCTCCCAGAACTGGATTTTTGTACCATAGAGGAGGGGTTGCTCATTTCATCTGTCACTCCTCTAGGGTGGACACAGGAGCTCTGCAAAAGGGAAGAAAGGATCTGCCTTCTTGGTGTTTGGTAGAGAGGGACATTATGGGATTGTTTGCAGGAGGGCACACAGGAATTGTTGCAAAAGTAGGTAAGGTTGCCACTCGGAACATTTCCGCATTGGTTAAGAAGGGGCAAGGAGTTATCCTCACCCACAGGCTAGACCAGGCATCAAGGCAGCACCCCAGGCCACCCTCTTTAGATCACTACTGGATGTGTGGAAGATGGAAGAAGGACTGCACCTGCTGTTGAGACCTATAAGGAGAACCCTATAAGCTGGACCTTCTCCCACTTGTACCTAGGACAAAGAAGTGAATTCCAAGGATCAGTTGGCTGACATCCTGCTAAGCTACAGGAACACAAACTGCCAGAAGTTTGCTTTACTGGAAGAGCCCAGCTGACCATTTCTTACTGGACTTGCACTGGAACCTTCTATTGGCTTCAGTTGGAGTGAGCCCTGAACACCAGGTGCTGTTCCTTAGGTCCTGGAACCCCTAGCCAGTGTCAGAGTGCTCTACTCCTGCCTAATCCTAAATCCTGGGAATTAGAAATGTTTTAAAGACCTTTTGCCTGGAGAACTGCTGGAAGACTTGGACCAACCTGCCAAGCTGATCCGCCAAAGGTATATTGCCGGTGGGCCTGATTTGCCGTAGATCCTGCTACGTTCTTCTCCACAGCAGCAAATCCATTTCAGTGAGCCCAGCACTGACCAGCATTCACCGATGTCGTACCCTCTTTGGCTACAGCCTGCAGCCTTGTCCCGCTGGGTGAATCTGATCTCCAGAAAATCATCTAAGTCCAAAGGTAGAAAGCTTCCACTGACCTCATGCTGAGCAGCAGCCAATCTACATCGACAAGTTCCTGTGTGAATTCCTGACTTTTCCTGCTCCAAACATTTCCCACCTTCATGGCTTCACTGGAACTTCAAACACGAGCAACCCATCGTCGTCAACCCCTTCTTTGGATATAGTCTATTGCCTTGCTCCGCTGAAGGCTCTACCTGCTCAGAAAATGTCTATGTCCAAAGGTAACTCTTTAACTGGGTCCAGTTTGGACCTCATTTTCGACCCACGCTCCATCGCAGTTGGCCTCAAAACTTAGCCTTGTCCCAGTCTAGCACGACCAGTTGTACGCTGTTGGTGCTTTTTGGAACTATTTTTATTTAAAATGTAAAAAATTCATATCACCCATCCCTTTTTTGAATTTTTGCCATTTTGGTGTCATTTTGTTCATTAAAATACTTTCTATTTTTATAAATTGGAGTGGGAAGGGTATTGTGTGGTGTCTTTGATGTTTTTTTCTGTTTTGATACCTCTAAATGCTTTGCACATTTTCTTAAGTCAAACCCGTCTGCTCTGTGCCGTAACTACCAGGGTTTGAGCTCAGGTTTAAATTACTGAAACCTTAACTGGACCTAACAAGAATAGTGATGTTATCACTTGTGGTGAACTACCATCCACCCTAACTAATAATTCACTATCTGATTGAGACCTAGCTGCAGATTCCCCAGGAGTCAGATTGAATCCAGAATTTTTTTAATCCTCTTGCACGCCAGAAGGTGACATTATTCCTCTCTACGTGTCATCGTCTGCATCGGCAGTGCCAGAAGTGATGTCCATAGTGCGCAAATAGGTGCCACTCCAGAACGCTGACCTCAGTTCCTTCTTTTCTGAGCCATCAGCAAGGATCTGTCAATCAATTTTTGGCTGAATGTTTTTTTACCTTTTTGCTGAACTTAACCAGTGTGCCTTATTTCTCAATTTTTTAACTATGCCCCCAAACAAACCAACTGGTTTCAAGCCTTGTGGTGCCCGTCACAGGCAATTGTCTGTGACAAACCCCCACTTGGTGTGTCTGTGGTGCCTGGAATGGGACCACAACTCCATGGCCTGGGTGGATTACAGGACCCTCTGCGAGAGGCCCATAGAGCTTCTGGCTGCTAGCAACGCGATTCCACACCACTCCAGGTCCCGTTCATGAGCAAAGTCTCAGGACCACTCCCGGAGTCACTCGTGTCGATCATAGTTTCGATCCAGAACTTCTTCCGGTAGGTCCCACAAGAAGAAGTCCAAGAAGTGAAAGCACTCTTCAACTTCTCTGCGCCAGTCCCATTCATTTGATGAAGTGAGGGAACAATGTCACACAGATCCAGGCCACGCTCCCATGTTGTTCCTGCAGAGACGGTGTCTGACACAGGGTCAGTTCCGCACTTCCCCGAGTTTCTCAGCAGGACTCCCACCCAACTTTATGAGATTTGTGTGGCTATGAGCCTCATTTTTAGTTGGTCAAACACCTGTGGAGCGCCATCAGCCCCCATGAGTTCAGAAGGGACTCTGATTGGGGGTCTGACTTCAGCCCTAGTCTGGCCCTCAGGATCCATTGGTGGATTCGGAGCTACCCTGGCCCCGACTCTACAACCTCCTCCGGGGACTATTCCAGTGGCGCTGTTCCAGACACCACCAACGCCAATCAGCGGCACAAAACCCATTCTGATTCCTGACTACGATACAGCCCACAAAACCTGAATATGATACAGAGCCCCATTTCCCTGAAGGGCCCTCTGAGGAATATAAATGTAGTGGATCTGAGAATCCTTATGGCTGATCCGACTTCTTAGCAGAGTCTATGTCCAATGACACCTGGTATGAACACCTGGCTGATACCAGTGGTCTGGACACCTCACCAGACACTGGACTCTTCTCTACTCCCACAGTGGCTATGGAGTAAGGGGCTTCCTTTGCAATGGTTGTCCACAGGGTGGCAGAAGTCTGGACCTTCAGCTGCCCGTGTTTGAGGTTAAGACCAATGTCTTGACAGAAGTGCTTCAGCCCAGGGTATTTCCTTCAGAACCCTTACTCCCCTTTAATAAAGCCCTCACTGATGTCCTGCTTGGTGCCTGGACAAGCCCTGCATAGGCACTCCTGTGCACAGGGCTATTTCTTGCCACCACTGCCCCACGCCCAGTGACCCAGCCTTCCTCTCCCATTATCTCACCCCGAGATCGTGTTCATCCAGGCCTCAGTCTCCAGGATAAATCCTAGCACATTCCCTCCGACACCACTGGATAGGGAATCAAAGGGACTGGAAACCTTTGAAAGAGGATTTTCTCTTTCATCAGTCTGGGACAGCGTGGTTATTGGGCTGTTATTTCCACACTGTTTGGGATACAGTTGCTCAAGTGCTGCCTATGGTCTCGGAGAAAGCCGAAGCCATACTGTCCTAAGTTTATGCTCATGGGCGAGAGTAGGCAAAGTTCAAAATCTGATGCAGATTGGATATGACTACCTACCTGGGTCGAGCTATTGCTTCAACGGTGGCACTATGATGTCACGCCTGGCTAAGGACAATTGGGTTTTGGGGCAATGTCCAAGCATCTTTGGCGACAAGACAGACTCAGCGCTTGAGCATTTCAAACACAGCAGGGCCACTGCTAGGTCTTTGGGGCTCAGCATAGCTCAACATGGTCCCACAACAGCCACGTTGTGCCTTCCATGGTAAAAGTATGGGCTATCAGCCGCGTCCTTTTCCTCTTAGCCACCATGGCCAGCAGGCATCACAGTCCTTTCATGGCCGCAGTCACAGCTTGCACAATACTCCGTGCCCCCCACCAAGGCACAGAGCCATTGCTTCCATGGTGGCACTCTGATGTCACGCTTGGCTGAGGACAATTGACGTTTCTCTGGATGTCCAGGCATTTTTGGCGACAAGACAGATTTGGCACTTTAGCATTTCAAACACAGCATGGCCACTGCTAGGTCGTTGGGGCTCACCATAACTCACAATGGCCCCGGGACATCCACATTGTGCCTTCCGACCCTTTCGTGCCTACAGTAGGGACTATCAGCTGTGTCCTTTTCCCCTTAGCCACCATGGCCAGCAGGCATTACAGTCCTTTCTTGCCCATGGACGCAACACTTACAAGCTTCCGCCCCCCCCCACCCAGGCAGATGCAATCTCAAAGCCTCTTTAGTTTACTCTTCTACCATCATGGGCACCTGGTTGGGGCAGGATTTGGTACCACCTGCTCCAATGGTGGGAAATCACTTTGGACTAATGGGTGCTTCAGATTGTCCAGTGGGGTTATGCCCTACCTTTCCAACAGACCCCACCACCTTTGCCACTGCCCAAGGCTTGGCTGACATAGGAGCTTCTCTTGCAACAGGAAGTACTAGCTCTTCCGGCCAAAGGAGCTATTGAGAGGGTGGCAGCATCAGAAGTAGGTTATGGTTGCTATCCCACTACATTCTGGTGCCGAAAATGAATGGAGGCCTCCATCTTATCTGAGACTTACACCCTCTCAACTATTTGCTGAAAAAGGAAAAATTCAAAATACTTACTTTGGCTCAGGTACTGTCTCCCTCAATCCTGGAGACTGGATGGCAGCCCTGGACTTGTGGGACTCCTAATGCCATATCCCTGTCCTGCCTGCCCACAGGCATTACATCTGGTTCATGGTAGGCCAAGAGTATTTTCTGTTCACTGTGCTCCCCTTTGGCCTTACCAGTGCCACTCAGGTGTTCACCAAAGTGATGGCGATGGTTGCAGCACATCTCCAGAGGTCGGAGGTTCCAGTCTGCCATACCTCGACTAATGGATGTTGAAGGCAGGAATACCCCAGACATTAGTTTCCCACCTCCAAACTATGACAGACCTTCTACATTCGTTGGGGTTCACTATCAGTTTGCCAAAGTCACACCTGACTCCTTCTCATATGCTCCCTTTCATCAAAGCTATTCTGGATGCAGTACAGTTTCAAGCTTATCCTACAGAACAGGGAGTCCTGGATATTTGGGCTATGATTCCGATGTTTCAGCCTCTCTCCTGGATTTCATAGCCTCCGGCATCCTGCTGATAAAACATGCCCGCTGGCATATGCAGGCTCTGCAATGGGATCAGAAGTCCTAGTGGGCACACAATCAGGGGAATCTCTTTGACCTGGTCCAGATATCAGATGGAACTGCAAAAGATCTGAGGTGGTAGCTCACGAACCACAAATGGATCAATGACAGACCCCTCTCTCTTCCCCATCCAGAGTTCACAGTAGTGACAGATGTATCACTTCTAGGTTGGGACGGCCATCTGGGAGAGGTGGAGATCAGAAGACTCTGTTCTTCAGTGTAGTCTCAGCTCCATATCAGCATGTTGGAATTGAGAGAGATTCGCCTGGCATTGAAAGTCTTTCTTTCTTCCATCACCATGTGGTACTGCAACAAGCAGGGTGGGGTGGGGTCATGGACTCTGTGTCAAGAGGCCCTGCACCTCTGGACATGGCAGGAACATCAGGACATTTTCTTGGTGGTTCAACATCTGGTAGGCTCTCTAAACGCCAGAGCAGATGAACTCAGCCATCGAGCCCTCATGGATCATGAATGGTGTCTTCATCTGTAGGTGGTGTAAGGTCTCTTCAGAGATTCGGGAAAACCTTGGTTAGAACTATTCGCTATCATCTAGAACTTACAATGTCAGCACTTCTGTGCATGTAGTTTCCAAAATAGCTCTCACTCTGAGAAGCATTTTGTGTTGAGTGGAGTTCAGGACTCCTGTATGCTTTTCCGCCGATACCGTATCTATCCAGAATTCGTAAGAAGATCAAGAATGACTGGGCCCAAGTCATCTTAGTGGCCCCAGATAGGGCAAGGAGAGTATGGTATCACTGAGGTCCTGAGAAGGAGTAGATGTTTTCCAATCAGGCTGCCCCTTCGGAAGGAAGATGTCCTGTTGCAGCAGTAGGGAAGGGTCTGCACCTGAAACTCTCCATCTAAATGAATGGAGATTGAGGGGTGACAGTTGAGGGTATCTGACCTTCCTCACGAAGTTCACTGTATTCAAATCTGCTATGCAATGGCTAATAAGTAGCCCCCTGAGGGTTTAAGAGTGCCTTTCACCAGACATAAAGCTGTGACCATTGCACTGGCTAGAGGAGTCTCAGATCTGGACATCTATCAGGCCACTACGTGGGCAGCGCTGCCAAACACTACTGCCTAGACAGTAAGGTCAGGCGTGATGGGCATTTCACCCATTCGGTTCTCCAGAACTTCTTAGCGTAACACAGTTCGCAGACCCACTAATGGGGCGAGATTGCTTTGGTATCTATTCTAAGGTAAGGAATCTGCGGCTAGAAGTCTCTATCAGCTGAACAAGTTACTTACCTTCGGTGACACCTATCTGGTAGAGACTTTATCTGCCCATTCTGCAAACTGTATATCTCACATTGAAGAGATCCTTCATTACCTCGCCCTAGCACATTGGTCATTCCACCTTAATTTGGCTCTGTGCTTCTAGTGTGGTAAAACAGTCAAGAACTGAGGTCAGCACACTGGGGTGGCGCATATAAAGGCACGTGCTTGACAATTCTGGTGCTGACAACACCGATGACGCCATGCGGAGTCGAACAGCGCCACCTACCAGCATACAAGGTGATTGTTCAAATATTCTAAGGTAAGGAATTTGCGGCTAAATAGTCTCTATCACATACGGTGTTATCCTTATCTGAGGGAATATTCTAAGGTAAGGAACCTGCAGCTAGATAGAGCCTCTACCAGATAAGGTGTCACCAAAGGTGAGGTACATTATCACTGCAGGGACTTCAATTAATCAGGGAATTATAAGTGCACTACTCACCCGTGAGGGTCTCAAGGCGCTGGGGGGGGGTCGGCAGTTCCAAATCAGTCGAAGAGCCAGGTCTTCAGAGCCCTCCTGAAGGTGCTCAGGGAGGGGGCGGGTCTGATGTCAGTGGGGAACTCGTTCCAGGTCTTGGCCGCGATATAGGAGAAGGATCTTCCCCCTTCTCTGGCTCTGCAGATGCACAGGGTTTTGGGGAGGAGGAGGTTGGTGGAGTGGAGGTTTCGTTTGGGTACGTGGAGGGTGACTCTGTCGTTGAGTTATTGGGGTCCGGTGTTGTATAGGCATTTGTAGGCATAGGTGAGTATCTTGAAGGTGACTCTTTTCTCGACAGGGAGCCAGTGGAGCTTGCTTAGGTGTTGGCTGATGTGTTCGTGTCGAGGGATCCCGAGGATGAGTCTGGCGGCGGTGTTCTGAATAGTCTGGAGCTTGCGTAGTAGAGACTTGTTGATGCCGACGTAGAGGGCATTTCCGTAGTCCAGTCTGCTGGTGATGAGTGCGTGGGTGACTGTCTTCCTTGCCTCGGGGGGATCCATTTAAAAGTCTTGTGGCGAATGCAGAGGGTGTTGAAGCAGCTGGAGGTGGCGGTGTTGATCTGGCGGTTCATGAAGAGGGAGGAGTCGAGTACGAAGCTGAGGTTCTCGGTGTGATCTGTGGGGGTGAGGGGGGTGCCGAGGGCGGTGGGCCCCCAGGTGTTATTTTATGCTGAAGGGGTGGTCTAGAGGATGAGGACTTGAGGATGCTTACCATCACACACTATCTGTGTGGGGACCAGAGCATCACTCTAAACACACAGGGGCATATTCACAATCCCCTATCGCCACCACAATGTCACTTTCAGTGGCGTTGTGGTGGCAATAGTGGCCTCGCCTTATTCTAAGCCTGGGCGGTGAACTTCGCTCCGTTCGCGGAGTTTGCAGAGTTTTCTGCACTCCGCGGAGCTCGCGGAGTGCAGAAAACTCTGCTTCGCGATGTGCAGCAGAGTTTTTTCCCCGCTCGCGATCGCGAACGGTAAGTTCGCAAGCGCGAGCTGCCGCTCTGGTAGAATTTCTACCCTAGCGGCAGGAATACCAGCACAAACTGCAGTTCGCACTGCACTCCGCCACTCGCGGAACTTCGCAGAGTTTTTTTGTAACTTCACGGAGTTCCGCGTAGCAAAACTCGGCGAACTACGCCCAGGCCTGCCTTATTCACAAGGCAGCGTCAAGCCACTTAACGTGGCTTAACGCTGCCTTGTGAATAAGGCCCCTTTTCACGCTGTGTTTAGCGTGAAAGGGGCGTGCAGTGGGTGTTGTGTTGGGCATTCCACCGCAACACCCACTGATTTTGACGCTGCCGCCTATTCACAAGGGCAGCGTAAATAGGAGGCAGCGCCAAAATTAAGACCAGGAAAACCTTGGTCTTAAGTTGGCGAAACGAGGAGAAATGCTTTATTTCTCCTCGTTTTTGCTTTTTCCATGTGTGCTGCCTTCTGCAGCACACATGGAAAATGCAAATGCCATGGTTTGTTTATGTACAGGAAGGTGTCCCTTCCTGTACATAAACAAACCTTTCTTTAAAATGCCGTTTTGTAACTTACATGTGTGCTGCATGAAGCAGCACACATGTAAGTTACAAAGGGCATTTTAGGTTTGTTTATGTGCAGGAATGGACACCTTCCTGTACATAATCAAACCTCCCTGCTTGCAGACACCCTTGCACTCTGGTGCAAGGGTGCCTGTGTTGGCGCTAAGTTGTGAAACTTAGCGCCATCGCAGGGGGAAACGCAAGGCTGCACCATATCCTTGTGAATATGGTGCAGCCTTGCGTTTCCGAAGTGGAGGAGAGAGGCGTTAAGCCAAGAAGGCTAACGCCTATCTCTGCCACTTCCTTGTGAATATCCCCCACAATATCTAGAGTGAATTCAACATGATTATCATCACACACTATCTCTGTGGGGCATGGATATGACTATAATCGCAAACTATCTCTGTGGGTACCTGGCCATCAATATTATCACTCACTGTCTCTGTGGGTACCTGGGCATCACTCTCATCAGACACTATCTCTGTGGGACATGGACATGACTCACATCACATACAATTTCTGAGAGCTTTGAGGGGACCTAGGCATTACTGCCATCTCTGACTCTCTCCAGTGACTTGAACACTATTATAATCACACACTATCTCTGCGGAGACATGGGCATCACAATAATCACACACTATCTCTGTGGATACCTGGGCATCGCTAACACCACACTCTACCTCAGTGGGACATGGACATGACTTACATTGCACACGATCGCTACAGAGACTTGAACATGACTATAATCTCAGACTATCTCTATGGGGACTTAAACATGATTATCACACACCATCTCTGTGGGGAACTGGGCATCACTATCATCATACACTGCCTCTAGTGACTTAAACATGATTATCATCACACACTATCTCTGTGGGGACTTGAACATGACTATTAGCGCATACTATCTCTCGGGGACCCTGGGAATCACTATCATCACATTCTATTTTTGTGGGTACCTGAGGATAACTCTAGTCACACACTATCTCTGGGGGGACCAGGGCATCTCTCTAATCTCACATTATATCTGTAGAACACAGAGATTTTCTCACGTTAAGCTTGGCTGCTATGTGCCATATCTTCCAGGGGTTGAGCTCAGGTTTAAAATGCTGAAACCTTTACTTGACCCAACAAGATTAGTGAGATTATTACTTGTGGTGGACTAACATCAACCCCAACTAATAATGCACTTCCCACAACTATAATCCCACATTAAGGGACTTGCAGATGCCTACCATTGCACAATATCTCTGTGAAGACCAGTGCATCACTCTAATCACACACTATCTCTAGTGGGTTCCACATGATTATCATCACACTCTATCTCTGTGGGACATGGATATGACTATATTCACACAATATCTCTGTGAGCACTCCAGCATCACTATCATCAGACAATATCTCTGTGGGACATATACATGACTCACATTGCAAACGATCTCTAAGGAGACGTAATCATGACTATAATCACACACTATCTCTGTGGGGACTTGAACGAGATTATAATCACACACTATCTCTGTGGGGACTTAGGCATCACTATCATAACACAACATCTTTAGTGACTTCAACATGATTATCATCACATACGTGCCCCCCCGCAACTCATTATTCAAGCCCCGGAGAGGTGGCGGTCCCTGGGGCAGTGTGGGGGGGATTGGGGCCCCCCCATACTTTTTTTTTCACTGCCCCCAGGACTTGGCCCACCCGGGGGCTAATTAGTAACGAAGCGCGGGAGCCCCGCTTCGTTTTTTTTGTTTTGCGGCCGGATCCGCGGATCCTGTGCGCATTTTGCCGATTTAAAAAAAAAAAAATGCTCTTTTGGGCCCTTGGGTCCTTGTGGGACCCCCTGAGCAGGCCTAGGGGGTCAGGGTGTTTCTACCCTGCCCCCTTTTCTTGTTTTGCGCCTTAGTTTTTCTGTTTTCTTGTGCCTCGGTTCTACCGAGTCACAAGATGGCTGCCAACACTTCCTGGTTTGCAGTGTTGACAGCCAATTAGCATGAAGCTCGTGGTCGGGAGGGTCCGCGGATCCTCCGTGCCTCTAAATATCGAAACTTTTATTTTTGATTTTCTCAGCAACTACTGAACGGATTTACACAATTTTTTTAAAAAGGGTGCTTTCTGAACCAAGCACTACCTTTTGCCAAATTTGGTGTAATTCCGTTCAGCAGTTTTGGCTGTAGCCTTGCATAAATTTTCCTATGGGAAATTGATTTTTTGACTCTTATTTTTTGAATTTCTCCGCAACTACTGAATGGATTTACACCATTTAAAAAAAGGGCGCTTTCTGAACCAAGCACTACCTTTTTGCCAAATTTGGTGTAATTCCGTTCAGCAGTTCGGGCTGTAGCCGTGTCTAAAGTTTCCTATGGGAATTAACATGGAGAAAACACGTTTTGGGACCCCCCTTTTTTCTCGGCCCCCGCTTGATGAATCACCCTGAAACTTTAAAGATAGGAGCGGACCGGAGCGGGCCATAAGTTTTGAAAAGTTCGCGAATATTCGTCAACCGGCGCCAAAGTTATTGGGAAAAGAATGTTACGAAATTCCTATGGATAATACGTCCTAACTATAACTACCGCCAGTAGATAATATATATATATTGTGATCAAGGCTCCTGTGTGAGCTGAAACGCGTTATGCCGTTTTGCACTGAATAAATGGTTTTTGCACTATACCGTGGTCCGGATCCATTGCTTTAAATGAATTGAAGCGATATATGGTGATGTATTGATATATATATATATATATATATATATATATATATATATATATATATATATATATACACATACACACACACACTTCCACATATGTTGACCTTAAAATTAATTTAGGGATCTATTTGAAGAAGTTATTGCGTCTTTTACAAAAATACATTCCTAACGTGTATTTTTGAATTGTCATTATTTCATTTTCAAAATAATTTTCATTGTTGTCGGAAGATTTCTTTATGCTTCTCCATGTTAGTTGAGGCAACAGCAGCCCATCCAATTGCACTTCCACCTAGTGAGTCCCTGTTGTACAGTACATCCATGAAAAAAGTGTTTACTAGATTAATGATTGAACAATTGCCTTGCAATCTTATGTTTTTGATGTAATAGCACACAGTTCCTTCCAGCATTTGTAATGCAACAGAAGTTATTAGCTGCCTGAAGCATGGCAGGCATTGTATCTGTGCATCATCATGCTCCACAATCAAATAATGAAATATCACACCTCCTGCCAGAAAAAGATGAGATGGTGGTTCACCTCCGTGAAAAGCTGTTAGGAAATCATTAAACTTTCTAGCTCTTAATATTTCTGGTACACTAAACTGCTGGAAACCTGCATAGATGAAACTTTAATGAAGGATGTTACAGCAATTTACAGATCTTGTTAATCATTTAAATGGCTCAAATGTTGCAAATGTATTTGCTTGTAGCTCAGCACAGGAGAGGCAGGAACTGCTGGATCAATCATGTTCTAGTAATCAAAAGTTTAGAAAAAATGGTCATTTGTTGCTCCTGAAGTTGTACTTTTTCAGACTGATTCATGATTCTAAACTGAACATTCATGTTGGTTCGGGACATGAATGCAGCAAAATGTTAATGATTGATGCAACCTTACAGATGGTATCAAAATAAACAATTTTTACTTTGATTATATTGCAAACATTTGAAGAAGAATTTGAGATGCGCCTACGTTAGCAGTTAGGAAGCTGTCATCAAGAAAGGACAGCATCAGCGGATGAACCCCACATGATCTGCTGCTAACCACTTATGGATCCTCCCCCACCACTTTGTTTCCGCTTCTGGGTAGTGGATGCCAGAGCAGCCAGGAGGCATTCACTATGAATGCTGTGAACTCAGCGAAAGTAGCAGCATACAAAACGGTAGCGCTGGTCGACACTAGATGCAAACGGCAATTTCTCAGGTGACCAAAGCTGCTTTCCAGCCACTCAAAGAAAGCCTTTGGGGCCAGAACAGCATGTGTTGCGGGCTGAATAGACGGGGACACAGTCCGATCTTTGAACAGCATAAATTGTGTCTGAACTTTGAGCAGCGTAAGTTGGGGACAGAGGCACCCCGACCACCGTAGGATCTTTGCAGAAGGAAGGACTGTGATCGCACATCTCCACCGAACAGTGCTCAATAGTACCACTGTGGGAGGACAATAGGAGCCTGGCCGCGAGGCTCAGAACGGACGCTGGCATCTCCTTTTCGATCATTCTTTTGTTCCCGGACATCAGTGTTTACATTGCACTTTATATTGCCCCTCTGATCATGATGCATCCGTTTAGTCACCCAATTGATGAGGAAAATAGCCCTTTGCACCTCCGTGTCCAGAGCGGGGTTGGTACACAGAAAGTACAAGCTGCATCCATAGTTGTTATTGTGCTACTAATAGTGTTAGGGACATCCTAGTTCCTGAATGAGAAGTATCCTGTGCACTCCCTAGTTCATACAGCACCTGTTTCTCCTGTGAACATGTTTGTTACTTTGGCTTATCGCACAGGGGAGCACCGAAAGACATAAACTGATAATACAAGTGTTCAGGTTGGTGTACCTTCGATTCTGTTCTCTGTCCCAGATATGACATTTATTGAATTCCGCATTTCAAATGAATGTGTACATTGGGCAGATGCCTGTCATGGTAGTTAATATGGCAGTTCATTTTTGTATCCAGGGGCGAGGGAGATTAAGGTGGGTGAGAGCACATATGACTTCACTTACAGACTGAGCATGACAACAAGCCCGTCTTAGATCCTGCATCATAATGTTCACTTCGCCCATGGATCACAAGTTCATACTTGGCCTCCGAGGGGATGGTTTGCAAATGTTGCCTCTCTTTTCTTTTTTCCACTGTATTTGTTGCCCCATCTATGTATCGCACATTTTATCAGCTACAACTTGAAAGCATGTCTCTGCCCTGAGCCAAAGGGGTTGCTGACATGAAGAATGTCTCCCAGCTTGTTATCTCTGCTGTGTATCAATGCTGACACCGCATGTGTTTAGCCTCATAGAGTATTTAGTTCTGACAGATAGTCCATGAGTTAACAACGGTAGCCTGTGATTGAACAGTTTTTCCTATCTTTAGAATTGTAAAGACCCTTACCTGATAGCAAGAATAAATGTTAGCTTATGAATGCTAAAAGGAGGGTCTGTTAGAATTGAATGCATTATTGCTCCATCACTTATGCTTTACATTGTATAATATTAGCATTCATGTAGCTACTTTGTATTAATCACTATTGCATACGTGGGTAATCAATCCCTGCAAATATTGTGTGAGTTAAGGCTAGCATCTGTGCCGCCATTTTCTGACCATGCAGCCACCATTTTGCTCTATGATTGAAACTAAGCTTCTGTCTCATGTTGCTTGCCTCAGCAGAAAGCTGCTGGGATGCATTTGCATCTACAAGGTCAGGCCTCGCTGAAGTATGAAAAGTTGTTTGTTAGTGCATACCTTTCCCATGAGATGGAATCCTGCTCCCACTGGCCCAGCTGCAGGCACAGACAGAATTACCTTGCCAGACAGATAGTGTGTGCCTGGTCTCAGACTCTTAGCTCATCTTTGTGTGCCCCCTTTGTTTCTAGATGCCTTCCGTGGAAAGTTACTGGGTGGGTGTGTCTTGTGCTCATGCTGAAATGTATAATTGTCACCTTTATGCTTGTGAAAGCCAGTCCCTCGGCTGTCCTCATAGGAGACAGGTCAGACCTGGCTCCGCTGCAGCGAAAGACTAATAAATGCTTTGGTTTGTATTCTCCTCTGTCTGACCAACTCTTCATTATTGGGAAGGCAAAGAGGTGGACATGAGTGACCCGGGTGACCCATTTTTGGCCATTTTCTTCAGGGTTGGTGGGAAGCCCACCCCAACCTTGCCCGGGTCAGAGGTGCCGGAAGGGGAGAGCCAGGTGGCTCCCCATCCCGCACGCCTCCCACCGAGTGCTGCCGGGGGTCCCCTCGCAGGCCCTTGGTTCCTTTTCCAGGCCACCCTGCTGCGCGAGAATGGCCGCTCCTCGGTCACCCGAAGCCCGGACGGGCTGGGACTCGGGTGCGGGAGGGCCTGGGGCGGCAGGGCCTTTCGGGGGGGGTCCCAGCCC